>OX438818.1:9737349-10937349 GCA_949316475.1 Hypomecis punctinalis | reverse complement strand
ACGTCCAAAGCTGTGTTTTCCTCTGAATGATCTCTATTCGAGAACTTTTCTGGTAAATCAAAGTAATAGACCACGTTTCAGTAACGTTAATCAACTAAGAGCATAAGCTTTTAGAATCGAATAAAATGCTTTAACATTACCCAGTTCGTTCGTTTTGAATCTCAACGATAATATATTTATAAAGACCATCGACTGGGCATTTTTTCTGTATTAGGGCTAACTGGATAGCATTACATGCGATTCTAAAATATTTTTTATTGTTTCAAGTCGCATCTTCGGCAAGGCAAGGCAAGGACACAATCACAGAGCTATTACAACTAGAGAGCGCTGTTGTTGCTTGAAGGAATTCTCAACCACAAAAATGTATTGAAAATCTCGTCCATGGCTGTCAAAACTGTCAAATATGAATTGGAATTTGACACTACTGAGAGAAAAACACGGCAACTAGCCACTGAATTGAGATATTTTTCATGTCTCTTTCTAACTCATACCATATTAAATCAATTCATCTCTTTTTTTCTATTCTCGATATATATATGCCCTTGCCTTAGGTACTGAAGATTGAAAATATTGAGGTCGTAGTTATACTGAGCGCTACACAAATCGGTGGATGAGATGTTAGCCGCAGATGACACTTCGCCGTGATTGGCTAATTATTGCGCATGTGTGCACAATTCCGACGCCACGTGTCGTAATGTGTAGGGAGCGCGCGGGAGGCATGAGGTTGGCGGGCGGGTGTGCCCCGGCGTCTCGTCTCTCTGGCTCCCGCGTATATTTATTTATTTATTTGCTTATAGGCGAGCAGTCTATACTGATGTGCCTATATCAAGTAGTGTCGAATAAAATTAATATTTATCTGTCAAGGATTTTTTCCTTGATTATCCAAAGGTCCAGTCTATTCTTAAATGTGTTTATAGTTCTTGCTGAGATGCCATCCTCAGGCAACCTATTCCAATTGTAGACAAGTCTATTGCAGAGGATACCTATATTTCGACTTTTACGCAGCGTTCTGCGCATAACTTCCCATCCGCCGATTTGTATGGCGCTTAGTATAGACACTTTCTACTTGTACTGTACTGTACCAGCCTTTTTAATAGTCCACTGCAGGACGTAGGCCTACCCACGAAGGGTGATTGGGCCATATCCACCACGCTGGCCCAGTGCGGGTTGGTGGATTCACATACGCCTTCGAATTTCTTCTACGGACGTTTGCAGGTTGCCTCACGATGTTTTCCTTCACCGAAAAGCCAGTGGTGTAAAATTACGTACATAAATTCCAAAGAACTCATTGGTACGGGACCGGGGATTTGAACCCTCGACCTCACGATTGTAAGGCGGGTGTCACTACCTCTAGACCACCACGGCTTATAGACACTTTCTACTTAATAAATTATTAAATAGTTTTTATTTTAATAAAAATAATTTTACAAAATCATTATCGCACTAACAGTAAACACAACTTAAGATTAGGAGAAATCCATCATTTCATCATCAATATTAATGTATTACGAATTGTAAGATCTCTAAAGCTTAAATTTTTTCTTCGCTCTAAAAGCAAGATGTAAAGACGCGCCTATGTTTCTCAATGAGAGATAAGTTATCTCGATAAACACGTTATGTAACAGAGGCCAATGGCACGTGAGGTTCATTACCAAGTGAATCATCCACGAATTCTACGAGGTTTGTTCACACACGATGTGCGTAAAACCGCTGAAAATATGTACACAAACGTTATAAAACCATTGTAGCGGTTTTGTGTAGCTTAACTTGGTTTTTCTTACTGATTATCGAGGTGAAGTACGTTTACCTCTGTCAAAAGCCTTCAAGTTGTTTAAAAAGTCTTACTCTACTGATTTATCTACCACCGCTGAGCCTAAACGAGCTTACGATTTATCACACTTATTTGCAAAACTTAGTTTTGCAGAAATCTCAACAAAGGCACGTCTTTATTTGAGTGATTTATTTGTGATGTGGCCAATTGAGAACTAACTTTTAAATTAACGAAATATGAACAATCAACAAAACAAAACGGTTTATCATGAGAAACAAATATTTGAATAAAATGTTTTTATCGTGCTTCACACACTAGGTGTATAGAAACTTTCTTTTTGTGATAAACATTTCAAAAATTGACGCGTTCCCAGGAATTGAACCTGCGTTGTAGACATTTACGTGTCATTCGTTCAAAAACGTTCGATTATAAATAAGCCCCGGTTATCTGCAAATGATGAACACCAAAAAAGCGAAGCTTGTTTAACCAATCGTTAATTTGTAACCGAGCGTTTGCGTAACCATCGGTTATGTTGCATTTGATGAACTCCAGCCTTAAAGTATTCGTTTTTTAGTATCATTAATGCTCAAGATAATCGTTTTCACACGCTATTAAATTGTTTTTACGTCGATCTCAATTACAAGTGACACGTTTTACTCAAATCAAATTTAATTGTAATTACTACTGAAGAAATAATGTGTTATTTGTACTCAAGTATAATTTACACAATTAGAATTGAAGTATTTTTTGTGGATACATTCATAGGATTTTTTTGCATTGTTCACTGCCCAAGTAATTATCAAGTTACCACACGCAATTTCAATTATTTTTAGATGGAGATAAAAAAGTGTAAATATCAATATACGCAGTTTATTTTGTTTACGATATACGATAATATTTTATTAAATTAAGGGTAAAAAAGGGTAAAACTGTATTTTAAAATAATAAACATTGCTTTTTTATACAACTGTTATTGTACGGCGCAAATGTTGGAATTTACAAAATTCTATATTAATGTTGTAACCAAAGTACCTATCTACTAATTCATATGTTTTTTTTGCTTTGAATGATTTTTGTTATGAAATATTTTACTTAAATCCATCTACGATATCAATTTTACTTTTAGATTGCAACAATACTCTCGTTATTACGATGAGTGCAGTTTGTTGTAAATGTTATTTTGTTTGTTTGTATGTGTGATTTTCTGAATGAAAATGTTGATTTTTTGGCCTAAACTAATTTGGGTAATTTAGTCAGTCTGCTCAAGGCTTTTTTGACCGACAAACCACCGGAAGAGGTATACAATTCGACGCGTAAATTATTTTTTGCAAAAAATACGATGACCGACGTCACCCGGGTACAGAATCATTACATAGTATAAAACAAAGTCGCTTTCCGCTGTCTGGCCGCATGTATGCTTAACTACGCAACAGATTTTGATGCAGTTTCGTTTTAATAGATAGAGTAATTCAAGAGAAATGTTTATATGTATAATACACCTGTGCGAAGCCGGGGTGCAATGCTAGAACGCAAATATTATGCACGGATCGATGTAATATTTTTCACATTATTGTTGATTTATCAAAAATGGCTAGGCCAATTTCGATAAAATTTCAATATTTTTTATTTTTTGCAAAAAATACGATGACCGACGTCACCCGGGTACAGAATCATTACATAGTATAAAACAAAGTCGCTTTCCGCTGTCTGGCCGCATTTATGCTTAACTACGCAACAGATTTTGATGCAGTTTCGTTTTAATAGATAGAGTAATTCAAGAGAAATGTTTATATGTATAATACACCTGTGCGAAGCCGGGGTGCAATGCTAGAACGCAAATATTATGCACGGATCGATGTAACATTTTTCACATTATTGTTGATTTATCAAAAATGGCTAGGCCAATTTCGATAAAATTTAAATGGGACCAATTTTGAAGTATACCCTTTCCAATAAAAAAAATATTGTTGAAATCGGACTACTTTGGAAAAAGTTATGCGTACACATAAAAAAAAAAATACGCGTCGAATTGTATACCTCCTCCGGCGATTCGTTGGTCAAAAATGCACGAAATAGCTAATTTTTTTCTCGGATTCCGGATTCTACTGTACTGTACTGTATCAGCTTTTTAATAGTCCACTGCAGGACGTAGGTCTGCCCACGAAGAGTGATTGGACCATATTCACGACGCTGGCCCAGTGCGGATTGGTGGATTCGCATACGCCATCGAATTTCTTCTACGGAAGTATGCAGGTTGCCTCATGATGTTTTCCTTCACCGAAAAGCCAGTGGTGTGAAATTCCGTACATAAATTCCAAAGAACTCATTGGTACGGGACCAGGATTTGAACCCTCGACCTCACGATTGCAATGCGGGTGTCACTACGTCTAGGCCACCACGGCTTCGGAAAGGGCCACCACAGAAAAACCGGATTGGCCCTTTAGTAATTTGTTTATTATGACGGACTGAATCACCTTCTTTTGGCTAAGTACACCAGATCTGGATAACGCTGTTTAAACAAAATCGCTACACAATACCAACCGCAGCACATTGTGATGAACGCATACCCAACATGACAAAAAGAGCTAATCTGCTTTCAGCTACGTTTCCATACCCGAAAAATAAGCTAACATTTACCTGCCACAAATACAATTGCTAAATTGCAAACCGCTGCGGCAGCGGCAGAGATGGCAATGCCGCCGGTACCCGCTATTGCCGTCCTAGAAAATCCTGCGGTAAAATTTTCTCTGATAGTGTTTGTTGACATCGCCCGCAGTTTGCGGTCCTAATGGAATTTGAGGCTTGCCGCACTGCCACCGTCGGCGTACTGGCACGAAACAGCGAGAATACAGAAGTAGCTACACCAATTTATAGGTCTATTTCTGAATCTATTATTATAGCCCGGTAGGCTTGTGTCCATAAATAGTCATGAGATCGAGTAAGAGCAGAAGCGAGCATTTAATATGCCCCTTTCTTCTATCGTACGGCTAGACAGACGCGACTAAAGCGCCACCCTTTTATGGTGGACATTCCGCGCCTTAGAACCAAGCGTTTCGAATTCTCATTCCTCATACGAACAGCCGGAATGTGGAACGCTTTGCCTGGGTCTGTCTTCCCGTTAAAGTACAACTTGAGTGTCTTAAAATCCCGAGTAAATAAGTATCTTCTAGGTAAGCGTGCTACACCCTAGATCGCACATCTGCTTAACATCAGGCAGTGTGGAGTCAAACGCGAACCTATTCGAAAAATAAAAATATGTTAGTTCGAACGAGAAATAAATCTGAAACTTTGATAATAGTTTCAGACAGAAATTAAATAAATAATAAATATTTGGGGACATCTTACACACGGCCTCTGTCCCCAAACTAAGCAAAGCTTGTGATATGGCTGCCAGAGACTGTTACACTGTGTATACATATTTTTAAATCTAGATATGCTGTTGTAGAAGTTGCGAAATATGTAAACAAGCTATACCTATAGACAGGTTTTATTAGCATTACGTCGTATCATGCTCATTCTAGTCTAGTACTTTATATTTAATTCTTAATTATTATTTTAAATATTATTTTAGAATTAGAAATGTTTATTTTGAAAAACAGTTTTTAATACTTATATATATAGATAGTAATTAAATAACACCCAGACACAGAGCAAACACATATGTTCATCACATTTGGGTGGGGATCGAACCTGCGCCTCTTTGATCCTGTATTTAGGATTTTGTAATTGAGTTTCAGGGCCACAAGTTAACTTACACAAGACTCAGTACTGTAATAACGTTTAATAACTTCACAATCATCTATCACGGTACTTGATGGAGCTGTGGTAGCACAAGAGACGGTAGCTGCTGACACACATGTTGTGTCATTTTTCGGGTAAAAAATAAGAACTCAAAAAACAAAATTGTTAATCAGTTAATATTAGGTATCTATTTTTATCATTCTTAGTGCTAACACATAATAAGAGCTAAGTTAAAACTTCCCAGCGCGTAGGTCTCTTAGACACAGAATTAGAATATTAAGAATTTTCTATGTCCATTTTTCAGCATCATACTTTTTTGCCAATGTAAATTGTACTTACTCGTAGAAGCCCAAAACGTCGCACCGCCCGTATGTTTAAAAAGTTAAGTAAGTACGTACAGACGTAAGCTTTGCTTCTATACTTTACATATTTTGCGATTCTGCACTAGGGTACAGTTTTGTAGAATGTTGTGTTTCACGTAAGTGTATCCAGGAAGGATGTTACAGGGTATCACAAATTTATTTTTGTTTACAAATTTTGTCGACCATCTGCCCGCAACTGACCTGATACCTATACGTGGTAGGTATTTTCAACGTCGTCATATTTAAAGTTGTTTGATTAATACTGTATCAATCTACATATTTAATAATCCATTATTGGACATAAGCGTAGCCTTGAAGGGTTGATATCTGCCACGATGGTTCAGTTCAGATTAATAGCTCTGCACACGAGGAGCCGTGGTGCTCTAAAGGTAGTGACACCCGTCTTACGATCGTGGGGTCGTGGGTTCAACTCCCGGTCCCGTACCAATGAGTTCTTTGAATTTATATACGGAATTTCACATCACTGGCTTTTCGGTGGAGAAAAACATCGTGAGGTAACCTGTACGTACCCTTATACGTCAGTAGAAGAAGTCGATGGCGTATGTAAATCCACCAAACCGCACTGGGCCAGCGTGGCGGAAATGGCCCAATCACCCTTCGTGGATAAGCCTACGTCGTGCAATGGACTATTAAAAGGCTGGTACAGTACAGTACTGTACACGAGGAACACGATGAGAAAAAAATGATGTAGACGAGTATCATCGTATTTTTAAAATCGATGATTAGGTATGAAAAATGTGTTCCATTTTAAACAGAATTTGTTAAAAATGAATACCATTTTTCATAAAATCTTAAAAACCCACACATTACCTGGAAAGCAAAATTAAACCGAAAGTTCTGGGGAAATTCTCGTTAATTAATTACCGATGCTACCGTATTACCGAAAAAATAACTAATTGAATACTTCGTTTAATGTGAATGAAATAACTTTAATCACGATTCAAATTCCCTTAATTAATAAATTAACAAAATAATTCAGCAATAACCGTGAGGCAATTTAACTAATTAAAGATCAAAGGAGGTATGGGATGTATTTAATGCCTTCTGTAAGTCATATCCTGGGGGCTTCAGACGCTATACCAGCTTTACAATTATTTCGATTCTTTGTGTCAAAATGAAATACCTATTTAAGTGAAATTATCTATTGTAAAATCAAAATGAATATCATCATCATCATCATCAGGACATCCACTGCTGAACATAGGCCTCTCCCAATGATTTCCAATAAGACCGGTTGGTAGCGGCTTGAATCCAGCGCGACCCTGCGGTCCTAATGATGTCATCCGTGTGCACCTTGTGGGTGGACGTCCTACGCTGCGCTTGCCGGTACGTGGTCTCCACTCGAGAACTTTTCAACCCTATAGGTCATCAGTCCTCCGCGCTATGTGCCCTGCCCATTGCCAATACAACCTGCCAATTCGCTGAATTCAAGTGAAATTATCTATCATAAAAATATAACTTTTTAATAATACAAGCGTTTGTGATCCTGTATATCATGTGGCGGCAGAGTGCTAGCCAAGACAAGTAAACTGAGCCCAAACACAACGATAGGCTTAATCACGCAGGGTCAAATCCACCATGCTGACCCAGTGGGGTTGGTGGGTTCAATTCAATATGTGACCGGGATTTGAAGCCACGGCCTCACGATTGTGAGGCGCGCTATTGGAATAAGTATACGCGTAAATCGCTTTTTGACGGTCTTAAAGAAAAATGTTTCCTCAAAATGATAGATTAGGTTTTTTTAAAAAAAAATCCAAAAAAAATTTCAAAAGTGAGTAATCTAAATGTTTCCGTCTGTACTTTTTCAAATGAAAACATAAGTAAAAATTCATTTATTGAAACGGAAAATTTCTTCCTGTTCCACTTTTAAATTGAACTTTGTAAGAGATCCGGAAAAGTTAGAACAGGATAATTAAATGGCTGAGATATTTTGATTGTACTGTATTGTCTTAACGGTCTTACAACTGGCACATTTGCAAGCCTTTTTTTAGAAATTAATAAAGCAAGGCATATGCTTTGTTCGGTTAGATGCACTGTTAGATAGATGAATTAACTCTTTATTGCACACCAAGAAATAAACAAAAAGAATAAACAAAGATACATAAACAGTGTAACAATGGGCGGCCTTATCGCTGATAGCGATCTCTGCCAGGCAATCTTAGGATGGAGAGGACAGAAAGCGTATAAATAATGGACGGGGTACGCATTAGTTAAAAATATAATTTAGATTATACAACATAATTATACATACTAATAATATTGATATAAATACTTAAAATACCTAAAAATAAAGAAAACAATACATAGAAAAAAATCATAAAAGAAAACTATGATAAATAATAAACTAATACATAATAAATTACAATATACTACTTACATACATCAACATAAATAACAACAACAACATTTACATAGTTAAATAATTGACAATTTCTGCAGGTAATGATATTTAACCTGATCTTTATATACATTCAGTTATTGAGCTTTTCTGACAGTAACGGGCAAGGCATTCCATAACTGGACTGCCTGAAAAGCAAATGAACGGCCATAAAAAGTTTCACACCGTGCGGTAGGGGTCATAAGGGAAAGGTTATCCTTGGATCGGAGGGGAAGGGAATGAGCATCACGCCAGAAGGAAAAAGAGTCTTTAAGATAGCGTGAAGTAGAATAGAAGAATAGAATAGAATAGATTGAAGAGGATGTTATAAAGAAGATTAAGGATATGAGCATTCCGACGAAGACGAATCGGAAGCCACTTGAGCTTAGTACAAATATGAGATACATGGTCATATTTGCGTAGCCCAAATATAAACCTAATGCAATAATTTTTAAGACGCTCAAGCTTATCAAGTTGAGCTTCATTATGATCTAAAAAGCTGTTTGTGACCATCTTATTGTGATTTGTGGCAAATTCAAAAAGTGCGCAGCAAAGATAATTCCGTCGCACTTATAAAGTTCCTGGAAGCCGTGGTGGCCTAGATTATATTATACAGATAGATAGATAGATATATTAGAGAGATATTGACACTTACCTTGCAATCGTGAGGTCGTGGGTTCAAATCCTAGGCCCGTACCAATGAGTTCTTTGGAATTTATGCACGGAATTTAACACCACTGGCTTTTCGGTGAAGGAAAACATCGTGAGGCAATCCGCATAAGTCAGTAGAAGAAATTCGATGGCGTAATGTGAATCCACCAACCCGCACTGGGCCAGCGTGGTGGATATGGCCCAATCACCTCTTCGTGGGTAGGCCTACGTCCTGCAGTGGACTATTAAAAAGGCTGGTACAGTACAGTATAAAGTTCCTTATAGAAAACATCTCCTTTGGGCGCACTTAAAGGCGAACCAAGTAGTCATTTTCGAATAGATATGATGAAAAAGTATATACGCATCAACTTGAGTACCTCTTCCGTTCTTTCGTCGGTCGAAAATGCTCGAAACATACAATTGGACGCGGCTTACGGAAGCGACTGACAGCCGCGACTGATAGCTATCTAGACTATGAAAGTACACTGAGCCATGCATACTATCGGACATAAGTCGCGGACGTCACCTTCGGACGACCTTGGGCGTTCGGACGTCCGAGAGCGATCTGGCACACCGGATGTTTTAAGACTGTGCACATTGCTGAGTCGCGGCTGTCAGTCGCGTCCGTCAGCCGCGTCCGATAGTATGTTTCGAGCTTTACTGTACAGAGGCGATAGTCCAGGTTCACACGTACATTGTAACTACAGCTGTTTCCTCATGGCTCTATACATTTTTATACAGCGCCTTTAGCGGAAACGAGGCAGAACTAACCAAAATGTGTGGAGCCACACTCGAAAGCGAATGTTTAAGTAAACTATGCAAAACCTGGACTAAGGGTTCAGTACGGTACTCCACAATCATCAGACTCAATATCCGAATAAACGCTCTAATTGGGAGATAGTAAAAATTTATAGCGTTTCGAAGTAAGTAGCTATAACTCTAACTGCCGAGTCGTAAACCCTGCTATACTAATGGCTGTACCCGACTTCTGCTAGTTCAAGGCGTCTAATTAGATTCTTTTAGTAATTGCTTTTAGGACCCTATTTGCTATACAGGGTTAGTAACTGTTATTTAACCGTTTAGCCTTGTCAGGTTTAAAAACTTTGACACCAGGGCTAGCCACTCAATTTACACCCGTTACTGAGGTAACTTATTATCGACTTTCGCATCAGGTAGTATACAGGGTTACTAGTAACTTTCTTTCGCGACAAAGCATCTGGGCCGGAATCCCAGAGAGATGCAGGTTTAAATCCTGCGAACGCGTCAGTTTTTGAAATGTTTATCACAAAAAGAAAGTTTCTATACACCTAGTGTGTGAAGCACGATAAAAAAATCATTTCAAGGGTTACTATAGTAATCATAATTAGCATCATTTTAGGGTATTATTCTGTACATACAAATCAAAACAAACAACTTTTGTTCAACGACTTTTACCAAAACTCAAAAAGATGCTGCTCTCTAGAAAAAGTTCACCATCGACAAAATGTATAGAACAGCTGTTTTTTTTTTTAGTTTTGACAAAAGCCGCAAAACAAAAGTTGTTAGTATTGATGTACAAATTAAGCCCCTAAAATGATGCTAATTGATTACTAGTAACCATGTATAGTCAAAAGCAAAACTATTTGAAATAAAAAAGTACATATCAGACTATAAAAGCACAAAATATGATGACGTTAAAGCCGGAAACATACTATCGGACGCGGCTGACGGACGGGACTGACAGCCGCGACTTAGCAATGTGCACAGTCTTAAAACATCCGGTGTGCCAGATCGCTCAAGGACGTCCAAGGTGACGTCCGCGACTGATATCCGATAGTGTGCACGGTTCAGTGTATTTTCATAGTCTAGGTCGCGGCTGTCAGTCGCGTCCGTAAGCCGCGTCCGATAGTATGTTTCTAGCTTAATTCCGTTTGTTGAAAACTTAAAATCAAGAAATGAGTTTGAATAAAAATCCTGGTTTATTCCAAATTCCTGAAAATTCTGAATTTTGTATGATAATCACGATTAATTTTCCGTAAACAATTCAAACAGTATAAAGTACTCATAAAGCCTTTATTTCAAGGTTTAATCCACGAGTTCTTAATGGCTAAATAATTCTCTGTCGCTGTCCTGCTATAATGGTGATTTTGTATAATCGTCTATTGTAAAAAATACAATGCGAGAGGCGATTTTATTTAAACGACTTTGATCTCACAGTTATTATTCGTAGGTCAAACATAAAACATAGCGGTGGTAATAGACCGTTCTTTCATAATACTTAAATGCTTTTTAATACTTAATTGTTTGTTTGCTATCCCAAATAAAAAAAATAAAAAAAATGCTCTATAAAACAGGGTACTCAGGAATAGTATTAGATTTAAGATAATTAATTTATCGATCCCAAATTTCAATTTGTCTAATTTGTACCTTTTCATACTGTATACATAAATAAATTAAGAATGATAAAATCCAGTCAATTCTTTCCATTTTTAGGGTTCCGTACCCAAATAGTAAAAACGGGACCCTATTACTAAGACCCCGTTGTCAGTCTGTCATCAAGATGTATCTCATGAACGGTGATACCTAGAACTAGAACGTTGAACAGATGACGTACTCGTATTTCTGTTGCTGCTATTGTTATGTTATAACATATATTATACAGGGTTATTTTAATCAATCAGCATCCTCTTAGGGGCTTATTCTGTACACAAAAACTAACAGCTTTTGTTCTGCGACTTTTGTCAAAACACAATTTTATTTCGTTTTTCCATTGAAAAATATCGTTCACCCGCGACAAAATGTATGGAACAACTGAAATTTTTTTTGAGTTTTGACAAAAGTGCAACTTTTGTTGAACAAAAGTTGTTAGTTTTGATGTACAGAATAGACAATATACAGTTCTTTATTAAGACAAAAATAAAATTAAAGAAAACCACAAAGCAAACAACACAGCAAAACAAAACAAAATAAACATCATAAACATTTTTTTTTTTTTTTTTTTTTTTTTTTTTTTTTTTAAGACTCTTATCAACTATTTCTAATGACAATACTACACTCCTACTACATAGAAAGCAATTGGATCATCCACAGACCCTTGAAGGTCTAAAGATAATCCAAGTGCTCAAGCCCACTTCCAGTTGGCAGCGTGCCCAGCATGCTGGCAGCATTGCCACGCTGAATGGCAATGCTTATACGTTGAGCCAAATAAACACCAGCATTTTGGTCACGCGTCGCGTCCACCAGACGCTCAGAAAGACTTTTGAAAACGAGATGAGCTCCCGGCCCCCACGGACCCAAAGTCTCAACTCCAAATGGCTCAAATATGTAACCACTACCGAGGTTAGCATATTTGCGCCGCTTGTGCTGCTCAGCTGAATTGGCCGCCGCTCCAGCCCTACTCTGAGTCTCAGGAAGATGTGACGGTGCCAAAGTATCGACGCAAGTTGCGTCCCATACTAAGGGCCGTCCACACTTCCATGGGACCAGCGTCATGCCGTCAGGCCTTTTGCCATCACCACGCGCCAACCCACTCGGTTCGAGTACGGCTGCGATATTGGCGGTGACAAAAGCCCTGCGTATGACATCGTTAAGGTTGGCGTGGCGTCCAATCCGACCAGCGCTTCTTGAGCAAGAGAGACCGTGGTGACCGAGCTGGTCAACTGCAGTACCACACTGACAGCGATGAGCTTCACAACACCTTGCACCCAAGCGTAAGCTGACAGCTAGACGAAATGCAGTTGGGTCTAAAAGGTTACCAGTATTGAAAGAGGGCAATGCTTGCAACCAAAGACCGGACTCCCATACAGAGACTGCAAGGATACGAGCGCGATCCGCGACGCTAGGACACGTGTCTAGAAGAGATTTCCGTGCTAGTTCGCAGATCGGCCGATCCCACAGTCTCTGCGACGATAAAGTCTTTGGAAGCTCGGTATTTGGGCAAGCGACCCTCCAAGCATTCGTTGCCTCATTCAAATGAGCTACATCTACGCCAGAATGGCCTAAAGAAGGTGCGAGGATTTTTTCAATCAAGTTCTGAGTACTATGAATGGAGGACAAGAAAGCTGGTAAAGCAACACTTGAAATTTGGCGGACCCCTAACCCTCCAAGCCTAACAGGCAAGGAGGCTTGTAGCCACGCCCTTTCACTCATGTCAATATTCAAAACCGATACTAGGGACTGCTTTACAACATCGTCTAAGCTCAAAAGGAGCTCATTGTGTTTCCACAATGGACTACATCGTAAAGCGTACATAAATTTTGGTACAAACAGACAACATCTTATAATAGTAAAAGCCATGTGGGCGTTAATTTTGAGTAGCCTATCAGAGGCACTCAAAAAATTTTGAATTTTTTCTTGAACGAAAGGCGGAAAAGACTCATCTAATATCGGCGAACCTAGAAGGCGAAGAGAACACTTGTCTACCGATTTGATGTTAGGTGCCAAATCATTAAATTTGTTAAGTATCAAATCTTTATCCGGACATGAGTCGCAAACGAAAAGTTCGCATTTCGAAAAATTTAGCTCCAAACCAATTTGACGAAACTCGTCAATAAGAATTTCCAAATCACGTAGGACTGTGCTCGCATCGCCACCCAAAGTCCCGTCATCCAGATACCAAACATTGAGTTTAGATTGGAGACGTTGAACAATTGGATGAATGGCCAGGCTGAAAATGGCTGGTCCGAGAGGGTCACCTTGTTGACAGCCAACGGAAGATAGCAAAACATCATTTTTGTAAATTAATTTAGTGGGTTTGCCGTAGCATTGCCAAAGAAAATTGAAAAGATCGGGAATTTTGTCTTTGACCTGTGCTAACAAGGCGTCTCGATTAACCGAATTGAAAGCATTTTTGACATCCACCTTAAGCAACACTTCTCCACAATTTTGACCGAGAAAAGTACGAAGCGAATGAACAGCAGCCTCACATCCACCCCGCGAACCAAAGCCAAGCTGTATTGGTTGAAAAAGGCTACTCAAAAGAGCAACCTTTTTGCCACAACCGGCTTTGGCTGCGAGACGACGATATGTGGTGCCAACAGCAATAGGTCTGATGCCACCATCTTTTTTGACAAGTGCGCATAGGTTAGCGCCATACAAGACTTCGATAACGTCATCATTGACCTGCCCAGATAACATGAGATTTGCCAAACCCGTTAATTCTCTCAAGAGAGACTCAGCCACCTCACCAGAGCTAAAAGATAGAAGATCTTTTAGATGTTGAGGCGAGAGACCATCTAGGCCTCCGGCTGAGCCGCTCCGAAAAGAAGAAACGGCCGCTGCAATCTCCTGAGCTGACACTTCAATGACAACGTCATCAGGGTGTGGTGGCTCAGGCAGGTGGAGACATGCTGCCGGCGGATGCTTGTCACGGAGTGACTGGACCGTATCGGGTGTGTGGGGGGCAATAGTATCGCTGGAGAACAGGACTCGTGCGGCGCCTTTGATATCGCCATCACTAATTTTGCTCTCTACTATTTTAATGGTAACCGAATCGTCTGTTTTTTTAGAATTTGGTTTATTCTGCCTTGTTGGCGGAATAATGCTTTCAAAATCTAAAGAATTCTCTTCCAATGCGCTGTACTTTACGCAATTTTCCTTTACCCTAGTGGTAAGGGATTTTTTGTTTGTTGGGTCCGAATGTACGTAAAGCACAACGTAGGGAAAAGTCAAGAGGTGTTCCCAGGCGTCTAAAGAATTTTTAGAAATAACATTCCGAATAGCAGCAGATAAACACTGCGCAACCGAAAAACGTGCACCACGCGGGATGCGTTTTAAAACAGGAAGAGAACTTTTGAGTGAGCTAAGAACCTCCCAAAGCGGTTTGGAAGGAGCAGCAGCGCTCACGGGACTGCTGCTGGCTCCATCAGAGCCTGCGATAGGGGCCGAAAGTGTAATTTGGCTATTTTTATGGCACCGCGTACGATGAATTTTGAGGCCTTTCTGTCCTTTAAAAAATCGCACTTGGGAAAAAAAAAAAAAAAAAAAAAAAAAAAAAAAAAAAAAAAAAAAAAAAAAAAAAAAAAATCATAAACATTAACTTATAATTATTTTACATTGTTATCCTACCTAAGTACTTAGTTTTATTTTTGTCACAACCCGGTCCCACCTCAGCATATGCTGGTTGTGGACCAACCAGCGCTGGTCTTCCGGCAGGACCGGCAGGTGACGTCTCATGCGAATATTAAAAAAAAACAATACAGCTATTGTTGGAGCAACAGCGTGCAAACATAATTAAAAATAAAACATAATATCCATTTTAGAAAATATGATGTTGATAAGCCCCGAAAAGGATGCTAATTAATTAAAAATAACCCTGTATAAGCAATGCCTCTCTTATTGCGAATTCAACATTTTAGAAATTCAACTTTCTGCAAATTTAACATTTTACGATTCAACATACTGCAATTTTTTTTTTTTTTTTTGCAAATTCAACATTATAACAATTCAATTTTTTGTACCTAAAGGCTATAAAGCTATGGTCTAAGTACCTACTAGAAGATACATAAGTACTAGTAAGTGTACTTAAGGTTAGCCACCGCTATATGAAATTACTTACTTGACTTGCACTGTGAAAATTCAGTCTCAAGTTAGAAAAACAATGAAACTCTAAATATTCAAAGGAGCTCGCCTATTTTACGTTTCATAACTTAGTTAAAAAATAACAGAAACGCTAGTTATTTTTGAAAAGACAACTCAAACTTGGCAGCCTCTGGGCCAGGCTTTACCAACATGGAAACCATTATTACACCATAACGATATTTAGTACTCATTTTATGTCCTAGTACTTATTCTCATTGTATTCAGTTTTATTAGACTTAACCACCACTTAGGATACTTCATACATTGTCGAATTGGCGATAACACATCAAAACCCAGTCCATAATTATTTATAGCCCATATTATTATATTGTCCACAGACCAGATAAGAAGGGACAAGTCTAAAACTAGAAGGTAGATAACAAATTTCTCACGAAACTCTATGTCTAAAACCATAACTACGCGTAACGCCAATCATTACACATTTTTTTACTAGCAGAACATAATTGACAACATTTCAAATATTTTACGTATTTGTTTTTATTTTTTTTCTGAAAGAATATAGAAAATTAAGAAACACGTATTTTTTATTTTCTCGATATGACTCATATTTTGCGCAAAATTAATTTTTGAAAATGAGCTTATTCCAAAAGGTCGTAACTGCATAATTCTGGATTCATACAGAGTAATGCTGTAGCCACTTTCTAAAAAAAAATAGGCGCATGCTTTGCTGTCACTGTCAGTAGTGTCAGTGACAATCAAAACATTCATGAATTCACAACTAAATAACATTCCACGAAAATAACAAATTCAATATTGTCTCGACAACAATTATGTCTCGACATAAGCATTGGATGATATTAATGCTTTTGCTCCGCGAATTTCGGCCACGATATAGGCGTCGTTTTCTCGCATATACAGTAGCATCAAGTAATCTACTTTAGGTAGATTACGGCTGTCGGCCATTGTGTAGCCGTCCGAAACTTTCATTTTGTTAACGTAAGTAACCAGGAGAGATCAAATAAAAACTTCCAAGAGAACACCAAACAATTTTAGGACGTAAATTATGAATTTAATGATAAGATTTATGTCGAGTCGAGCATACGTATACTTGCGTATAACCTCGCTAAGCCTTGCTTGACACAATAACGAAAGAAAACGTAACCGAAAGTCAGTGTCAACTGTCATTTTATATTGCTAGTGTTTTTTTTTATCAAAGGCAACTGAACATGAATTATGAATCCGTAAACGGCTTGGCGGATGGTTTTTATTTAATAACTTTGTAGTTACTGCACCAATAATTTTGGAAAAATAAGCATAATCATCAGAATCGCAATATCTCGAAATGGTTTTGGAATTTCATAGCCTTGTGAAATATGAAAACTTGTCAATTACCTAATTATTTACTTCTTCTTATACTGAATAAATATTATGTTTTTTTGCTAAGAAACTTTTGAGTTGTAACTGCATAACAATTGATTCCCTTTTAACACAGTTTTATCTTGCGTAAAAAGTATAACCATGTACAATTTTTGTATTCAACCACGTGTATTGGCAATAAATTAATCGTTATCTTTATTCCTATGCGCTCACACGCAGCGCTGTCTTCTGCAATGTAACTTAAAAGTTTCGTGAACATCATTTGCAATATGTTTATGAATTTCTCTTACATATAAGCGTCCCAATCGGCACAAGATCGAGACAGACAGCACAACCTACGAGTATACCCAGTAACGGGATCAAAAAGTTGCATAATGACGATGATTATATAGTGCCATGAGCACAGAGTAAAGATATGGCATATCTATAGATCTCTATGATACTGACGCACGTAACAATATGCTCGTAAACCCATAAGTTTATGGACGTGATTCAAATAACAAAATGCTATAATATTGTTGTATTATGTTATATTATTATAGCTTGGTATAAATGCTATTCGCAAATTACGATGTGATGTAAATATATCGTAAAATAAGGATATAACAAGGTATTGTTTGAATGTAAGCAAACGTGGGAAAAGTTTTTGGCTGGTCAATTTTATGAGCGAATCGTATTGGTGGGATTGACCCGGATTTTAAAAAATTGTATTGTGTTTATTATTAGGTACTTATCGAACATTATTATGAATAACGAAATTTGCTTTTTTTAATTCATCAAGTTCTACACGTACACCTCGTAGTCACACTGGTGTAACAAAGCGGTGTAACCACGAGTCTGGACCCATTATCTCGAACAAAAAAAATCTGACCAAATTATTTTCCTTGAAAACGGAACAATCAATTAAATAGTACCCAGGCTCCACCAAAACTGGCTGGGGCTAGAAGATATGTTGAACTTTGCAAAGCAATAAGTGTAGTTCTGCAATTATAATAGTTTATGGACTACATGGCATTACTGAACTCCTTTCCGAATTAAATTCATCAAAAACATTATTTTTAAGGTTCTGTACCTCAAACGGAAAAAACGGAACCCTTATAGGATCACTTTGTTGTCCGTCTGTCCGTCTGTGTGTATGTCAAGACTCTTTATCGCGGGTCGCGATATCGAGTTGAAATTTAAACTGTATACGTATATCTATGATCTCTTGCAGTCGTGTAAAAAAAAGAACTTTTCAGTTATCGTATAAAAAAGTTAGAGCCGTGTATGTCGAGAAAACCGCATATTTCGACACTCACAAAAATCAAAACCTACAGGGTACTTCCCGTTGACATAGAACTATGAAATTTGGCGAGAAGCATTATCTCAGAGTATACTTATAGGAATAAACCTGAAAACTGTACATTTTTATATTAAAATCACAAAAAAATAGGGCCTCAAAATTCACAAAATATGGGTTCAAAATTCAAAGTGAGTAAATCGTGTTATGTAAGGTATAGGGTACCTTACATAATACGATTTAAGAAGAAGAAGACGACGAAAAGAATTTTCTTTAACTAAAAAAGCTAAAACAGGTTTTTAATTATTTTAACAACGTGTTTGTACGGAACCCTCGATGTGCGAGCCTGACTCGCACTTGTCCGGTTTTTTTTCATCACAAACAACATCTATTGTAAAGAACAAAATGTATCAATCTAGCAATGGTTACTAAATCAACCATTTTCTAAAAATAGCGAAGAGATTCAATTGATTCCAGACAGGGATACTATTCCTAAGTTTTTTTTCTTCAATATTTTACTTTAAGAATCCTTCCCTTTACCCCAAAATTTTCGACAATAGTATACTAAAACACGTCATAAAAAACTCTTGCGGACAATCAAATCTTATGAGCAAAGGATGGGAAACCTTGGATGTCGGACAACCCCATAGATGTACACAGATAGAGCAGTGAGCGGTTACTTTGAATAATTTCGAATTTGAGAGTTATTTTTACTTCTGAAATTATTCAGTACGTTATAATTAAGAAAAATAATTATATTACGAAGAAAAAAGACAAGAAATTCACTACGCCAATATTGGCCAGAACATAACTCTGTTTTAGACATTGAAGTATAATACACGAGAACTGAAGATTGTTGTCTATGACGACGTCAGCCAACTGCCGGCGTACGCCGGCGAAGCGCGCCGACCGGCCTTAGTCGCGATTAAACAAAATGGTTGAATATATCAGACGTCAAAATATTATTTCAAAAATTAAAAATGGGGAAATGTGTAGTCAAAACCTCTTAATCCCGTTCTCAATTTCTTCATAAAGCTTCTGGAATTTATTTCCACAAGTAAATACGGTTCACACTATTCGTATTAATTGAAACTATCACATATAATATCATGATTTTAAAAGTAAATAATTTTACAGTTGGTGATGCCAGGTGAAACATAATTTTGTTTCCCCATAATTATGGTAGATTTCGACTAATCGATAATTACTTTTTTGATACTATAGGATATCCGCAGACAAAATACGTAAAGATAACGATAAATAATGGATAAAAGCCATTAGAATATTACGAAAAGAAACTGACTGGATAATAATCAATATAACTTCAATAAATACTAAAAATACAAGAGTACAAAGATAATAACAAATCCGGTACCTAGATTAATGGGCGGCATTAACGTCTACAGCGATTTTAAATAATACTAATAATCATTACTATTTTTATAATTATTGATAGTTATGAATCAAGCAGCAGAATCAGGCTTAAATAGGTTACGTTTTGTAATTATTAGTTTAATCAAATAGCTCGACGGCAACAGGTATCTATGTCCGGAGATTGAAGTACAGGTATAGTATAACATATTAGGCTACAATTTTCAAAGAAGTTTTACGTGATACAGAGATACTGAAAAAGCGCGCGCTGCGTGGTATAGGTATGTATGAGTGACACAGACTGCACGCGGGCCGTGCGTGGTGCGTGGTAACTAGTGGTAAGAGCTTACGAACTCGGGCGCCGATGGCGGTGTGGCTATGCTAGCTGTTAGTCTGCTATATTTATTATTGTTCATTATAATTGTTTACTCCAACGGTTCCAGAATAAAAAAAAACATCACTGCAATTTTCAAAACAATATATTGTAGATTCTTCATGCAATTACACACACATCCACGTACAACGAAACTACGCCTTGGCTTGTCAGTTGAACTATGGCGGCGAAACACCGACGCACTCACACATGTTTAAAAAACCGGCCTCACTTGACTGTTCAACGACGTTCCCTCTTGATTTTTTTATTTGCTCTGAGGGGTCACATAGGTACATTTTTCTAATATTATTCATTTGTCGATTTTATTAGAAGAGATATTGTTTATTTTTATCAAATTCATCACTGTACTATCTATCAGGAAAATTTCTAATACTTTTGTTACTTATTTATGCTGTAAAATGGAGTGTACGTTGATGTTATCTCTGTAGATAACTACTCTGTGGCTAAACCATCAAACTTCGTGCGTCGACACATCGGGGACCTAAAAATAAATCGACCTTTTTATTCTGGAATAGAAAAACTTTTGCGTTCGGAAATTACTTTATTGTGAAGTTTTATTGACTGCTAATTGAATCGGACACATTGAACTATTTTTATTAGATTGATAAGCTATTATAAAAATATTAAGTATTAGTAACTGTTATCGCGATGGCTGTTACATCAATATCAGCTATGATGTAGCTATCAAATGTTATTATTTGAATTATTGGAATTTACAGTCGTATAGATAGTGAGTACAGATTTTTCAGATAGCGTTTGTTTGACAACCTTCCTCGTCTACTTGAAAAATATTTTCCGTAAACAAAAAAAAATATTGTTCTCGAGTTTAATTTGAAATATTATTTTATCCAGATAAACCTAAGTACTGAATAGGTTTGATAACTTTGTGAAAGAAAATGTCTTATAATTTATTATTAGTAATTTAACTTAAAAGTCGTACCAATACCCCTTTATTTGGTAATCTCTTATGTTTTGGACCCTGCGATACAGGATTCTCCTAGTGCAGGGCCCGCCATCAACCTAAGTGACCTCAAGTATAGCTCTAAGTTACTTTTAAGGTTTAATGTAAACATTATGCTTTATAAATGCTTTTGTATTTTTTTTTGTATTAATCAATAAAAAAAAAAATACATATTTTTGTTTTCTCAAATAAACAAGAAGTTAAGTCGTATCGTCTAAGGTGCCAACTTATCCATACAAAAACAATAAGTTGCTATCTACCTCAAAATATTATCCAATTTGAGTGGTTTTTTTAATACGTCTTAGTTTTTACAGTTTTTTAAATGACCTTTAAGGTAATTACTATTATATATTATTATTACACACACTATTATATACTATTATTTAATGACCTTTCATAAGCTTCTAAAAAGTTATATTTTTACGCAAAACTTAGCCTGAAAAGTACACATAGATAAACCTAAAATTATCTGAAAAAAATAACACGAGTATGCAACATTTCTTACTCAAGCGATTGACATCAAAAACATAACACTTTCTTACAGTTAAGAGGTGAAATGAGTTTTCTCCCGAAACGTAAATATATCTCAAATGTACCGCGAATTTTCTTGATGTCCTACAGAGACGTCAAAGTACGCGAAGTTACTTCAATATGAAAAGTGTTTTGTCTCTAGTACGAGTATAGACGTGACGTCACGAGGAACTGCAAAGAGTTTATCATTCAGATAGTTCAAACCAATCTTTGTAATTTTTTGTTCCATTCGCGAAAGAAAAGATACGTAGTATTTTGTCAATCTATCTAAATGAGAAACACATCCTTTTTTCAAATCGTATAATTCGTAAATGATATAGAATTATATTATATAATTTGTAATTTGTAAATGGGTTCGATCCCCTGGGTGGGATCGATTTACGAATTACAAGCATTTTTATGATGAACATAAGTGTTTGTTCTGTCTGGGTGTTATTTAGGTACTATCTATATAAGTACTGTACCAGCCTTTTTAATAGTCCACCGCAGGACGTAGGCCTACCAACGAAGGGTGATTGGGCCATATCCACCACGCTGGCCTAGTGCGGATTGGTGGATCTATATAAGTATGTATTTGAAAATATGTATATGTAGTATATCAGTCTCTGGCAGCCATATCACAAGCTTTGTTTAGTTTGGGGTCAGAGACCATGTGTATGATGTCCCCTAATATTTATTTATTTTATTATTTATTTAATTACGTAGTGTAACTCTGGTTAACTTAAAATCTTTATTAATTGCAAGCTTTTACCTGCGGATTCGCGCTGTTGATATTACGATTTTTGTGCTATCCCTTAGGATTTTATTTTTATTTTTGCGGGATTACAAGTAGACTATGTCATTCTCCAACTTTTGAACTAATTTTGTATCTAAATGCTAAAACCAAGTCATACGTAGCTCAGTTACTGTGTAAGTAAGTTCATGTAGACCGACCGGGTGGTTACTCCGTGAATGAGTAATAAACCAACAAACTAACTTTCGGATTTATAAATATTAGTATTACTGTGGATCTATATGTAATCTATCTGTGATTCCTATTAGGTTCAATGTAGGTAGGTAATTAGACTGAAGCAATGCCTTCACGGCGCCAGTAATAGCCTTTCCACACACTCTTCAGCTTGCCAAGGACTACTGCGCAAAGCAAGGGCCTTCTTTTGCTCGATAAGCCTCCTTAAGAGTACTTTAATGCGTTAAATGAAGTTAATCGCCCGTATGTGTTGCCAGTGGTTACTGGAAGCTGGTTTGTAAAGGAGATGGGAAAAATTGCAATAAAACTGTAGGTACTTTAAACGACGACTACCTTTAAACGAATTGCAGTCTATTGTTTTTAAAGCAGACAGACATACAAACATACAAAACTCTTTTTTTTACAACCACTGAAGCAAAATTGTACTCATTAGTTTCAACTGGTGCATATTTTTGAAAATAAAAAAACCGGACAAGTGCGACTCAGGTTCGCACATCGAAGGTTCCGCACAAACACATTGTTAAAATAATTAAAAACCTGTTTTAGCATGTGCTAATGAATTTTTTACATGACGCCTTTCACGATTTACTCACTTTGAATTTTGAGCCCATATTTTGTGAACTTTGAGGCCCTATTTTTTGTGATGTAAATAAAAAAGTACAGTTTTTAGATTTATTCCTATATGTGTACTTTGAGACAATGCTTCTCGCAAAATTTCATAGTTCCATGTCAACGGGAAGTACCCTGTAGGTTTTGATTTTTGTCAGTGTCGAAATATGCTGTTTTTTACGACATAAACTTTTTTAAACGACAACTGAGAAGTTTTTCTTTTACACAACAGCAAGAATTCATTGATATACGTATACAGTTTAAATTTCAACTCGATATCTTTACGCGTTCTCGAGATAAAGAGTTTTGACATAACACACAGACGGACAGACCGCATAGACGGACAGACGGACAACAAAGTGATCCTATAAGGGTACCGTTTTATCCTTTTTAGGTACGAAACCCTAAAAAGGATAAGAAATATGTTTGAATGGACATATTCTTAGTGTATCTTATATATATGTAGAAAATTATAAGTTAGAAAGAAGTTATTCAATCATTATTCAATTTTAATTAGATTGTTACAATAATTATTTTTCGTAAAAAATGGCATGACCGACTTCAATCGAGTACGGAATTCGCGAATATTTCGCACGGATCGATGTAGCATTTTTCACATTACTGTTGATTTATCAAAAGTTGCTCAGCCGATTTCGATAAAATTTAAATGGGACCAACTTCAAAATATACACTTACCAATAAAAAAAAAATCGAAATCGGACCACTATGTTTTAAAAGTTATTCGTAACAAATATATGCGTCGAATTGAGTAACTCTTCCGTTTCGTCGGTCAAAAACTACAAACTTACCTAATGTTATAAAAAGGTAATCTTAGACTTAAAAGAAAACACACAGATAGAAATAATAAGAAATCTTAAAAAATGATAAAAAAAAACAATAAAAAGGAATTATGTCAGTATTCAATGCTGTAAATTTTATTATTTCTGCGTAAACTGGAGATCGAAATTTCAGAATTCCGGTACAATCACTTATTGTTTACCTACTTGATCATCGAACCGGATTTAACAATATTTGCACACAAACATTGCCAGGGTTAAGTATCTGACAAAATGGCCCATATCAATATCCTGTTTTAGTAAGTGAGAAAATAGCATTATTAAGCCTAAGATTAAGATTTTGTACTTAGTGTTCAGCTGAGCTAGCAAACGCATCACGACATAATTTTATCGATATGACAAACAAACAAAACGAGACAGAGTTATGGTAAAGTTTATTTTTGTCACTTCTTCACAATTCGCAAAACTATGTCTTGTCTAGCAGACGCATGCTAGGCTGACTGTACGCGAGAAGTAACAACAAAATGTACATCCAGAGAAATCTTGACTGAGTCGAAGCTGCAAAGTATCGAGCATCAACGTAGGGTGGCGTGTCTATCAGCCTTCTATCGGATACACTTTGGTGAGTGCGCCCAGGAGCTGCACAATCTGGTCCCACCTGCCCATTTCTTCTATCGTGCGGCTAGACAGACGCGACTAAAGCGCCACTCTTTTATGGTGGACATCCCGCGCGCTCTGAGTCTACATTCCTCCTACGAACTGCCAGAATGTGGAACGCTTTGCCTGAGTCTGTCTTTCCGCTAAAGTACAATGTAGGTGTCTTGAAATCTCTAGTAAATAGGTATCTTTTAGGTAAGTGTGTTACATCCTAGACCGCATATCTGCTTAACATCAGGAAGTATGCAGTCAACGCAAACATATTAAAAAAAAATGACAACTCGAAACAGAAGGAGTTCGCTCGCTTGGTCAACAAAAAACTGTTCGAATGTATTTTTATGCAATTTCTAGATTGGTGTCTTATATTCTATAAAATTTAATTTGATCTCTGCAACAGCTGTCAAAAAATCACGCCTATGAAGTCCTGAATTTCTTAAAGTACAGACAGTACCTGTCAATGTCATACTTTGTGGGCATGCCGATTAGTGATGGGCGACGAACGATCGTGACCACAGAGTTTTAGATAGAGTTTTAATTAAAATATCGATAGTTTATACTGACGATATTTTCAATAAAACTGGATTTATCATTAATTTTATTGTATATTGTAATATTATATACAATAAAATACATTTTTTACATGTGTAATTAAAGTAAACCCAATTATATGTTACATTAGCATCGATGATAGTGAAAAACGTCGATAAATACTATCGTTACATTATTATGAGTATATAATTAATATCATACCATTATTTACATATGTACTTACTTGATCTTAAATAATAGTAGATAAGTAAATGAAATCCAATTTCTCACCTTCAACTACTCATTCGATTTCATTACAACATTGTTTGAAAATCGATTTTTTCCACCACTAACTCAACTCTAAAAATGTCAATCTTCTACTGTCGCAGAGATCAAGTTAAATTTTATGGAGTAAAGTGTACTTTTTCCCATAACCGTTAAGAACGAGGGTTGCGACGAGTGACGACCTTTGACGAATATAATTACCTAATAGGTTTGCTTTAAAAATATTACTATATTCTGTTACCTAATAGGTTTGATTTAAAAATATTACTATATTCTGGTAGTTTATAAAAGATAATAAATGCATGCTGAAAATAGGAAATAATTATGTAGTACTAGTTTTTACCCGCGGCTTCGCATGATATTTTGATTTTTGTGCTATCCCATGAAAACCCTATATATATCGTATTTCGTTCATTATGAGCTGATTTACGTGCATGAGTGTAGGCAAGTGATATAATGTGACGTATCATGTTGTTCCGTGTTGTTACCAAAACTCTATAGACGCCGGTAGTAAAGTCTCCATTGCTTTACTGAGGTATGACTTGGACTATGTTTGGACTTCACCGCTACTTTATTGGACAATGACGAGACTACAACAATGACTATTTTGATAAAATATTATCAAAAATAATTAAAACTTTATACTTGACACTGGCAAATGCACAATAATGCGACGCCAAAACTAAGAAGAAGAATAACTTCTCGGAGTTCTCAGATCTTACTTAGCACTTATCGTTATATTATGAAACATTTACGCAATATCATTATAATTTATAGCCTATGTGTTGTTTTGATATATAAGCTATATTATTGCAAAGTTTCATCTCACTCCGTTCAGTAGTTTTTGCGTAAAAGAGTAACAAACATCCATACATCCATCCATCCATCCTCACAACCTTTCGCGTTTATAATATTATTAGTAGGATTATCGAGTGGTATCTCAGCGGTACCACGATCGACGCAACTCGGTTGAAACGTCGGGCTAATGAGGTATTTATTATAAGATGCTCTCAAAGGTAAGTAAGTAGGTTAGGTACGTTGTTATTATTACTACGAGACTAATCGCGCACTAAAATTACGAGATAAATAAATACCTCATCATTCCGACGTTTTCAGCCTATCGGTGAACACGATCGATGCAACTCAGTTGAAACGTCGGTTTGATGAGGTATTTATTTATCTCGTAATTTTAGAGCGCGATTAGTCCCGTAGTATTAATAATAACGTGTTCAAATGGCGAAAGTTTAAAAACAACATAGGTTAGGTACATACGTCTCAATAAATATCTGCACTATTCAATGCAACACCTTGTATTGCCGATAATTGCTGGTTATTATTTTGCGATAGCTATAGTTAGAAGCAGGCAAACAATAACAGCTTTCCTTTCATAATACGTTTCCGATATTCGACGAGCCTATGATCCATTTCTATCTGATATCTGGCAGCCATCGATCTATATCGGGCATTCAAGGCGTGCTCTATTTATTATCGTATACGAGTAATCCATAGATATGTTAAAGAGCAGTTCACTCAGTGTGCAAAGTACTTACAGCTCGTTCACGACCTTGCCACTATGAGCGGTATCGGGCGCGAGGTGGAGAGCGATAAAAAACCTATGTATACTGAACGCTACACAAATTGAAGGATGGAAAGTTATGCGCAGCGTTCTACGCAAAAGCCGAAATATGGGTACGCGCGGGAGCCAGAGAGACGAAGCGCTCCCTACGCCCGAGGTCACTACTTCGCCATTGGTATAGGCATTGTGCACACATACGCAATAATTAGCGAATCACGGCGAAGTGTCATCTGCGGCTAACTTCCCATCCTTCAATTTGTGTGGCGCTCAGTATACTATAATTCTTTTTCTCAAAAAAAAAAGCATAACCAACTTCAACCGTGGACAGAATTCGAAGAGTTCTTACGGATCGAATTGTAATTTTCACATTATTGTTGATTTATCAAAAATGGATTAGCTAATTTCGATAAAATTTATTTGCGACCATCTTTGCAGTATGATCTACCAAACAAAAGAAACTAAATCGAACCACTCTGTAAAAAGTCAAATTCAATATTATTTATTGTCACAAGTTACTTATACAATTGTTTTGCAGACACTTTTCCCCAAACTGGGTAGGTAACCTAAAATTAAGCACCCGTATATTGCTTTCTTGTACCTACCTTACAAGCGCTCTACTAGCCCACTACAGCTTACCGCTTATGGTAAGCGTTTGTATCATAATCGTAGACTAAAGTGTTGAGGAATAGTATGTACAACTTAGTTATCTTTTATAAATGTATGTGTATAATCACATTATAGATTTTATTTCAGCAGAAAAATTTTTTTCGCAGAAAACCGAGAAATTGAGTACCTACCCGCTAGACTTAAACGAGATGTCCCATCTTTAGAGATCTAAGGAGTAATCCAATGCGTCATTTTAAGTGCCCGGTCGTGAACAGTCTATGGCGTGAACACGAAAGAACGGGGGCTTGAAAACTTTTAGCTTGAAAAATACAATTTTTATAAAGAGAATAACAGGTTCTTGGAAACTGTACATAATAAAATGACTTTAAGAAACGAAGATCTACTCGTATTTAGCTACTTTAGCATGCATTCAAATTATCTAATATACATGTAAGTTATGCATAAATAAATTTAATGTATTTTATCTATGTGGTCGAATGAACCAGAAAATATAATTAAATAAATATTAGGGGACATCTTACACACGGTCTCTGACACCACGCTAAGCAAAGCTTGTCATAAGGCTGCCAGAGACTGATATATATTTTTAAAATTTTAGATAATGTCAGCTACTCGATGCATTTAAAATTAAACTTATGCTGTTATTCTACATTCACTTAACTATTTTGTTTCCTAATCAAATGGTCCCCCGCGCGCCGAAGCCTGACTGAAAGTCCCTAGTACACTTGCGGAGTTGCCGCGCTGTATTGCCAGCGAAATTCGCTGGGCCAAAAACCACCCCGACCCAGGGTCATGCCCTCTTTCCCTCAACCGACGTCCCAGATCCACTACAAATTTTCTAGCTTCGGTACTCTATGGTCCAGCTGTCTCGACAGCGAGATATTTTAGACAATATATTTTTAAATACATACTTTACTTATATAGATAATAACAAAGTTTAGCTTGTCTTGTAAAGTGTTAAACTTATTGTACTTAAAGGAATTTATTCATTAAGATTTAAAAGAACAAAATATCCTTAGTTTATTTTTAGATTTTTACTCAGCTCTTAAAAACTTGCTAACTTAAATACTTTAAACTAACTTAGGAAAATGTAAGCCGATTACGCGATGGTTATACTGACGAGTTTCATAGAAAGGATTTAAGAAACTTTGATATGAATAAAGTGCTGTTTGGATGGACATTTGCTTAAGTACTTTCTTTACTTTAAGTTCTTAGTGCTTAGCTGTTCTAATACTTAGTAGGTTGTAACTTGTAAGTATTACTATTTACTACAACTGTAGTAGTAATACTTAATTCATGTAATTTATTGGTGATCGTTAATACAAGTACACATAAACATCGATTTAATATATTTAGGTTGAATTTCTAAACGATAGATACGTTTAGTGTTTTGTTGAATTCATTTATGAGACATATTTTTTGCGGGTATTGCTCCAAACAATGCGGGCGAATGGGAACCTTCAAAAAGAGTATTGGGCGATTCGCCCCGCGGGCCGAACCGCTTGCGGGGCGAAACGCCGCAATACCCATTTGTCTATGATATTAACTTTAAAACCTCGAAAAAATAATCTGCGTTTTACACAAAATTTTTAATCACCTATAAAATGTATGCAGCGGGTTATAGTAGCGCATGCCAATACCTTTTAAAATCACCTAATTTACTCTAGCATAGAAGCAAAATGACGAAAACACTATGTGAAAATAGCACCACTTAAATATATTCGAGTGGTGCTACTAAGTTAGAAATGTGTATTTGTTTGCGTAAATTTTGAAATTAGTTGGATAATGCAATGAGTCTACAAAAGTTGTCATTAGTATGAGGTGCGTTTTTGTCATTTTATGGACGTCGTCATCGGTCACCCAAAACTTGCAATTTTATTTTATTATTTTACGGAAATAAATGATCAATTTGTCTTTAAACAACTTAGAGACATTTCTAATCCGGCTGCCCAAAATGATCAGTTTGAACCACAATAGAACATTATAATCGGTGTCCAGATTCCATTGAAAGTACCTACTTTGGGCGGAAATTGGTACAAAAGCAAATAGAATTTCGGTTTTAAAATATTTAAACCTACTCATGCATAAAAGCAAAAGGAGAGCTCTTTGTGAGCGTCTGGTGAACGCGACGCGTGACCAAAATACTGGTGTTTATTTGGCTCAACGTATAAGCATTGCCATTGAGCGTGGCAATGCTGCCAGCATGCTGTGCACGCTGCCAACTGGCAGTGGGCTTGAGCATTTAGATTATTCAGTGGATGTGGATGATCCAATTGCTTTTTGTGTAGTAGTAGTTTATGTATTTTCAGATTAAGTAAGTAGTATTGTATTCTATTGTAATTAAAAAAGGTGCTTGCCCAAAATAAAAAACGACAACGATACTAGTAACACTGCGCCAATTTTAAAGATTCACTAATTGCATTACTTTTATAAGCACACCCATTTGTTGCCATAAGTTATAAAGAGTTTGAAAGTGAAATGAGTTTACAAGTGGTGTTATAACTGCGTTTTAGTGACTCTGTAGACGTTATAGTTTTCCAAATGTTGAATTTTGCAGTAGCTATTAATTTACAGAAATATTTAACCAATTGGTCTTAAAACAACAAACGACGTACCTTTCTAAGCCGGCTGGCCAAAATGAGCAAATTGTTACAGAATCGGTTTTAAAATATTCTAACTTACTTATGTTTTAAAGCAAAAGGACAGCTTTTTAGCATCTGGTGGACACGACGAGTGATATTTATTTGGTTCAACGTATAAGCAATGCCATTCAGCGTGGCAATGCAGCCAGCATGCTGGGCACGCTGCCAACTGGCACTGCATTTCGATTATCTCTAGACTGTCTCTAGTCTGTGGATGGTCCTATTGCTTTTTATGTAGACTTAAATTTTGTAGTAGGTATTAATTTACAGAAATTACAAAAAACAACTTAAAAACTTACTTTTCTAAGCCGGCTGCCCAAAATGAGCAACCACAACAGAACATTATGATCGGTGCTTGGATTCCATTGAAGGTACTTTGGTCGGAAATTGTTACAGAAGCGAATGGAGGAGGATTATTTCGAGTGGAAATGGGAAAGTTTTGCTCACTCCGGGTAAATCTGTTTAAAGATTTTGTACGAGAAAGTATTAAGGAACTGGGACATAGTAGTACTTTGTGGGCGAAAGTTTTGACGACGTAAGTAATTTCGGAACATTAAAAGTGCGCCTTTTTCTTTCGTAATAAGAAAATGTTTTGTATTTTTTTCCGATTTGGTTAATAACTCTTCAGCAAAGTCTTATTGTAATAAATACTGTGAATAATAAGATAAATTTAACTTGCACCTATTTTAGCACATTATAGTTAAGTAAATTCGTATAGACCGAGTAGCTAGTCAAACATGCGACCACGAAAAGCCACGAAATGGTCTCTTTTTTAAGTGAAAAAAATTGACAGATGTATACTTTACCATAACGCTATCTCGTTCTGACACTATGAAAGAAATATTTCGTGTCGCGCATCCTAGCCCTAATGGTCGCAGATTTTTTATTTCCAAGACCTCTGACGTAACTAAGCGGTTAAGTAAGTAAGTAAGTTCGTCTAGGCCGGCTAGGTGGCTAGCCCTTGTGTCAGAGTTTTTAGGCCGCCTGAAGGCCTCTGACATGGCTAAACGGTTAAAACAACCGGGACCTACAATTTAACGTGTCATCCGAGCCACGGTAGCGCTCAGTTGGAAAATGCCACCCGCGGTCACCCATCCAAATACTGACCGTGCGGAAAGTTGCTTAATTTCGGTGATCGCTGACAAACTAAACAAAAAATCAAATCAAACTACGCTACAAGCGGTTAAAACAACCAGAATCCACAATTTAACTTGTCATCCAAGCCATAGAGCCGTGCTGAGTTGTAAAATTCACCAGCGGCCACCCATCCGAAAACTGGCTGTGCTAAAAATCATAATGATTAGTGCAATGACCAACTTACAGGTTCAGGAGCATTCCTCCTTCACCCTTGACGTAAATAAATCGTCATTGATTAAATCGCAAAGATATTGTACCAAATAAGTTTGCGTTCCAATTCATGGAAGATTTCGAGATCATATTCGGTAATCCTTGAAATATCTACTCAATCGAATGTGGAATATGGAGTTATGCCAAAATAAACTTACGTTCGATTTACAACCCTGGTATAAATCGTTATAACATCAGACTAGAGCGTTGTTCGAATGTCGATCAGTGATTGAATTTAAAAAAAATATTATTCTCCTTTTTGAGCAACGAATCACAGTCAGTTGTTTAATTTAAATAAATATAGGTTAAAAAAACACGCTCTAGTAGCATATCAAACTAAAAAGTGTAAAATAATTTTCAATATGGGCAAAAATAATAATGAACGAAAAATATTACTACTACTGTGTAAAAGCGTGTCCTAATTTTTCGTAAATCGAGCACTCCACGCTTTTTTTACAATAGTATTAACATTTTTTGTTCATTATTATTTTCTGCCTATATTGAAAATTATTTTACACTTTTTAGTTTGATACATATGCTACGAGAGCGTGTTTTTAAGTTTTTTTTTTAATTATATAATTTTTTCACTTTTTGGTAATCGTATAAATGCATTGTCATCGATCTTTTATGGATGTGCAAAGTTAAAAGAAATTCTGATAGCTTAAAGTAGCGCAAAATCTAGCTCAGAGTGGTTGGTTACAAGCAAGCGATAAGGCAAACATACTCGTACCAGTGAAAACTTGTTAAAAAGAGTGATATTTTTGAGGGTCAACTTTATGTCTAAGCTTGGCGGAAATGACTTCTCAAATTGTGAAAACAAGCTGTGCCATGAATTTTATCGAGATTCGGTTAATAAAAAAAATAAAGTTGTACCATACAAATAGCTGTTTTATTCATTGTGATTTCGGATCTCATACTAAAAGTTGATTCTATTGATGAGTACATTGATATCCTAGAATATGTCCGTCGTTTACTAAAAAAACTACGAGTTGTACTCCGGGATTGCCGGCAAAAGTGAAAACTTGAACATAGAAAGTACTATCAATTATGTGGTCAAATACACACACACACACAAACACACACAAAAACACACACACACGTACGTTTGTTGACAAAAATGAATATTTTAGGTTTTGAGTTGTGAGATTGTGTGGTTCGTTATATGTATGATGCGATGTAATTTGTGCTTTATATTATTTTTTTTCTCTTACTTGTTCCGATAAATAGTCTTAATTGTTTTTCTAAATTTAATCTTACTTTTGTTTTGTATAACTTTTTGTTGCTTGTTAATGTAAAGGGAGAAGCCATTGGCTCTGAGATACAGTTATTAACTAGTTCAGAGTCAATGGACAAGTGAATATGGTTAAAAGTGTTTTAAGGCAAATAAAGTTATTTGTATTTGTTTGTATACAATATCACACATGCACACTCGCGCAACTGCCCTGTGCCATATTACAAATTTTTATCAGGTCACGTGTCCTGACGCGAGTTTAACATTTTTTACCCATCCCATAAAGTACACAACACTGCTAAAGAAGAAAATTTCACTTTAAAAACCGGACAAGTTCGAGTCAGGCTCGCACACCGAAGGTTCCGTACGAATTCAGAAAATTTCACAAAATTGTAAATACGTAGTTAAAATCTGTATACTCATCATCAGATGAGAGGAGAGAGGAGAGACGGATAACAAAGTGATAAGGGTTCCGTTTTTTCCATCTGAGGTACGGAACCCTAAAAATGAAGTAAAAACAGTAACAGGTCAAATCTTATATAAAATACAGCCTCAGGTCAAAACAAAGTCAACAATTTACGTCTAGAATAAGAATAGTGTTTCATAAAAGTCATAATTAACTCATATCTGGCAGCCATATCTCTGGGCGAGTAAAACAGCTGTTTCATATCCTCTTTGTTGGAGAAAATACTAGTAGGTATTTCAAACGCTAATTGCACAGAGAGCTTACACTATACGAGTAATGAAACCCAACCAGATTTACGACGAAACATGTTGGATGTACGGTCCATCACAATGTGCTCTACATTACTCTACATTACTCAGCTAATCTCTATTGTATTGCCCGAAAAATAAGACTCAAATTTCTTTATCAAAACTAAAAATACCACTTTACTATAAGACTGTAACGTACTGAACTCTACGTATATTAGTTTCAGTCTTAATTCTGAAGAGTTAAGGTAAAAAGTTGATTGAGAGTATTTAAAAAAGTTTCAGTCGTATATGACCCGTAAAACATCCGCAAAATACTTTTTGTTTCATTGTTCTTCGATAGGAATTTAGGTGTTTAACATTTGGTTTTACTACTTTTTTTACTATTCATACATTGATTTTAATTATATCTATCTAGATAAAACAAATCTAATAATTACACTGCCCTGATCAAGCGCAATACACTTTACAAGCGTAAATAGAATATATATTTATGAGATATTATATACATAATATATTTACAATTACAACATAACTGATATTGTAGAGTAAATAATTGCAAAGAAACAATGTTTTTGTACAAATAATTGTAATAGTTTATTTACTTTGGATCACCTCTAATACAATGCGTTTTTTTTTAAACAAACGAATATTAGTTTGGAGATCTTAAAAGATGCCAATTTTCTTCACTATAGCTGATGAAATTTTCAAAAAATATTGCATCGCCTCACTAAATTTTATACAGAAAAAAAAACTGTTTTTCTTAAATACAACAAAAAGCAGTTAAGTTTTTTTTTATTTAACTGTCGTGACTAATGAGCAATGTAAGTACCTGGTTTTATAAGTATTTACAAATCTTATGTTCTGATAAAGTTTTTTTTTATGAAACTTACAACCCGTTTCAACTTTGCAATTCGATAAAAAATTAGGTTGTTAATACCTGTTTGTAAACCTTCCGGATGAAAAAGATCTATAATAATATTCATCCTTACCTGCTATATTTTATAGGTAAGTATTATGATTTAAGTGTGTACTTTGGTTTATAGATTTGTTGGTTTGTTTGTTACGCTTTCACGCAAAGACAGAGGTAAGGATTGACTTAATTTTATTGTACAGAAAAACTATAGTTTAAAGCTCCGAGAGTGTCAAAGGCTACTTTTTATCTCGGCAAATTAAAAGGTTCCCATATTTTCAAGTCGCTTATTCTAAAATTAGTACCTACCTAACTAAAGGGAAGAACTAAAATATACTGTTAATAAAGTGAGTTTATTTACAAAAAGTGTAATAATACCTGTAACCACACAATATGAGGTACATCATAATGAACAATGGTCAAGGTTTGTATGGATAATTGGATAGCTTATTTTTTTTTTCGAATTCCGGATTCACCTCATTGTAACAGTTATTCATTATGATGAATGATCATTATGATACTATGTGTAGTTCCAGTATTACTACAACTTTTATATACATATTAGACAGGGTTATTTCTAATCAACTAGCATCCTTTTAGGGGCTTATTCTGTACATCAAAACTAACAACTTTTGTTCTGCGACTTTTGTCAAAGCTCAAAATAAAATTGTTGTTCCATAGAAAAATATCGTTCACTCGCGACAAAATGTATGGAGCAGCTGTTTTGTTTTTTAGTTTTGACAAAAGTTGCAGAACAAAAGTTGTTAGTTTTGATGCACAGAATAAGCCCCTAAAAGGATGCTAATTGATTAGAAATAATCCTGTATAACCTAGGTCCTCAGGCATTATGTAGGTATTCGGTCTCCCAGAAATTAGAATACTGCCCCAAAGGGGTACTAAAAACCGAGAACCGCTAGGAATATTTATAACGCAGAACAAACAGCGGTACATTTCCCTAAAAAAACTGCCAAGTCACTCCTAACTTCCACTGCAAAGGGACCAAGCAATTTACGATATTTTTATTCACTCTTACCTGCTACTCTTGGAGTGTAACTGAAACGATCTGCTGTAAAAATTACTTATCATTTTTACAGCAGGTCGTTTCAGTTACATAATCGTCGCTTTGGTGGTGGAGTAAAATTAGTTACATAGATAATTATCAATTTTTATATTTAAACGGAGATTCAATAAGCCTATTTTCCATATACGACTCAATTTTCATCAAAATCGGACCAATGGTTTAAAAGATATTATAAAAAATATATTTTGTAGTTGACCCTTGTCCCTTAATTGCTCATTATCTCAAAACTTAATTTAATGGGTTAGCTCTCTTCACCACCAAAGTGACGTCTAGAACAATGACTGTCAGAATAACTGGGTAAAAGAAACAGTAACTTTGGAAATAAACCCATTATTATAATTAGTCCGTTAGATTATCAAAAAATATTTGGTATGTATTTTTGTCTTTCGTCAATCAAACAATAAATGACAAAGATAAACCTTGTCAAAGTTCTCAAGACATCACTTTTAGTATAAGTATGACACTTCTCACGTGTGGTCGTGGGTTCAAATCCCGATCCCGTACCAATGAGTTTATTTGAAACCTATGTACAGAATTTCACGCTACTGGCTTTTCGGTGAAGGAAAACCTCGTGAGCCAACCTGCATACGTCCGTAGAAGAAATTCGATGGCGTATGTGAGTCCACCAACCCGCACTGGGCCAGCGTCGTGGATTTGGCCCAATCACCCTTCGTAGGTAGGCCTACGTCCTGCAGCGGACAATTAAAAAGACTGGTACGGACATGTTAAATCGAGCCTGGTTGACTCTGGTTGCTTTAATCGTAAAACTATTTGAAATGCCTTCAGTTGGCGTTAAAACTCTGGCAACTCAAACTCAACTTGCTTTATTGCAACATATGAAATTTACACATTATTTACAAGTCTAGCTAGCCATCGTAAACAAATTTACTTACTACAACCATTAGTTTATTGATTGCTCTATACTTGAATCCTTTAACGATTCAAAGTTTTGTATACTTCAACTGAAGAATAATAAATTTAGTCAGCTCACCAGACAGAAATTTTACTGACCACGAGCAATTGACCGAAATAAAATAGCAAACCGTTTCATTACTTCCTGTAATTTTGCTTCTAATTCATTGTGTAGAGAGACCATTGTGTACGTGCGAAGAATAAAAATATAAGGATGTAAATATTTTGAGCGACGTTGATCCTTGACGTTGGTATTCAATGTTCAATTGTCTATTTCTTTAAAATTTTATGAGGCAATATTTATGGGACCGGTCGGGAGAGTCTTGAATCCAGCGGTCCTAATCAGATCGTTGGTCCCTTTCAGGTTGTCTATTGGTCTTTTTGTAAATTCATGGGAAAGGCCTTTGTCTGATAGCAGTAACGTCTAGTGCTAGTAGACATAGGCCTACAGTCGATAAGATGTTTATGGGACCAGGGCGCCAGAAATAAAAGAGGTGGATGACATTAAAAATTGACTGTATTGAGTTATCAACATCTGAAGAACGCATCGTGGAATCACTAAGGCACTGAAAAATCAGACTTCGCAATGTAGATGGTGTTAAAGATTATGGATTTTAAACAATTTTCATCTTAGAATTGAAAAAATAAGCATAGAATTAACCAACAATTATAAGAAAAAAAAATTCAGCCGAATTGAAAACTTTCCACTAACTTATTATATACTCCTATTTCCCTCTCTTATATCTTACCTACTTCAGGTTAGATATAAGTAAGTATTCATGTTTGAGCTTCCGATAAATTTGAATCGCTGATAAATAGTGTAATCTATTTTAGATTGACTCGGAATAACGGCACCTTTAACCCTACCGAACCGAAGATATCGAACATGGAATAAGCCAGAAGTAGAAAGTTTTCTCTCTACATTTGCATGAAATGGGCTGTGTCCGACGACATCAAAAATTAGTACAAAGTACTCTTCGAGGTGACTGCAAATTTATAATTGCACTATACCTACTCAACACTAGTTGTGCTCGTCGCTATTACTAACATTTAATCTGTGGCTAACTTAGAAATCGCGAAGAAAAATCGGCTGCTCCATAATATTAAATTGAGATTCGACGAATTTTTATAAAACTTTTTGAAGTGAAACTCCTAATGCGACTTCCAACAAGGTTGCGTTAAACGTTTAACGCTACCACTGAGGGGGTATGAAAGCACTGTTGCGTTAAACGTCCAACGTTCCAAAATCAATTACAACCCTTCCTATTTTCATTTCCATATTACGAAGTTTCACTTCTTCCGCGCGGAGGGATTCCACTCACTATTTTTTCTTTATGCGGTTTTGTGTTTGATCCTAAGGTGAAAATTGGCTATAATGACAAGCATAATTACATCTTTGAATATTGCTTACAAACTCAGTCTCCAGAATTTTCGAGTTTTTTTTTTTCAAATAGATTTGCGTTTGACTACACACTGCCTGATATTAAGCAGATATGCGGTCTAGGATGTAGCACGCTTACCTAGAAGATACCTATTTACTCGAGATTTGAAGACACCTACATTGTACTTTAGCGGAAAGATAGACTCAGACAAAGCGTTCCACATTCTGGCAGTTCGTATGAGGAATTTGGACTCAAAACGCTTGGTTCTAACGCGTGGGATGTCCACCATAAAAGGGTGGCGCTTTGGTCGCGTCTGTCTAGCCGTACGAAAGAAGAAAGGGGCAGGGGGGACCAGATTGTGCAACTCCTGGGCGCACTCACTCAATGTATCCGATAGTAGGCAGACAGACACGCCACCCTACGTCGATGCTCGAAACTTTGCAGCATAAAGGAGGTACATTTTATGGCTTCACTATTTCCGTTTTAGAGTCCGAAAGTCCTACTACTTACTTCCGTGTTCAACGACCCTACACTACCTTTGAAGGTTCAAACGTCACCTAAACCCGGCTTTTGCCAAACTACAAAACCATCTTACCTTTGCACGTTCGGGGCTTAATTCTTATTCGGCGCACGTACGAAATGGTCTACACAATGAATTACGGCGAGATTTAGTACCAGGTGGGTTGTTACACTGCCCTGTTGAGGGTAGAGTAAAAATTATTATAAAGTGTATAGTAACTTCGCATAGGCTTAGTGGTTAGCGTCATAGTGTCAGTTTTTCCGGCGACAGAAAAGTTAACTCTGATATTTCAAAACACAGCACTTTTCAATAGGCTATTTGACTAGTTTTTGGAAATCGTTTTAAATTACTCGTTAGTATATAATAGGCACACTACATTTATATTTCCGAGAGATCAAATATATTAACAATGAAAATCAAGTGTCAAAGAATAGATATTCAAGATCCCGTCAAAACGACATTCTGTAATGGCGCTGGTTTGTGTCGTCACACACTAGTAAATAACACTATTAATACTAGTAAATACGCTAGTCCACATCTAAAAATTGACAAAAAATAACTTACAGATCGCACAGAAAACACAAATTACACAAACAACAGTCAATCGAGAAATTCTTGTTTACTAGCATGTAACGTCACCAGAGTTGCCGCCCTACTTAGAGCGTTCACGTCACAGATAAAATATCAAAAAATATCGTATTTTATTTCGTGCTATATACGAAAATTAGGCATGTTTTAGTTTAAAAAAAATATACGCGTCGAATTGTATACTTCCTCCGGTGGTTCGTCGGTCAATAAAGTGAAATATGTCATTTTCATTTTCAGGCTATTATCTGTATGGATAACCACAATCAATAGTATATTTTTAATGATGTCAAATAGCCTATTGCAACTAATGTTACCTTCGAGCTAATCTTTACCGAGCCATAGGCCCTAAGTGAAAGTAGTGAAAAAATGTCCGAGCGCCGTCTGATACCTACTTACATCAACTAATCCACAATGACCCATTTTCTCGATTCTCGACGTTATGTCACCTAATTAGTGCGCTTGTAATCGAGCACTTTGGCGTCGCGCGGCGTTGTAGTCGGCTTGCAATCACCTTACGACTAATTAAAAAGCCTGCCCACTACGTAGTTTGGGCAGAGTTTTGGCTCCGACACTTTTTTGCATGATTGTGACTCTATAGATACTTGTACGATGTCGGTAAGGAAGTTAGCTCAGTTTCATTTAGATACAGAAATGTGCAGTGTAAGCAGTGGTGGCCTAGAGGTAGTGACACCAGCCTTACAATCGTGAGGTCGTGGGTTCAAATCCCGGTCCCGTACCAATGAGTTCTTTAGAATTTATGTACGGAATTTCACACTACTGGCTTTTCGGTGAAGGAAAACATCGTGAGGCCACCTACATATGTCCGTAGAAGAAATTCGATGGCATATGTGAATCCACCAACCCGCACTGGGCCAGCGTGGTGGATATGGCCCAATCACCTTTCGTGGGTAGGCCTACATCCTGCAGTGGACTATTCAAAGGCTGATACAGTACAGTACAGTAGTACAGAAATGTATTGATATACGCTAGCTATAATGGTTGCTTAAAATAATCGACAAATTAATAATACGGGCACTTAAGAGTGATCGTGCTAGACGCAAATAAGTATAGAAAACTAGAATTCTGAGAAAAAATAGAGAGGTAAACATTATTTTTCACACGACCTAAGTAATAATTAAATTACACAAATATGTCTTGTTAACTAGCGTCATCGGTGATTCATAGATGCTATTTTATATGCGATTTAAATTGCCATAAGGTTAGTACACAAAACGCTCATCCTGCAAGCGTGTAAAAGTATTGTACTAACGAGATCTTACAACTTAGAGCTACCGTGGCTCGGATGACACGTTAAATTGTAGGTTCCGGTTGTTTTAACCGTTTAGACATGTCAGAGGCCTTCAGGCGGCTTAAAAACTCTGTCAACAGGGCCTATCAAGGCCACCCAGCCTGTACAATGACTCTTTGTTCAAGGAAAACATAACCTGCATAAGTCTTCCGTAGAAGAATTAATGTGAATTATCAACACAGAATGAAATGAAATGAATGAAATGAAGCTAATGAAAGGAGATCTACCAATCTCCCTGAAACGAAAACTCATCGACATGTGTATCCTGCCCATCCTAACGTACGGTGCACAAACAAGGTCGCTCACCAATGTTCAGAAGTCTCGCCTTCAGGTTTGCCAAAGAGCAATGGAACGCAGTATACTTGGTAATAAAAGAGTAGATCGCGTCCGAAACACCACACTGCGTTCCATGACAGGCGTAAGCGACGTTGGACTAAAATCTGCAAAGCTCAAATGGGAGTGGGCGGGACACGTGAGTCGTATGCACCCAGACAGATGGGCAAAGGTCTCAACGGAGTGGGTTCCTCTGTCCAGTCGACCCCGAGGCCGTCCTCCAACACGATGGCGCGACGAAATCGAGAGGTTTAAAAAGGATTGGATGGAGGTAGCACAGAACAGAAAAGAATGGAAGGAATTGGGGGAGACCTTTGCCCAGCAGTGGGACAGTACAGGTTAAATAAAAAAAAAAAAAAACAGCGCAGGCTGAGCTAGCGTGGCGTACATTGCCCCATCGCTCTATATGAGTAGGTCTATGCTTAACAGTATACTATTATGTATAATTATTTTTCGCAAAACAGTGCATGACCGACTTCAACCGTTTACAAAATTCGCGAATATTTCGCACGGATCGATGTAAAATTTTTCACATTATTGTTCATTCATCAATAATTGCTCATTCGATATCAATAAAATTTAAATGGGCCCAACTTCGACGTATACTCTTTCCAATAAAAACAGAATTATCAAAATCGGACCACTATGTAAAAAGTTATGCGTGGTTACATATACAAAAAGGAATATTCGCGTCGATTTGAGTACTTGCTCCGTTTCGTCGGTCAAAAAGACCAATGCAGTACAAACTGTGCCTTTATTTTAATTTTTGATTTTCTCTACAATCCTTCCTACTAATATTATAAACCCGAAAGTTTGTGAGGATGGATGGATGGATGGATGTATGGATGTTTGTTACTCTTTCACGCAAAAACTACTGAACGGATTGAGATGAAACTTTGCAATAATATAGTTTATATATCAGAATAACACATAGGCTATATATTATAATGATATATTGCGTATGCGGGCGAATCCGCGGGTGAAAACTAGTATTTTTATAAATCTGTTATTTTTAAGACGAGGCATCGGGTCGAGAAACACGAAAACGACTACTTTTGAATGCGCGATGTGAGAGGACGAATGATATTGATTCAAATTTAAAAAATATCATTGATAAGGGATAATCTTGAAATATTTAATGAACCGGATGAAAATTGTGAAAAGTAACAGACTTTATTAAAAAAAAAATTACAAATTTCTCACTAAAAACAAAGTTTAATGATTCGAATGCTCAGAATTATCAGCGACAACACCCCATTATTTTGTACGAATAAAATAGGCAGACTACTATTCTATTTTATAGACCGAGAAGTTATTTTTTTTACTGTGTACCTTATGAGTAATTAATTAAAAAGTCACTGCCGCCCGCCGCTCTGGCGCGATCTTGTCGAGCACGACCGCCTAAAATTTGTCCGAGTGAAGGGAGAATTTTTGAAACAATAGTTTATCAATGCGTCACCTTAAATCAACTCGGTCGAAACTTCGGGATAATGAGGTACATACTTATTTATCTCATATTTTCAATGCTCTATTAGACCCGTAATTAAAGAATAATTAAATAACTTTTCACAACAAAGTACTCTACATTAAAACGACGATAAGACCTGCATCAAAACCTCTTTATTCTCTTTGTAAACAAAACGTTTTAAATTCAGCCATTAGTGCCATTTATATTATGTTGAATCGAATAACATTTAAACAACTTTTCACAACACAACTCCGTTTACAAGCAGCAAATACATACCTATTAGAGCCTTTATACCGCAAACATGACTTTGGATTCGTATGTAAATGCAGTATAATAGTAACATGAAGCGCATTTCAGATGCTAATCCGATCGTGATGTGATCGCTACGATCGTATAGACTTGATTGACAGACTCAAAGGATGCGTCGGGCTGAACGTAACAGGTGGGAATTAGAGCATCGTAGTCATATGACACTGACAGTATCAACTGTTTTGATTTTATAGATGATCTGATATTTGTATATGATTACGAACGTGCTATAGAATAGCGGGCAGGGTGTTAGAAATGGTAGAAAAGAGTTGATAATATAAGCGCTGCCTTGGACAGATTTGAGATTTGTCTACCATATTGTTGAAAAACCAATATGACAATTGATTAGTAGTCTTTAGACCTTCAAGGGTCTGTGGATGATCCAATTGCTTTCTATGTAGTAGTAGTGTAGGTAGTTTTAGCATTTAAAGTAGTATTGTATCATATTGTAGTTAATGTAGACACTTTTGCCCGTTAAAAAATAATGATTAGTAGTTCAAATGTCAAGTTATTTTGTATAGGTAAAGTATATAAAAGCAATTAAATGGTTTTCACACATTTTATACTATATATAACGGGACTGAACTCACGTGTGAAATGGTTCCGCGGTGGTAGAACACACTCTCGATTCCGATGCACAGCACTTCATCAGATTTGACAGAGCGAAGGTGCTAGCGCGAGAGAAGTTTTTCGTACCCCGTAAAGTTAGGGAGGCTATTGAGATTAGCAGACGCCCTAACTTCAATAGAGACGGGGGATGGATACTACCACCGACGTGGAAACCGTGTCTTCAGGGATCCGTGGAACTGGTGGAGACATAGTGAGCTCAGTGTGCTGGAGTATCCCCGACGTATACCAGGATACCGACGAAGAGGATCTTCAGTGCGCGCCGACACAACAATCCTCTCTACCCGCCCCCGCCCCACCACCGCAACCGCTGTCACCGCGAGCGCTACGCGCCGCAGCCCGCAGTGCATTGCGAGACGGCTCCGCGTGCTAGCACTCGCCAACTTGATAAAGATCTTGATAAAGATCGCCGAATGCGACCGAAACTATAGTCGTTACGACTATCCCCACACGTGAGTTCAGTCCCGTTATATATAGTATAAAATATATAAAAGCAATTGGATCAACCACACTCTCTTGAAGGTCTAAAGATTATCCAAATGCTCAAGCACACAGTTCAAGTTGGCAGCGTACCCAGCACGGTGGCTGCATTGCCACTCTGAATGGCACGCGTCGTGTCCACTACACGCTCAGAAAGACATTTGAAAACATAATGAGCTCCCAATGAGCTGCCCAAAGTAGTATTGTATTTTGTTGTAGTTGTTTTGTTGATTACTGAGCAGTTTTTATACATTTTCTACTACCCTTCATTCTTCGTAAGTTTTTAGGGTTCCGTACCTCAAACGGAAAAAAACGGAACCCTTATAGGATCACTCTGTTGTCCGTCTGTCCGTCTGTGTGTATGTCAAGACTCTTTATCTCGGGAACGCGTGAAGATATCGATTTGAAATTTAAACTGTATACGTATATATATGGTTTCTTGCAGTTGTACAAAAGTAAAACTTCTCAGTTATCGTATCAAAAAGTTAGAGCCATTTATGTCGTAAAAAACTGCATATTTCGACACTCACAAAAATCAAAACCTACAAGGTACTTCCCGTTGACATATAACTATGAAATTTGACGAGAAGCATTGTCTTAGAGTACCTATATAGGAATAAATCTGAAAAGTGTACATTTTTATTTACATCACAAATAAATAGGGCCCCGCAATTCACAAAATATGGGTTCAAAATTCAAAGTGAGTAAATCGTATCTTGTAAGGTGTCATATAAAAGAACTTCATTAGCACATGCTAAAACAGGTTTTTAATTACGAGTATTTTTACAATGTGTTTGTACGGAACCCTCGATGTGCGAGCCTGACTCGCACTTGTCCAGTTTTTTTTTTCAGTCAAGTCAAATTGAAAATGTTCTACCAGTTATGACTAACTTTAGGCTCTTCTCTCTTGGGACCGACATAGCCTTGCGGTTGGACACATTGAAATAGCAGTAAGTAAGACACATACAAAACATGGAGGAATCATGGTTGACGTTTTAAAAAACAACAAGTGTTGGCTTCTCAAAGTTCATATTAGCTTTATGTACTTTCTATTCATAAAATAATTTGAAGGACAATACAGAAAATCCAATGTTTAGTTGAGCATTTCCAGATAGTCTATCTCGATGGTATCTGATATCTTGCGCAAATAACACCTTACCACCGCTTAGCGGTTTAGTATTATCTCTGACTGAACGTACAGGTGAGGATTGAACCAATTCTAACTGACACTAACGTCCACCATGCAAACACGTGAACACAAGTACACTCGACTATGCGACTATGGGAACGAATGATAGATCATTCGTTTCGTGAGATTTTTAGTAACTTATCAACCTTTTTTTTGTCAAGACTTATAGCTGTTGGCCACTGAGACCTCAGCTTACCGGGCGTGGGTGAGCACAAAAGGCAGCTGAGCCCTAAGATTAGGATAAAGGGTGATTAGCATAAGGGCACCTGAGCAGGTACGGAACTCGGCTTGGGCCGTCACCCGGCAGGGGAGATCAGACTTGCCCGGGCCCTGTGGCCCTAATAGGTTGAGCTGTTTGACTATTTGGAGAGAATTTAACCGATCTTCTAACAGATCCTGAGGGACCTCGACCTCGCCGGCGGGGTCGGTGTCTGACTGTGTGCCTTTGGTAACCGGCGCCTATACCAAATACGGAATACTTCCTGTTGCAGGGAGCTGTCGGATCGGGTGACCCCAGCGCCGTAGAGGTGACTACGGCGATGGGGTCATCCGGGTCGCCCAGGAGGTGTTTGGGGCGGCGACGGAGAGGAGGTGGGTGTGTAGTGTCTAGCGTGTAGTCCGAAGCTTGGACTACGAGTGGGCCGTCACCCGGCGAGGGAGATCAGACTTGCCCGGGCACCCCAGAAGGGGTGTGCCCTGTGGCCCTAATGGGTTGAGCTGGTTGACTATTTGGAGAGAATCTCACCGATCTTCTGAAAGATCCAGCAGGTCTTCAACCTCGCCGGCGGAAACGTTGTGTGCCTGTACTCTTCCGGTGCCTATACGGAATACTTCCTGTTGCTGGGAGCTGTCGGGTTGGATCAGCTGTCGGGTAGGGGACTTTTCAACCAATTAGAGAAGATGTTATTTTGAGTGATTCGATCGACCTATCAGTGTTGCTAATAACTCCTGGGATTTTAGCAAAAATAAGGTTTATCAAATCATTCTACGACAAATATAATTTGTTTTCGACACATTACAGCAAACCTCTTTCCATAGTTAGTTCGATTACTTGGAGCTTATAGTAAGGCTCAGAGTAAGAGACCTCGTTTCAGCGCCGTAAGTCATCATTGAATATATCTAGCTTATCTTTGTTTATCATCGAGGAGTGATGCTACTAAAATATTTAAAATCATTTTAAGCCTGCCGCAATGCAGTAAGGGCATTATTTAATAAGTATTGTATCTACTGTCCTGAATCAAAATACCTTTTAAATAGTCCACTGCAAGACGAAGGCCTACCCACAATGAGTAATTGAACAATATCCACCACGCTGAAACGTGCGGGTTGGCCATCGAATCTGTTCTACAGACGTATGTAGTTTGCCTCACTGCGTTTTCCTTCACCGAAATGCCAATGGTGTGATATTCTGTACCTACATAAATTCCTTAATTTTTTAAAAATAAAATCTTCTGTCCCAGCGTTTGTTGATTTAACTCCTCTGAAATGGTTTGACCGATTTTAAAGATTTTTTTTGTATTTTTGGTAGGTATGGAAATAGGTTGTCGGCTAAATGTATTTATATACCTATAGGGCCTCGATTATAAGGATGGCCGGATAACTGACAGACTTGACGGCCTCGGTAGCTCAGTGGTTAGTGACCCTAACTTCTGGATCAAAGAGGCGTGGGTTCGATCCCCACCCAGGGCAAATATTTATGTGTTTGCTCTGTGTCTGGATGTTATTTAGTTACTATCTATATAAGTATGTATTTAAAAATAAGTATATGTAGTATATCAGTCTCCGGCAGCCATATCACAAGCTTTGCTTAGTTTGGGGTCAGAGCCGGGTGTACCTAAGGTGTAAAAAAAAACCAGGTTTTTTTTTATGTGATAAAATAATGTTCGCCGGTATATTATATTATATGTAGTATATTATGTACCTATTCTTTGAAATAAGATATGCTTGCTATAGTTTTGGATATTCTTTTACGGGAGGTAAATCCTTCATAGATAGATACGTAATGTAATATTTTGAGTGTAGAAAAATAAAAAGTGCCTAAGACTTTAGCTCTTTTATTGTTATCTGAAACGGCGCCAAAACTGAGTCACATCACATTATCACATAATACTTTATCTCCAAACCTGCGGCAATGCCTTGTTTGCTCAGTAAACATGCGGCTACGCACACTACGTTAAAACGTTTGACATTTAAGACAGCTTGATAACATTCTGATTGCTGTTCCATGTCCAATGTCAATATCATGTCACATACCCGAAACATGGATGGGTGTTCGTGCATGGAGGCACCGACACATCTGATTCTGGATGACTTGACACTTCAAGACTATACTTCGTTTGATACAAGTATGCTGATTTGTGTCAACGAAGCCGGGCGTAAAAATCAAATAGGTCGGTACGATGTGGACTAAAACTTTCAGAGTTTTCTCGAACAACCAGACTCCACTTGGACTTGAGTCAGTGTTAGCGGTAGTAGAGAGACAATACTACCCTATTGGATTGACTGATAATTAATTAATCAAAAGTAAGTATTAAGATAAGTGAATTCTCTAATTAATTAAGATTCGTAAACTGGAAAAATAATTCAGTTTGGCTAATCAAGTTCAGAGATATAAGCATGTAAAGATTTTGGTAGGGATTAAGAGAGGATGCTTTGTCCCTTTCCCGCAAAGCATAACATAGTATGGCGAATGTATGACACTTACGGGCCGCGATGTCATAGCCTGCCATAGAGCGCTCTTTGTCTAACAATAAAATAAATTATATGCTTGTAACTTATTTATTTCTAAGTTGATTTTATTTTTATTTTCGTTAATCGGTTCTGTTTATGGTCAGTTGTTTCAAGAGAACATAAAAAAATTATAAACTAGCCTATTAATTACAAATATACAAGATTTTTTTGCAATCTTCGTAAAATAAATATTCTAAACGTATTCAACATGTATGCTGGATAATAAAATTAGCTGCCTTGTTTGGCTGCTGATTTGCTTCTTTGTTATCTATTCAAGGCTCTACTCAAAAGTGGGCGGATTGAGGCTGATTAGATAAATTGGCACATTGATAATCTTAAACGGCAAGACGTGTGTCACACAGGTGCAGGAGTAGGTATAGTTTTATCAATTCACGTGTGTCGTAAGACTCGTAAGTCACTTACATTTGTAGCCTCGTGTACAAACGACCTAGCAATGACAAAGAAAGTTGATCTTTGTAATATAGGAGAAACGTTTTCATGGTACTTTGTCACGCACTAGTTTAGTCACTAACATTGTATAAAGGCGTGAATGCTGTCATTATTTGTTCAAATCATTTGTTTCTTTCAGTGAATATTACAGATCTTTTGCTGCTAGAGTATTTTCGTTAGATATTTAAGTTTTCTTTCATCCATACTTCCATCAGCCATAAACAGTCCACTCCTGGACATAGGCCTCCCTATGGAACTCCAATAAGACCGGTTGGAAGCGGCTTGCATCCAGCGCAATCCTGCGGTCTTAATGAGATCATCCGTCCACCTTGTGAGTGGACGTCCTACGCTGCGCTTGCCGGTACGTGGTATCCACTCGAAAACTTTTCGACCCCATCGGTCATCAGTCCCACGCGCTATGTGCCCTGCCCATTGCTATTTCAACTTGCCAATCTGTTGGGCTATGTCGGTAACTTTGGTTCTTCTACGGATCTTCTCATTTCTGATTCGATCTCGCAGAGAGACTCCGAGCATAGCCCTCTCCATAGCTCGTTGGGCTACTTGAAGCTTATTAATAAGGCCCATAGTACCACGTTTCTGTGCCATAAGTCATCAATGACAACACACACTGGTCGAAAACTTTCGACTTAAGGCTTGAGGAAGTTTGTTTGTTATCTATTGTAAATATTATAATAATATTAAGTAAATTATTATAAAATATAACTTTTTAAAAATACAAGCTGTGAGATCCTGGATATCATGTAGCAGCAGAGTGCTAGCCAAGACAAGTAAAACGAGCCCAAACATGACGGGTCTATCTTGTTTTGTACAGAAGTTCCTAAGGGCACCTTCCGACTCCACCATCATCGATTAACTTGCAAGATCCCACGATCCTAAAATAACAAACACACGTAGATACATCCATGACAAGTTAATTAAAAGCTTGTAAAAGCAGTAACTAGCAGACCAGTCAGGAAAAATTAAATCAGGTGTTCCATGCAATTAGTTCATTAACCCATGCGTAAGACTAAGGTAATTTTCAAATTTAAAAGCCAATTAAAATAACAAGATAATAATAGAACAGCTATAAAACTCCTTACTGATAATTAAACAAGATTAGTTTTTGCAAAAATTAGCATGACCGACTTCACCCGTGTACAGAATTCGCGAATATTTCATATGGATTGATGTAGCATTATTCACATTATTGTTGATTTATCAAAAGTGGCTTAGCCGATTTCGATAAAATTTAAATGGAACCAATTTCGAAGTATACTCATTCCAATAAATAAAGAATTATTGAAATCGGATTACTACGAATAAAGTTATGCGTGGTTATAAAAAAAATATATATATATATATATATATACGCGTCGAATTGTATTCCTCCCCCGGTGGTAAGTCGGTCAAAAAGACTATAAAGATAAAGACATGACAATATTTGTTTCATGATCAACCACTAGTTAATAAAACCTAATAACTCTTTTCTTTACGAAAATACTCTTAAATTAATTCATCCCAATTTTAGATGTATTCTGCTTCAGAACGTTATATTAGCGGTTATTATGCTGTGGTTAAAATGATTCCAACGTTCGTCTCAACGCCTACATCTGTAAAGGGCAGCTCTATTAGGCTTGTTTACAGCTGTGGGTATAGTGGAGGCGTAAAACGTAAATATCAATGGGTTGCCACTCCTGTAAACTTGCTCACAGATCGTCATAATAAACTTTACTACTTTTTCTGCGTAAAATTTTGGGCTGCGTATCCATCAATGAGTCAGCTGTAAAAAGTGATATACCTAGGAGTAAATGTTATGTTATTTATTTAGCTAGTCTTGTGTAAAAGTAAGTTCGTATGGCTCGGGTGGCTAGTCCTGGTATTTTTAAACAGCCTGAAGGCCTTTGACATGTTACATGGCTAAATGGGTAGAACAACCGGGACCTACAATCGGAAATGGGTGGAAATGGTCACCCATCCTATGACTGATCGTGCTGAACGTTGGTTACTTTGATGATCGCCGACAAAGTGGTCAAACTATGCTAGGAGCGCTACAAGTGTTTTGTAATGGGTGGATAAATGACCCCATTAAGATCGCAAAGTTGCGATCTTACATTCAGTGTAAGCAACCTCCAGTTGGTCTTTATTAGAGACCTATTAGAAACATTCTGTGGCTAATGTAACAAACTTTCATCAGAGATATCTTTGAGTGAATGCCGTCGGCGAAATAAAAGCCATCACGTCCATCAACCAATAGAAACACTTCACATCACACTGGTTCGCAGCTTTTCTCAACGTCATTGGTTTGGTTTGGTATACATCAAAAAACATACCTGGCAAAAATATCAGCTTTGCTGCTTGGTTTCAGAATGTCTGAAATTAATTCTTTAGGGCCATCCTGTCCACACCTTGAGCATGTATTGATTTATTGTTTATCAATGATAGCGTGGTATTCTTCAACCCGTTTTATTATATGTGCGCCAGTAGCTGATGTCAGTAATGACGTCAAACTCCGCCTCGGCGCCATACATTGTTAAATGCAAGCCGCAGAATTACACAGAATGCATGCTAACAAAAGCCAATAGATCAACGGATAAAGACTGCAAAAACACGTTTGATGTCCAACAATGTACATACTAGCTCAGCTATGATGTATAATGAAACACTTTCACCCGGTAAAAAGTACCAATTAAGTATTTAAGACAGAAGATTGAAACAGTTAACAAACTGATTACCTCGATGGCTCAGTGGTTAGTGAACCTGAGTTCAGGATCAAAGAGGCGTGGGTTTGATGTCGATCTCCACCCAGGGCAAGCATTTATGTGATGAACATAGCTTTTTGATCTGTGTCTGGATGTTATTTAGGTAGGTTAAGATATACCCCAATATTCTCCCCAAAAAAAAAACGTAAAGCCGAACATAGCCAATAAAGGGGCAGATTAACAAAACAGTAGAAATTTATTATTGTCGTTTTTACCCACGATAAAACCCAGTGTCTCCAAGGCGCTCCACTTCACTCATACAAAGAAAAACTGTAAACATAGCACACATGTTCACAAATGTCACGTACTCAAAAAAGCTTGCTGTTAAGCCTTGTTTCCCTGATAAGTGTATTTAAATGTCTATCCTGGATCTGAGTATTAGTTGTCCTTTTTAGGGTTCCGTACCCAAAGGGTGAAAACGGGACTCTATTACTAAGACTCCGCTGTCTGTCTGTCACCAGGCTGTATCTCACGAAACGTGATAGCTACATAGTTGAAATATTCACAGATGATGCATTTTATTGTAGCTGTAACTACAAATACTAAAAATAGATAATAGATAAAATAAATATTTAAGGGGGGCTCCCATACAAACCTGAATTATTTGCCGTATTTCGCTCGATATTAATAATGATAATAGGTAGACTTCTGAAATATTCACAAAATATTTAATTGTTCCATTCAATAATAAATAATTAAATTAAAATAAAACATATTAAGTGTACATCCCACACAGTACGGAACCATTCGTGCGCGAATGCAACTCCCACTCGTCTGATTTTTTTGACCGACGAACCACCGGAAGAGGTATACAATTCGACGCGTATATATTTTTTTTATGTATAGCCACGCATAACTTTTTACATAGTAGCCCGATTTCAATAATTATTTTTTTATTGGAAAGAATATACTTCGAAATTGGTCTCATGTGATAATAAAAGTATTTTCTGCAATGGAACATTAAAATGTCAGTGCAATACAGAGTGTACTTACCTGATAGTCCCGTGACATCTCTTACTATGGAGTCTTTGTAGAGAAATAATACGAACCGTCTCTCTCTCTCTTCCTGGCTATATATCCCACATGGTGATGGGGTCAGCCTTCCTCACTTTCCTCCTCCACTTTGCTCGATCTTCGACATCGTCTTCGGAAACACTGCGCTCTCTCATGACCCTCAGCACTCACAATCATACGAACCGTAATGAAGTAAAATACCTCATAGCTGCACCAGTCGGCCAAGTACTCAAAACTATGTCAATATCAAACTAACGACGTACTCAGAACTTCACGAGAGTTTTAATAGACTAGTAAACGTGAACGTACGTGCACTCACTTTATTAAGTCTTAAAACCGTAATTGCAAATCGCAACAGCAAGTTTGAGCTTACCCAGCTTTAAGATGCAATATCAAAGTTAATCTTTGTGTGTAAATGTTTAGTTTATAGCCAGGTGGCTTTAGGCATCATGGAAGATTAGCGTCTTGGTAAAACTTTATATCGGAGCAGGTTTTGTAATAAAGTTATAAAGTAGAGAGGGTGTGGTTTAATATTGACTGCCTTGGTGAATCAGTGGTTAGTGACCCTCACTTCTGGGTCAAAGAGGCGTGGGATCGATCCCCGCCCAGGGCAAAAATTTATGTGATGAACATAGGTGTTTGCTCTGTGTCTGGGTGTTATTTAGGTACCATCTATATAAGTATGTATTTAAAAATATGTATATGTAGTATATCAGTCTCTGGCCGCCATACCACAAGCTCTGCTTAGTTTGGTGTCAGAGACTGTGTGTAAGATGTCCACATATATTTATTCATTTATGATTTATTTATTCAAGTAACTAAAGTGGGTGAAGATGCCTTTTTGACTAGCTAGATTTTGATTTTTTTTACCAAAAGCAGATTTTTAATTTTCTATGGATAGACTATATTGGAAAGGTGTAGGTAGGATTTTCAACATACAGGTTAGGATTTTAACGTAACTCTACAAGTTCTACCCTTTAATCAAAATGTAGCTTGGCCACAAAACTGTATTGTACCAACCTCTTTAATAGTCCACTGCAGGACCACGAACCTACCCACGAAGGAGAGTGATTGGGCCATATTAACCACGCTGATAGCCCAGTGGACATACGCCATCGAATATCTTCTACGGGCATAAAATATGCAGATTACCTCACGTACGATGTTTTTCTTCACCAAAAAGCCAGTGGTGTCAAATTCCGTACATAAATTTTAGAGAAAACACGACCGCACGATGTTAAGGCGGGTATCCTTACCACTCGACCACCAAATCTTATAATTATACAAACTTCCACCGCCTAAATATATGGGTTGAGAAAGAGTTATGAGGATTCTAAAATTCAAAAAGAGTGCTCTTATACTTAGTTCGTCTTGGCGGGGCACTAAAGTGCCCTACAGATAGAGCGCTCTCCTGTCTGTACCCAACTTTATCAGAGCTTGGTAGAGACAAAAATCAGTAATTGGGTTGAAATTATTATTATCACAGTAATAATACCAATCCAATTACAGTTTCTTGATACAGTTTTAGTATGGACAAAAAAACAAATATCGTATTCTTATCGGTTTCTCAGATAAAGTCATGTAATTGTCAAAATCACGGCTCCCTAAATATCGGGTGATCGATGACATGCGTATGATTATGATGACGGTCACTGATAAACCTTTTATCTTCTTTTGTGTTACTTCTTATTGAGCCAGAATTCTGTTTTCTTAGAAATCAGAAAATATCGAAAAATAAGTTGCAATAAATCATTCACCTTACAACGGTCAATATTTTTTCTAAAGGTTTTTGAAATAGTTCAAAAATAAAGAATATTATGATCATCAGATGGCTGATACATGCGTCATACTCGTGATCGGGTGCTGCATGCGGGTCGCCGGTTTGCTCGTGGCATTCACGCAATGAAATGAAACCACTAACTTAGACTAAGATTTAAACTAACCCCTCTCTATTGTACAGTCGCATTCTTTCAATTGTAACTTACTTAACAAAAGGCACAGACCCTGGAGTCTGTGGGCCATTAATTTAAATAAAAAAAAAAAAAAATAGAATAAATTTCATTGCATGTATGTAGAATGGTGGTACATTTTGTTAGTATTATTTATTTATTTATCCATTGCTTGCCGCATTTACAGCGTACGCCAAGGCATGCGACAAGCTAGCTATTACTACTATTATTATTATATACTATGTGACCAATCGCGCACTAAAATATTATATATAATTATTATGTTCATTGTGATTGATTTTTAGTAAGTTGCCGGAATACAATGGTTAAAAGTTATAATTATTATGTTGCTATAAATGCAGGTAACATTTTTCTAAAACTGGTTTGCTCACTTATACCTTACTTACATAAAATCCCACCTACTATGATTGCTTAACCTTGTTTATTGCTAATCGATAGTTTGTGTATTTGAATGAAAATACCGATATGTATAGATACTTAAATTATTTACATCAATATTTTTCTTCATGTGTTCATGGACAGATTATGCTACAAAGAATACCTATAATTATTGTTCATATATTTTATGCCAATTTAAGCGTTACAGGTTTCTATTTATGTTAAAATACTTAAGTATTGTTTTTAGTCCCTAGTTACCTACATATATGTATATTTCTATGTTAAATGATGACGCGGAGGCGAATGGTAGTACCTAGACAAACCTACTGTGGTTTTTTGGTACTGTTATGATTAAATTAACTAAATTATAGTCTCATGTAATGGAAATAAATATATAAAAAAAAACTATAATTTCAAACACATTAAATAATTCAAAGAATAAAATAAAACATTCAATAACAAAAATAATTAAAAAATGTCAAAGTAAAATAAATACTGTATCATCAGTCTGTCCATGCAGAACATACAGTTTTTGACTTCTTAAATATTACTTTGAGGCAAATGCCCATTGCGTGCGTACAAGAATTTATTACCTATCTATCGGAAATAATAACTTTTCTAGAGCCGTTATCATCAAAGTTATCATAAAGTACGCTTGCATACGCATATGTAAAGTATTAAATAAAGGTAAAGTCACCTATGTGTGTATCGGATTTTTTTGTTTATTAGTTGTGTCATAGCTTCATAACAAATGTAGCGATTCTTTTAGGTATTCTTTTGTTTCAGAACTACAGTACAGCGCAATTTTCTAACTCTGCGACTACTTAAAGTGAATATCCTAAAACCTAATGCAAAAATGTAGAAAAAATGATGATAACGACACGTTTAGGACAGTTTAGCAAATATTTGTTATAAAGGAAGACATATGACACACAATGTTATCTAAAATGTAAACCCAGAGGTCAGAAGTTATGATCGTAATAAAAATATTAACGACGCCATTATTAAACCTACATTGACGCAAGCCCCATGCTACCACTGATAACAATGTACCCAAATATCACATTTTATGGCAAAACCTAATTTAACTAATGAAACAAAAAGTTTCATTGGGCATTTTTTTCTAGAAATAGCAAAGAAAAGAAACAGATAAAACAATTTACCGGTCTAGCTTTAGTACGATGTATACCTAACTATATATATTACTAGTTTTTACCCGCGGCTTCGCCCGCATGATATTTTGATTTTTGACGCAATATCATTATAATTTATAGCCTATGTGTTATTATGATATATAAGCTATATTACTGCAAAGTTTCGTCTCAATCCGTTTAGTAGTTTTTGCGTGAAAGAGTAACAAACATCCATACATACATCCATACATCCATCCATCCATCCATCCTCACAAACTTTCGCGTTTATAATATTAGTAGGATTATTAGACATAACCTAATGAATTAATCAATCTATTATGAGACGGTCGTTTGAATTTTAGCGCCAAATATTTGAATTATAAACTAATTTAAAGATGTGTCGTGGCGCTAGTGATAAGTAACTTTGCATTGTCGTTCCTTTCGACGCACATTCATATAACGATTTAAATTGCAAACTCTTTCAAAAAAAATAAATAATCCTTTACAACTTTGAAGATGTTAAATGTGAAACCAATTTATTTTAGGTAAAACTTCTGAGAAAATAATAATTACATGAGCTGATGACAAGACAAGGGCTTCATCATCGCCAAAATATTGCGTAAGTTGAAACGTGAGCTGATTTAGCTTTTTTTATTAGATAGAGTGATTTAAGAGAAAGGTTTAAAGATTTAAATACACGAATCCGAGGCGGGTCGCATTATAAACAACTATCTACTGCCAATAAAAATATTTTTGCATGTACGAATTGTCAATTTTTTTAGCACAAAGGTGACGTCCACATGTGGTATATTATTCAGAGAAAAATCGAACCAAAATGATATATACATCATTTGAAAGCTCAATTTATGGGCTTCTCAAAAATATTAAATTTAGATTTTTTTATTCCTACATTTTTTTTTAAATGTGAAAAATAAATTGTATAAAAAATGATAATACAGCTTTGTATATTTTCTAGTTCAGCAACAATAAAGTGCTTCTATCGTTATTTTACTTGCATTCATAGCTGATTGTTCCACATTCATGTGATAATTTGCTAAAATTAAAAATTATAACCTACCAGTGTGACCGGTTAGTAGGTACAATGTGACAAAAATCACTAAAAAAACTGTGTCTAATTGGTAAAAATACTTCTTTTTAACAATTTGTTAATCAGGGTTACTAGAGATAAACTACTTATTGAGCCAAATATATTTATTTATCCTAATAGATTTAAAATAATTTTTAAAAAATGTAGGGTTTATTTTTTGTTTTAACTGATGTAATAGACTCAGAAATATATGAACTTTCTCGAAATATAACGAGTGTTGTGGTTAGAATTTTTGATTATTATTATAGCAGCCTCCATACATTTTGTGGTCATGTCCTTTACTCGAAAATGATATACATTTATAGTTGCGGGATCTACAGTTCAGAGAACTATACATTAAACTAATTTGCTTTGGAGTAAAATCTTCTAGCCTTTGCTCGGTCTCATGTCATCAACACGCACATCGGATGTCTGCTAAATGGCGGAAGACTCAATTGATCTGCAAGATGTGCCAATTGTTCCCAACTAGACATGCGATGAAGTGCGCGCTTCCATCAATTGCTGCTGGGTTCGGATATAACTAGTTCTTAAAACAACTTAAAGCGGCTTCATTGACTAGGTTGTTTTAGCCGTTTGGGTGTTTGGGCCATATCCACCACGCTGGCCCAGTGCGGGTTGGTGGATTCACATACGTCATCGAATTTCTTCTACGGACATATGCAGGTTGCCTCACCATGTTTTCCTTCACCGAAAAGCCAGTGGTGTGAAATTCCGCACATACATCCCAAAGAACTCATTGGTACGGGACCGGATTTAAACCCACGACCTCACGATTGTAAAGCGGTTGTTACTAACTCAAAGCCACCACCGCTTCTGTTATGTTGTATACTATTAAATTAAGTCAACATTAATATATGTTTGAGAGAAAGGATGCCAAAATAAATATAAAAATATAAATTATTTTTCATATCGATGGATGCCACACTCATTTACATCAAAATAAAATAACTATATCACTGCTTTATAATGCATCAACTAACTCAGTTTCATTTACATTATAACAAAGAGATAATAAAACTTATCAAAATACGGGACAAAAACATTTCAATTTCATTTATTTTAACATAAACTAATCCCAAATGATTAGACTAAACTAAACAATATTAGACCGCAGCGCTATTCAAAGCATTTCAATTATTTATTTCGTTGAACTTGTAAAAGCATTGTAATACCAAATAAGCTGATGCTTTCACAAACTCAATGAATGAAAATTGCTTTCAAATAAGCTTTTAATCAGTTTTAAGTTAGCTGATTGCTAAATATAAAATGTATAGCAGCCCTATATAAAAGTTGCTGAAATTTGCTAAGGCGTAGTCCATTAAAATATTAAATGTATGGCTTCTTTTATTTTTACTTCATAAAATATGATGATGAAAAGAACATAAAAATGGAGTAAAACGAGATGCCGTAGGTATACAGTATCTATGATATCACATGTGCTTTAAACTGTAGTTATTTTAATAACTTTGATAATAAATTCAATTTTATAACCTGACTTACTATATGAAAAGGCAATTTGATTTTCAACGAACCGATGAAGGCATAGATATCCATAATACTTGTAACTAATTGCCAACGAGCTCAGCATGATGGCAGCATGTATCATCCGTATTACATGAACAGGTTAATATACAGGGTTATTTCTAATCAATTAGCATCCTTTCAGGGGCTTATTCGGTACATCAAAACTAACAACTTTTGTCAAATCTTGAAAAAAACAGCTGTTCCATACATTTTGTCGAGGGTGAACGATATTATACTATGGAACAACAACTGTTTTTTTTGAGAATTAATAAAAGTCGTAGTACAAAAGTTTTTAGTTTTGATGTACAGAATAAGTCCCTGAAAGGATGCTAATTGATTAGAAATAACCCTGTATAGATATCTATATGATTAAATTTTGACCAAGCCCCTAAACCCATCGCTCTCAGTTAGTCCAAGAAAATCTGACTTCAGCTGTATAATCTATCTTACTTATCTTATAATAGAATTCATTTTGTGTACATTCCAGCTGCAGCTGATCCTTTAAGACTGATATAAGACAACCCGAATTTGAATAGAAAATTAAACTGTATACGTAAAATGGCGGAGCAACGTTTACCTTTCAACAGGAGATTTATTAATTTCCCAAGCGAAGGGTCTCAACAAGGTATTTACATTTTTGTTCATTGAATTTCTGAGCTTAAGAACATTTTTCTTAAATCTGTACCTTTTTATTGCTAATACAAAGGTACGGTCTACAGTTTTATTACTTATGCCAATACCTAAGTTCCTTATTAATTTTCGTATTGGTTCAACCTTATTTAAATAGGGCTTGGTTAGGTACTGATTTCACTAGTGAGTTATTCGAATTTATTTTTTATGTTAATAAAGTATTATATAACTTTGTAAAATGCGCATGGAATTTGGCTTGTTTTTTGGCCATAACTGGTGTTGTTGAATTTATTGCTGTTAATTATTATTTTTTGGGCAAGTATTAAGAATACTAAGCGTTCTAGCGAAGCCGTGGTGGTCTAGTGGTAGTAACACCCGACCTGCAATCGTGAGGTCGTGGGTTCAAATGAGTTTCTTTGGAACTTATCTACGAAATTTCACATCATTAGCTTTTCGGTGAAGGAAAACATCGCGAGGCAACCTGCATACGTCCGTAGAAGAAATTCGATGGCGTATGTGAATCCACCAACCTGCACTGGGCCAGCATGGTGGATATGGCCTAATCACCATTCATGTAGGCCTACGTCCTGCAGTGGACTATTAAAAAGGCTGGTACAATACAGTAAGCGTTCTATAATTATGTTCTTAAATTGTAGTGTAAACTTTTGATGTTCTTGTTTTTAAAATCATTGCCTTTAAATCGGGAATAGTAGTATAATAATTTCAAGATTCAAGTTATAATATTGAAATGAAACTACTAGTGCGACTTCCAACAAGGTTGCGTTAAACGTTCGAAAACGTTTGCTCGAAATTCTGTCCTTTGTCGCGCCGCGCTTACTTATAATATGTACTACTCCGGGATGGACCAATTTTGCTTAACGAAAGCCTCATTAAAAAAAGAAATAAAAAATCTAAATATGTCCGGTGAGTAATTTTAAAGTTAATCATTCTTAAAGTAATCTGTATGTGACATATATATATACAAAGCACAAACATGTTTACACGTACACACGCATACTTAATCACACGAGTAACACTGCAAACCTTGGCTCTCAAGAGATCTCGTGTATTGCAGTGTTACTCACACACACACACACACACACACACACACACACACACACACACACACCCACACACTCAATACACACACACACATATGCATTTTGATTGGGTTTTTATTGGGAAGTTGTTTCTGAAATTATAATTTATTTGTATGCTAAATTATTGTAATCGGTTTTGGCTTTATTTGTGTTTCTTATATTAGTAATAATTATTATTATTGTAACGCTGTTGATTACAAGAATCAAATAATAAAAAAAAAACCTTAACTTGGTTTCCTGGAAGAAATCGCTTAAAGCGATAAGGCCGCCAGTTAGAAACCTATAAATTGAACTGTTTTGTCCCTGTAATTTGTTTTTTATGTAATGTGGTTGTCTAATAAAGTGTTATTGTTTGTTTGTTTGTTTACCGCTGGAGGAGGTATGAAAGCACTGTTGCGTCGAAGTTTCACTTCTTCCGCGCGGAGGGACTCCACGCACTATATTTTTTCTACAGTGACTAACGAACCAAAATGCAATATTTTGAGGCGTTAGTAAAGAGCAGTTTTTGAAGAATTTTTATCACTAAAATAATTTTCATACGAAAACTTTCTTTTTGTGATAAACATTTCAAAAATTGGCGCTTTCGCAGGTTTTGAACCTGCATCTCTCTGGGATTCCCTCCCAGATGCTTTGTCCAATTAAGCTAGAAACGCTGTCTGCGAAAGCGTCGAATTAGTAAAAGTGTTTTATCATTTTTACCAACTACTAAATTGTTGGAGGCGCCATCTGTGAGAACTGCTTTAAACCAGTTAATCACTTAATGTGAATTTATTAGAACTTCTTACCATTAATGAGAAATGGCGCATTGCTTAATCAATGAAATGATTTCATCGTGCTTCACACAATAGGTGTATAGAAACTATCTTAAGAAAGTTAGTGTGTGAAGCTCGATAAAAATCATTTCAATTTTCATATAGATCTAAGAAAATATTCAAAATTGAACAATATTTTCAAATGAACGTGCTCTATCCGCGCCCACGCAAAAAATACCTACCACAAAACACACAAAAGATGAAATACATTTACTTAATGACATAGAGACAAGACGTTCCGAAAAACTCATCATTCTCCTGCCAGCATTAGGTAACATCATTTAAATAATACAATGGAGTAAAATAATGTTTGCTTATACGATAAAAAACGTCTATAGAATACTGATGAGCTGACTCTGAATGATTAATCTTAGTCTAGGAGTCGGCTGTGCCAAAGATTTAGCTACCTACTTACTGTACACTATATTTGGCAATGTACGCTACTAAAAAAGAGGCTTAGAAGTTATTGATTGTTCCCAATTCTTACAAACAAGATTTTTTGCAAAAATTAGCATGACCGACTTCACCCGTGCACAGGATTCGCGAATATTTCGCACGGATCGATGTAGCATTTTTCACATTATTGTTGATTTATCAAAAATGGCTCAGCTGATTTCGATAAAATTTAAATGGGACCAATTTCGAAGTATATTCTTTCCAATAAAAAAATAATTATTGAAATCGGTCCACTATGAAAAAAAATATATATACAACGTGTAACGGAAAGACTGTATACATACTGAAAGTACCAAATCAGATATCGGTAACAAACTAGATGGGGGCATGTTTAGCCGTGTAAGTTCGTTTGCTGATTTTAAATCTTTTTTTGAAAAACTAGTCATTTTTATGACTAATTCACATTTGCACAGCACTATCACACTAAACAGCTGTGAGGTCAATAACATGACCTTGCCCATCAAAATCAGACCACACCTCCTTGTTGTGACATGTTTGTTTACGTGCAAAAGATTGTTCTAGTCAGTCATATTTAATTTTTTTTTTAAAGTGAATGTTGTTATTTTGGCTCTGAATTTCGAATACAGCATCTATATAAGGTATAGTATCAACCCACTTTTTATGTATACAGCCTTTCCGTTACACGTTGTATATACTCGTCGAATTGTATACCTCCTCCGGTAGTTCGTCGGTCAAAAAGGAATTAAGTGATCTGAACAAAAAATTCTTTATTTTTGCGTTTTGAGCATAATATTCTAATAATTAATCGCGTAAAGAAAATAATTATGAGAGAATGCTTCACTATCCCGTCGCGTCTCGTTTCGACCGTGTTGCATCGGTCGTGGTCACGGGCAGAAAAAAAACTTACGCAGACTTGTAAATGCTACTTTTTATGTGATAAGTAAGAAAATTAGTAAGTAAATGAGAATTTTTCATGTAGTGTACAGAAGTACTTTTATAGAAAAAGCTATACCTAGGAATTTATTCTTCAACAAGATTATTTTTTGCAAAAATTAGCATGACCGACTTTACCCGTGTACCTACAGAATTCGCGAATATATCGCACGGATCGATGTAGCATTTCCGGTGGTACGTCGGTCAAAAAGATACAATTTATTTTTCATTTGCAAACAGTGATCTACTTCTATTGGAGGCAAACTAGGCAAATTTAACCATTATAAATATGTTACTCAGAAAGTGAATCGTGATATCGAATGACGTTTTACAGAATTTATTGCCACAGAAATTCAAAAGTGTAAATAAATTAAATTAATTTGAAATTGGTTTGGTGAGTTGTAGACAAGAATCGATGGCATTTTATGCTGTAGTTAGCTAGTTGAAATGTCGGTAAATCTCTACAGTTAGGTAAACACATTTGTTTGTTTGGATATTAGCTATAATTGGCTAGTTAGCTCCCACATCGCTTCAGTTACGAGTACGATATAAAACGTTGCTAGTAAAATAAAAAGGCAAAATTGCCATTAGGAACTCAAGTTGAAAATGATGGTGTTTCGATTGTACAATCTAGGTTCCTAGATAATTAAAATCCACACAACTGGCTCATTCGTCAAAACGTCCAAGGAGAACTGAACCATATTCGATAAATCAACAAAATTGTGAAAAATGTTACATCGATCCGTGCGAAATATTCGCAAATTCTGTACACGGGTGAAGTCGGTCATGTTATTTTTGCAAAAAATAATTATGTTTTCCCACGGCAAAAGGCGTATCAAAAACATCACTGGCGTATCAGAAACATCACTGGTAAGATAGAATTATTGTAGTAAGCTCTTAGCGTAAGACAAATAGGTATCGAATGATCCTATTCTTATTTGAGAGTTTTTATTAGACTTAACAAGGCCGTTTGAGCAATCGAGATAATTTAAACTAGACGAAGTTGATGATACATAAATCCGGGTAACATTGCTTATTTCCGTTATTTTATTGCATGGTTTTTGGATAAAATGATAATTATTAACATTTATAAGTAATATCATGAATGATGCTGAGAACTCGTCAAACTTGTAAAAAGGTTATCAAGTGTCGACTACCAGACAGATGGCTGTATTTTTTTTCTTTTTGTGGCTTTAAGACTGTCTCAATGTCAGAATTTTACATACTTACATACATACTTCGTAGTAAAAAATTAGAATTTAAAGGACATGTCCACAAAATGTATGGAGGCTGGTGTAATAATAATTAAAAACTTTAACCACAACACTCGTTACATTTCGAGAAAGTTCATATTTTTCTGAGTCTATTACGACAGTTAAAAACAAAAATGACCCCTCCGATTTATTTTTAATTAATTTTGAATTTATTAGAAAAAATAAATATATTTCGCTCAATAGGTAGTTTATCTTTAGCAGCTCTTATTAAGAAACCTCCAAATTGTTAAATAGAAGCATTTTTACCAATTAGCCACGCTTTTTAAGTGATTTTTGTCACATTGTACCTACTAACTGGTTACACTGGTAGGTTATAATTTTTAATTTTAGCAAATTAAGATATGAATGTGGAAGAATCAGCTACGTATGCAAGTAAAATAACGATAGAAGCACTTTATTATTGCTAAACTAGAAAAAAAAATAAGCTGTATTGTTATTTTTCATTCAATTTATATTTCGCATTTAAAAAAGATTGGGGGGTGAAAAAATCTAAATTAAATATTTTTGAGAAGCCCATATAACAAGTTTTCAAATGATGTATATATCATCTTGGTTCGATTTTTCTCTGAATAATATACCTTTTGATGATACACGATATTTTTGTAGTATGTGTTAACTTTGCATTAATTTATGAATCATGCTTTTAAAATAAAGTTGGATAAGATTATTAAAATTAAGTTGAATCGTATAAGTTTTGTAGGTACTTTTGACTAATGAGTTTGTGTTTATATACATTAGTTTTGACCGACGAACCAGAGGAGGTACTCAATTCGACGCGTATATTTTTATATATATATATATATATATAACCACGCATAACTTTTTTCATAGTTGCCCGATTTCAATAATTCTTTTCTTTTTTTGAAATAGGCAACTTCGAAATTGGTTCCGTTTAAATTTTATTAATATCGAAATCGGCTGAGCCATTTTTGACAAATCAACAATAATGTGAAAAATGCTATGATCCGTGCGAAATATTCGGGAATTCTGTACACGGGCGAAGTCATGCTATTTTTGGCAAAAAATAATTATTGCACATAATGTTTATCCTTGAAATCATCGATAATCGTGTCAACAATAATGTGAAAAATGCTATGATCCGTGCGAAATATTCGAGAATTCTGTACACGGGCGAAGTCAGTCATGCTATTTTTTGCAAAAAATAATTAATGCACATAATGTTTATTCTTGAAATCATCGATAATCGTGTCAACAATAATGTGAAAAATGCTATGATCCATGCGAAATATTCGGGAATTCTGTACACGGGCGAAGTCATGCTATTTTTGGCAAAAAATAATTATTGCACATAATGTTTATCCTTGAAATCATCGATAATCGTGTCAACAATAATGTGAAAAATGCTATGATCCGTGCGAAATATTCGGTAATTCTGTACACGGGCGAAGTCATGCTATTTTTGGCAAAAAATAATTATTGCACATAATGTTTATCCTTGAAATCATCGATAATCGTGTCAACAATAATGTGAAAAATGCTATGATCCGTGCGAAATATTCGGTAATTCTGTACACGGGCGAAGTCATGCTATTTTTGGCAAAAAATAATTATTGCACATAATGTTTATCCTTGAAATCATCGAATATCGTGTCAACAATAATGTGAAAAATGCTATGATCCATGCGAAATATTCGAGAATTCTGTACACGGGCGAAGTCAGTCATGCTATTTTTTGCAAAAAATAATTAATGCACAAATGTTTATTTAATCCGTGAAATCATCAATAATTGCGAAAAAAATCGCAAAACTGACAGTCAAGTTGCAAGCTATAAGTACACGTGGCTATTTGTATGCTTATGTTATTACTGGTGTAAACAATAAGAGTCGTCCAACTACTGTCGACTCTCCTTCATAATAACCTTCAGACTAATAGAAACGAATGGAAGGTTCTCAGAGTTACATATCTCTTGATAATTAAACGTTTTTGAAAGGATCCTTAATGAGCAAAGTCGAATCGTGACTTTTCAATTGATGTGTGTACTTACAGAGTAGGAAATGCATTTGTGTTTGTTTGGCCTCTTCACAGCTAATGAATTGAGAGAGTCTCAGTTTTAATCGACTTCTAAAAAAGAAGAGGTTCTATTTCGTCTGTATGTATTTTTTTTGTATGTTCATGATATTTTCGCCAACTGTGAATCTAATCAAAAACGTTCGCAAGTGGTATATTATTCAGAGAAAAATTGAACTAAGATTAAAACTAAGATTTTGTTACCCTAAATATAGCTAGCTTTCAAATGATGTATTTATAGATAATAAATACATCATTTGAAAGCTTGTTTTATGGGCTTCTCAAAAATATTTAGTTTTGATATTATTTTCCCTCCATTTTTTTTTAGATATGAAAAATAAATTGTATGAAAAATAATAATACAGCTTTGATTTTTTTCTAGTTTACAATCGCGAGGTAGTGGGTTCAAATCTCGGTTCAGTACCAATGAGTTCTTCGAAATTTATGTACGGAATTTCATACCACTGGCTTTTCGGTGAAGGAAAACATCGTGAGGCAACCTGCAAATGTCCAATGAAGAAATTCTATGGTGAATCCACCAACCCGCAATGGGCCAGCGTGGTGGATATGGCCCAATCACCTTTCATGGGTAGGCCTACGACCTGCAGTGGACTATTAAAAAGGCTGGTACAGGGCTTCGTCCGGTACGAAACCCCATAATGCGCGAGTGCGACTCTCACTTGGTCGATTATTTAAATTATTTCTTCCAAAACTATATTGTTTTATTGTGTACTACAACTAGATACTTAGTAGCAGGCCGAATGAATACAAGTAATGATTGTAAATAGAACCAAAGCCACGTCAAATGTTTGAACAACTAACATCGTCACAATCGCGTATTTGACAATAAATTTACATACGTAGTTACACGGTACTTACCAACTTGTTTACTTCAACAGTTATCTAGCATTAACTTCTAAAATTTTGCTAAATATCCATTTTTAGGGATCCGCACCCAAAGGGTAAAATCTAGACCCTATTACTAGGACTCCGCTGTAGGTCCATCTGTCCTCTGTCTGTCACCAGGCTGTATCTCTTGAACGGTGATAGCTAGAACGTTGAGATTTTTACAGATGACGTATTCCTGTTGCCACTATAAAAACAAAATACTAAACCATAAAAAGAAATTAAAGGAGGCAGACAAGAAGCCTGAAATTTTAGCCCTATTTCGCTCGATATCAATAACGGTGACAGATAGATGCTTGATTTGCTTGAAAACTAAATACCTAGTAAAATAAAATAAACATTTAGAAAACGTGTTTTTTTTGTTCGATATTAATAAATGCAACAGGGAGCTGCTTAAAATATTCACAGAACTATAAGAAATATTCCCTTGAAAAATAAATAATTAAATTAAAATAAAATATATTAAGGGGATACTTCGACACGGTACGGAACCCTTTGTCCGCGAGTCCGATTCGCATTTAACCAATTTTTTTGTGACTTCTTCCAACGTTTTAGTTGACTCTTGCCAATGCCTGTAACTTTGTCAATGTCAATGAATCTTGTTGCTTACGCGGTGGTATTTTTGCAAATAATCATTTATACGCGTATTTCATTTTAAAATGCATTTGTCATGTTGTTTAGTTGAAACGATAAGATAAATTGTGTACAGTTTGAGTGCTGACGTAGTTTTTTAAGAGGAGAAAAGTGGTTTACTCTTTCTTTTTCATGTCGAAGCTTGAAAGGCAATCATTACGACGCAATATTTTGGGCGACATATTTTGTAGAATATCGTTTTTATTCGTTTTTTTATTTATTTTTCTATTGCAAAATATAAAGTATTAACTAGTACAATAAAGAATTTGTAGCATTCTACTAATTCTTTATTTGTTTATTTTTTTCTTTTAATGATAATTTATAGTGCGGGCAAAATATTTAACCTTTAATAACCACAAGAAAATACAGTACTACTTTACTTTTATGCTAAACTACCTACACTACTTCTACATAAAAAGCAATTGGATCATCCATAGACCCTTGAAGGTCTAAAGATAATCCAAATGCTCAACCCATATCATAACTTGAATAATGCGTAAAAATTAGTAATTTAATTTTGCTGCAATTGCTACTAGGTACTATTTCTAAATATATCTAGATATAGACACAAAAACCTTTGAATTACTGCAATAATCAATACTTTATTGGTAAGTATAGAAAGGCATTGCCACAAGAAAGAGCATTTACATATAATCCGCTGAAATATAAAATTGAATTATAGTTTCAAATCCGGGGCTCTTAAAATGTTTTTTGTTTGAATTTGACGGAGAAATTGTACAATAACAGCCATAAATTACCCAACATAACAATATATTATAGATAATATCGATAAATCAGTCCATAATGATAAATATGGGATTTACTTTACTACGAAAGTATCTATTTATAAATCCCTATCAAATTTTATCTTTGAATGATGCTGATCCATTGATGTTGTTGAATAACATTGGAAGTTTGAATGAGCCGTAGTGTGGTGTAAAACTGTTAGTCTTATATTGTAAGTCGAGGATCCTAGCCCTAATCTTGTACCTAAAAGTTCTTTAGAATTAAACTACGAGTTCGAGGTAGAATGGGGCATATAATTTTATAGCGCAAAGCTCAAGTCTGCTGGCTTGATAGATATAGTTCGATCCCCCGGAATAAATAAATAATATTTTGGGGGACATCTAACACACGTCTCTGATCCCAACCTAAGCAAAGCTTGTGATATGGCTGCCAGAGACTGATATACTCGTACCACATACTTTAAATACAGACTTATATAGATAGTACCTAAATAACACCCAAATACAAAGCAAACACCAATGTTCACCGCATAAATACTTGCCCTAGGTGGGAATCGACCCCACGCTTCTTTGATCCAGATCCTCGGTGGCTCAGTGGTTTCCACCGAAGTTAGTAGTGAAGGTTAAGTATCTATCTAGAACGATAGACTATTAAAAATTAATAACTTATCAGATGATTTAAAATAAAAAGTAATACAGATGAATCCAAAATCTTTTATCAAAGCTAACTTTACAAATCAAGCGATGCCACAGACTAACTTGTACTATTGGACTTTTTTGCTTTTGTTTGCGATTCTTCAAATCTTTGGGATTGGTAATAAGAAGTTTTTGCTCTGTACTTAGTGAGTTGAATTTATTAAGGAAGATGACTAATATAATGACACAGGTGAAGCCTAAAACCAATACCTATTTTTTGTTCAAGTGGCTTCTATTTATAGAAACATGTTTCATCTCACGCTTCGAGCACGAGAATTTGAATGTGAATGGCATTTATAAATGTCTTTTATTGGGACAACTTTGAATGTGCCGAAACTTAGTTTTATTTTATGTTCTACTAGCTTAAAACCCGCGGTTTCACCCGCTTTGTCTTAGTATATAGGTACTTACTTAAAATAGCCCGCGGTTTGATCTACGTTGTCTTTGTACATGCTTATAATAATATCTAATAGTCCGCGATTTGGCCCGCGTTGTCTTAATACTTGCTTAAAATTACTTGCAAGGATAATGCCCATGGTTTGGTCAAAATTGTAACAGTATTTGCCTATAATAATAATAGGTCACGGTTGGCCTGCGTATTGTTAGTACTTGCTTAAGATGGTTATTTATAGCACGCAGCATGGACTGCGACATCTTAATACTTGCTCAAAATTATAAAAACTTGCCGTTTGGCCTGCATTGTCGTATTACTTACAATGATAATAGCCCATGGTCTGGCCCGTATTGTCTTAGTACTTGCTCAAAATGATAATAGCCCGCGGTTTAGCTCGCGTTGTGTTAATAATTAGGTACTTAAAATGATAATAACCCACAGTTTGGCCCACGTTGTTTTAATACTTACTTGATTAAAATAACAGCCCGCGGTTCTACCCGCGTTATCTTGGCATTTGCTTATAATAATATCTAATAGTTCGCGGTCTGGCCCGTGTTGTCTTAATAAATCTTTAAAATTATAATAGCATGCCGTTAGCCTGCGTTTTTGTATTACTTGTAATGATAATAGCCCACGGTCTGGCCCGCGTTATTTTCGTAACTGCTTAAAATGATAAAAACCCACAGTTAGGCCCGTGTTTTCTTGGCACTTACTTAAAATAATAGTAGCTCGTGGTTAAGCCCGCATTAGGCTCGATTATGAAGGCGCCATCGTAATTATAATAGCTAATTATCATAATTATATCTGTTTCTTTTTCACTTATAGATAGAGAGAACACTTTTTATGTTGTTATTATATTTACCATGGCGTCTTCATTAATGAGCCTATTATCGTATTACTTGCAAAATAATGCCCACGGTTTAGCCTGAATTGTCTTAGTATTTGGTTATTTAATTTACTTGTATCTAAAGCTTATTACGGAGTACGTAAATTTTTGGATGATAAATTGCCGAATTTCTAAAATTAACTCAATAATAAATAAATATGTAACATAAATATTGGGGGACATCTCCCACACGGTCTCTGATCACAAACTAAGCAAAGTTTGTGATTTGGCTGGCAGAGACTGATATACTACATATACATGTACCTGTAGGTTGACTGGCAGATAATGCTGTTTAGCGTTAAGTCTTCCTTTTGTACAAATGGTGTGCAAGAAAGTGTTAAACAAATAAATAAAAATACATTAATAACACCCAGACACAGAGCAAACACATTATGAACATCACATAAATATTTGCCCTGGGAATCGAACCCACGCCTCTTTGACCCAGGAGTCAGGCTCACAAACCACTGAGCCACCGAGGGAGCCAATAATAATAATTGTATGAGTAACTATGTAAGAAATTTCACTTTTCATTGCTGGAAAACATTGAGACAACGTGTACGTACGTAGAAAAAATCAATGTCCTATGTGAATTCAGCAAACCGTGCTCGGCCGGCGTGATGGATATGGCCCAATTACCCTTTGCGGATAGGCCTATTTTCAGTCTTCCATCAGCCGAAGGACGTCCACTATGGATCTCCAATAAAACCGGTTGGAAGCGGCTTGCATCCAGCGCGATCCTGCGGTCTTAATGAGGTCATCCGTCCACCTTGTGGGTGGATGTCCTACGCTGCGCTTGCCGGTACATGGTCTCCACTCGAGAACTTTTCGACTCCACCGGTCATCAGTCCTCCGCGCTATGTGCCCTGCCCATTGCCATTTCAACTTGCTAATCCGTTAGGCTATGTCGGTAACATTGGTTCTTCTACGGATCTCCTCAATAATGATTCGATCTCGCAGAGAGACTCCGAGCATAGCCCTCTTTATAGCTCGTTGGGCTACTTGGAGCTTACTAATAAGGCCTATAGTGAGAGACCACGTTTCTGTGCCATAAATCATCACTGGCAACACACACTGGTCGAAAACTTTCGACTTGAGGCACTGAGGTATGTCGGACGAGAAGACACTACGCACTTTTCCGAACGCTGCCCAGCAGAGTTGAATTCGGCAATTGGCCTCTTTGTTGAAGTCGGACCTACCTAACTGGACTACTTGTCCTAGGTAGACGTACGAGTCAACGACTTCAAGAACCGAGTTTCCAACAGAAATCGGGGTAGGTAAAACATAGGAATTACACATGACTTTCGTCTTGTCCATGTTCATCTTAAGAGCCACCTGTTTCTATTATCCGTAGTACTTATTTTCAGTAGTGCACTATTAATTAAGGCCGGTACAGGTATTCGACATGTTTGATTAAGTCTTTAGAAATTTAATTTTCCAGGCAAATGAAAAAATGGCACACAAGTCGTAATTCTAGTCAGGCATGTTCTAGGATGCTATTATACTCATAATTTGATCACCTTTTACAATGGTACCAACCCCAAAAGCACGTGAATAAAATCACCTGTTCAACACAAAAAGTTCATCGACCCGCGACAAAATGTATGGGAAATGTAGGTAATTTTCGCTTGTCAGGGTTGATCCCATAGTAAAATACCTATATTGATCCAAATGTGCGCTAAGTTTAAGACTATTGGCTCACAAAATAAAAAAAAATCGTAATCTTTCGGGGACCCATTTTGCCCCATTTAAAGATAAACTATCATTATCATAATCCTATTCTAGATACTACATTATTTAAAAAAGCGCATTGAAGTTTTGGGACGTATCTGACCCCTAAGGATTTTTTAAGGAAAATCCAGAAAAACAGGTACAGCCATATTTTTTATTTAGTCTCAAAAGCATCTATACAAAGTTTCATGTCAATCGGTACAGGGAATAAGAAGTTACATGCAAACAAAAAGGGCCCGTTTTACCCCGTAAGTTAGAGTTGAGTACGTTTTTCATCCTTAGTGCTTCATTATGTCGTACGATGTACGTATATTCCAAATTTCAAGCTCATATCTTTAGCCTAAACTGATTAATTTTGCGTATCCCTAAGGAACCTTATGGATTTTCCTGGATTTTATAAGTTCCTGTATTAAAACATGCTGTGTGCTTCCTTCATACCAATATTGATCCATATGTGCGCTAAGTTTAAGACTATTGGCTCGCAAAAAAAAAAAACGTAAAATTTTGGGGACCCATTTTGCCCCATTTAAAGATAAACTATCATTATCATAATCCTATTCTAGATACTACATTATTTTAAAAAGCGCATTGAAGTTTTGGGACGTATCCGACCCCTAAGGATTTTTTTAAGGGAAATCTAGAAAAACAGGTACAGCCATATTTTTTATTTAGTCTCAAAAGCATCTATACAAAGTTTCATGTCAATCGGTACAGGGAATAAGAAGTTACATGCAAACAAAAAGGGCCCGTTTTACCCCGTAAGTTAGAGTTGGGTACGTTTTTCATCCTTAGTGCTTCATTATGTCGTACGATGTACGTATATTCCAAATTTCAAGCTCATATCTTCAGCGGTTTGGGCTATAGCCTAAACTTATTAATTTTGCGTATCCCTAAGGAACCTTATAGATTTTCCTGGATTTTATTAGTTTATATATTAAAACATGCTGTGTGCTTCCTTCATACCAATTTTCAACCATAACCGTTCAGCTGGTTCGATGTAATTGACGCTTTTTTCACCAACTTTGGGACCTTATTTGACCCCTTAGATGAGGAAAATTCGGAAAAACAGGAAAAAACGTAACTTTTATTTTGTTTGAAAAGTATGTATACAAAGTTTCAAGTCAATCGGTACAGGGAATAAAAAGTTACATACAAACGAAAAGGGCCCGTTTTACCCCCTTAGAGGTCGAAAGTTCAAAATTTTCGTCCTTAGTGCTCCATTACGTCGTTCAATGTACCTATATTCCAAATTTCAAGCTCATATCTTAAGCGGTTTGGGCTGTAGGCTGTCTGTCAGTCAGTCACTCAGGGAAGCCTTTTATATAATAGATTGGCATATTTTAATATATTATTATTATATACTACGGGACTAATCGCGCACTAAAATTACGACCACGCACCATGGTCAGGGTCGATGCAACTCGGCCGCAACGTCGGGATGAGGAGGTATTTATTTATTTATCTCGTAATTTTAGTGCACTATTACTCCCGTAGTATATAATAAAAAATGTGTTCAAACCGCGAAAGTTTAAAAAACAACATATTTTAATATAAGTGGGTAAAATAGTCATGTGTCGATTGTTTATGAATATTTGAATTATCAAGTAACTTTTTATGCCTCTTAGTAATTGTGTGTTTTTCTTTTGTGTTTTTTCATGATTCAGTTTGATACTTGAAGTGTTCATACAGTATTTGCTTTTTCGTAATCCAATGCTGAACATAAGCCTTACTAAATAAAATACAATATATTACGAAGGTTTTTGGCGTTAACGTACTGGCGTATTAAGTAGTATGTAGTTTAGTATGGGTGAAGCTATATACTTAGGCCTAACCAAATATGTATAGGTTACCTTTATACAGTGTATACCTACTTGTTCTGAGCCAATGGATTAACAACACAATTTGTCAACGAATATACTCGTAAATATAAGATAAATATAAATATTAGGGACATCTTACACACGGCCTCTGACCCCAAACTAAGCAAAGCTTGTGCTATGGCTGCCAGAGACTGAAATACTACATATTATACTATTTTTTTTAAATACATATTTATATAGATAGTAACTAAATAACACCCAGACACAGAGCAAACTCTTATGTTCATCGCATAAATACTTGCCCTGGGTGGGAATCAAACCCACGCCTCTTTGAACCAGAAGTAAAGGTCACTAACTACTGAGCCACCGAGGCAGTCAAATTTCGAACGAAATTTCGTATACAATATTTTTAGGTACAGCATTTGAAAAATGTAAAGTGAGTGTTTTCTAAATCGATTTATGGAATAGGATGGAACATTTCTCATGCGACTTTACCACATATAAGGTAAATTATTTCATATAGGATGCAACAATCCTATACAATTTTCTTAATAAATAAAGCTATCTTACCAAAGACCGGATCAATAAAGTCTGGGCTGATCTCACATCATCTCCACTGCCACCTACGCCAGTACTAAGCAAATCTGCTAAGAGGAGCAGCTCCATCAAGCATTTTGTAAAACTCGTTATTTAAAGTTAATTTCAAAAGAATATGATAACCATTATTTTTTGACTTGACTGCCTCGGTGGCTCAGTGGTTAGTGACCCTGACCTCTGGATCACACAGGCGTGGGTTCGATCCCCACCCAGGGCAAATATTTATGTGATGAACATAAGTATTTGCTCTGTGTCTGGGTGTTATTTAGGTACTATCTATATAAATATGTATTTAAAAATATGTATGTGTAGTATATCAGTCTCTGGCAGCCATAACACAAGCTTTGCTTAGTTTGGGGTCAAAGATCGTATGTAAGATGTCCCCTAATATTATTTTTTACATATATTTTTGCTAAAAATGACGACCACCTTAAAGTACACAGTACAGAATTCGCGAATATTTTGCACGGGTCGATGTAGTATTTTTAACATTATTGTTGATTTATCGAAAATTGCTTAGCTAATTTCGATAAAATTTAAATGGAACCAAATTTGAAGTATAATCTTTTCAATAAAAAAAGAATTATCGAAATCGGAGTACTTACAAAGTAAAAAAGTTATGCATGGTTAGACATAAAAAAAATATACGAGTTGAATTGAGTTCATCCGTTTCGTCAGTCAAAAATAGTTATTTTGCAAATGTGAAAAAAATAGTTTTCCTTTACATATTTGAGTTATGTGCCTTAGGATTTGTTGTCTGTGAATCCATAGCAGAAATGCTATTTATTTTATTGGTTAGAAACAAAGAGTTGTGTTACGATCTCGCTTAGCAAACATCGCCTTTTCTAAACTGAACGGACCGACTAAAATGCTGTTAAAAAGGAAAAATAACAAATAATTAGATTTGATTTGGAAAAAAATAATAATATCAATAATGAATTGATTGAACTATTTACTGAAGTAGGTATTTACTATTATAGGTAGATAATCTACTTAGTTTAATATTATAGACAGATATATCTATATATATAAAAGAAAGTCGTGTTAGTTACTCCACTTATAACTCAAGAATGGCTGAACCGATTCGGTTGTAAATTGGTGGGAAGGTAGCTTAGAACCAGGAGAAGGACATAGGATACTTTTTATCCCGTTCCTTTATTTTGTATTTTTTAATAGTTATTCATATTATATTTTTCATATCATCTATTCCCTTAAAAATCGTTAGCGAAACTGTCAAGGCTTTCTTATTACGTTTCGTCAATCCATATCAGGCCCAATTTCAAGGCAATATCGTAATTATAACAGCTAATTAGAATATTTCTGTTTCTTTTTCACTTTAGGCATTCGATAGGGAAAACACATTTTATATTCAAATTAAATTTAAGATGGCGCGTTTATAATTGGGCCTGATATGGATTGACGAAACGTAATAAGATGACAGGTGACATTTATTGACTGCAGACTTTTATAAATGTCACGCTTAGCATAGGAAAGAGACAAATTATCATGGATTTATCATATAAACAGGATTGAGTACTGGCAAAGAAAAACGAGCCGACAAGGATACCACATCAGATGATTGTGTCTCTTTTCCAAGTAGGATGACCAAAACATCTCGATCATATGGGGATATAATTTTTCTTTGGAATGTTACTGCACGCAGGAATCGCAGTTATCTTACCCCTAACTCGTCGTCCTTCGTCATCGTCGTCGCTTTAGCAATAAGAAGCCTACTGCTGAGCATAGGCCTTCCTTGAAGATCTCTATAAAACCAATCCCCATAAAAACAATGGTCTAAAATTAATATACACGGAGATAATTCAGTTTCAAGTTTGACAGCTGTTATCGGAAATGTAGATCTTGAAGAGTTATTTCACCTTTGTTAAGACAGCAATGGTCTAGAATTGATAATGACGGAGATAAACCACTTTTAAGTTTGACAGCTGTCATCGGAAATGTAGATCTCGATGAGAGACTTTTGTGACGACAGTAACGGTCTGAAATCCATATTTACGGTGTTGAACAACGTTTAAATTTCATAGATGTAATCTTGACACATACGAGTATAACGCAACCCGTGTCAGTACTTAACCACGAAAAATGTTATCACAAAAACTTTTTCACGGAAAACTTTGTCACAAATAGACTTTATCACGAAAAATCTTAATCACGAAAACTTGTCCACGAATAGACTTCCGTAGTTAACAGAATTTTAAGGCTTCCGTAGTAAACAAGGCATCCATTTTGAAATAAAAAATAGCGGACTCACTTTTTTGAAAAAGTCGTCATGGGTGTAGTTTTAGAGGTTTTTGGTGGTGTATATTTCACAATTGGCATCCATTTTGAAGTAATGTTCGCCATCTTCAATTCCAAAATGAATGCCAATTTTGAAATATAAACCCCCGAATTTTTAGAAAATAACACTTATGACGACTTTTTCAAAAAAGCAACATCTGCTATCTCTAATTCCAAAATAGTTGTCATTTTTTAAATCTACACCCCCAAAAACCTCGAAAACTACACCCATGACGATTTTTTCAAAAAAGTGACGTCTACCATCTTTAATTCCAAAATGGACGCTAGTTTTGAAATCTACACCCCCAAAAACCTATTAAATGACACCCATGACGACTTTTTCAAAATAGTGACGTCCGCCATCTTTGATTTCAAAATGGATGCCATTTTTGAAATCTACACCCCCAAAAACCTATTAAACGACACCCATGACGACTTTTTCAAAAAGTGACGTCTGTCGTTTTTAATTTCAAAATGGATGCCATTTTAGAAATCTACACCCCCAAAAACCTCAAAAGCGACACCCATCGCGACTTTTAGCAAAAAGTGACGTCTGTCGTTTTTAATTCTAAAATGGATGCCAATTTTGAAATCTACACCCCAAAAAACCTCGAAAACTATACCCATGATTTTTTTAAAAAAGTGACGTCTGCCGTTTTTAATTCCAATATGAATGCCAATTTTGAAATCTACAACCTAAAAAAATTAAAAATGACAACCACGACTATACACCAATTGTACACCCAGCATGTTTATGAAATATGTCCAGCATAGTCACCCTACTACGCTTCTTTGTATACACCATAGTACGACATTTGCAATCGACGGTGATACTCTAGTCAAAAATAAAAAATAACCGTTAATCATAAAGACGTAGGTATATTCATACAAAATAAATATCAAACTCTGTTTTATTGGCATCTATTCGCAATTATAACTAAAATCTTATCAAACTACATTGTTAAAAAAACTAAGAAATGGTTAAGACAGTCGCGGCTTTACAGGTAATAATTCTACCATTTATAAGTGTCGTTCCGAAATGGCAATAGTGCGAGCGGGACAACTTCATCACTTTGGGAAGTCTCACTCGGCACAGCGTCTCTCTTATACCATTTCAAAGGAATATATGTTTTGTTACAACGCATTAAGGTTGAAATTTCCTAAACTAACTTTGAGCCAAATTTCGTCTGTGCGCAGTCCAGATAGTATACAAAGTCCTTGCAAATTATCTTTTCACCATTATAGCTCCTCGAAGAAGAAATATAGTATGGATTGACAATGACAACTGACATTAACATTGGAGAAAATGTTTTTTCACAATGCCATGCTACATATTACAATGACGTTTAATAGGTACTGGGCCGTCATTTTGTCTGACATTAAAAATATTTTTAATTATACCACCGTTAGAGGTTAAACATGTTTCTTTATTCTACCTTTATGGTACAGAATCCATACTAATATACGAAGAAACGGATCGACTTGATTTTTAGGAGTAGTATGGCATGAGTATAAGTATCTTGACTCTAAGGTTATTAACCTTGACTGTGAACTGTGACCTTGACATGAACATACATTTCTGTTGGTTTGGTTAGGATTGAACAGTGATAAAAGTGCAGCCCGCCTCAGTTGCGGTACTCCTCATGAGGCACGCAACTTACCGGCCAGCCTCTCAGCTGCTTGAGTTAAAAAGCCCAGAAAAGCGGCCCAACCACGAGTGCAAACTTCTAAGCTGCCAAGAGAGAAAAGACCCAAAAAATCGGGAGAACTCGAGCGCTGCCTTCTCAGCTGTCTCAGAAGAAACCCAGAAAAGCGGCTCTATCTGGGATTCCCGCGCCGCCCATAAACCTCGGCTACTAAGTTCCCCCGCCACGACAAGGCGGGAACCCGTACACTCTAACCTTATCTTAATCAACAGAAGCATTTATAAGTATTAGGTATTATGATGTCAGGTTAGGTTTGGACAGTGGCAATGTGCAAGGGTCCTTGACTTTTTTTTTATAGAGCAAGTGCCTTTATTAACTTCCACTTAATACAAGATTTATAATGTAAAACTTCATAAACTACTACATAACAAGCAATTGGATCATCCACAGACCCTTGAAGGTCTAAAGGTAATCCAAATACTAAAGCCGACTGCCAGTTAGCAGCGTGCCCAGCATGCTGGCAGCATTGGCACGCTGATTGGCAATGCTTATACGTTAGCCAAATAAACACCAGCATTTTGATCACACGTCGGGTACACCAGACGCTCTGAAAGACTTTTGAGAACAAGACCGGCCACCACGGGCACAATGTCTCAATTTCAAACGGCTCAAATATGTAACCACTGCCAAGGTTAGCATATTTGCGCCGTTTGTGCTGCTCCGAATCGGCCAACGCTCCAGCCATTCTCTGAGTCTCAGAAAGATGTGACGGCACCAAACTATTGACGCAAGTCGCGTCTCATACTAAGAGCCGTCTACACTTCCATGGGACCAGCTTCATACCGTCAGGCCTTTTGCCATCACCAAGCGCAAACCCATTCGGTTCGAGTACGGCTGCTATATTGGCGGTCGCAAAAGCCTTGCGTATGACATCGTTCACACTGGCGTGGCATTTGGCAACCAATTCGACCAGCGCTTCTTGAGCAAGAAAGACGGTGGTGACCGAGCTGGTCAACTAGGGTACTTGAAAAGGTGAGAGCGCTCAGCCATGTGCGGCGCGGCAGCAAGGTGGGTCTCCTATCTCGACGATATCATCAATACTGCCGGTCGAGCCTGGTCACGACCGGCAAAGAGCCGAGGTAGATACCACAGAAAGAGAGAGGCCTATACCCAGCAGTGGGACAAAGAAAGCTGCGGATGATAACCATGACGAAACAAATTAGTTGAGATTGACTTTCTTGGGTTTGAAATGATTGTTTGCAACAATATTTGTCTACCGTTTGACATTGAGTTGGGGCTAATATTTTGTGGCGCACTTACTATTACTTCGTATCTACCGATTTTAGACCATAAAGCCGGAAACATACTATCGGACGTGGCTGACGGACGCGACTGACAGCCGCGACTTAGCAATGTGCACAGTCTTAAGACATCCGGTGTGCCAGATCGCTCTCGGACGTCCAAACGCTCAAGGTCAGCCCAAGGTGACGTCCGCAACTTATGTCCGATAGTGTGCACGGCTCAGTGTACATTCATTATCTAGATACCTATCAGTCGCGGCTGTCAGTCGCGTCCGTAAGCCGCGTCCGATAGTATGTTTCGAGCTTTACTGTCTTTACAAAAGTGAGATAGCTCAACCAGATCTACATTTTGTATGATAGCTGTCGAATTTAAAAGTAGTTTATCTCCGTAACTGTAAAATTTTGATCAATGCTGTCTTTACAAAAGTGAGATAGCTATACCAGATCTACATTTTGGATGACAGCTATCGAACTTAAACGTGGTTTATCTTCGTATCTGCCGATTTTAGACCATTACTGTCTTTACAAAAGTGATATAGCTTAACCAGATCTACATTTTGTATGACAGCTGTCGAACTTAAAAGTAGTCTATCTCCGTAACTGTCAACTTTTGATCAATGCTATCTTCACGAAAGTGAGATAGCTGAACCAGATCTATATTTTGGATGACAGCTGTCGAATTTAAAAGTAGTTTATCTTCGTATCTGCCGATTTTAGATCATTACCGTCTTTACAAAAGTGAGATAGCTAAACCAGATGCTATCTTCACAAAAATGAGATAGCTCAATGAGATCTACATTTTGGGTGACAGCCATTTAACTTAAAATATCTTAATGTAGGTATCTCAGTAAGGTAAGCTACTTACATTCATTAACTTTCGCGGTACGAAGTTCGCCGGGTCCGCTAGTTAACTGATAAAACAAAAGAAAGTAAACATTTGGAAGTAGCTAAAGAATGACACACCACATCCAATCCATTTGGAAATTGGTTTGAAAAAAGTCTAGAACAAATATTTAGTGCCTACCTACTTACTCTGTAAATGTCGAGTAATGATAGAAAAATATATTTTTTTAAATTAGAATTTTGTTATTAGCCTAGCATTATACCTACATTTTCCTATTATTATTGATGTATTTTTTTTTTGATTTCATTTTTCAGTTTTCTTTTAATTTAAAATTAAATTTTAGTTAACACGTTGGAAGACGTTAGCATCCGGGAATCAGAATTTCTTGTCCGGGTGCTAACACATCTTTGTATAAGTATGTCATGTATTTTGGTGTCAATAAAGATTATTATTTATTATTATTTAAAGCTTACGAAAATGTTATATTTTAAAATACACATACAGCAATAGTCCTTAGTATTGAATTGTTAATTCCAATGTTTATTAATATTTTACTTGGGATTAGTAAAAATTTAATTTAGGAACGGAGCAACGGTACAATTTAATTTTTTGTCATTTATAGCAAAAATCTAGAAAAAAATATACTTAAAGCCTTGTAATAAACCTTAATACAAGCTAGTTTTGTCTATAAATTTAAACGATAGGCCTAAAATGTATTAATACAACGCAAGAAAGTACTGAAAGATAAAAAAATATGATGAAATTTCCCCACCTTTCAAGAATTCGTTACTTTTGCTAAGAAAATAGCTGCTCTATTATATTATCATAGCGTTCGTGTTTATTCAGAATTATTAGATAAAATGAAACCTGATGTTAAGTCTGTTCTTATTAGCATAGACATAACTAGGTACGTCAGGATTTACTTAATTCCTCAGTAAATATATGCAAAATGATTCTCCAACACCGACGTTCATTTCGTTTGCTAGTTTAGGCTTATAACTCACTAGAATAACTATTGGAATTTTTTAAATGGTTGATTGAGTGATAGCGAAGATTTTGCTTTTAGCAGGGCTTTTCGCATTCGTCTGTACAGATGTTGGTTTTCCTCTAAAGGACGCATTTATCAACCAATCTCAACAATGGTGTTTGCATTCTACTGTCGTGCATTCGTGTAATGCACGTTTTTTTATTTTTTTTCCAGGGAAAATCCTTTGTAGATACCAACCAACCCCGGGGGAGGCAAGGTGGTTATGTGGGAGTCCCGCCGCTGGTCGGTGTACCCACTAAAAACCCTGGGGTGCTTTTGCCTGACGCCCATGTGCTGGAGCTACGGGGACCTGGATCAACTTTTTACTGACTCTACTTTTTGGAAGAGAAAGTAAAATTTGCCTTTTGTTTTTGACGATGCAGTCTTACTGAACAAAGTAGAGGTTGTAAAAGAAATTAGAGAACGTTGGTTACTTCTAAGAACTCAATAAAGAGATCAATTGAATGTCCACTACACTGAGAAAAAAATCGCCACTAAATATTACAAAAGTCCTTTGTATTTGGCGGAAACACTAAATTTTAGTATAATTTATCAAAGTTTTGCTGTATTTACAATTTTTATTATTTTTTACTAACAGTTTTGTTTTTGTAATTGTAATTCCTAAAATACGATTTTAGTAAATGCAGATATTGCAAAAGTTTAATATTTATTACAAATTTATAGTAAATATTGTTAGAGTTTTGTAAATTCCGCAAATTCGATTACTATTTTCAAGAAAAGGTAGTTGTGTTTCTAACAGTTTATCTATTTTGTAATTCTAAGTAATACTTTTAATCAATTTTAAAAAACGTTTGTAATTTTAAGAATTAACTATAGTTGATACAACAAAAATATTTAGTTTTACCTTTTTTGTAATTCTAATCAACACGCTTTATTTATTTCAACACGGGTTTGTAATTTTTAGAAAATATAAAAATATTGGTACAAGAAAAGATTTAGTTTTTACCTTTTGTAATTCCAAGCATCTCGATTTATTAATTTCGACACGCATTAGTAATTGTTAGAAAGAACTATAATTGGTACAACAAAAATATTTTGTTTTACCCTTTTTGTAATTCCAAGTAACATGCTTTTTTAATTTCAAAACGCGTTTGTAAATATTAGAAATAACTTTAATTGGTACAACAATAATATTTAGTTTTCCCTTTATTGTATTTCCAAAGAGCATGCTTTATTAATTTCAATACACGTTTGTTATTTTTAGAAAGAACTTTAATTGGTACAACAAAAATATTTTGTTTTACCCTTTTTGTAATTCCCAGCAACATGCTTTATTAATTTCAACACCCGTTTGTAAATATTAAAAATAACTTTAATTGGTACAACAAAAACATCTAATATTTCCCTTTTTGCAATAACAAGCAACACGCTTTATTAATTTCAACACTAGTTAGTAATTATTAGAAATAGCTTTAACTGGTACAAGAATAATATTTAGTGTTTCCGTTATTGTAATTCCAAGCAACATGCTTTATTTATTTCAACACACGTTTGTAAAATTTAGCAAGAACTTTATTTGGTACAACAAATATAGTTAATTTATCCCTTTTTGTAATTCCAAAGAACACGCTTTAATTATTATGAGCTTTTAGCGGCTTCGCCCGCGTGGCCTACAGGAATCAAAATATGACGTACTGTTATTTCAGAAACAAACATTATAAGCGCTCTTACGATAATAATCTCAATTGAAATTACAAGATAACAAAATTCCCAAACAAAGTATTATTGTTTTTCAAAAACAAACAATTGACAAAACAATAAAATTGTCAAAATTAGCCGTAAAACGTAAACTTATCGCCTATAACAATAGCAAATATTAGATCATAACAAATTATAATAAAATGATTTTACGCTATGGTCTTGAGTCAAGAGTAAAAAAATGAAAAATAAGCATAGCTGCTGGATTCTAAACGCTTACAAATAAAAAGCAAATTTTTGGCTTTAAAATTTAATAAGGTATGGTTAAATATATGAAGCTATTAAACAAAAACGGAAAAAAGTTTACGTTTACTATCAAAAGTCATGGTAAGGGCACTGAAGTTACTGGAATAATATACGAGATAAGTTTACACTTTATTACTCGAAAAATCTCAAATTAATACTTATGCATTAATTCAAATTGCATTAATTGGCATTAAGATTTTTTCTGATGCCGCGTTTTCTGTTCCCGCTAACGTCGTTGAAATATTCTTATTTGACGGCTTTGACTTTGGTTTCAGTAGTTCAGTACACTAAGTATCTTACTCTTACTTACTTACTTACTCTTACTCTTTATTAATAACAACTAGTTATAGGTCATTTGTAGTGCATGCTAACATATTTCATCAAACGTTACCTATAGTATGATTCCTTATTACTAACATAAAAAGGTGCATTTAACAAAATCCAATAAAAATTGTATCATACGAGTACTTCGTAGGGTTTGACATGCTCTTAGGCGATTAGTACTATGTACTTACAAAAAAAATCCACCGCGTTGGTACCTAGATAGGTACTGGTATAGACAAGTATTGGTAGTATTGGTATCTGATATACCACTGGTTTGAAAGATGAAAAAAAATTGATTTACCTTGTTTTGTAATTACAAGCGTGGGTTTAATCATTTTCAAAACACGATTGTCATTTGTATTGAAAGGAAGAATAATTTCAAGCATGAGGCTTTATTAATTTCAAGACACTATTGTAATTTTACTACAATACTTTAGTTAATGCAACAGAAACATTTAGTTGTTGGTCTATTTTGTAAATCCAGCAATAAGCTAAGTAATTTCAACGAAATGTTTTGTTATTTCCAGTAAAGTGTCCGGTGTGTTTTGCTTTATGAATACTATCCCGCCTTTCCAGCAGCCATTTCGTCGTTGCTTGCAGTAGAGTAAACATGTAAAGGAGAGTGATGTTCAGTACCAACAAACTGTGTTTTACCAACAGATTTAAACACTCTGAGTGACAATTGACAATCTTACCCAGGAGTCAGTGTTATAACAGCTATACAGTCATACTGAGTAACTGGGGTCTCAGTGAATACGATCCCGTCTTTCCAGCAGCCATTTCGTCGTTGCGTGCAGTAGAGTAAACATGGAGGATGAAGTTCAGTGCGTACCAACTAACTGTGTTTAATTAAGTGTCATAAGTACAGATTTAACCAGTGTAAGTGAAAATTGACAATTTTACCCAGAATCTACGGGGTAACTGGGTTTCTCCGTGAATACATTATACTCGCCGGCAATGTAAATTATGTTTTATTGTAAATGTGGCTGTTTCGTGTGTTATATTATACATGTATAATATTTAATTTAATAAACATGACTTCACTTGAATCTTTATTTTTATGTCTACAATTATTATTCACCTTGTAACTTACATTTAGTATTAGTTTATAACCTTAGATTCGTTTTGTAAGATATGTAACTCAAGTAGTTTCAATAGCTTAATTTTGTATTATTTAGTTGGTTTTTGTAATGTCTAGTTTAGTTCTATGATATCTACTTAATAAACCCTATCCATAAAAAAGTTATAAAACACTTCAAATTGAAATATTAAAAACTGTATACTTATAGGTCATTGTTATAAGCAGGTATACAGTTTTTAATATTTCGATTTGAAGTGTTTTATAACTTTTACATTGATAGGGTTTACTAAATTGATAACACAGAAATTATACTAGAAATTACAAAAATCAACTAGATAATACAAAATTAAGCTATTGAAACTACTAGACTTTTACTAGATAATACTGAACTAAACTTTTGAAAGTACTAAGGCTTACTAGATATTACAAAACTGATCTATCAAAATTACTAGGTGATTAGCAGATAATACAGAACCAAACTTTCGAAAGTACTAAGGCTTACTAGATATTACAAAACGAATCCATCAAAATTACTAGGTGTTTACTAGATGATACAGAACTAAAATTTCGAAAAAACTAGGACTTTACTAGATATTACATAACTAATCTATTGGATCTACTGGGGCCTTACTACATGTAACAAGACAGGTATTAATAATTCCTATTAAATATCAATTTGTATTTTTTACAGGGCATTTGTTGTCCTCGGGATTAGTAACATTTTAGTAAAGAGTACTATGGACTTTACTAGATATTACAAAGCTAATCTATTGAAACTACTGGGGCCTTACTACATATAACAGAACTGATATTGTAATACCTACGAATTGTATTTACAAAAATCGATTTGTATTTATTACAGGTCATTTGTTGTCCTCGGATTTAGTAAAATTTTAGTAAAGATTACTATTTTTTTGTTAGTTTTTCTCTCAGTGTAGTGGAAAAATTTTGTATAGTGGACCATGATTAGCTGTACGAAATCAACTGATGGACTGATCTGACTTTCCTTTTTACAGCGTTACGTTGGATCCAAGATGATTTTAACCGGTCTTATTGGAGATCTTCAGGGGAGGCCTATATTTAATAGTGGACGTCCTATTCGGTATTATGACTGAAACAACGACGGAGACGAATGGTGATGAATAAATATGGTTGCTTAGAGTTTTCAGTTCCTTTCTCAATGAATAATGTTCTGTCTTCGCAATTTCCATTCATAGTTTTATCATTGTCACAGTTTTTACTGTCAGTAGAGCTGCAGACAGCTTGATCGATCACGGTGGATAGTTATAAATAAACTCCATTCAACCAGCGAAACTAAACGAAATATTCAAGGGAAAAGTTATGATAAATAAATGTAAAACAGTTAAGAGAATATCGTCAATAACATCAGACGTAAAAAATTTAAACAAATTTTCACGTTCATACCGTAATTAAATATTAACACGCTTTTATTAGTTTCACCTGTAAGTTTGCTTGTAACCAACTCCTTTGAATTCGATTTTGACCTATTGAGCGATCAGATTTTCATCAAACTTTGCACACTTATCAAAGACCGATGACAATACATTTTTTTTAAAAAATATTACTTCTAAGCGTGTTTTTTAGTTCTTTTAGGGTTCCGTACCTCGAAAGGAAAAAACGGAACCCTTATAGGATCACTTTGTTGTCCGTCTGTCCGTCTGTGTGTATGTCAAGACTCTTTATCTCGGGAACGCGTAAAGATATCGAGTTGAAATTTAAACCATATACGTAAACCTATGAATTCTTGCAGTTGTGTAAAAGAAAAGGTTCTCAGTTACCGTATAAAAAAGTAAGAGCCGTTTATGTCGTAAAAAACGCATATTTCAACGCTCACAAAAATCAAAACCTACGGGGTACTTCCCGTTGACATAGAACTATGGAATTTGGCGAAAAGCATTGTCTCAGAGTACACTGTACTGTACTGTACCAGCCTTTTTAATAGTCCACTGCAGGACGTAGGCCTACCCACGAAGGGTGATTGGGCCATATCCACCACGCTGGCCCAGTGCGGGTTGGTGGATTCACATACGCCATCGAATTTCTTCTACGGACGTATGCAGGTTGCCTCACGATGTTTTCCTTCACCGAAAAGCCAGTGGTGTGAAATACACCAATGTGAAAGAGTACACATATAGGATTAAATCTGAAAACTGTATATTTTTATTAAAATCACATAAAAATAGGGACTCAAAATTTACAAAATATGGGTTCAAAATTCAAAGTGAGTAAATCGTATCATGTAAGGTATCATATAAAATAACTTCATTAGCACAATTACTATTATTAGCATAAAACAGGTTTTTAATTATTTTACCAATCTGTTTGTACGGAACCCTCGATGTGTGAGCCTGACTCGCACTTGTCCGGTTTTTTTAAACTATATATTTATTATTTTAGTGTGAGATCAAATGACATAAATTTATTCAATACCTATCTAATGAAGCATTAAAGTTAATGGATAATATATGTACGGTCTGACATATCTTACTTACTGATTTAAAATAATATATGAACTTGTGAATTATCTCAACTCGCATTTGGTTTTCATGGTGGGCTATACTCGTATCTAATACTATAAATAAGTAACTCTTGGAAAGAAAATTCGCTGTGAAGTAGTACGATGCTATAACGACGATAAGGTCGACGAATAATGATTTTGATATTCTATCTGGGAATTGCAATATTTTGGCAGTAGGTAAGGTATAGTACGATTCAAAGTTAATGGCGTCTGTTAGCACCAGCGGAGTTGTTGCGCAGTAGCAATCTCATATCTCAGCGGAGTTGAGGACTGGAGTTTTCTGCAGCTTGTAGCTCTATAGTGCTTGTTCACGGCCGTTTTATTCACCGGACCACGGACCGTCAATAAACAAATTCCTACATTTTTCGCGGGATGGATGTTCGGTGCGTCAACACACGTTAATTATAAACCATACACCACCGTTTTTCGTGTAAACGGTCCCTTGTCCGGTGAAACAAATTGCCGTGAACAAACGTTCTTACAGACGCGAAATAAACAAATAATAAATAGTATCTCTATCTTATTTGAACAATTTTTAATATCAGCAATGTACAAGATGCATAGGTATACATCTGACAAGGTTTTAAACTCTCTGTAGGTACGTATGTGTCTTAATTTTAACAATTACAGTTTACAAGTTTCATATACGCAAAAACAGGTTTTTTACAACTGTTTGAGCTATTACACTTACGCTAGAGTTCACCAACGCGTGTTTAAGTTAAACGTGTGAGTACTGCATGTATATAAACAACGGTTAAACTCAGGGGCCTTATTTTGTAAGCGCTCTGGCGTTCGGCTTCGCCTTTCCTCCCGCTCGCTCTCGCGGCGTGAGTAACTGGCGCGAGCAGGAGAAAAAGCGAAGCCGAACGTCAGAGCGCTTACAAAATAAGGCCCCAGGTCTTAGACCCGACTTCACTAATTGATATTTAGAAAGTCCAATGGGGGTGGCGCGTTATTTTTCAAAAATTCATCTTCAAATCTATGTTTTGAATAAATATTTAGTGTATTTCCGCTATCTTGTTGTAGGCAAATAAGTTTTTTTATTTTTATAAATGTATTTAATGCACTTAATGCCCTTAAACTTATTTGCCTACAACAAGATAGCGGAAATACACTAAATATTTATTCAAAACATTAATTTGATGATCATGCTTGATCAAACCCTCTTTAAAAAAAGATTTAAAAAACTGATATTTAATTGATTATCTGATGATTAAATCTTAAAAGGCCTGATAACGAAGTTTTGCGGTTCACCAAGTAAAAAACCGTTGTTTAAATACAGAAATCTCACGTTTTACTTTAAACAAGAGTTTGTGAACTCGAGTCTTACTGCAATACTCTACACAATTGCGATCAGTTAGGACTTTGTATTCGATGTCTATAGATAGGTAAGTTACAAGAGTAAGTTAGGTATTTGAAAACGATCAAAGTCTCGAATGACTTGCACAATACGTCTATTTGTACCTACAACCAGGCGGTTAGGTACCTATTCTCAGTAACGGTACTTACATTACGTACCGTAATGATAGTTCAAAAAGTCAAGTGCAAAAAAGAAGTTGGCACCATGGTACGCATAAACAAACTCATTTGAAAATAATCAGCATTATAAAATTGTATTTGCTAAGGATAGCTATTTTAAATATAGAATTATGTGAAAATTTTCGGCATTTTAAATTAATTTAACAGATTTTGTAGTTACATTTTATATAGAAAAATCATTTAAATTACTACATAGCATAAAACAAAGTCGCTTGCAACTGTCTGTTGTCTGTCAGTCCCTATGTATGCTTATATCTTTAAAACTCGCAACGATAATAGATAGAGTAATTCACGAGGAAGGTTTATAATATGTATAATACATTTGTACGAATCCGGGGCGGGTCTCTAGTTTAAAATACATTGTAGTAGTAAAGTGAACATAAAACTGCGCGTTGCAAACATCTTTAGCGCTCAATGAAGTACCTACTGATTTGAATTACAAAATTAAGTCTATCTATCTATCTATCAGCCCTAGGATGTCCACTGCTGGACATAGGCCTTCCCCATGGATTTCCAATAAGGCCGGTTGGAAGCGGCCTGCATCCAGCGCGTTCCTGCGATTTGTATTATATCGTCAGTCCAGCTGAAGGTGGACGTCCTACGCTGCGCTTGCTGGTCCGTGGTCTCCATTCGAGAACTTTCCGGCCCCATCGGCCATCCGTTCTTCGAACAATGTGTCCTGCCCATTTCCACTTTAATTTGCTAATCCGCTGGGCTATGTCGGTAACTTTGGTTTGTCTGCGGATCTCCTCATTTCTGATTCGATCCCGCAGAGAGACACCGAGCATAGCCTTCTCCATAGCACGTACTTTGTTTATTAAGTACATTGTTTGAAATATTTGCGATTTAAGGTGATATTTCATTATAATTTTATGTACCTAAGTTAACTAATGACTCTCTCTATGATTTGAGATGAGAGAAATAAATCATTATTGAATTTAAGCTTTATGGTGACTGCCATTCATAGTTGTTGCTGAGATAACATGTTACATTGTGGATCCCGGTTGTTGATTGCCTTTTAACTGCGTCAGGGAGGCCTTCAGGCGGCGTAAAACTCTGAAACCAGAAATAACCACCCACGAAAACACTGGTTGATTCAGAATCTTCTTAAAAAACTTAAATACCAACAACATAACATAAAGGGTGAAGAAGGTGACGCGAGGTGGCGCGAAGGTGACGTCCACAAGTGGTATATTATTCAGAGAAAAATTGAACCACGATGATACAACTTGTCAACAACGTACCTATCTACACTGAGCTTTTAGTATTAATTTTGAGTTGTTCTTATCTTTTGCGCATGTTTTTTGTCAAATGATTGTATGGTAAATAAATATATTCTTATTTTTATTCTTACAACTGTACTGTACTGTACCAGCCTTTTTAATAGTCTACTGCAGGACGTAGGCCTACCCACGAAGGGTGATTGGGCTATATCCACCACGCTGGCCTAGTGCGGGTTGGTGGATTCACATACGCCATCGAATTTCTTCTACGGACGTATGCAGGTTGCCTCACGATGTTTTCCTTCACCGAAAAGCCAGTGGTGTGAAATTCCCTACATAAATTCCAAAGAACTTATTGGTACGGGACCGGAGATTTGTACCCACGACCTCACTATTGTAAGGCAGGTGTCACTACCTCTTGACCACCACGGCTATATGATATAAACATCATTTGAAAGCTTGTTTTATTGGCTTCCCAAAAATATTTAATTTAGATTTTTTCTTTTATATCTCATAGCCCTATACGAACTTACTATCTTTGTGAGTTTTGACCTTTCCCAAATGATATCTTGAGTTATAGCAATTCTAGTGTAAAATGAATTAGAGTTAGAGTAAGGCAATAACTTAGAATTCAATATTAAGTGCCTAGATGTTCACGCTCGAGACGTCGTTTACTATTTGCTTAATTCAACTTGATCGTTGAAGGATTGTTTGCAAGTCTCATTGTCAGCATATTAATAAGGTATGTGTTTATAGGCTGAATCAAGTTTGTTGGCGGCTGTGAAGTTAGTTGCAAGCTGCGTGAAGAAACTCAAGCCTCGTAGCTGTTGAGTGAGCTTCACTCAGGATTGGGTTTTGCTATATGAAACAGAAACAATGCCAAGTCGATGGGTTTTTCGCAGTTTGTAGCTAACTTTTCAAGAAGTTTGATTTGGCCTATAGCAAAGAAGATATAATAATACTACGTATAGAACGGTCACTCGTTACCCCCCACCCGTTTGAGTCTTCCTCACTTCCACCCCGCGTTTCACGTACCGATCGTGTACTCTGCACGCGGGCTGCACTGGCCGGTAGATCTTGTAATAAAAAATACCTAGACTGTGACAATAGGGAAGAATTGTGCTGTGTATGGTTGAATATCAATAATACGTTACAAAACAATACATTTTAATGTTTATCTAAGGATAAGTAAAAGGAACTTTACATTATTTAGTAACTTACTCTTGATATTTTCTTTCAAATAAAGTAGATCGGTTACTTATTGCTAAAATGTTTCCAAATTAAGTAATTCTTATACTTTTATATGCACTAGATTTATATTCATTTTTCATTCTGGCCCATTCTGGCCCTACATTGAACTCTATAGATATGTATATCCACACCACTCCACTGTTTACACTCCATGGGTTTTTCGGTGAAGAAAAACTTCTTGAAGCAACCTGCATATGTCCGTAAAAGTAATTTAATGGTGTGTGTGAATCCACCAACCCGCTCCAGGCCAAGTGGGGATATTGCCCAATCACCCGTCGTGGGTAGGCCTACGTTCTGCAGTAGACTATTAAAAAGGCTGGTACAGGACAGTATATCTATTTGAGTAGCCTCAGGTTGATCAGCCTCTGCTTAAGGCGGACTGAGGCAACTTTTTCTTTTCGCTCCCGAGCCCTTACTACAGGTTTTGTGTTTACTTAAACTTTCGCGTTCACATAGGTCTCCATACATTTTTTGTTAGTTCTTCCTCGTTTCCACCAGGGGCGTTCTACAAAAATTTATAGAGCCATACGGAAACGACTGTAGTTTCAATTTATGTGTAAACCTGGACTAACCCCTCAGGGCTTAGGTACCTCAGGCCGAGGATCGTGTCTCCAGTTGCGCTACCTCGGGTCGGGGCAGCCGCTCGGCCGGAGGCTGTCTCTAGTGAACACATAGCTAGTGACATGATATTCATTAAGGGTTCGAATATGTACCGAGTTCAATTTTATGTACTTGCTAAAAGAAAGTCAACGTAAACATAATATGGATAAGATCTAGAGTTCCAAGAATCGTAGTGATTTCCGGAATAATCTATTGAAAATGAAGGACAAACAAACAAACAAACAATAACACTTTATGTTGTTTTTAAACTTTCGCGATTTGAACACATTATTATGTTATACTACGGGACTAATCGCGCACTAAAATTACGAGATAAATAAATACCTCCTCATCCCGACGTTTCGGCCGAGTTGCATCGACCGTGGTCACGGGTAGACTGGAATGTAGAACAGCTGGTACCGCCAATTCAATTTGAACTTGAAAAATTGTCATTACGACACACAACACTGACGGTATCTAACAATGTCCTTCTACCTACACTACGCGATTTACATTTGTTGACAACAGGATTCCACGACGCCGATAACTTAAATCCATCCTCCCGGTTGAAATTCTTATGTTTTTTTATTTCCACCGCTTCACGAACTAGGTATTCTTGAAAAATAGTGTCGATCCGTGGAGAGGACTTTTGGGTCGTTGAGCTCGATGCGACTCGGCCGAAACGTCGGGATGAGGAGGTATTTATTTATCTCGTAATTTTAGTGCGCGATTAGTCCCGTAGTATTAAATAATAATAACACTTTATTAGACAACCACATTACATAAAAACCAAATAACAGGGACAAAACAGTACAGTTTATAGGTTTCTAACTGGCAACCTTATCGCTTTAAGCGATTGCTTCCAGCCAACCAAGGACAAAACATACGAAATAATTTTCAAAGTTAGTTAAAGCTAATCCGTGTTTCAAATTGCTGTTCGTTTCGAATAATTTTTTTTTTTCGCAATTTCCCAAATTTTTAGTTCACAATTTTAAAAGCTAAAATGTGCTTTACTATTTTCAAAGTTCGACATAAATTTTACAACCTCTGAACACAATAATTTTCACGGGATCCCAAAGGCGTATTCATAATTGATATCACAAAACCACAAGTAAGTACGTAAAATTGAAGTAGGTGTCGAAATGGGTAGGCCCATTTCGACCCCTACTAATCATCCAAAAGAATAATAGGTGAACAGTCCAGTAAATGCTATTGTTGTCAATACAATTTAACGTGTCCCTGGCGCTACCTACGAGTACTTCCAGAGTTGCTCTAACGTACCATCTCATCTATAATTTAATTCATTTTCGTCACTCCATAAATCCATCTCAACATTTGTATTTCCGCTACATACAGTTTCTTTCTATTCTTTCCTTTAGTGGATTTAGTGACACTCTGATAAACCTTCCCTGAAAATTTTTGTTACCCTAGAAAGGTACAAAGAAAAATATAGTAAGGAAAACTGCCCGAAAAACTCCATGTTGTCGAATATATCTCAAGTCCGCCTTTTATAAACGAAGATTTTTTAGACTTGTAACCCGTTCTTTTGGAGTCAGAAATAGTCAATTATCAATTTCAGTTAGTAGGTACCTAATTGTTTCTGTAGCTTACTTTTTCCGTTTATCAATCATATTTTTTGCCAATTTCTACTAATCATAATCATATTTACTTGATTAATCAAATAGTGCTTCATTCAAATAAATTTGATGATGGTGATATTTTTTTATTACTGGTATTAAATTTTTTTTGTCTTAATAATGCCAACTATTACTATTATTTAGATTAATTATAATTTATCATTAGGTACGCATAATAAACGAATAAAGAACAACATTATAAATGCGTGAAATATCGGCAAAACGAATTTAAAATATTCAAGCCTTTTGTAGCCTCTATATAAATAAAGACATTACTTATTCTAATTCTATAGGCATTAAAGACAATGCGTATACAATTAAACTCTATTATAACTAGAAAAACACTTTTGTGGCTCTACGTTCCGCAAATTTTCAGAATTTTCGTTTGTATAGTTGAATAATTATCTTCTAGTACGCTAATTATGTAAAGCGACATTGCTATCTCGCTATAAATAACCGTTTTTGTAAAAAAACACGCATAGTTATTTGTTTTACAAAAGATGTAACGGAGAAAAAACTGATGACATCTTTTGGGAACTAATTTTTTAAAACAGAATTACTTATTTCTTCGTCAAAAGTACTAAATAATAATAACCAAAAATACTAAATACAACTTATTTGTAAGTTAGTTTTAATATAGTGTAAAGACGATATAAAAATTACTTACATTTTAATTGCCCATCAGAGATCTGGTTCGCAAAACTTTTATCAGCAAAACACAAATCAAACATCCAACAGCAAACAGTAATCCAATACAGAACTGAATAACATCCTTGTTAAATCATATTTCGATGGGTCGACCTCACTAACACATCACTTCGCGAAGTTATTTTTAATTCACTTTGCCGTGGCGTGCGCAGCGACGTCCATACTTGGCGGCTGGCGGCGGGCGACTGAGCGCGCGAACGCGGTTCTTCTGCGCACCTGTGGATCCCTCTACACGATTTTCACAGGCTTTTCATTTCTATTTTTTTCATTTAATTTCCTTAAATATTATGTAGCTTAAAAAGTATTTTTTGTAAGGGTTTTTAGTCTATGGATAAACATTCCTTGCCTTTTGTGTAATTCAATAGTATAATGTGGATCCTTAAACGATTTTCACAGGCGTTTCATATTTTCAAATCTATTTTTTTATATTAATTGCTTAAATATTATGTTGCTAAAAAAGTGTTTTTTTGCTAGATATTTTAGTCTATGGATGAATATTCTATTGCATTTTGTGTAAGTCAATAGTATCCAACGAAGTCACATTGTTTTTTCTTTTAATTTCTAATGTTGTGGATCCATAGACACGAATTTCACAGGCTTTCCATATTTTCATATCTTTTTTTATTTCAATTGCTACCATGTAGCTTAATGAGAGATTTTTGTAAGGAATTTTAGTCAATGGATGAATAATCTATCTGTTGCTTTTTGTGTAATTCAATGTTATCCTACAAAGTTAAATGGTTTTATCCATGTCATCAGTAGTCAATAGGTAATAGCGATTTATCAAAATTAAATTATGTAAGTATTTCGTTATATTTAGTATCTATGTTATGTAATAATTCGTATTGTATTATTATACAAGGTGCAGTTACTTCTAGAGCGGTGGTCTCAAACCTACCGATTCTTCGGTATTTCTACCGATTTGGCACCTGTGAAGAGCCTGTGAATTCTTTTGGGACATATTTCCCTTTTCTACCGAATTTCCAAGTTTTTAGTGAGCCGAGACGAATAATGATACGGATATGACTTTTTATTTCATTTATTTATCATACATAACACACAATAGGAAACATAACACACAACCTATTTTCATAGACAATATAAAGATTCATAAACTTAAAGATGTGGGTACTTAGAAATGTTATCTTTTGGTACCTAACTATGCATAATAAATATTGGCAATAAACATAATTGATAGTAATGCAAAATAGTAAGTTTTGCGAAGCACCCCCAGGAAAACCCGAGTCGAGGACTACTGCTGCCCGCTTATCCCGCCACATAGCCGAGCAAACGTATGCGTATACAACTATTTGTGTGGTGATCAGACTCCGCTAATACTCCATCCATACATCCCAGGATTTGATTACTTCAGGCTACTTCATTAAAACTAGCGTGAGGATTCATTATTAAAATATATATGAACACCGGATACAACTCACGATTATTTGAGCGGTCGAGCCGCTATGCGTCTGACCGGTTTCAGAGTAGTTAGTACTCTTTCCGCGCACGCGTGCGCGGGCGTCCGTTGTCGGGGGCGCGCGTATTCCCTGAAGAAAGAGTACTAACTACTCTGAAACCGGTTGGACGCATAGCGGCTCGACCGCTCAAATAATCGTGAGTTGTATCCGGTGTTCATATAAATTTTAATACTTCAGGCTATACAAAGTACGTTATGTACAGTTTTAAACCTGAAAATCTTTTCATACCGATTTATAGTATCAATGTACCGATTTTCTTAATTCTACTAACTTCGCATTTCTTCGTTTGAGTTTGAGACCACTGTTTTAAAGTCACATAGGTATACTATGTTTAAAACAGTAAAAAGTAGTAGGTACTACTCATCAATTATAAACAACTTTTAATGTGAGATCTACTCCAAAATCGCGGGATAAATAACTGTTTTTTACATTTCGTCCAAAGTCGTTGTATGAATTTTTTACCTGTTTTGCGATTTAGAGTTTTGTACCGGTTTTTTAATAGTGCACTGCTGAACATCGGCCACAAAAGGTGATTTCCTTGATGGTGGGCCATGTCCACCATGCTGGCACAATGCTGGTTCGTGGATTCACATACGTGGACTTACCTTTGTGAAGAAATTTGATGAAATTTCTTCTACGAACGTATACAGGTTGTTCACGATGTTTTCATTCACCGTAAAACAATTGTAGCCAATATGTTGGTTTTTTTTGTGTTTTATGGCATTTATATAACCCCTCGCGAAGCCGTGGTGGTCTAGAGGTAGTGACCCCCGCCTTACAATCGTGAGGTCGTGGGTTCGAATCCCCGGTCCCGTACCAATGATTTCTTTGGAATTTATGGGCGGAATTTCACACCACTGGCTTTTCGGTGAAGGAAAACATCGTGAGGCAACCTACATATGTCCGTAGAAGAAATTCGATGGTGTATGTGAATCCACCAACCCGCACTGGGCCAGCGTGGTGGAATATGGCCCAATCACCCTTCATAGGTAGGCCTACGTCCTGCAGTAGACTGTTAAAAAAAGGCTGGTACAGGTATATAACCCCTCTACGGCACATACAGGGTTTAGAATTAGGGTTTTATTTAGGGTTTAGAATTTAGAATTAGTTTAGTATGGCGAAATGAAGTGATTCAAACCATAATAGGGTATTTGACTATTTTTTGGAAATCGTTTTAAATTATTTGTTAGTACGAGTACATACTAAGCACACTACATTTATATTTCCGAGAGATCTACTGTATTACAATGAAATCAGTGTTAAAGAATAGATATTCAAGATCCCACCAAAAACGACAATCTGTAATGGCGCTGGTCTTTGACGTCACTCACTAGTAAATAACGTTAGTTAATACTGGTAAAAACACTAGTTCACATCTAAAAATTGACAAAAAATACTTTAAAAGTAACTTACAGATCCAATAATATTACTCCAAAATGACAAAACATAAATTACATAAACAACAGTCAATCGAGAAATTGTCGTTTACTGTGACGTCACCAGAGTTGCAGCCCTACTAAGAGCGTTTACTTCACAGATAAAATATCAAAAAAATATCGTTTTTTATTTCGTTCGATTTGCGAAAATTAGACATTTTTCAGTTTAAATAAGGTGAAATATGTCTTTTTCAGGCTGTTATCAGTATGGATTACCACAATTAATAGATTATTTTCAATGTTGTCAAATAGCCTATTAGAACTTTAATTATGGGGCCAACCCGGAATACGAGCAAAGAAAAAACACTGTAGCATACGTGTTGCAGATTCGAATGCATAAAAAATTATCCTCGACATGATTTCGACCGATTGATTGGATTTAGTTTATATTTGTAGATAATTTAAAAGCCGTCGACGGATGAGCAAGCTGACGAACTTAAAAACCACAACTTTTTGCTAACTTTTATTTTTAGGGTTCCGTACCTCAAAAGGAAAAAACGAAACCCTTATAGGATCACTTTGTTGTCCGTCTGTCTGTCTGTCTGTCCGTCTGTCCGTCTGTGTGTATGTCAAGACTCTTTATCACGAGAACGCGTAAAGATATCGAGTTGAAAACTGTATAAATATATCTATGGTCTCTTGCAGTTGTGTAAAAGAAACACTTCTCAGATATCGTTTCAAAAAGTTAGAGCCGTTTATGTCATAAAAAACCGCATATTTCGACACTCTCAAAAATCAAAACCTACGGGGTACTTCCCGTTGACATAGAACTGTGAAATTTGGCGATAAGCATTGTCTCAGAGTACACATATAGGAATAAATCTGAAAACTGTACATTTTTATTTAAATCACAAAAAAATAGGGCCTCGAAATTCACAAAATATGGGTTCAAAATTCAAAGTGAGTAAATCGTATCATTTAAGGTATCATATAAAAGAACTTCATTAGCACATGCTAAAACAGGTTTTAATTATTTTAACAATGTGTTTGTACGGAACCCTCGATGTGCGAGCCTGACTCGCACTTGTCCGGTTTTTTATTTAACTAACGTTCCGTTTGACGATTCCGTCTTTTGCAGTTACGTTTCTCTTAAAATAGCAGTATCCAGTACTAAAGTGTAGTGTGATATGGATAACTTTAGTTGAATTTGAAATAATTATCTTTTACACACAACGTTTTAGTATTGGACACGGCTATTTTAAAAGAAACGGCGAACTCCAATAAAGGAAATCCTCATAAGGAAGGTAGGAAGGATATTAAAAAAAAGTGTTACATAAATATTGAGATTTTAAAGCTTGTACGCTCGCCCGTTGTAAGCGGCCTAAAATTTGTCTAAATTTTTTGTAAGATACGAGTATCTATGTATTCACTGAGCAACAATATTTGGGATACGCAGTTTCTGAAACATCACATACCTAGATGTTTCCAGGAACTGATTTGTTTCCGCGTTCCACACGGTAGTTTTTATAGAAACAAAATACTTGTCTCTGAAACATTACTTTTTGTTTCAGAAACACGTAGATTTTGTTTCTGACACAGAGTTTATAAACAATCATTGCACACGTGCACACATCTACACGTGCAGCTTGTGGGCTAATTATACTGACAAGACCTACAGCGCCCTCCGCGTCCAGTATAACAACGCATTCAGGGCGGTGATGGGGCTGCCCCGGTTCTGCAGCGCCTCGGGCATGTTTGCGGAGGCGCGCACCGACTGCTTCCACGCAACCATGCGCAAGCGAGCCGCTTCCCTGGTGCACAGGGTACGGGCCAGCTCCAACGCCGTCCTGGTGATGATTGCAGCCAGATGTGACTGTCCTTTCCTTCGGCATTGCTCCAACAGACATGTTGCAGTACCAGTGCCGAAGAGAAGGTACTAATAATTATGAATGATATGCCGACATTGACTTATGAAATTGTTTATTTTGACTTATGGTTTTCTTTATTTGTTGACTTATGAATTTGTATATTTTTATTTTTGTATATTAATGTCTTATTATTTTGATTTATTGACCTGTGAAATTTATTTGTAATTATGCTAATATCGGCCCATACATGCCTGAAATAAATGATTTTTTTTTTTAATTTAATTGCTCAGTGAATACATGGCTTAAATGTTCAAAGAGTAGTTTTGCAAATAGCCTGTGCTAATAGCTCATCACAATATGTCAGCGGGACTTGAACCAGTCGACAAAAAGTTCCCAAGTACTGCCGGGGTCCGTTATATCTGACTACATTATGAGATCACTATATTGTTAGTAGATACGATCATCCGGAATGACGTCAGCGAGCAATATGCTAAGTTGGTATACGGTGTAAGAAGTGTAAGTGATTTAAAGTTTCTATTTGATGAAAATTTCTTCTTGTACCTATTGTATGCAAGCCGCTACCAACCGGTCTTATTGGAGATCTGTAGGGGAGGCCTATGTCCAGCAGTGGACGTCCAATGGCTGAAACGAACGAACGAGTACCTAGTGTTGTTTAAGTAAATAAATTCGACTATTTATTTATTACTAGCTGACCCGGTGAACTTCATCTCATCATCTGTCAACTGTCAATGACAACTTTAGCTTTATCTGTCAACTGTTATGACAACTTTAGTGAGACTAACAACCACGATTCATTTTTTTATATATCTAGACTAGCTGTCAAAGCCGTGGTAGTCTAGTGGTAGTGACACCCGACTTACAATTGTGAGGTCGTGGGTTCAAATTCTGCTCCCGTACCAATGATTCCTTCGGAATTTATGTACGGAATTTCACACCACTGGCTTTTCGGTAAAGAAAAACATCGTGAGACAACCTGCAAACGTCCGTAGAAGAAATTCGATGGCGTATGTGATTGTGAATCCACCGACCCGCACTAGGCCAGCGTGGTGGATATGGCCCAATCACCCTTTGCGGGTAGGCCTACGTCCTGCAGTGGACTATTAAAAGGCTGTTACACTACAGTACAGTATTAAACTCATGTTTTTATTATATTATTCACTACATTTTATATTTTCTCACGTTTCAACCTTCCCTTAGTTTCCACGGATATTTTAAGATCATAATTAGCCCAATCTGTCCAGCCGTTCTCGAGGTTTAGCGAGACCTAACATCCTTTTATTCTGTACATAAAAATAACAACTTTTGTTGTGCAACTTTAGTCAGAACTCAAAAAAAAAACTTTTAGTCCATAGAAAAATATCGTTCACCCACAAGAAAATGTATGGAACAGATGATTTTTTTTTTAGTTTTGACGATAGTCGCAGAACAAAAGTTGTTAGTTTTGATGTAGATAATAAGCCCCTAAATGGATGCTAATTGATTAAGAATAACCCTGTATAAGAAGATTTGTTTTTGAGACGTTTTTGTCTTTTCAGTCGTTTGTTAAAGAACTTATAGTCAGACTAAAACTATTGAACTTCAGCCAGCGCAATCCTGTTGTCTTAATGAAGTTGCATGTCTGTCTTCTACCTTGTAGATGGTCCTTGGAGGTAACTGGTACGTGATCTCCATTCGAAAAAAAATTGATTTCCGTCGGTTCAACTAAGCGCCACACAAGTCGGCGGATGAGAAGTTAGCCGCAGATGACACTTCGCCGTGATTCTCTAATTAATAGGGTGGCGTGTCTGTCTGCCTACTATCGGATACACTTCGGTGAGTGCGCCCAGGAATTCCACGATCTAGTCCCACCTGCCCCTTTCTTCTATCGTACGGCTAGACGGACGCGACCAAAGCGCCACCCTTTTATGGTGGACATCCCACGCGTTAGAACAAAGCGTTTTGAGTCCACATTCCTCATACGAACTGCCAGAATGTGGAACGCTTTGCCTAAGTCTGTCTTTCCGTTAAAGTACAATGTAGGTGTCTTCAAATCTCGAGTAAATAGGTATCTTCTAGGTAAGCGTGCTACATCCTAGACCGCATATCTGCTTTACATCAGGCAGTGTGTAGTCAAACGCAAACCTATTTGAAATAAAAAAAAAAAAAATATTGCGGACTAGTTTTTACTCGCGGCTTCGCCCGCATACGCAATATATCATTATAATTTATAGCCTATGTGTTATTCTGATATATAAGCTATATTATTGCAAAGTTTCATCTCAATCCTTTCAGTAGTTTTTTCGTGAAAGAGTAACAAACATGCATACATCCATCCATCCATCCTTACAAACTTTCGCGTTTATAATAAGTACTAGTTTTTACCCGCGGCTTCGCCCGCATACGCAATATATCATTATAATTTATAGCCTATGAGTTAATCTGATATATAAGCTATATTATTGCAAAGTGTCATCTCAATCCTTTCAGTAGTTTTTTCGTGAAAGAGTAACAAACATGCATACATCCATCCATCCATCCTTACAAACTTTCGCGTTTATAATAGGTACTAGTTTTTACCCGCGGCTTCGCCCGCATACGCAATATATCATTATAATTTATAGCCTATGAGTTAATCTGATATATAAGCTATATTATTGCAAAGTTTCATCTCAATCCGTTCAGTAGTTTTTGCGTGAAAGAGTAACAAACATCCATACATCCATCCATCCATCCTCACAAACTTTCGCGTTTATAATATTAGTTATCATTATAATTTATAGCCTATGTGTTAATCTGATATATAAGCTATATTATTGCAAAGTTTCATCTCAATCCGTTCAGTAGTTTTTGCGTGAAAGAGTAACAAACATCCATACATCCATCCATCCATCCTCACAAACTTTCGCGTTTATAATATTAGTAAAAAAATTTGATTTCCGTCGGTTAAACTAAGCGCCACACAAGTCGGCGGATGAGAAGTTAGCCGCAGATGACACTTCGCCGTGATTCTCTAATTAATAGGGTGGCGTGTCTGTCTGCTTACTATCGGATACACTTCGGTGAGTGCGCCCAGGAGTTGCACGATCTAGTCCCACCTGCCCCTTTCTTCTATCGTACGGCTAGACAGACTCGACCAAAGCGCCACCCTTTTATGGTGGACATCCCACGCGTTAGAACAAAGCGTTTTGAGTCCACATTCCTCATACGAACTGCCAGAATGTGGAACGCTTTGCCTAAGTCTGTCTTTCCGTTAAAGTACAATGTAGGTGTCTTCAAATCTCGAGTAAATAGGTATCTTCTAGGTAAGCGTGCTACATCCTAGACCGCATATCTGCTTTACATCAGGCAGTGTGTAGTCAAACGCAAACCTATTTGAAATAAAAAAAAAAAAAATATTGCGGACTAGTTTTTACTCGCGGCTTCGCCCGCATACGCAATATATCATTATAATTTATAGCCTACGTGTTATTCTGATATATAAGCTATATTATTGCAAAGTTTCATCTCAATCCTTTCAGTAGTTTTTTCGTGAAAGAGTAACAAACATCCATACATCCATCCATCCTTACAAACTTTCGCGTTTATAATAGGTACTAGTTTTTACCCGCGGCTTCGCCCGCATACGCAATATATCATTATAATTTATAGCCTATGTGTTAATCTGATATATAAGCTATATTATTGCAAATTTCATCTCAATCATTTCAGTAGTTTTTTCGTGAAAGTGAAACAAACATCCATACATCCATCCATCCATCCTCACAAACTTTCGCGTTTATAATAGGTATTAGTAGGATGTGTGCACAATTCCGACGCTATGTGTTGTAGTGTGAGCACGGGCGTAGCGAGCGCGCGGGGAGCATGAGGTCGACAGGCGGGTCTGCTCCGACGTCTCGTCTCTCTGGCTCCCGCGCATACCTATATTTCGGCTTATGCGCAGCGTTCTGCGCATAACGTCCCATCTGCCGATTTGTGTGGCGCTTAGTATATCAGTTCTACGACATTCTACATACTTTTTTAGGGTTCCGTACCCAAAGGGAAAAACAGGACCCTGTCTAAGACTCCGCTGTCTGTTTGTCTGTCACCAGGATGTATCTCATGAACCGTGATAGCCGTGAACGTTGAAATTTTCACAAATTACATATTTCTGTTGCCGCTATAACAACAAATACTAAAAACAGGAAAATAAATATACTATTTATTTTATATACAACAAACCAGATTTTATTGCCGTTTTTCGACGGTGACAAGTAGATGCTTGAAATATTCACAGAATATTGAGTTGTACAATTTGTTTCAAAAATAAACATTGAAATAAAAATTAAATATATTAAGGGGGCTTCCGTATGAAAGGAACGGAACCGTTCGTGAGCGAGACCGACTCGCACTTGGCCGGATTTTTTTGTTCAGTAATATAATCATTATTAAGAATTTTTAGGCTGTAACATATCAGCTACACAAATATATGTTATTCATATTCTTAAAATCTAAAATTGAGTTATGAAACTGTTAACTTCGCTCGCATTTTCGGAGATCTCAGTAAGTGACTTCGAAACATAATTAAACTTCCGTAATATCAACATTATAAGAGATTGCATCGGATAGGGATCCTTAGGCATCCTTAAACTAACCAAAGTAAAAAAATCTGAAGTAAAGTGTATTGGTAGGTTAAAGTGGCACTGGTCAAGGCTCAGAATGCGGACGTAAATACTGCTGATGAGTGTATAAAACTCTGGAAAGGAGATCAAGTAAGTACTGACATGCGTAGCGAAGGGCGTCCACAGATAAGGTGGACAGATAAAATCTGAAAATTGATGACAGGTTGAAAAGATGTGCCAAAAGCAAGCCGCTTTCCGACCGGTCTTACTCATTGAAATCTATTGGAGAAATATATGCTCGACAGTTACATATCAAAACGGGCTGTTGTATTTTTTAACAGTGTAGAACGTAGGCCTAACCACGAAGGGTGATTGGGCCATGTTCACCACGCTGGCCCTGATGGATTCACATACGTCATCGAATTTATTCTACGGACGTATGCAGGATGCTTCACGATGTTTTCCTTTACCGAAAAGCCAGTATGTGAAATTCCATATATAAATTCCAAAGAATTTATTGGTGCGAGACCGGTATTTGAACCCACGATCTCATGATTTTAAGGCTGGTGTTACAGTGTTACTACCACTAGACCAACACGACTTTTTTGTCAACTTATGATGATCATAATAACGAATGGCAACATTATAAGTCCATTTATACACAAATCCCCTAAGCCGGATGCCATTGACTCATTATACATTAAAAAAAAACGTGAGAAATACAAAATAGTTCAACAGCTAGAAAATAGTTCAGTTATTTTACAACGAAATCGTTCATACAATACACATGCGATGTCGATATTAGGGACACAGATTATTGCAGACTACCAACTACACTGTTGATTTGATATCTATCAGTGATCACCAAAGTTAAGCAAGGATTGGCACGGTCAGTCGTCGGATGGGTGCGCGCGAGTGCCATTTACAAGTGATCGCTACCGTAGCTCGGATAACAAGTTAAATTGATAGGCCTCGGTTTTAACAGCCACGTCAGAGGTCTTTTGGCGGCATAAAAACTTTGAAACCAGGGCTGGCCCGGCCTATATGAACTTACTTTTACTGTAGATTTTCCTTCGATACGTACGAAAGTGTTTGACTCCAATGAGTTTTCACAAATAGAGACGTTATACTCATTAAAAAAGCCCTAAATCGTGGCGAAATTATGTTGTACCTACTTAAGTAGAATATAGCAACGCAGCATTGTTTTAATCACTTTTATTAGCAGATCTTAAAACCCAGTTGTTAGACAGAGATAAACACAGGTTCATAGCTACGTACGTGTTGGTATGACGCGTGTAACATCGGCGCGAGACAAGGCACTACTGACTCGACTTAAGCTAATTAGCTCGACTTGAGTTCGCCACGCTAAGCAGATTATTAGGCATCTACGTTTTATATAAATCATTGTTTGACTCAACATTTTCTGATTTGTACGGCCAAAGTATAACAAGTTTAGTGAGAGATATAACCTGAAAATTTTCAAAGTGAATAGGTACCTATCTTGGGTAATATCTAAGTCTGTGTGCTTTATCTTCGACCTCGTCGCTTACTAGGCCCGAAAATTTAATAGCAACGTAAAAAGTTCTCTCTATCGAATGCCCAAAGTGAAAAAGAAACAGAACTATGCTATTTAGCTATTATAATTACGATAGCGCCTCTGTAATCGGGCTTATTATCAGGCTAGTTGGTGTTCAAGAACGCGTTTATTTACATGAAAAAGACATGGAAACTTTAGAGTAACCATAAGCTAAACAATTTTACCACGAATCACTTATTATTTTTAACTTTTTTTTATCATTTTTTTTTTCGAATAGGTTCGCGTTTGACTACACACTGCCTGATGTTGAGCAGATGTGCGGTCTAAGGTGTAGCACGCTTACCTAGAAGTTACCTATTCGGGATTTGAAGACTCCCACGTTGTACTTTAACGGGAAGACAGACCCAGGCAAAGCGTTCCACATTCATTCCACATTTTGTTTATTCAGATCTGGAGTTTTGAATGCTAAATCTTGAGAGAATTCTAAAACATTGACTTGTTACGATTATATTTCAAATGACAAACAATTTTATCGGGTGAGTAACACCTATAATTATTAATCATAATCAATGTATTGATAACATTTCGTTACAATTATACCTATTTTATTACTATTATACCTATATTCAAAGTAAAATGTGTGAAAACCACAATTGTTTCCGTAATTAAATTGGAAAAACGATTATTTCTTTGGGGTGTATTTCATGCTCGATAGAATTTCTCAGAAGACAAAGACAAAAAGTAACATTTTACTTTTTTGACCAACGAACCGGAGGAGGTACTCAATTCGACGCGTATATATAGATATATTTTTTTATGTACAATCACGCATAACTTTTTTCATAGTAGTCCGATTTCAATTATTATGCTGAACGGTTTTTGATAAATCAACAATAATGTGAAAAAAATGCTACATCAATCCGTGCGAAATATTCACAAATTCTGTACACGGGTGAAGTCGGTCATGCTATTTTTTGCAAAGAATAATCTTGTAAAACTGAAGTTTCTGTATCTACAATAATCTTCAGTTTATTTTAGTACACTCCATTATATTGTCCCATTATCACATACAAATCATACATTCATTACCAACAGAAAACAAATTAACTGGGCCGACATGAAAAATTACTTTATTTCGAAGTTTTCCTTCGAATCAGAAATGGTTGTTTGTGCATGAAGGCACAAACATATAACTCAAATTCAAGAATAAAATTAAATGATTAAGAAAACTCATGCAATGTTTTCAGTTACGTTAAAGCTATCTAAAAAAAACTCAGTAACTGTGCTCCATAACCAAAATTCTAGATGTTGGAGAAAGGGCTGGAAGTCGGAAATCGAATTGAACCCAGTTCTGAGTGAACTGGATGTAATTAAATGAGTATGAGTATGAATACTCTAGATTTAATCGAAGATGTATCGAAGATGATCACACATCGTTTCCTTCATGCACGACAAATATATTGTCAATCTTAATAACACTAAGTTAATACCTACCAGCTACTAGAGCTCGACTTCCATTAGACAGTGCTGAACCAATATTGATGAACTCCGGAAAATGTAAGCTGGCAAACCGGATATTAGACCATGGCATTTCTGACAACTTTCTTAAGATTATATTTTAAGGGTTTCGACTTGTGAACTTTATATGTAAGCTTAAAAAAGGCTAAAGTGCAATAGAAAACGGACTATGCTCGAAGTGTCTCAGCAAGATCAAATCAGGAATGAAAAGTTCTACAGGTGATGGCCAGAGATGCTCACATAGTGTATTATATGTATACTATACATAGGATAGCGGATAAAAAAGTTGAAACAGGAGTGAGCAGGACAATTATATTTGATAAACGTACATGTCTGATGCAGTTGTAGTTCACGAATGGAGACTACGCACAACATGAGATTTGCCATTTCTCGTTAATGGTAAGAAGTTCTAATAATTCCACATTAAGTGACTAACTGGTTTAAAGCAGTTCACACAGATGGCGCTTCCGACAATGTAGTAGTTGGTTTAAATAATGATAAAACATTTTCAATAATTCGACGTTTTTGCAGAAAAGCGTTCTAGCTTAATTTGGACAAAGCATCTGGGCCGAAATCCCAGAGAGATGCAGGTTCAAATGTTGCGAACGCGTCAATTTTTGAAATGTTTATCACAAAAAGAAAGTTTCTATACACCTAGCGTGTGAAGTACGATAAAAATCATTTCATTGACAACATGAGATGTTTATCGATAAGGCAAAGTTATCTAATAAATTCTCTAATTATATAGGAACACGTTGAAAGAAAACCGCTTCCAATCGGCCTAATTAAAAATCCTTAAGAGAGACTTAGGCACTTCGCGCACGAGGCGTAGGCGTAGTCGTATCGTAAGCGTATCGTAATACGCTCGCAGTACGAGAACAATACAAGCGCGTACATGTTCAAACAAGTCCGCACATGGAGCGGTGTCTCCTACGATAGGACTACGCTACGCCTAGTGTGTGAAGGGGGTTATGATCAGCAGTAAATGCATAAAGATGAGACATATAGCACACATTATTGCTAGGTTCCAGTAAAAAAGCAGCGTCTGAATGACACCCAAAAAGGGTACTTATATCAGTTTTCTCTATAATGCGTCCTCGTCCTTGAAACATTTAGCACAATCTGACCGTCTGTCTGACTCCCCTTTCGGATTTGGGATCCGATCGAGACTTGATAAACTGTTATTATTTCCGACGGCCGTTCCACGCGCTTACCTTCGTCCCTAAAAATTTATACACGATCCCTGGAGGCGGTAACCTCTCTACTGTGGATCACAGACTGTTTACTTTAATGGTTCACACGATTGGGATAGAAAGGATTCATGAATCAGTGAACGACTTTACTTAGCGGAGCTCTTATTAGATAAATATGTCATTGTTGTCTTACAAATGGTTTATTTAGCTGTGTTTTTTTTTAATCGGTGTCACTATGAAACGTTCTAGGTCCATGTTTTAGTGTCTACTGCCACTGAAGGCGGTTACGTCTGTAATGTGGATCATATACTGTTTGCTTTAATGATTCACACGATTGGGATAGAAAGGATTCATGAATCAGTAATCGACTTAGTGAAGCTCTTATTAGACAAGAGTGTCATTGTTGTCTTACGAATGGCTTATATAATTTTAAATCTGTTTGCAGTAAAATGGGTAAGGTACACGTATTTTAGAGACTAAATTGTGGTTATTCACGGCTTCTAGAGGCGGTAACCTCTCTACTGTGGATCACAGACTGTTTGCTTTAATGGTTCACACGATTGGGATAGAAAGGATTCATGAATCAGTGAACGACTTTACTTAGTGATGTGACATACTTATCTAATCTGTGTAATATAGGCATGATGACTAAAAAAAATATAATTATTCCGTCAGATAGACCATCAAAAAATATTAAACAAATATTTTTTCTTTTGTCAATTGAACAAAAATTGACGAACATATAGCTCGTTAAAGTTCCGCATGACGTCACAAGTACCATACAAATGTATAGTTTTCTGTAAGAGAAGTGACGTCACGACCCCCGCTCCCAAACTTTGACAAGATTATCTTTATCATTTGTTGTTTGATTGAAAAAATAAAAAAATACGTGTCCAATATCTTTTGATAATCTGACTCACGGACTTATTATAACAATGATTTGTATACCCAGTCATCTTGCCTATTGTCTTACGAATGGTTTCTCTAATTTTAAATCTGTTATCAGTTAAAAACCGGACAAGTGCAAGTCAAGCTCCCACACCGAGGGTTCCGTACAAATCCAGAAAATTTCAGAAAATTGGGAACTATGTTGTTAAAATATCTATACTCATCATCGTCATCGACAGAAGTTTTTTTTTTTACTTTTCTCGTCATTCATCGAAAATTGTTAAACTAATTAAAAACCTGTTTTTGCATGTGCTAATGAAGCTCTTTTATATGATACCTTACATCATACGATTTACGCACTTTGAATTTAAACCCATATTTTGTGAATTTCGAAGCCCTATTTTTTGTGATTTAAATAAAAATGTACAGTTTTCAGATTTATTCCTATATGTGTACTCTGATACAATGCTTTTCGCCAAATTTCATAGTTCTATGTCAACGGGAAGTACCCTGTAGGTTTGGCTCTAACTTCTTTATATGATAATTGAGAAGTTTTTCCTTTACACAACTGTAAGAAATCATAGATATACGTATACAGTTTAAATTTCAACTCGATATCTTTACGCGTTCCCGAGATAAAGAATCTTGACACACAAATAGACGGACAGACTGACAACAAAGTGATCCTATAAGGGTTCCGTTTTTTCCTTTTGAGGTACGGAACCCTAAAAATGAGCTTGGTACGTATTTTAGTGACTACTTATTAAGCTTATTCATATTCACGGCCTCTGGAGATCACAGACTGTTAGTAGTCATGAATTAATAAACAACTTTACTTAGTGAAGCTTACATAACTTTTTCGATGCAGTCTTAGTAATAGTTACTATACTTAGCCAATTTTTTTCATTGGGGTCACTAGAAAGCATTGTTTTAATGTCTACAACTAGAGGCGGTAACCTCTCTACTGGGGATCACAGACTACTTTAATGAATCACTCGATTTGGATAGAAAAGATTCATAAATTAGTGATCGGCTTTACTTAGTGAGACGTTTTGCTAAGTTTATCAATGAAGTTTTAAGAATAGGAATGGTTTTCTAAGTTAATTATTTAAAACTGTTATCAGTTGGAAATGAGCTAGGTATTTAAGTAAATATTAAGTTTATAGTAAGCCTCTGCGGGCGGTTAGTTACCTCCTTAGGTACTGTGGATCACAAAGTATTTGCTTTAATGATTCACACGATAGAAAGGATTCATGAATCAGTGATAGAGTTTACTCAGTGAAGCCCTTACGTATATTTGTCAATGCAGTCTTAAGAATGCTTTATGTTATTACTACTAATGTAATTTAATATAATTTTATTTTTAAACAAACTTACTTTTATTTACACAAAAAACTTATAAAACATCAAAACTTAAATAAATTATCTTAATTTTCTTAATGTTGTTATTACTAATTGTTACGCATTAAGAAATTAAATAATAATAAATAAATATTTTTGGGACATCTTACACACGGCCTCTGACCCCAAACTAAGCAAAGCTTGTGACATGGCTGCCAGAGACTGATATACGTACTACATATACTAATTTTTAAATACATACTTATATAGATAGTGACCAAATAACACCCAGACACAGAGCAAACACTTAAGTTCATCACATAAATATTTGCCCTGGGTGGGGATCGAACCCACGCCTCTTTGATCCAGAAGTTAGGGTCACTAACCACTGAGCCACCGACGCAGTCTTAATGTTGTTATTACTAATTGTTACGCACTAAGAAATTATGTGAATACTTATAATAGTGTACCTAATACATTTTCTAGAGACAATGATTTTCCGACTTATAGCTTACGAATAGTAAATCGTTCGATTGGGAAGGATTTATAAGTCAGTAAAAGACTTGCTAAGTGAGATATTACACTAAAGTTAACGTACCGAAGACGTATGTATGTGTACATAATATGAGTACATTTATGATCAGCAATGTGTTTAAGTAAGTTAAACTATACGAGTAAACAAAGAATACATTAATCAGTATATAAATGTAAGTACAATAGGAAATTTAGGATGTGAATTCGAAAATTGTTGATGCTCAAGTTAGGCATGAATTAAACAACTTTTTTAAATACCTGCCTTCGAGCAAATATCTATAGAGTCACAATCGTGCAAAAAAAGTGTCCAATTCAAAACCCTGCCCAAGCTACGTAGTGGGCAGGCTTTTTATTTAGTCGTAAGGAGATTGTAAGCCGACTACAATGCTGCGGGATGTCAAAGTGCTCGGTTACAAGTACCAATTAGGTGACGTAACGTCGAGATTCGAGAAAACGGGTCATTGTGAATTATTTAATGTAAATATCTAAGTCGGTATGTATGACGACGCTCGGACATTTTTTTACTAATTTCACACAGGCTCTGTAGATATTTGCTCGAAGATTCCTACTCAATATTTCCTTATCAAAGATGTAGAAAAGAGAACGGCCGAATCGGATTCAAACATTTCCCGGTAACAAAACACGCAAACAAAATAAAAGGTACTTAGGTACCTTTATTTATTCCCGTATTTATCATTGAAGATTTTCCTCGATACCGACGAGTTATCGACTGATAAAGCTGTCACCGATAAGGTTTCTGTCATTGTGCTCTATCTTTTCATCTCGTGGTATCAGGATAACGGAGACGTCTTGTATCGGACCACTTGACTTTGAGGGAATTACCGGTTTTAGTTATAGTTTTGAGGCATTTTCTATTAGTTTTAGACTGGGTATTTATCAAAAAAATATTAAGTTGAAGAGCAGTGTGTCCCTTACACACTGCTCTTTAAATATCACCAATATAATTACCTATTACGTAACTATAATAGATCCAATCGTTTATATTCTTTTTGACAGCACCAATAGAACGTAACTGCGTCATGTTACGCAAAAGTTTACTTTACGTTCTATGGCTACACACGATAGCCATAGAACGTAAATTTTTAAAAACGTTTGTTATTTTATGTAATTTACAAAAAAAACTACTGCATTTATGGACTCAATTTGTCAAAGATGATTATTATACGGGATCAAGGAGCAAACTTAGGCAGTTGTAATTTTTTTAAAACCTCGCGTGACGATCACGCACTTTTAAAAAGTGCGTGAGCGAATCAGAAATGAGGAGATCCGTAGAAGAACCAAAGTTACCGACATAGCCCAACGGATTAGCATGTTCAAATGGCAATGGGCAGGGCACATAGCGCGGAGGACTGATGACCTGATGACCGGTGGAGTCGAAAAGTTCTCGAGTGGAGACCACGTACCGGCAAGCGCAGCGTAGGACGTCCACCCACAAGGTGGACAGATGACCTCATTAAGGCCGCAGGATCGCGCTGGATGCAAGCCGCTATCAACCGGTCTTATTGGAGATCCATAGGGGAGGCCTATGTCCAGCAGTGGACGTCTTTTGGCTGATGGATGGATGGATGATTTAAAAGTGAACTTTTGCGTAACATGACGCAGTTACGTTCTATTGGTGCTGTCAAAAGGAAAATAAACCGTTGGATCTATTATAATCATCGATTTAACGCGAAAATTTGTTTTTTTTTAGCTAGCGTTTACCGAAGTTAGGCGACATCCGGTACGATGATTTTCAGATGGGTGAATGCAGGTGCCATTAACATTTGAGCTCTACCTTGGCTACGACAATACGTTAAATTGTGGGGTAAGTACTGGTTGTTGTAACCGTTTAGCTATGTTAGGCTTTCAGACCGCTTAAAAACTTTGACACCGAGGCTAGCCATCCAGTCTATACTCACCAAGTTAGATTCACTTCACGCCACACCGCCACTTTTTTGTGATCCTAAAGTTACAGTTAGGTAAGTTATATTTTTAAACTTTCGCGATTTGAACACATTATTATTATATACTACCGGACTAATCGCGCACTAAAATTACGAGATAAATAAATACCTTTTTATACTATATATAACGGGACTACACTCACGACTGCACGTGATAGTCGGGATAGTCGTAACGACTATCCCTACACGTGAGTTTATAGAGAGACGTATATAGACGTATATAGTATAAAATGTCTGAAAACCACGTAAATTTCCATAGTTAAATAAATACCTCCTCATCCCGATGTTTCGGCCGAGTTGCATCGACCGTGGTAGCTAAAATGACCGTGGTACCACGGTCGATGCAACTCGGTCGAAACGTCGGGATGGGGAGGTATTTATTTATCTCGTAATTTTAGTGCGCGATTAGTCCCGTAGTATATAATAATAATAGGTAAGTTATAGCCACCAGATTTACTTGAATATTTTTATTTTAATATATTTATGATTTAATTTTTTTTACGCATGACCACCAAACTCCCACTAACTCGCCTGATGGAAAGCGAAGTTGTAGCCGAAAATGGAGTATGTAGACCTAGAAGATACCCTTGATGATATCCAGATTGTAATTGTCAGGAAACAATGACGGAGGCATGGCTTTCCAATCCCTGGCGGTCCGCATTATGAAGGAAGAACCGAATCGCTTAGTACGAGCAGGTGGTACGTCGACGATGTAAGGATGGTATTTAAGCGACTCCCGGTTTGTTCTGTTGTGAAAAGGAGATGAAGTAATTCATACATTTATCTGGCGTCAGGTTGGTACCCACGCGGTTAAAGTCTTGCCCGTCTCAGATTTTTTTAAATCTATACAATTATTCTTTAATTTTTTCTGGGAAAGGTTAAAGTACGCAGCTGACTTCCTAGAAAAAAATCTCAAGCTACGTCAACGTAACTACGTGCCTTACTTGCTGCCACTTCATTTTAGAAATCCGTTGAGCTCCATCCGTCCATAACTTTGGTTCTTTTTGGAATCTCGTCAATGTTGCTTTTTGTCCTTAATTATAGTACTGCTAAGAAAACTTTATTTCTTTCTTACCTTAACCCCGTGACGTAAGTAACGTGAGACTATGAGCTGAAACTAACTATACTCTATATAATTTAACTTGATCTCTGTGACAGTGACATTGACATAGAAGATTAACATTTTTAGAGTTGAGATAGTGGTGGAAAAAATCGATTTTCAAACAATGTTGTAATGAAATCGAATGAGTAGTTGAAGGTGAGAAATTGGATTTTATTTACTTACTATTTTTTAAGATCAAGTATGTACACATGTAAATAATGTTATGATATTAATTAAATACTCATAATAATGTAACGATAGTATTTATCGACGTTTTTCACTATTATCGATGCTAATGTAACAAATAATTGGGTTTCATTTAATTACACATGTAAAAAATGTTATGATATTAAAATACACAATAAAATTAATGACAAATTAAGTTTTATTTAAAAAATCGTTAGCATAAACTATCGATATTTTAAATAAAACTCTATCTAAAACTCTGTGGTCACGATCATTCGTCGCCCATCACTAATCATCATGCCCATAAAGTATGACATTGACAGGTACTGTCTGTACTATTAAGAAATTCAGGACTTCATAAGCGTGATTTTTCTGACAGCTGTCGCAGAGATCCAGTTAAATATTATAGAGTATACTTCCCACGAATTTCTTATTACAGATGATAGATAAAACAAAGAAAACCCTCATAGACAAGCTTTTCCGTCGCTAAGCTGAATATATGGCGTTTCCTACGCATTTAAGCAAGAGTGATTGCAGCCGTTCTATTGGGGAAGTTACGATCGGTAATATCTACTTTTCACTTTGCTGGACCGGTCTTTGGGAGAGGTTGGTAAATCAGAAACTGTTTTACTGTGGTAAAATTAAGTGACGAGATGAACATGATGCTTGTAATGCTTATTAAATAAATAACTATTAGAGGACATCTTACACATTGTCTCTGACCCCAAACTAAGGAAAGCTTGTGAAATGGCTGCCAGTACTTATACTTATACTATATATACTTATATACTGTACTGTATCAGCCTTTTTTTAATAGTCCACTGCAAGACGTAGGCCTACCCACGAAGGGTGGTTGGGCCATATCCACCACGCTGGCCCAGTGCGGGTTGGTGGATTCACATACGCCATCGAATTTCTTCTATGGACGTAGGCAGGTTGCCTCACGATGTTTTCCTTCACCGAAAAGCCAGTGGTGTTAAACTTATATAGATAGTACCTAAAACATCCAGACATAGATACACCTATGTTCATCACATAAATGCCCTGGGTGGGGATCGAACCCACGCCTCTTTGATCCAGAAGTCAGGGTCACTAACCACTGAGCCAACGAGGCAGTCAAAGAGCTTGTATCATTCAAGTTTGTTGCTTTACAAATCGCAAATACTTCTTTCTGTCCGTCTGTTTGTTCCGGCTAATCTCTGAAATGGCTGGACCAATTTTGACGGGACTTTTATTGGCAGATAGCTGATGTAGGGGAGATGTAGGTAATGGGGATCACTTAAGCAAGAATTGAAATAAAATAAAATCTATTAATCAACTATTTATTGTGATCTTCTTATAATAAACTTTACTTATTTAACTTTTAATTAACATCAAATTTAATTACCCAAAGGCCACAAGACGTGCACCGATACCATAATTCGTTGTCTTGTCCAAATTCACCACATATAATACATATGTTATTTACGCCTCCTGCATCGTCGTCTTCACCATCCTGGCATATATCATCCGTGTTCACGTCTGACGTTAAAGAATCTGTTGTTTCCTGGAGAATTTTTTTTCTTAACCCTCTTAATATTGTTCTTCTGCAGCTTGCTTTTTTTTCCTATTCCTTTTCTCTTAGTTTTCTCAGCTTTAGACCTCCTTTTATTTTCTTTACCAATCAGAACATCTTTGATCGGTGATGAAGTCAAAATTGTCGCATGCTGTTTATTTCTTCCTTGTCTTCTCTTAAGATTAGGAGCTTTCTCATGCATCTGGATGAGATTTTGAATGCCCATGTAGGCAATTGGAATCACGACATTTGTTGTGACTCTAATTGCCTACATAGGCGAAAATGAGAAAAAACTAATCCTGACAAGAAAGTTTATAATATATTATTAATCTGAGTTTTGATTATCAGTTTAACATGTCACGATTACTACATATCACAAGTATAGAAATAAAAGTTAAGTAATTCAAAACATACCTCGTAAAATTAGATCAAAATGGCGAGAAATCTTCCCACGTTGGTTGTTCTCCAGCGCATCGCGCGAACTGAGTGAGTGACTGCCGGTGCACGAGAACGGCGTGTAGCTAACGTATTGTTATATTGGTACCATTCGGTTGCGTTCGGTTTTTGTTATTTTAAGGTGATCACCATTGCCAACTGACTCTGATTGCCTACATCTCCCCTAATAAAGAGTAATTTAGGCTACCTTAAACGGCTGCTAGGTGGAACAAAGTTCGCCGGGTCAGCTAGTTTACTATAAAAATGTAATTAATAAGGAACACAAACTACCAAAAAAGAACAAAATCGTTATAAGCAATTAGCACAGATGCTCGAATAAACCCTTTTATAGTAAATCGATAAAGACTACGATAGCACAGTGCAAAATAAAAAAAAAACCTAGCAGCGCTGAGAACAAAGCAAAAACTGTGAATAACTGGTAACGACATCCTATTTTTTAGGGTCCCGTAACTGAGAGGGGAAAATGGAACCCTTATTGTCATTTTGTTGCCCGTCTACTAATAAGTTTGACATGAACTTCTATCTTGGGGACTCATTGGGAAATTATAGCCATAGTAGACGTAAGTACTGGTTGTGGTATACATTTCCTACTATCCTACTAATATTATAAACGCGAAAATTTGTATGGATAGATGTAATGTTTGTTACTCATTCACGCAATAACCACTAAACGGATTAAGAAGAAACTTTACAATAATATAGCTTATATATCAAAATAACGCATAGGCTATAAATTATAATGATAATGCCGGCAATTCGGCGACATTCCACGAAACTATAACTAGTCGCACTAAAATTTTTAATTTAGTGCAAAACTAGCAAAAAGCTATTCGGTGTTTTCTTCGAACTTAATTAAAACCGATTTTAGTCGTCCACCATAAAGAACTAAGTTAAGTAACGCCAGTTACGCCATCTAGTGTTGAGTAGCAATATTAGTTCGGAAATAGTTCACTAGATGGCACGAAACATTAATTACTGTTTTTATTTTATCTGTGGCACATCTATAGCTGCCAAGGATTTAGAATTACATCCATGATAGCTGCTCCCAATATGTTGCCATATCGATAACAAGTGCTCTTTTCTATTTTAAGTTTCATGTCATACTTAAAATCTGTTACGATAATTTTGATTTGATTTTACTCCAAAAACGGCGCAACGCGCTTTAGTTTGAAATAAGACTTTTACATTATTTATTCCCGTGGAATGCACTAGCTTTTATATCTATGATATGATTATAGGTTTGAGGTAAAATACAACTTGTTGGCTTTTATCGCAAATTTTGGTAAATTACTCTGGCAACACTACATATTGTTTACAATTAATTTTTCAGTAATCAGTTCACATTTTCACAAAAACTGCAAATTCTTCGCAAAGAAAGAGTTTCCAATATCACTACGTTAGACTTTGACAAACATAATAAGAAACGCGCCAACAAAAATCACAGAGAGATGTTCTTGGAGCGATTCCACGCCAGCAAGTAAGTAGATCTCTTTTTGATAAATCTTGTAACCACTAGGAGTAATTTTCTTTCAAGTTATTTGGATTTACAAAGTCTTTAATGAAACTTTTTCAGGTAATCAAGCTGACAAACAAGCTGTCGAGTTCTTAGCAAATCCGGCCAGTGAACTCAATGTCCTGCTGCAGCAGGACGGTGCAGGAACCTTGAACCTTGTGGTGCAGGAATGGCAGCATGTGTACGTTTTCAAATTGTGATTTCTTTAAAAACAATTCCAGTAACCCTTGTATAACATACTACCTAAATGAATATCACAATATGGTTTTAATTTGATAAATATTGTCCAAAGGTACAACAACTGGTAATTTATTTATTTTTACATTCAATTAATAAAGCAAGTTACTTGAATAATCCTTATTAAAGGAATCATGTTAACCTCTAATATTTATACTGTATACGGTGAAGAAAAACACCGTGAGGCAACCTGAATATCGGGATATAAAAGCATAGTCCGGAGAAGAATTTCAATGATGTATGTGAATCCATCAACCCGCACTGGGCCAGCGTGGTGGATGTGGCCCAATCACCTTTCATGGGTAGGCCTACGTCCTGCAGTGGATTATTATAAGGCTGATACAGTACAGTACATATATATGTATATATATATATATATATATATATATATATATATATATATATATATATATATATATATATATATATATATAGCATTTAATAGTAGTACATATAGCAGTATATGTATACTGCTATTAAATTAAATTTAGTAAAAATTTTTTTTTTCACAGGGTTTACTGCCATTACCATCTGAGCAGACAATCCCTGCACTAGGTACATCAGGATAATGGGATCTTTCTACTAGGATGAACTAATTACCCATACAACCTCCAGCAAGACAATCTGCGGAGTCAGCCTCAAGCCAGCCTGTAGCATGCAAGTCGACACAAAGCCAGCCCACAGCGTGCCTGATCTGCCACAACCAAGTCGTGATAGATCCAGTTGGCCAAGATCAAATGCAGCATTAGTCCTTAGCTATTTTTTATGCATTTCTACAACATGGGTATCCAATGAAAGCACTTGTTAAGAGTAACTTGAAAAATAATGTGATGTCATTCTAAATCATACTAATATTGTAAATCCGAAAAGTTTGTTGGTTTGTTCCTCTTTCATGCAGCAACGGAGCAACGGATCGACTTGATTTTTAGCATGGATATAGTTCAAGGGCTGGAAAGTGACATACGCTACTTTTTATCCCGAAAAAGTAAGAGATTCCTGTAGGATAGCACAAAAGTCAAAATATAGCCACGGGAAAAAGCTAGTCCAATACAAATCATTTCTAGTAAATCAGTGTTCACCTGCTAAATATCTAACTCTTAGATGAAAGACAAAACTAATACAATTAATACAACTCGACAAACCTGGTGTGACAGATTCCACTTACAAAATGAAGGTGTAGAATCTGTACCACCAGTGGGGCACCTTGGTGCGGCAGAGGGTAATTCACCAGATAAATTGATTATTTTTATTTTTTATTTACAACTACTGTTTAATTTTTGTTGGAACAAATAATAAATCATATAAGTACATTTTTATGATGTTTTTATTACTAAAATAATCTAGTACCTAATTAAACTTAGGCATATCGATCTCTCACTCTGAATGGAATAGTGAGAACTATGGGCCTTATTAGTAAGCTCCAAGTAGCTCAACGAGCTATGGAGAGGGCTATGCTCGGAGTCCCTCTGCGAGATCGAATCAGAAATGAGGAGATCCGTAGACAAACCAAAGTTACCGACATAGCCCAACGGATTGGCAAGTTGAAATGGCAATGGGCAGGGCACATAGCGCAGAGGGCTGGTGACCGATGGGGTCGAAAAGTTCTTGAGCGGAGACCACATACTGGCAAGCGCAGCATAGGACGTCCAGGATGGATGACCTCATTAAGACCGCAGGATCGCGCTGGATGGAAGCCGCTTCCAACCAGTCTTATTGGAGTTCCATAGGGGAGGCTTATGTCCAGCAGTGGACGTCCTTTGGCTGATGGATGGATATCAATCTCGCTTCCAAATAGAAATCTTGATCTTCATTATCAGTCAGATGACACATCTATCGCTCCGAGAACTAGTTAAATATGCTGCAGTTTGTCTTCAGTACCATCCTCATTGTTATCTGCAATGTGATTTAATATAATTACTGTTTAATGTTTGCTGGAAGAAACAATACCTAAACCATATTAGTAGGCATATTTTATAGTAGGCATAGAGTTGTCTAAAAAAAAATCTAAAAGTCTAAATAATACCTAAACCATATTAGTAGGATTATTTTATAGTAGGCATAGAGTTGTCTACAATTGGAATAGGTTGCCTGAGGATGTCATCTCAGCAAGAACTATAAACACATTTAAGAATAGACTGGACCTTTGGATAAAGAAGGAAAACATTTCTTTGTCAGATAAATACTAATTTAATTTGACTCTGCTTGATATAGGCATATCAGTATACACTGCTCGCCTATAAACAAATAAATAAATAAATATTTTCATGTTTTTATTATGTATTAAAAAATATAGTGATTTTTGTTGGAACAAATAATAAACTATGTAAGTACATTAATACATTTTTATGATCTTTTTATTATTAGAAAAATCTAGTACCTGATTAAATTTTTGGCATATCAATTCAGCTTCCGACAGGAAATCTTGATCTCCATCATATCTCTTCTATTGCACCAAATGCTGGTTCAATTTGCTACAGCTCATCTTCCATACCATCCTCATTGTAATCTGCAATGTGATATACAATATGATTATACAGATAATTATCAATCTTTATAAGTTTGTTAAGCTCCGCTAGCGGAGCAACCACTAATCCTTTATCCATGAGTTAATTATTGTAAGGATCTATCTGACTGTTGGATAATTAGGTAATTAAGGACTTATCAAATGGTTTGAATAAAAAGAGTTCTCTGTCATTGCAGTTTGTCAGCTGGCGTCATTGGGAATTTGATGATTTTAGGGCACAGTTGTGAGACGATTGCATTACTGTGACCTCAAGACATCTGCTGATGGTTGGCTGGCTTAAGCCCAAGAAACTGTCTAGGCCAACAACAGCCTGATAACTGCCTCGGGCAAAAAAGTGAATAGCACTAAGAATCCACAACAAATGATATTTGATTACAATACTCAGTTTGCTTATGCAGACATGCTGAATGGAAAACCATGACATACAACCTCTATAATTGTTTTGGGTTGCCTTTTCGAGATGTGCTTCTCAAATTAAGATCATTTATTAACTGTTGAGCTCCTGTCTTTGGAACTCTATACAGTTTTTTCCTCTTCTATCAGAAAATAATTTGGAACTAGATGAACCACACAATTAACTCTCACTTGTTTAGTCAATCAAGCAAAAACAGGTTTTTGGGTTTTTTACTTACCTTTCCAATAGTTGCTGCCACAATAAATTCGTCCATATTTCAAGATTAATTGCGAAAATCGACGATAAAACACATGCAACTTCCTCAAACTAATTTTAATCGCCATGTTTTTCGTGACGACTATTTTGACATTTGACAACTAAATTTTAGACGTATATCACACTAAAATGTGGGCTGCCGAATGCACTTTGACCAAATTGAGTAACTAAAATCGATTTAGTCGATTCGACCTAAATTTAGTTTAATCGTGTAGACATCCGAATAGCAAAACCTAGTTTGACAGGACTAAACTTATTTTAGAGACAACTAAACTATAAATGTGTGTCGCCGAATTGCTACCATTGCGTAATTTTTGTTGGCACGGATCGGTGTAGTAATTTTCACACGATTGTTGATTTATCACAAAATCGCTCGGTCGATTTCATTAAAATTTAATCATTTCTAAAGTATGGTCTACCATACAAAAAAATAATTATCAAAATCGGATCACTCTGTAAAAAGCTATGCGAGGTCAAACTAGCGACCTTGTGTAATAGAGCCTATTCTGTGGGTCAAAAATAAAAAAAACTTTTGACTAAGACGCAGCTGCAAAGTCTTGAGCATCGTCGCAAGGTACCTAGCGTGTTTGTCGGCCTTTTACCGGATACACTTTGGAGAGTGCGCCCAGGAGTTGCACAATCTGGTCCCCCCTGCCCCTTTCTTCTATCGTACGGCTACACAGACGCGACCAACGCCAAGACGCCACCCTTTTATGGTGGACATTCCGCGCGTTAGAACCAAGCGTTTCGAATCCTCATTCCTCATACGAACAGCTGGTGGAACGATTTGATTTGCCTGGGTCTGTCTTCCCGTTAAAGTACAACGTGGGTGTCTTCAAATCCCGAGTAAATAGGTATGTGCTAGGTAAGCGTGCTACGAGTACACCCTAGACCGCACATCTGCTTAACATCAGGCAGTGTGTAGTCAAACGCGAACCTATTCAAAATAAAAAAACAGAAACATATATATATATATATATATATATATATATATATATATATATATATATATATATATATATATATATATATATATATATATATATATTTATATATATATAAATTCTTTCAAAATTGAGTTTGCAAAAGAAACAGAAAGGTTGGTACAACATTGTAAAAGAAGTTTCTAGAATTCTTCGCTTTGAAGTAAAACCGGACAAGTGCAAGTCAAAATTGTTCCAACAAAAGTTCCATACACGCTGGGAAACCTTATAAAGCCGGAAACATAAAATATATATATATAATATATACGCGTCGATTTGTAAACCTCCTCCATTTCACCGGTTAAAAATATAGCCTATATAATTATAATGCCGCAAAAGTCTGTATATTCCGGCAATCTTAGGGAAATAAAAAGAAAACACCTTCTCCCAACCAAATAAAATGTACCCTAAGATTTTAACAGTTTGTTTCCGGCTTTATAAGGTTTCCCAGCGTTGTATGGAACTTTTGGTGGAACAATTTTGACTTGCACTTGTCCGGTTTTACTTCAAAGCGAAGAATTCTAGAAACTTCTTTTACAATGTTGTACCAACCTTTTTGTTTCTTTTGCAAACTCAATTTTGCAAGAATTTAAAACAGAACTTTGTAGTTAATTTTCCAGATTTGTTTAAATAGAGGTATTTAAGCTAGAGTGGAGTGGTTATATAAAAATGTGAGAAAATTATAAACTTAAAAAAAAAAACTTTATTTGTTTCAACATCAAATTAAACGTATGGGTACTATTAACTACTAACAAACCGTGGATCGTATAAAAATCGACAGTTGAGATAACGTTAAAGTACCATTAGAATACTTGAACCATGCACTATGTCATAGGAGCACTAGGTCATACAAATTATCTAATAATAATGATAAATAAGGCACAGGGGCGGCTTTGTGGCGAGCCGTCGTTGAGTGGCGACACCGCAAACCTTGATTCCCTGGGGCTAAATGAGATCCCTGACTCCTCTTATGCCTTAACCGGCTGGCTTGGAGTGGAAATCGCAAGAGCTAAGAACCTAAGCTCCAGGGTGGAAGTGTTAAAGGGCATAACGCCGCTAGTAGCTCTTAGTGAACGCGCAGCACACCTCTTGACACCCTAAGCCGTCAACACCAATTCTGCCCCTCCGGCGCCAATATACGGTAGCTATTGTGGGGGGGCCATTTAGTGGATGGCAAGTCATCACCCGCCTGAAAATTTGAAATGAGGCATTAATTGGCGGGTGTCGTACCTCATTCCATAGCCCATCATTTTAAGTCATCGGTATGCACATCACAATAGTCCGATATACTGTAAGTCACATCTAGCAATAGTTATTTATATTTTCATTCTACTTTATGCTCACAACATTTTACATAAGTTTTATAAAAAATGATGTAAAAGGGCCTCTCAGTGTTGGCTTCGGCCCCACTGATACGTCCTACCAAAGGACCAAGCTTTGCTTGTGATTTTAAGTGAATAGAAGATGATAAATATATAATAATCTAATAATAATAAATAGTAATGTGATTTATAGTGCGAGAAATATGAAATTAAAGACCAACTCATAGAATTAGTTACTTTAGTTCTAATTAAGAAAACAGAAACAGAAAGTGATGACCAACAGAAAAAAATGCCAGGTCGATGGGACCAACTCACAATCTCTCTTATTTACGTTCGAGCGAATGACAGTAGACATAATTAAATCCCCACGTTTCAACCGAGTTTTATCGATCGTGGTCACGGGTAGACTCTGTAACCTCCGGTCTGTAGCCATTAACAAATGTAGTTATAAACTTTCGCGATTTGAACACATTATTATTATGTACTACGGGACTAATCGCGCACTCAAATTACAAGATAAATAAATACCTCATCATCCCGACGTTTCAACCGAGTTGCATCGATCGTGGTCATGGGTAGACTGATTAGCCCCGTAGTACATAATACACATTATCAAATCAAATCGCGAAACCTTAAAAATGACAGTAGAGAGTTGGGTATTTATTGTTTGTTTTCGATCTACTTAATTAAATTATGATATGTAAAATCGGATAATAGGTACTACAGAAGTATATTTAATCTCAAGAAGAGTGTGAGGGGACCACCTAGGTTTTCGCGTTTTCTGTAGAACCTCAAGAGTATAAAGTTTTTAGTTTCTGTATACTTTCCAGCCATAGTTTTGCGTAAAAATATGACTCTTTAGAGATTATTATTTATTACGAGACTAATCGCGCACTAAAATGACGAGATAAATAAATACCTCATCATCCCGACGTTTCGGCCGAGTTGCATCGACCGTGTATATATATAATAATGTGTTCAAATCGCGAAAGTTTAAAAATGAATATAGGCTCATAACTTTATAATTATAAAACTGTAAAATTAAGATGTCTAGCGATTGAACTGTTAATTTTCAGTTAGTAACTTCATGTTAACACATAAGTACAGTTCAGTGAGTAAGCTTTGTTCTAAATAGAGCAGCATCTAAATATTTATAATATTTTAAGAATTTATAACTAATCTCTCGTTATTTCCCGACATCGCGGGCAGACTGATGAATAACATGATTGATAGGAACGTCAAAATAATTAATCTAATAAGACGTTTCCCTAGATTATGCAGGTTTAGTTGGAATCCGCTAGTTATAAAAGGCAGCGACATTACACATCCCCGTGCATTTCAGCCAAGTACCACTCTGGCTTTTGTAGTTGAGATTCGCACTTTAAACCCTAGAGCGATATGGCCGAGTTGCATTTTGGACCTAATTGGGTATTGTAGTAACATTAATCGAATCTTGTCACTACAATTCCCTGCTAAGTTCGATAGAGGTCGGTTCTAAAGATTAAAGTAAAACGTTTGATAGGCTTTGCATCAAATCGAAGTAAATTATAAAAGCCATCTTTACTCAATTACTTACACTTGACAAGAGTGTTAAAAGTCTAAGTAGTTTTTTTGATTCAGTAAAATATGGAGTTATATTTGAAATGTATTACGTGGAAATTCGTTTGTCCGACGACGGCTTTTCTGTAAAGGCTAATCTATAAAGACGATTCACTTCTGGCACTTTGCCGACCGCTGCCGAGACACGTTCGCTTCGCTCGCTCGGCTCGTGCGTAGTTTGTCATGTTCTAACATACCCTAGCCTATTTTTTTGTTTTACACCTAATCTACAAAAGCTATTCGCTTTTGGTTTCGCCGACCAATAAGTACATTATGAGATGGACGTCCAGACAGAAGTTTTCTTTGAATTCTTCTTGCGATCGATGTTAGCTGAACTTTCATTTTTTTTATACAGTGTCGCATTTGCTTCTGATGAACGTAACTAGCCAGTGGTTGTAATTATTTTTATTGTTTAAAATGGAGGGACGTAGACTGAAACGCTCTGGGTATTAAAGCTATTTGAGAGCCACAATACCCTGCTTAATTCGATAACCTGTTCGGAGATTTGTAGTGGCAAGTTGCACAGTTTATCTACTTAAAAACCCAGTAGGGCTCTGCTCACGACTTCGACGAATTGCTCTTGAGTTTAAAGTGGAAATCTCAACTACAAAAGTCCGAGCGGCATTTGGCTGAAATGCACGGGGAATTGTATGTATTATCGCTAAAGGGCAACGAACTATTCGTAATGAGACCCCAAGATGTGTTCTGTGAGATGATACTACTCATACATTAATACTGTTCTAATGGTTTATTACCAGTGTTACTACTGTTTGAACCCGATGAACGTCAATATAATTAATCTAATAAGACGTTTTCGTAGATTATGCAGGCTTAGTCTAAATCCTTAAGAAATAAATAACGATGAACTCGTCGAGATGAGACCCCAGAAGTGTTACAAAGGAGTGATAATTATGATCCTTTATTGCCATCGACTTGGCATTTTTTCTTTCCTTTTATTGCTGTTATAATTTTTATTGCTGTTATATTTATTTATTTATAATCCAGATTGAATAATTATTTTTCTCCAAAAATGATGTCTCAACAGACTTATGTATACAGAATCGCGAATTGGCGGAGTAATCGCGTAACATACATATACACATACAAAAAATCAGTACAATCGAATTGGAAACCTAGTTTTTGAAGTCGATAAGTGAAAGATACGAACGTCAAAATTATTAATCTAAAACGACGTTTCCATGGATTGTGCTGGTTTAGTTATAATCCGCTAGAAATAAAGGGCAACGTATTCGTAATGAGACCCAAGATGTGTCAAAATTCCTGATGAACACTTCTGATAAAGTGAGTAAATCAGTACATCGTGTGTATATCTTATAGTTCTAATTGGAGCCGAGTAGAGATCACACAGAGTAGTGGACAGTACAGCGTAGGACGTTCATTTAAGGGATGGACAGATGAGCTCATCAAGACACAGGATTGCGCTGGATGCAAATGCTGGATGGTTCCGCGTGACGTCACAAGAGCTAAACAAATGTATAGACTTCTGTGCTGCCGTCCACAAGCTATAACACCGTTAAGCCACAGGGGGTCATTTTTCACTTATAAACACATTCTTATAGAGTTTAAAATTCTCTATCGGTCATTGCAAGAATTATTTTTATATCGTTTATAGTTTAGAAGATAGAAATTGTGAAAACACAGCTATTGACATTCTTATTTCTACTTTACAAGTCAATAAAGTCGTCATCCAACAAAACATAACTTAAATACCGCTATGATCCCATAATTATTTGAATACATCATTATTCTACAAATATTAGCTTACCTTTAAAGCCGTTTTTGCAAATAATTGTCTAAATCATAGTTAAAGTCTGTCTAGTCCCGCGTTTTTTGCTGATACCCAAAAATTTGGTTTTGTGGCTTAACGGCTTTTTAGGTTATAGACGGCAGTGTGAGAAAGGTGACGTGACGGCCCCCACTCGCAAACTTTGACAAAATTTATCTTTGACATTTTATTTTATTTTCTGTTCTTTGTTTTGTCATTTGTTGTTTAATTGACAAAAGAAAAAGTACGTGTCCAATATTTTATAGTTAATCTCTCACTGACTAATTATTATAATTAAGCAGTGGAACACCATAATGAATGTTGGAAACATATCCTGTAACAAATGACGAAAACGATAAAATCTTTTCTGCTCTTACATCGGAGGTAAACATTTCGCACCCTCTGTATTTTATCTAAGCTGTCCATCATCGGTTCATTCAATCGTTCACTCAATTCGTTGAGAGCTGGGAATGAACGTAAGTAATCACTTATCAGTTCGTATTTGTTGATGGTACGTATCAGTATTCGTAACTAGTGCAATATTGAAATGTTTGCGTTGAAATAAGTGTGTAATTTATCCAAATTTTACTTTTTCTTTATGAAAGTAGTTAGAATGAATATTTTTTCATCAGAGGCTTTTTCGTAGAGTTATTACTTAGCTTAAAAAAACGTGAACAGAATACCTAGGCAAAAGATAATCATCATAATTATCAGCCGTAGGACTTCCACTGCTGGACATAGGCCCCTATGAATTTCCAATAAGCCCCGTTGGAAGCGGCCTGCATCCAACGCGTTCTTGTGGTCTTAATTATATCGTCGGTCTCCTTGTCGGTAGACGTCCTACACTGCGCTTGCAGTTGCGTGGTCTCTATTCGAGAACTTTGCTGCCCCATCGGCCATCAGTTCTCCGAAATGTGGCCCCTGCCTACTGCCATTTCAACTTACTAATCCGTTGGACTATGTCGTCAAAGGACAGTTAAGTAGGTACTTTACAAGACAAAAAGAAAATCAAACAACATCATAATTATAATCTAGGTCTGTATCTTAAATACTAGGTACAAATTTTTCCTAAGCTGAATAGGGTATCACATTTAATATACATTACAAGTCATATTTAAGGGTAAGCGTGCTAGCTTTGACCACCTTAGTGTCATTTTTGCCACTTTGAATTATTTTTAAATTTCAAACTTAGACATCCCAGCTCAGAGCAAATAAAAAAATCAAGAGAGAATGTTGTGAACAAACAAAACCAACCAAAACTACGCCTCGCCGTGTATAGACAATTACACACACATCAACGTACAAGGAAAGTACGCCTTGGCTTGTCAAACGAACTATGGCGGCGCAACAGCGACGCACTCACACATGTATAAAAAACTCCACTTCACTTTACTGTTCAACGACGTCCCTCTTGATTTTTTTATTTGCTCTGAGCATTCCAGAAACAATTTTTATGATGTTACGTTGTTTATTTCAAATCTACATTGATTTTTACGTAAATGTCCAAAGCCCCACTATGGCCAAAATTGGTACACCTACTGTATATCGTATCTTTTCCCTAAGGCTTCGATTGGATCCATTTCACTACGCTAGCCTTGTTACGTGTTAGTAAATCTATATAACTTGACTGCCTTGGTGGCCCAGTGATTAGTGAATCTGATACCTTGGCTAAAGAGTCGTGGGTTCGATTCCCACCCAGGGCAAGCATTTTTGTGATAAACATAGGTGTTCGCTCTGTGTCTGGGTGTTATCCTTCTTCCTACTAATATTATAAACGCGAAAGTTTGTGAGGATGGATGGATGGATGTATGGATGTTTGTTACTCTTTCACGCAAAAACTACTGAACGGATTGAGATGAAACTTTGTAATAATATAGCTTATATATCAGAATAACACATAGGCTATAAATTATAATGATATTGCGTCAAAAATCAAAATATCATGCGGGCGAAGCCGCGGGTAAAAACTGGTTAACTATAAAAGTACCTACGTATTTAAAAAAATAATATGTGGTAGGTATATATCAGTCTTCGGCAGCCATATCACAAGCTAAGCTTAGTTTGGAGTCAGAGACCGTGTGTAAGAGGTCCCTAATATATTAAAATATATATTATTATGAAACAATGGAATTTCCGCCGCTGGAGTGGCGGCCAATTCGGCGGAGCAGCACAAGCGGCGCAAATATACTAACCTCGGTAGTGGTTACATATTTGAGCCAATTGGAGTTGAGACTTTGGGTCCATGGGGGCCGGGAGATAATCTTTTTTTCAAAAGTATTTCTAAGCGTCTGGTGGACGCGACGCGTGACCAAAATGCTGGGGTTTATTTGGCTCAACGTATAAGCATTGCCATTCAGCGTGGCAATGCTGCCAGCAAGCTGGGCACGCTGCCAACTGGCAGTGGGCTTGAGCACTTGGATTATCTTTAGACCTTCAATGGTCTGTGGATGATCCAATTGCTTTCTATGTAGTAGTAGTGTAGGTAGTTTTAGCATATAAAGTAGTATTGTATCATATTGTAGATTTAATAAAATGTAATTTCTACTACTTACGGACATATCATCTTTATCAGTTTGTCTTCATCTCAAACCCTTACAATTCAGTGTTTAGTAAAAATAAATTACGATAATCTCATCCACCAATTGCTGTTTTATTTCTTCAAGTTTCCACCATCCATCAAATTGTTTTATTCTCGTCTTGAAACATAACTTTATTAAGTACCTACTTTAAGTTATTGTTATCACACTTTGCTGAATTACTTTGTTATTTAGGTATTTATTTAACACGCTAGTCTTTATCGGCTAAACGTAATGGCAATGATATTCATAATTCGTCCTACTCGCTCTAGTTTCTTAATAGTTTGGCGTGAGTAGGATAAAACATAAAGCTTAGGCAATAAGTGCCCAGTATCGCATTTCGTTGAACTTAGAGAAAACTTTTTGTTTGATTAACTTCTAGCACGTTGTCTTGTAAATTATTGTGTTTTAATTTATTATGAAAACTTATAACTCTAAGTAAATAGTTCTGTATTAGTTTTATCTTCAGCCCCCCGACCGCCTAAGCAATAGCAATCGTTTATGACATCATTTTAGTCATTTGGCACCGCCTACGTGACGTTAGCCATCAATTGCTTTGCGCGGATTGCGAATGCAATCGTTGAATGACCAACTTTGATGGCTAACGTCACATAGGCGGTGCCAAATGACTAAAATGATGTCATAAACGATTGCTATTACGATTGCTATTGCTTAGGCGGTCGGGGGGCTGGACTTGAATATGGCTTTACATTTACCTACTTACCTCAAAATATAGTTCGTACTTTATTTCAGAAATTTACTATTTTAGAACCTGATCAAAGTTTAGTATAATTTCAATTGTATTTGCCTCGATGCATAATAATCATGAGTGTGCCACCAACCACGGCCATCGATATTAGGTATACAGGGTCATAGGTATTAAACGCAAAACCTTAAAGGCGGGTCTAGTACATCTAGACAAACTTTTGTACTACGACTTTTGAAAATTCACAAAAATGAATTCGCTTCTCCATACATTATGCCGCGCGTTGACGAAAAGCTGATTTTTTCTTCGTGGTTTTCCAAAAATCCAAGAACAAAAGTTGTTTGTCTAGATGTACTAGACTCGCCCTTAAAAGGTTTTGCGTTTAATACCTATGACCCTTTATACCTCTTTAATACTCATCCCTCATTACTGTCATTTAAAAAAATCATCCAAGTGCGAATCGGACTCGCACACGAAGGGTTCTGTACAGTGTGGAAGTCCCCTAATATACAGGGTTATTTCTAATCAATTAGCATCCTTTTAGGGGCTTATTCTGTACATCGTAACTAACAACTTTTGTCAAAACTCAAAAAAAAAATCAGCTGTTCTATAAATTTTGTCGCGGGTGAAAGATATTTTTCTATGAAACAACAAAAAAAATATTTGAGTTTTGACAAAAGTCACAGAACAAAAGTTGTTAGTTTTGATGTACAGAATAAGCACCTATGAGGATGCTAATTGATTAGAAATAACCCTGTATATATTTTTTTATTTAACCTATACTGTCCCACTGCTGGGCAAAGGTCTCTAGGTCCCTTAATATATTATTTTATATTAATTTAATTGTTTATTTTTGAAGGGAATATGCAACTTAAGAAACTGAATTTTTAATTTATTAATATCGAGCAAAAAATTACGTTTCTTGCATGGGAGCCCCCCATGCAAGAAACTAATTATATACTTATATTAATTAATTAACATAAATATTTATTATTTTTTTTTATATTTAAAGAAAATATACAATCTAATCTCTTCTGAATATTTCAAGTGGCTTTCTATTACCGTTATTAAAATTTTAATCGGGAGAGAAACAACTAATAATAAGTCAAGTTTGTTAAATGGGAGCCGTTAATTTTTTTTTTTCTGTTTTAGTTGTAGTTTTTTAAAGCGGCAACAGAAATAGGTTCATCATTTGTGAAAATTTCAACCTTCTAGCTATCACGGTTCATGAGATACAACATTGTCTGTCACAGGCAGACTGACAGGCGGATGGACAGCGAAGTCTTAATAATAGGGTCCCGTTTTTACCTTTTGGATACGGAACCCTAAAATAAAACATTGACAACAACAGCTCTGATCTAATGTATAATACAAAATAAAATGCAAATAACTACAGTCTAGAACTTTACAAATTCAACACATTGCGATATCGTTCTCAAGTTATAAGTAAAGCCTGATTAAAAATAAAGTCCATTCTCATAATGAAATTCAAATCTGGCGTCGGATCTTTTCACCCGGCTTCCTTTATATGAATATGAGGATAATAAAGAGCTTTAATGGAAATCCTATCGTTCGGAAACGATGGTCATTCCTTCCCATTGTGCGGGACACAATGCATGGGAAATCATTACATCTCGGTTGTCTATTGAGGCTCTTGATAGAGAACTCGATCTTCATTGACGGTTACGTACTGGAAACGAATCTAGGTAATAAGACTCCTTGTTAGTTCTTTTCACATTTTTTTAATCCTTAAGTTCAAATAGGTTCATTGGTTCAGGTATCTCTTATTATCTATTTTTCCATTTATCAGCAGGCTGTACATAGATCTGCTATATGGATTTCCAATAAGCCTGGTTGAATGCGGTTTGCATCCAGCTCCCCGACCGCCTAAGCAATAGCAATCGTAATAGCAATCGTTTATGACTTCATTTTAGTCATTTGGCACCGCCTATGTGACGTTAGCCATCAAAGTTGTTCATTCAACGATTGCTTTCGCAATCCGCGCAAAGCAATTGATGGCTAACGTCACATAGGCGGTGCCAAATGACTAAAATGAAGTCATAAACTATTGCTATTACGATTGCTATTGCTTAGGCGGTCGGGGGGCAGTGCGTTCCTGCAGTCTTGATCATAATGCGATATTATCGTCAGTGAACCTGGTAAGTGGACGTCCTACGCTGCGCTTGTCGGTAGTTATAACTATCATGCTTATCCGCTGATGAACTTTAAGTACCAATCGGGCATCTGCATTTAACTGCCTTGGTGGCTCAGTAGTTAGTGACCCTAACTTCTGGATCAAAGAGTCTGGAGTGGGTTCGATCCCCACCAGGGCAAATATTTGTGTGATGAACATAATTGTTTGCTCTGTGTCTGGGTGTTATTTAGTTACTATCTACATAAGTATGTATTTAAAAATAAGTATATGTAGTATATCAGTCTGTGGCAGCCATATCACAAGCTTTGCTTAGTTTGGGGTCAGAGACCGTGTGTAAGATGTCCCAAAATATTAATTTATTATTTATCTGTTCTTCGAACTATGTGCCTTGCCTATTGCCATTTCAACTCTACTACTCGGACTATATCGGTTACTTTGGCTCATCTGCGGAAATTTTGACATCTGAGTCGATCTCGCAGAGAGACTTCGAGCATATCCCCTTCCATAGCGTGTTAGTCGTTCTTATTAGCTTTGAGGTTATAAGTTACTTTTTGCAATTTTTCATGACTCTACGTCAACAAGATTATAGTAAATTAGTAAATAAAGTATTTATTTGCATGATAGTAGGTACAAAAGATCTTAAAATTATACAAATATACATATCCATCCACTACCAACCATAATGAGGCGTGCAAAGAAATAAATCGTAATTAACAATTAAAATCAAACAAAACTCAAAAATTTAAACATTCAAAATCTTCGCCGAAAAGTTCTAATAAGCAATTATAATTTACATATTATTCTACAAGGTAGGTACATTAATTATTACAAGCTCTAACGTATGTATGCAATCGACATGAACTTTTGCTAAGGAAATCGTCCACTTTATAAAGCACTCTGCCACCAACCACTTCTTCAACTGGAAGCAAAATCTACCGAATGGAAGTTCAACCAATTCATTAGGAAGAGAATCAAAAATTAGAGCAGCCATGTGAACACAATTTTTCCTAAACATCTCGAGTCTAGGCTGTGGTAGTTTGAGACGCACTTGAGGAGCAGTTCTCTTATTTATATCGTCAAATGGCTCAAATAAAGTTGTAATGCTCAGTACAAATTTGGCCATTTCATAAATGTACAGACAAGGAACTGTTAGCAAGTTCTTATCTTTGAACACTGGTTTACAGGAATCATCCCACTTCACACCGTACATTGCGCGGATACATTTTTTTGGCCTATGAATACCCTGTTAACATCGCACGAATTTCCCCAAACAATGATCCCGTAGCGAAGAATAGAGCAAACATGAGCATGGTATACTTGCAGCACAGTTTTCTGAGACGTACATTGTCTTAATACTTTTAAGGCAAACATAAAGCTGTTCAGACGATTCTCTAGTAAATTTACGTGTTCCTTCCAAGTTAAATGTGTATCAATAGTGATACCTAGAAATTAAGTGCTATAAACCTGTTCAATACTATCATTTCCATTGACAATATTCAATGGTGGTGCTTTCTTTTGAAATGTTTTAATTGTATAACTTTTGTTTTCGACATGTTGATTTTTAATTTATTAGAATTGAGCCACTCCACAACATTAGCCAAACATGCATTGATATCATTTTATATACTATTGATATTTTGACCTTTAAGTTTTTTATCACAACATGTTTGTGATAAAAAGATCTTGAGAGACGAACAAAGAGACAGATTAACTTTACAGTACTATTACTAGTCTCTACCAATATGAATAACCCTTTACTGAAACTCTAGAAACAATAGCATCACAAACGTAATTTAAAATCGTAAATAGTCAGTTGTTACGCAAGTCAGTGAGTATTAGAAGCTACATCGTAATAGTTAGGAATTCATTTTCCCCAGTCGATTTTTTACCGTAACACATGTCAAAACAAAAAACTGTTTCGTACGGAGCCATGTCAAAACATTGGAAATCCTTCAGAAGAATCACAAGTAATAGAAACCGTACTAAAATAGCAAGAGATACACATCACTTTTTTGTCCCATTTTAAATATGAAATTTAGAAGGTGTTAGAAAAAGATGCACGTACACTCGTAACTTACGTAATTTTGAAGGGCTACACGAACTAGCATTGAGCTAACTCAGATGTCCAAATTCAAGTAGGTAAAAAGTAGGAAGGTATAATTTTCAGAGATTTGAACCATCTGATGGAACTAGAGGGTACAAATTTCCGATCAAATCGCAAAAGACAATGTGGAACAAATTTTCAACCATTTTGACATTCCAACTTGTGATTTTGAGGTATGCCGACAGACAATGCGTCTTTTTTGTTCCACTCACTCTCACGTATGATGTATAAAATAAATAAATAATCGTCTAATTCAGACCAGTCCATACAAATCGAGTTGAATTCATACACAAGTTAACAGTTTTGTTTTACAAAGTTTTGACATGTTGTTATCCTCCATTAAAAATCATTATCTGATAATGATTTTTTAATGGAGGATAACAACATGTCAAAACTTTGTAAAACAAAATGAATGAATAATTAAAAATGTCAAAATTGTTGTTAATCATAATTAAATTTTTTAACTAACATTGAATAAAAAATTAAATTAAAATTGAGCCTGTTTATATAACCAAATATCACCTTAATCTGTATCGTGGTTTAACACCTGATTGCTCAATATGGTGCTTGGTCCAATGATTCATTATTGGAGAATCTACGTCCATCCTCCAAGCAAACAATTGAAGGTAACAGTTAGGGCTGCCGCGGACGTATATATGAAAAGCTGTAACGGTTTTTATTTCAGTAAAATTTAGCAAGGTTTCTATTACTCGTCATTATTCTGAGTGAAATGCTCTCTATAAATATAGTTTTCAGCGTACAGCTTTTGAAATCGCGAATCACAAAGTTTTTTGATTTATTTTTAACTTCGTTTGAAATAAAGGTAACGTCAGCTTGCAGTAGTTTGATTTTTGTTTGTTTCATATTTGCATTTAGAGTGTCTGTGTCATGGAGATAGAAAAAACAATCTAATAATTTTATTTGTAGCATAAAATGGCAACACCGATTTCAATCGTATACAAAATTCGAATAGTTAATTTGAATTGATATACACATTTTTACATTATTGTTGGTTTTTTTTTAAATCGGCTCAGCTGATTTTTACAAAACTTAAATGGAACTATCTCGGGATTATACCTCATCGAACTAAAAAGGTTTTTTTTGATTCAATTTCCAATTGGCGCAAATATCGATAAAAATATCAATTTTTCGCAAAAAATCGAAACACCGAGTTCCACCGCGTACAGAATATTCGAATAGTTGGTTTTCTGTCAGTAGTACCATTGATTAGTTCCATTGATGGTACTACTGACGTATGTATACTTCGCTAGTTTGCACGAATTGATATGTGACATCTATGCACACTATTGTTAATTATTGTATTGTTATTGTTAAATACGGCTCAGCTGAGTCCGATAAAATTTAAATAAGACAACTTTTGAAGTATTTTAAACAAAAAAAGTTTTTTTAAATCGGTTCACAATGGGACACATACAGACGTACTATGTTTTTTTTCTCCTGTCTTTCGGAAGTCGGTAAAAACACATACAAACGAACATATAATCTCCTCCTTTCTGGAAGTCGGTTAAAAAGCCACGTAGCACCGTGTAGGTAGTCTGTATTCTTTAATTTAGTTTTAGTGTGTGAGTTCTTTTCGTTTTTTTTTTATAAATCTAAAAGTTCACATTTGATCACTTCGTGGCTTTTAATTTGGTTACCTAGTGCGTTTCCCTAAAACGGAGGTTCTAAGACTTTTAAGGCATTACGAGTAGTGGCGATTTTCGCGACGCGTTTGATCAATATTATTGTTACCGATCGATATGAGGTATTTACCAAATTACCAACTTTACTAATGTTGTCGACGTTTCAGCCATAGAAAGTCCGGTGATCTACATAGGCCTCCCTTATAGGTCTCCAAGAAGACGGGTAGGAAGCAGCATTCATTTAGCGCTACCATGCAGTCTCAATGATGCCGTTAGTATACCTTGTAGGTGGATGTCTTACACTACAGTTGCCGCTACGTGGTCTCATTCATAAAATTCTGAACCTATCAGCCATCACTTCTCCTTGTTATGTACATAGGTATCCTGCTCACTGCCATATCAACTTGCCAGTTCGTTAATCTATGTGGTCTCCATTCATAAAATTCTGAACCTATCAGCCATCACTTTTCCGTGTTATGTACATAGGTACCTATCCTGCCCACTGCCATATCAACTTCCCAGTTCGTTAGTCTATGTCGACTACAGTCATTATTATATTAATAGGTAGGTATTTAAGATGATCAACTAGAACTAAAACTACCGGAAACAAATAATTATGTTGAGTAGCCGTATATTCATAAACACATTTACTTACAAACATATTTTCCAGTCCACATCAATTACCTAGAACCATAAGTCTTAATAAGCACTTTTGCGACTGTTGTGACTATAAATTGTAATAAAAGCGACTAAAACTTCCCTATTTATGTCTACGTCCTAAATGAATCCTTGAAACAAATTTATTAATACTCGTAATTACGAAAGTCAAAACATAACTATCAGTTGGCAGCGAATCAGATCTTAGTAGAGGCTGATGGAATTTATGCGATAAATACAAAAGTGAGATAGTAAGAATTCATAATGGTGTCCAATTGTAGTGCAAACAATCCAAATAGCGCCCACTCGCAAAATGTCCATCACATCTACAATGCTTAAAATTATCCTGGATAAAGATATTTACTGGTACTAAACTCTATAAAATTTAACTTGATCTCTGCGACAGTGACATTAACATAGTAGATTGACATTTTTAGAGTTGAGATAGTGGTGGAAAAAATCGATTTTTAAACAATGTTGTAATGAAATCGAATGAGTAGTGGAAGGTGAGAAATTGGATTTTATTTACTTACTATTATTTAAGATCAAGTATGTACACATGTAAATAATGTTATGATATTAATTAAATACTCATAATAATGTAACGGTAGTATTTGACTGCCTCGGTGGCTCAGTGGTTAGTGACCCTAACTTCTGGATCAAAGAGGCGTGGGTTCGATCTCCACCCAGGGCAAATATTTATGTGATGAACATAAGTGTTTGCTCTGTGTCTGGGTGTTATTTAGATACTATCTATATAACTATGTATTTAAAAATAAGTATATGTAGTATATCAGTCTCTGGCAGCCATATCACAAGCTTTGCTTAGTTTGGGGTCAGAGGCCGTGTGTTAGATGTCCCAAAATATTTATTTATTTATTATCGACGTTTTTCACTATTATCGATGCTAATGTAACATATAATTGGGTTTAATTTAATTACACATGTAAAAAATGTTATGATATTAAAATATACAATAAAATTAATGATAAATTAAGTTTTGTTTAAAATATAGTTAGTATAAACTATCGATATTTTAAATAAAACTCAATCTAAAACTCTGTGGTCACGATCATTCGTCGCCCATCACTAATTGGCATGCCCATAAAGTATGACATTCACAGGTACTGTCTGCACTATTAAGAAATTCAGGACTTCATAGGCGTGATTTTTCTGACAGCTGTCGCAGAGATCAAGTAAATTTTATAGAGTATAATATATATTTGCTATCAAACAGTTAGATATTTGCTCGAAGGGTCGAAGTCAAAGCTAAGTACTGCCCACTTTGGATTTGAAGATTACATCAATGTCGTTAGCACTTCCAAGATTGTGAATTTTTTTATCATTATGAAATCATAAACGAATTGCTTTCAGATTTCCCAATTTTTGCTAATGTTGCCATGCCATAGAACAGCTAATTTATAACCAAACTTCTGTTTCAGTTGCCATGTCAAAGATTAGATAAATGCGAATTTATATACAAAGTTTGCCGCTTATTGTTTTGAGGCACTCGATATGATAACTGTAATGCGTTGTTTTAGCAGAATTCGCTGATAATGAACTGTTAGATCTTGACGCCGCTTTTAGGGTTCCGTAGCATCAATACACAAATTACAGTAGTAGTAAGTACCTAATATGATATTTTATTTTTATTTATCATTTTGCCAGTAAAAATGGCAGTAAACAGTTCACATAATTTGAAAAATTTCAACGTTGTATTACGGTTCATGAGATACAGCCAACGACAGATAGACTGACGGACAGACGGACAGCGGAGTCTTAGTAATATGGTCCCGTTTTTACCCTTCGGTTACTGCACTGTACTGTATCAGCCATTTAATAGTCCACTGCAGGACGTAGGCCTACCCATGAAAGGTGATTGGACCATATCCACCACGCTGGCCCAGTGCGGGTTGGTGAATTCACATACGCCATCAAATTTCTTCTACGGACATATGCAGGTTGCCTCACGATGTTTGCCTTCACCGAAAAAGCCAGGTGGTGTTAAATTCCGTACATAAATTCCAAAGAACTCATCGGTACGGGACCGGGATTTGAACCCACGACCTTACGATTGTAAGGCGGGTGTCACTACCACTAGACCACCATTACCGATGGGTCTGTAAAGTTCTTGAATAGAAAACACGCAGCGGCAAGCTTAGCTAGGTAGTTTGTGTAAAAAGAGAACCGTCTACTCGGTAGACGCGAGTCCAAATTGGCGTCTACCAAGTACCAAACACTTTTAGTTGTACTAACAATGACAGAGCAGTGTTGTCAACGTAACAAAATTAGTAAACCCTGACCTCACCTACGACGCATCTCTTTTTGCAAAAACTGTAGATTAAAAATATATAGAAGATAGCAGCCTCTTTCAAACGGGATAACATATTGGAAATCCGCAGTCCGCGTGGTTCCGCGGTTGAAGGTTGGATCATAGTGACTGATAAAACTAAAACTGTGTCAACTGGTTGAAAAATAATTGATTTATTATTTTTAAACCAGCTGACACAGTTTTATTTAAGAACAGGATGAACTTAACGAAAACGGAAAGCTACTGTAGTTTTCGTTAACCAACAATGCTATGGGTGTCGTAGATAAACCCACCAGGAAGACCTTTCATTAGGTATTGTCAGGCATATTTGACAGAATACCGCGTAATCTCAGGGCCCATATTTCGCCGAGGGTGTTATGTTTTATAGCCGCGTCCTATTTTATTTATTCAGGACGGTGAAGGATCTCAATGGCACTTCGGCTCGCCTGAAACGTATATTTTAAGACCGTAACAAAGGAAATATGGCTTCACGTACTTTGTAGATAATCGTGGGATTATGAAGCTGTGTTTTAGCGTTGACGCAGTATTAAGTTAGGATTGATGTTATTGTCATCAAAATCAGAGCTAATTGACAGTCGACGTTTAAATGGGTGACCGTGGGTGGCATTTATAACTGAGTGCTTTCCTAACCTGTCAGAGGCCCAACCTCCCGCAAAATATAGAACATACTCTCTGGTCTTTCATTTTATAAAGTCTATCATAGATTTTTTAAGGCGTCCTATCATTTTTGCGCTGTAGGTACTTATGAAACTTTGCTCCGCTCGCTGTGCTCGCGTAGTATTTTATCTTCTTTAGCTAAATTAAAGGGCTATTATTTAAACAAACTGGTGTTCTTCTCTTGACACTATTTGAAAGAGCTGATTAATAGGTAGGTAACACATACCTACCTAACTATTAATCAGCTCTTTTTTCAATAGCAGACGATTTTGAATGATAATCCAGAAAACATAACAATAAATCGTTCCAATACAAATAATAAAGTTGCCATAGGTACCCTATAAGGGTCATACTCGTATGTGTAACTATGTTCATTGTGAAAACATGTTTATTAAGAACGCATGTAATTATTATAATTATGATGCAACTAGTTTTTACCCGCGGCTTCGCCCGCATACGCAATATATTGTTATAATTAATAGCCTATGTGTTATTCTGATATATAAGCTATATAATTGCAAAGTTTCATCTCAATCCGTTCAGTAGTTTTTGCGTGAAAGAGTAACAAACATCCATATAACCATCCATCCATCCATCCTCACAAACTTTCGCGTTTATAATAATATTAGTAGGAAGTAGGATAAATGATTTCAGTTTGAGTTACCTTTTTAATGCTTATTTTACTGACTCTAATATGAATTGGGTTATTACGTTCTAATTTAAGACTTAATTTCTTAAGCCCTGCGTATTGTCAACGTAAAAACTGTGCTATAAATATAATATACAAAAGAATATGTCGAGTACTAAAAGATGAACGAATAAAACTGGAAATTATGCAGGCATACCGCATACTAACAGAAAACTCAAATCATGTGTCTAGTCTCCATCAGAGCGGGTTTTGAATGAAATTTTGAAACGCGGAGGATGATCAGAATACTAAATCAAGGGAAACCTAGATACAAGCACAGCTCGGCTAATATATCTTCTAGACTAGACGATAGAGCCACTATCGAATCTGAACCAAACTTACAGTCAATTCCAGAAGCGAAATTGTAGTTTTAGAATTTGTCCAACTGTTCGAATAATTTTGCACGTGTATAGATAGAATATATAGCAGTATTTTCTACATAAATTCCTGTAAAATTGACGATGTTGGAATTTGATAACCTACGTATAACATGTCTACTCCCAAGAGTCTTCCTCCGGCGCTCAGTTCGTTTCGTGCTATATTGGAATTCCGATCCCGTTTCATCCTGAGTAAGTGACGTGCTTTGCGGTACTTTGTACAAATGTACCAGCCCGTTTTATAGTCCACTGCAAGGCGTAGGCCTACCCACGAAGGGTGATTGGGTCATATCTCCCTCGCTGGCCCAGTGCGGGTTGGTAGATTCACATACGCCATTGAATTCCTCCTAAGGACCTACGCAGGTTGCCTCAGGATGTTTTCTTCACCGAAAACCACCGGTGTGAAATTCCGTGCGTAAATTCTAAAGAACTTATTGATACGGAACCGAGCTTTGAACCCACGACCTAACGATTGGAAAGCGAGTGGAGCGAGGCGAGCGAGCCACGGCTATTTACATCAGTTGAGAACAAACATTATATTAATACTACTCAATCTAATACTTATTCATCAAAGTATGATGAACAAAGTGTAAGGGAGAAAATGTGATAAAAACCCGCTTACTTGTTTTTCAAAGCCCTTACACAGTAGTTTCTTCAAATACCTTACAAACTACTTCTAAACAAGATGCATAGATTTGCACAGACGTAAGTATAGAGATCTTTTACGATAACATGACCCGCCCCTCCAAAATTCAACAACTAGTCGAACTAGCAAACCCTAGTATTTGTTCCTTGTTACACATTAAAATCTACACAAGTTAAAACGATAATCATCCACATTATTGTTACCGTAGAAGTTCTCCACATTCATCGTTATGAAAACTTTTTCATTGAGGTTAGCCCAGATATCACGAAATAAACTTAGAATAATAAACTTTATTTCAGATCACAAAGAACATCTGTTCTATTTTGTAGAGCGTCGATGAACTTTCTATAAGGAACAGCTTACTTTTTTTGAGATTTCAGAGTTTGTCACGTAGTAAATGGACGTAATGAAAGATATGCGAATTAACATCCTGTATTTCAAAGTCTAGCATGGTAGGGTTACTCAAGATAAGATGTTCTATCATTCAGTGATAATGTAATCTGCAAATCAATAGGTAAATGCTGCAGAATACTTTGCGTTTATCTGATGAAATATCGCATGTATATGGTCAAAGAAAATTATGGTATGATTTTTCATCTATATATTGCTAAAATGTTACTATAGCTAGAAAATCATGATAAACCAAAATTCAAAAAAATGAAAAAATTGAGAAGCAGTTTATTTATATCACTCTGTAGTTTAATAAACTACTGCTTTCTTACTCTACTTGTTACTACAACTTTACTGAACCTAACACTGTACAACTACTTTACTTCACCTTTAACTGTCTTACACTACCCGTCATTATTTTAGTTCGTCTCTCACTATCTTACTCCACCTATCAACGTCTAACTTTACCTGTCACTACTTTACTTCATTAATCACTATCATTATCTACTTGTTCTTGCTCTATTCCAACTGTTTTATGATAACAAACAAACTTGTGATTCAAGTATTTTCTCCTAAAACATCCTATTGTATCTTGTAGGCTATTCTATTCTACTATATACTACTAGAGTAATTCGAATAAATCTAACGTAACATATTTACGAGATAACAAGCTCACTACATTCTTCCAAGCATGCTGTAATTTATACGCTCGTTACCGCCTTTGATACTATATCCGAAGGACCCATTCGATACTCTGCTACACTAACTATATCACTACCTTGTTTCGTTGTCACTGTCTTACTACATCTGTCACTGCCACATTATCTTGACCATACTTCACTTCTCACTGCTTGACTCTACCTATCACTGTATAACTTTATACTGTCTTATATCATGTGTCATTATATTACCTACTTCAACTGTCACTGTGTTATTCCACTTGTCACTTCCTTACTTCACTGTCACTATCTTACTTCATTTGTCACTGTCCTATTTCAACTATTACGTAAACAACAAAAGACAGGCTTTTGATTAGAGTCCAAAAAACATAATATAAAATAAGTTGTAGTTATTTTCTTCTACTATATTCTACTAGAGTAATTTGAATAAGTCTAACGCGACATATTTACGAGATGACAAGCGCGGCTCACTACATCCTTCCAAGCATGCCGTAATTTATACGCTCGTTACCGCCTTTGATACTATATCCGAGAGAGGATTTCTTTTCCGTTTGTTATTATTTTCCGACCCACGGGTTTCTATGAAACAATGGGCGACGTAGAGTTATAGAGGAGAAAAGTGTGCAAAGTATGTCTTATTACTATAGTTATTGCTAAAACTTATTTGTGCAACAATTCCCACTACCAAATTTTTTGTAAAAATACTTAAATACGTAATTTTCTACAAATCGAATTATCTGATTTCACTGATAAAATATTGAACACGCTGTATGCGCGCCACGATGGTCGTTTGAACACTCAATCACTAAATTATCTCTTCACGTTCGAGCCCTATCACATTCCATTTTTTTACCAAGTTTTCTTCATTCATTATCTCTTTTAGAATAGATCATGTTAAATCCAATTAAACATGATTCAATGGCGAAGGGGACGCTGCCTTATTTGGGACGCCACGTGCGTAAGCACATACGCGTCCTGTCACCTTCCGGCTACGCAGCGGACCGCTGGCGCGGGTGCTGAAACGGCGGCAAAAGGCAAGCATCTTAAATACTCTGCTCTGGAATCGGCGTATGAGTTTGTCCCATTTGCCGTTGAGACGGCGGGACCGTGGAGCGAAGAGGCTAAAAAATTCATTTCAATTCTAGGGCGTCGTCTCAGAGAGAGGGGGCGTGATCCACGTTCCGGGGACTACTTGGTCCAGAACATATCACTGGCCATTCAGCGCGAAAACGCTACCAGTCTTATGGGCACTTTTGGACGTAGGGATGTCGAGCGCAGGGCACATCATTGTTAGGTAAATATATTATAGACAAGCGAAATTTTATTTTGTTAATTTAATATCTAATTTTGTAATTTTATTTTGTAATTGGTGTTAATTGACATTATTTTGTAATAATTATTTTATTATTTTATTGTATATTGACGATAATAAAGATTTCCGACAATAAATATTGTAAAATAAATTAAACAATATCTCAGTAATTAACAAATAGAATAATAATTAGAACTCTTCCATTTTTTTCACCAAGTTTTCTTTTACGAAACTAGCTGCAAATCTTTTGGAAGTTATAATGCGATAATGGACATGCGAACTTTTACAGTAATTAATTATTTGCTTTATTTGTTTTGGAAAATGACTTTCCTATTATTTTCTTTAAAACGGAGATCGTCGTTTTAAAGAATTTCATATTATCTACGGATCTTATTATCTTTTGAAATTGCTTGTAATATGGCGACGTGATGGCGGCTTTAAACAAAAATCAAATTAAGAAATATGAAATTCCATAGTAATTAAGCATCACATAGGTACCATTGTTTTTTCCGTGAATTTATTTACCATATTTTAACGCTTTTTGGGCTGTACAAGGTCCGGGTTGATTTTGCAAGATTCCTCAAAGTGGCATTTCTTTTTTTTTGTCATAGGTTAAAAATACATATTTTTGTTTAATTATCAGCGGTAAATCTTTAGAATATTCTACGTCTAGCACCGATGAACTCTATGTCCCGCCTCCTTGTTTACACGCATTCATACCGTGCGCGCCGGTACACTTAAGGTTCATAATGTATGGATACGAAAATAAGTACAATGCTCTTTATAAAAGAACTAGTCGTTTGCGTCGTACTGTGACCTCATCATTCTCACTTTTATTCACAAGCCTGAGCGTAGCAAATAATCACAACGAGAGTAAGTAATAAATACTTAATAATGTTTGAGTATCATGAAACCACTACCACTTTTTGTGTTTGGACCCACTGTAATGCATAAACTTCGTTCCTCTTTTGCTTACAAGCTTTTGACGTGATGTTAGAAATTAATGAATGACGGCTGCACGCACGAAAAAGCATGACTCATAGTCACGTTCCGCCTGAGCCGAGTACGCAAGCGAGAACGCGGAACAAGCAATAGAGAGGCACGATCGGTCTAAGCGTTCGGCTTGTGACGCATAATGACGTTAAAGATAAAGATATAATTTATTGCTCTAAACTATGTACACTAAATTATTTAGACACAACAGCTTATCCTAACGGACATGCAATAGGTATTTGTTTTACTTACAATTTAAGGCTTTGTGTTTCTCTCTTACGCCTAGATGAACCAAATTCGGTCTTATTTTTACATTCAAAATTAGACAGTAAAATAATAATTATAACTAACCACAATAAGACTTAAAGCTGTTCTTACTATTAGCACTTTTATACTTACTTATGAAAAAGAGATCATTTTAACTTAAATCCTAAAAGATCATTATAATATAATTATATACATATATTAACTAAAGATCTTTGAAGTTTTCTCTTTTACTCTTTTAACAATATTTACATAGCATCATCATTTTTTATTCTAGATATTATTTCTCTTATATACATCTGTACAGTTATAAAATTCTTTCATATTGTAGAAGGTATTATCTAGTAGCCATTTCTTTAAACTACTTTTGAATTTATTTCCATCTACAGATTTTAAGTGTAGTGGTAAACTGTTATATTTTTTATAGCAGAGTAAAATGAGCTACGGTGGTACATTTATCAGGTAAAGTTATCGTTCGTAAGCCAACTTTACAGACAGCCAATTTTTTTAGACAATTAAATGATGGCAATGAAGGCCTTCATACTAAATTTATGACTGTTGTTGTATATAACAAAAAAATCGTCAAAATTGGTTCCTAACTATTGGAGTAATCGCACATTAAAAAAAACCGGACAAGTGCGAGTCAGGATCGCACATAGAGGGTTCTGTACAAATCCAGAAAATTTCACCAAATTGGTAAGCAAGTTGTTAAAATCTCTAGGTATACCATCGACAAAAAAGTTTTTTTATTTCACTTTTCTCGTCATACATCGAAAATTACACATTGTTAAAATAATTAAAAATCTGTTTTAGCATGTGCTAATGAAGTTCTTTTATTTGATACCTTACATGATACGATTTACTTACTTTGAATTTTGAACCCATATTTTGTGAATTTTGAGGCCTATTTTTTTGTGATTTAAATAAAAATGTACAATTTTCAGATTTATTCCTTTATATTCATATTCATATTCATATTCATTTATTTGGTAAAAAACAATTTACAAGTCAAAAGTTTATGTGTACTCTGAGGCAATCTTTCTCGCCAAATTTCATAGTTCTATGTCAACGGAAAGTACCCTGTAGGTTTTGATTTTTGTGAGTGTCGAAATATGCTGTTTTTTACGACATAAACGGCTCTAACTTTTTTTACGATAACTGAAAAATTTATTTTTTACACAACTGCAAGAGATCATAGATATACGTACTTATATAGTTTAAATTTCAACTCGATATCTTTACGTGTTTCCGAGATAAAGAGTCTTGACAGACCGGACAGACGGACAACAAAGAATCTATTAGGGTTCCGTTTTTTCCGTTTGAGGTACGGAACCCTAAAAACATACAGCCGAAGTAAGAACTCTCCTTTTGAAGTTGGTTAAAATACGAATTAAAGTTAAATAAACATTCATACTTCAAAGTGCCACCTAGTGGCAATTTTAAAGTTTGACCCGTTAGTCAACACTGTAAAATTATTCCATGAATAAATTGTTGTAGTATTATTTTGTCAGAAAAGCTAAACTCAAAGGTTGTTGGGAGGAAGTAGCTTTCTCATTACAAACTATGAATTTCTTAAGACTGTTCTATACCTAGGTAAACTCATTTTAAAATTTCTGTGATGGTATTTCTTGAAATATTATGTTACACTTCGATAGTTATGATAAGTCACCTGCCCCCCCGACCGCCTAAGCAATAGCAATCGTAATAGCAATCGTTTATGATTTCATTTTAGTCATTTGGCAGAGGTGGAGGAGGACCAACATGGTTGGAAATAAAATAAGAACTTTTTTGATGGTAACTTTGAGTAGGTAGTCTTATCAAGACCGATTTCACGGTAATGGAATTATCTAATAATATCTATATCTACAAATTATACCGTAGCGCTCGTAGCGTAGTTTGACTAGGTGTTTGTCAGCGATCACCGAATTTAAGCAACGTTCCGCACGGTCAGTATTTGGATGGGTGACCGCGGGTGGCATTTTCCAACTGAGCGCTACCGTGGCTCGGATGACACGTTAAATTGTAGGTCCGGTTGTTTTAACCGTTTAGCCATGTCAGAGGCCTTCAGGCGGCCTAAAAACTCTGACACAAGGGCTAGCCACCCGGCCTATACGAACTTACTTACTTACCGTCTTCATAGAAACGGGTGAAACGCAAATCTTATAGGAATTCGGCACACACTCGGTACACCAACAGTTGTGAAGGGAGTAGTGACGAACAAATGTGTGGGTTTGTCATCAGGTTATAACAATTAAAATGATTATAGCATGTTTCCGCATTTAAAAACGACGACTTTGCATAATTATTACAATGAATTACCTATATACACGGCCAATTAAGCGTCGCCACGTCGGCATTATGCCCCGTATTCACTAGGGGAGATTTGTTCCGCGACTTTGTCACTCGACAGGATTTCTACGTGTCGAGCGTCGACCTTGTTCGACTTCGTATCCCGCGACAACATTTGAGTAATGAGGATGCATGTCGCTCTAAGTTCCTCGACTATGGCAAGAACAACTGTTGCCAACGCTACTGTTTTAACAGTAGAATTGCTGTTTTCACATTAATGTATCCGTTTTTGTTTCACTCCTAATGTTTACTGTTTTTCAATTAGCGTTCAACGCCCCTTGATTACAACATGAAAAATATTGTAAAATAAGAAAAAAATCTGAAAATAGTGGAGATGAGGCAACTGAAGATGAATGTGGAAAATTATTTTACTTTGGTCTTTGTTTTATCTATATTAAGTTGTAATCCTTAGTGATACCTCATTTTACAGTTTTTTGACCGACAAACCACCGGAGGAGGTATACAATTCGACGCGATTTTTTTATGTATAACCACGCATAACTTTTTTCGTAGTAATCCGATTTCAATAATTCTTTTTTTATTGGAAATAATATACTTTGAAATTGGTCCCATTTTAATTTTATTAAAATTGACTGAGCCATTTTTGATAAATCAACAATAATGTGAAAAATGTTACATCGATCCGTGCATAATATTTGCGTTCTAGCGATGCGCCATGGCTTCGCCCAGGTGTATTATACATATAATTTTTTTTTTTTAATTACTCTATCTATTAAAACAAACTGCTTCAAATCCGTTGCGTAGTTTTAAAGATACAAGCATACATGGGGACAGACAGCGGGAAGCGACTTTGTTTTATACTATGTAATGATTCTGTACACGGGTGAAGTCGGTCATGCTATTTTTTGCAAAAAATAATTATTTTAGTCCTAGTAGGTAACTAAAGAGTTAGAAATCTGCTTCTTTTCACTTTATCTACTGTTTTCTCCTCCTTTTTTAACGGTAAGCTGCTGTGTTTTTAGTTTACTAGGGTTGGCAACACTATTATTTTATTTATTTTTATTTAACACTTTATTGCACACCATTTGTACAAAAGGAGGACTTAACGCTAAATAGCATTTTCTGCCAGTCAACCTACAGGTAGAAGACATTGGGAAGTAGGCATGAATAAATAGACAAAGAGATAAATTAACTACAATCAACACAGATCAAAACTATAAAACTATAAAAAAAAATATATATATACTAAATAATGATACAATTTCAAAATAAATAAAATACATAAACTTACATAAACTATTATATTAAATAATAAGATGATAACTAGTAAAAGATAAAAATAGCTTATCCTATGTGTTCGAGATTTTGGACAACTTTAAATAATGCTCCCGTACAAGGCGCTTAAAGACAGCCTTCGAAGGCGCTTGACGAACAATGGCTGGAAGCTTGTTCCAAAGGCGCACGGCTTCAACGCGGAAAGAGTCGTGTACAAATGACGTACTGTGCCTTGGGGTGCTGAGAAGAAGGACATTGCAGGATCTCGGGGGCCTAGTGACAACATCTGCAGCCATGAACGTAAAAAAGTTTTTAAGATAGGGCGGTGATTTAGCGTCGTTTAAGATGGAGTATAGCAGTCCGAGTATCCTAGCATTTCTCCTGTCGCGGATCGTAAGCCAATTCAATTTTTTGCGATATTCCGAAATATGGTCAAATTTTCTGAGATTAAATATAAAACGAATGCAGGTATTTAAAAGACGTTCGAGTTTATTAAGGAGTTCCTCGGTAATGTCGAGGTAGCAGATATCCGCGTAGTCAATGATTGGTAGTAAGAAGGAATTTACCAACCATATTTTAGTGTCGATGGGAAGAAAATTCTTAAAACGAATTATGGAATGAAGGGAAGCATAGAATTTGCGAGAAACTTCTTTGATTTGAGATCGCCAGTTAAGATTCGAATCTATGATCACACCAAGATCTTTAACCGTACTAGATAAAGGAATATCGCAGCCATTGTATTGAAGTGGAGGCAAACTAGTAAGATTTACGTTGGAGAGACGACGGGAACTTCCAATGATGATTGCCTGACATTTATCCGGGTTTACTTGGATCCCAAAACGCTGAGACCACGATTTCAATTTAGAAAGATTATTGTTAAGAGTAGAAATTGCCATATCCAAATCTTCTAAACTTGAATGCTGATACAACTGAAGATCATCCGCATAGAAATGGTACTGACACGAAAGATGTGATGAAAGCATAATCATAAACGATGAGAAAAGTACAGGAGAGGAAATGCAACCCTGAGGGACCCCTGCCACGAGTTCACACCAGTCAGATAAATTAGTTTGATCGGTACGACTCGCCTGCCGACGTCCCTTCAGGAAAGAAGAGAACCAGTTACTCGGAATGGTAGAAAAATTCAGATGGCATAGAACTGCTAATAAGAGGTCATGGTCTACAGCATTGAAAGCGTTGCTGAAATCGATGAGGACAAGGATTGTCACTTGGCCGTTTTCCATGGCGTCTCTTATATCTTCAGTGACCTTGAGCAAGGCAGTGGTGGTACTATGCCCCGATCTAAAACCAGACTGCCGCGAATCAAACAGGTTTTCATTCGTCAGGAACTCTGTGACCTGCATATGCACGACAGCTTCCATAACCTTAGAAAGAAATGGCAGTATGGAAATGGGGCAAAAATGATTAGGTAAAAGAGCATTAGAGACTTTAGGAAGTGGGAGCACATGGGCCTTACCCCACATATCCGGGAAAATTCCAGAAGAAAGAGAGAAATTTATCAAGTGAGTCAGCGCTGGAAGAATATGTTTTAAAATGTGTATAACCATGACGCGACCTATGTCATCACTACCCACAGCTTTGGATTTGATACTGATAATTACTTTATGAATAAGGTCTTGACTGACGGGGGAGAAGTCGAATGAGGTTGAGTTAGGTAGGGGAAGATCGTTGATTTCTTTCAGAGTTTGAAGCTTGACGGAGGGATCTAAACTGATGCATGAGGTGAAATGCTTGTTGAGATCATTTAAGTCAAGAGGAATTTTCGAATCAAGAGGCTTGTGCTTGCCTATACCTAATGATCTCAAGAATTTCCAGATTCCGCTTGGAGTGGCTGACTTAATTTGATCGGATATGAAATTCTGTCTAGCATTACGACATAGCTGATTGCATCTGTTGCGTAGTCTTTTGTATTCTGCCCATTTGGCCTCAGATCTGTCGCCCTTATAGCGACAAAAAGCTCGATTTCTTCTAGCCATGGCCTGCCGTATAGAATCTGATATCCAAGGAGATGCTGTGTGTTTGATTTTTACTGGGTGTATTGGAGCATGATTGTCAAATAGTTTTATAATTGAGGAAGTAAGGAATTCGGTCTTTCCGTCTATAGAATCGAAGTTAGAGATCTCCATCCAGTAAAATTCAGCGGCGTCCTTATTTAACTGATCTAAGTTCATGCGAGCAAAATTCCTTTGATATAAGACGACAGGCTTAGGCTTTGGCGTACGAATTTTTACTGAGGCGTAAATTAAGTCATGGTGGGAGATGCCGTACTATTGTGTGTGTGTGGACGAGCGAAATGTTGAGCGACATTACGTAATGTTCCGCGACTTATCGCGCGACATGTCGAGCGATTTTGTCCCCTATAGTGAATACATGGCTTTAATGTAAATACCTGTACGAACATTAATTTCGGGTGGATCAACCATAGGCAGGTGTAATTACAAATTCATTAACCTTACCAAAGGTCCTAAGTTCCTATATTACATGTATTTATACTTCTCTAAACTAATCAATATACGCTTTGTAGAAGTATATTTTTTAACTGATAAGACGAATGATATGTAAAATTCTACTCGTATACTGCGCATATATATTTTTGACCGACGAACCACCGGAGGAGGTAGGTATACAATTCGACGCGTATATTTATATATTTTTTTACCACGCATAACTTGTTTCATAGTAGTCCGATTTCAATAATTCTTTTTTTATTGGAAATAATGTACTTCTAAATTGGTTTCATTTAAATTTTATCGAAATCGGCTCAGCCATTTTTGATAAATCAACAATAATGTGAAAAATGCTTCGTGCGCAATATTTGCGTTCTAGTGATGCGCCCCGACTTCGCACAGGTGTATTATACATATAAACATTTCTCTTGAATTACTCTGTTTAAAAAAATTCATGAAATTCCTTTGCGTAGTTTTAAAGATATAAGCATACATGGGGACAGACAGCGGGAAGCGACAATACTAAGTAGTGATTCTGTACACGGGTGAAATCGGTCATGCTATTTTTTGCAAAAAAATAATTAGGTATATGTTTGACCACGCATTACTTTCTAAAAAGTGACTTCATTAAAACTACCGTGAGTATTCATCATAACTATAACAGAATACGGCTAAAACTTACGTTACTCACGGCGCGCACCCCGTCGACCGACGGGTCGACGGGGGTGCGCGTATTCCCTGAGGATGGAGTTCTAAATACTCTGAAACTGGTTGGATTCCTTGCGGATCGACCGTATAATTATAACGTGAGTTTTAGCCGTATTCTGTTATAGTTCTATAAAGTGGTTCAATTTTGTTTTTTTTTTGTAAGATCATATTTCAAAGGTTGTTTCATTTACTGTAACTGTACCAGCCTTTTTAATAGTCCACTGCAGGACGTAGGCCTACCCACGAAGGGTGATTGGGCCATATCCACCACGCTGGCCCAGTGCGGGTTGGTGGATTCACATACGCCATGGAATTTCTTCTACGGACGTATGCAGGTTGCCTCACGATGTTTTCCTTCACCGAAAAGCCAATGATGTTAAATTCCGTACATAAGTTCCAAAGAAACTCATTGGTACGGGATCGGTATTTGAACACAAGACTCACCTCACTCGACCTCACTATTGCAGTTCGGGTGTTAGTACCACTAGACCACCACGGTTTCATTTAAATTTTATTGAAATCGGCTGAGCCGTTTTTGATAAATCAACAATAAAGTCCCTTAATGTTACATCGATTCGAGTACAAATTATTCGAATTCTGTACACGGTGGAAGTCGGTAGTGCCATTTTTTGCTAAAAATCTTTAGTTTATAAGATGACCACAGATACATCTCAAACTAATAGTATCTATTTTTTATGGAGGGTTGTTTTTTTCTGTGAGTTCCAAAATGTACATAGAATACGCTTGATGACTAAAAAAATTTAAGTAATGTAATAAAGTTCGTCAGATTGGTTTGGAAAAAATAGTATGTAGTTGGAATGGCGTGTAAATAGCCAACTCCTGGGTGTGATTGCTCACGAAAGATTTTGAAGAAAAATAAGAAAGGGCGGGAAGATCATATAAAAAGAAAGAATTTGGTGTCGACGTATGAATAGGAACTAAGCTAAGACTAACCTGCAAATGACCGCCTTCATCTCCTCGTAATCGAGACCGGCTGGAGATGAGTCGATTGTCAATGGTGCACGGCGCCTGCTGGTATAGTCCTGTGTTTTGTCGAAATAAAATTGTCCAACACTGCACTACACTCTAAAGGCCAAAACACACATACGGCGGGCGCGGGTCGGGCGCGGTGCGGGTCGGGAGTACGGCGTGTCTATTTGTACCTGTTTCAATGGACGACACCAGAAAGCGGGGTAAATTTAAATTATAAAAGAAAGATTTAAGAAATGCGGAATTATTAAATAAAAGATGTTAAGGTGTTTCTTTTATCAATTAAACTAAAAATCACGAGAATATAAAGCGTTTAAGTTCCACGACGTCGCGAGTGCTCTACAAATGTAAAAACTACCTTGCACTAGATACGTCACTAGCCCCACTCCCAAACTTTGACAAGGTTAATTTTGTCATTAATTATTTGATTGAGAAAAGAAAAAATACGTGTCCAAAATGTTTAGTAATCTAACCTTTTTAATTATTTAACCTGACTGCTGGGCAAAGGTCTCCCCCAATTCCTTCCATTCCTTTCTGTTCTGTGCTACCTCCGTCCAATCCTTTTTAAACCTCTCGATTTCGTCGCGCCATCGTGTTGGAGGACGGCCTTGGGGTCGACTGGACAGAGGAACTCACTCCGTTGAGACCTTTGCCCATCTGTCTGGGTGCATACGACTCACTTGTCCCGCCCACTCACATTTGAGCTTTGCAGATTTTAGTCCAACGTCACTTACGCCTGTCATGGAACGCAGTGTGGTGTTTCGGACGCGATCTACTCTTTTAATACCAAGTATACTGCGTTTCATTGCTCTTTGGCAAACCTGAAGGCGAGACTTCTGAACATTGGTGAGCGACCACGTTTGTGCACCGTACGTTAGGATGGGCAAGATACACATGTCGATGAGTTTTCGTTTCAGGGAGATTGGTAGATCTCCCTTCATTAGCGATTTCATGGACCAGAAGCTCTTAGTAGAAGTAATCTAACTAGCGGGCTAATTTACCCAGTCATCACGACTATTGTTGAACTATTTAATTGTGCTTAGGTATCAATTAAAAATTAAAATTAAAAATCATTTTATCTCAAAAATTAGTACAAACATGGATAGTGCAGCAATAGCCATGCAAACTAGGTGAGTTCACACCTGTTTTGATGGATAGCCTTCCTTAGAGTGAAAGCTTGGTATGGTATGTACAGATGTTGTATTGTACCTAGGTCGTTACGTACGTACGTCGAAACAACTTTCAATCTCTACCTTTTTTAACCGACTTCAAAAAGGAGGAGGTTCTATGTTCGTCTGTATGAACATTTTTTTTTTGATGTTCATCGATAATTTCGCCAATAGTGAAACAAATCGAAAAATTTAATATAGTATAGAGAAAAAAATCTATTTAAATTCGAAAGGGTATTCTCATTCTCATTCTCATTTGAAGTAGGGGCGATAAGTCCTGCACTGACGTCCCGCATTGGGTGTTTTGTGCATTTCCCCCTCCAGCGTCTACCCGAGCCAGCCCAGCTCCTTAAAATAACGGAGCGTGGCTCTGGGCCGCTGGCATAACTGCTCCAGTGGCTTGGTTGGTATACCAGATGGCGATGAGGATGATGCTGTAGATGCTGATGACAAAGCAATAGCAGCGTCATGCAACCCGAAAGCGATTCTAGTTTCTGCCGTGGCCTTACAATGCCACAAGACATGCTCTACCGTTTCATTCTCCTGCAGGCAACCACAACAGAGTGGGCTGTCGGTGGCTCCCAGTTTATACATGTGACTATTCAAGTTGCAGTGACCAGTGATGAGTCCTACCATAAGTCGGAGGTCTTGCCGCTGCAACCTCAATAGATCGTTCGTTCAGGGCTGGGAAAGCAGCTTTGGCATGCCTGCAATCCTCCCTCTTGTCCCACATATTTTGTTGTTCTTTTTCAGTATGACGGCGCAGTAGATCACGCACTTCCACCGCTGTCGGCTTGCAGTGTCTAACTGCTTTATCCTCCACCTGTTTGCTCGTGCCTTCCTTAGCAAGGGTGTCTGCTATGTTGTTACCCGGACATAAACCGTGACTTTTTGTCCAACGTACGATAGCTCTATGTTTATTCGAAATACTTTTCGAAAGGGTATGCTCCCAAGGTGGTAAATGGAAATGAAAAATCAACAATAAACAATTCGAGCGAAACATTCGAATTTTGTACACGATGGAAGGCGGTTTTACCATTTTTTGTGAAAAATAATGATCTAGCGCGACTACTCGGTTGGCGGGATGAATTGAAGGAAGAAAATAAACATAATAACAAATGTTTCGCCCAAACATATTGCAATACATTTTAGCCGGTGAAAATAAATGTGTCTTTGGGTTTTAGATTTCACTGTAGTAAATAAAGTATCATTCGGACACAAAATCCATTCATACAGTTCCTGTCTCGAAGTTTCCATAAACGTAGTCACGGTCGGGAATCTCGCAGAAAATTCATGAATTCAATTCTGAAAATCCAATCTCTGCCACTTTGGTATCAATACTGAGCAGACTGCGCGCTTTTGTCTTTATAAATGAGCTTCTTTTCAGCTCAAAATGCAGCGATTTACTCGGTTCATTTGTCCTGCAGCACTTTAATAGCAAAGATAAATAAATACTAACAAAAACTTTTGTTCAACTTAACATCATGTGTAATAATATGTGGCACGAGTATCTTTTGCAATGGTTTTGGATTTGAATTCCAAGAATAACTTACCTTTTAGAGATGACTCAGATATGTCGGAATTTTTCGCCTTTTTAAACCAATTGAGTAACTCAATGAAAATGAAATGAAAATGAAAAATATTTTATTCATGCAAAAACAAACATAATATACACACAGTTAACAAAAAGATCAACTCTGGGATACACAAGGAGCTGTCTTGCATTTAGAGTAGTTTTTATACAATTTTTCAAACAATGTCTATTGGTTTCCTCACTAGGCAAGCCTGTATCGAGGAAACCATAAAAATCCAGTTTTTACAAACTGCGGAGACAAACCCCTCGTCAATAAGACAGAATACAATTTTCAGCATTGATAAATATAGAAAAAGCATTCTATCTCTGACACTTTGTCTTCTAAGTCTTTCAGCTCAAAATACTAAGGTTTATTTTATCCATCAATCAGCCATAGGACGTCTACTGGTAGAAAAAAAACATAGACTTTCTCTATGGATCTCTAATAAGACCCGTAGGAAATGGCTTCCAGCCAGCGTGATCCTGCGGTCTTAGCGAGGTTGACAGTACACCTTGTGGGCAGACGTCCTATGCTGCGCTTGCCGGTACGTGGATATCAGTCTTCTGTGCTATGTGCAGAGCACACCACTGCTATTTCAACTTGCCAATCCGCTGGGTTATATCAGTAGGTAAATTTGTTTCTTCTTCTTCATCATATCTGATTCGATGTCGCTGAGAGACTCCGAGCATAGCCTTCTCTATACATCGTTGGGCTACTTGGAGCTTGTTAACGAGCCACATATGTACCGTATGAGCCTTAAAATAGAGTTGTTACATATCATCAAAAAATTACACATTCTTATTCTCCAAATAAAAGAGAGAATTATTCTGACATCGTTTTTCACACCCAACTTCTCAAGTTTTACACGTACTTAGGTCTTAAGTAGAGTCTTACGAAGCCAGACTCTGTGACCTAATCTTAAGTACATCTTAAAACGTTGTCACGAAGTTTTAAGATAATGGAATTACGTAACTGGAAGCCGAAGGTTCAAAATTGAGAGTGGCACTCTCCTCTCGTGACGCCGAAAAGTGTCTGATATTTTAGAAAATCTAGAACCTTAATGAAATGATAAACATATTTTGTATTATCGGAGGTAAAATAAGCCATCTAAAAGTAAAAAACAAGCTAAGATTGAATTTATCTTTAAGTTGGGTCGGTTTTGTTGCCACGCCGAATTTAGTTAAAATCAACTATGATGATCAGAATATCACTACATAATCTTTTTATGTGTCTGTCTCCTTAGACCTTCTAAGCTTCACAACCGATTGCAAAGAGGTTTTCTCTATTTTTAGAATAAGTTTTCCAAAATGTTGAAGATAATATGATTTATCCGTAACCGGACAAAACCGGGACGGGCAGCTATTCTAACATATTTCCTTACTAATATTAAAAATCCAATTGAATTTTTGGCATGAGCATAGACGAAAAATGGCATAGGCTACTTTTTGTCTCGGAAAAAACAAAATTTCCTATGGGATAGAACAAAAAATAAAATATTACGCGGGCGAAGCCGCGAGCAAAAACTAATATAATTAATAAAAGCAAAAACCATCGACCCAAAGATGATAAAACGAGTCATTACGTTACTTAGGTATTTAAGCTCAAAGAACTAATCGGGTAAAAAAGAAACGTCTAATAACAAAATACTAAAAGGCACTGCTCTAAAATGACATGCTGGCGAAGCCCGCCTCAGCACACAGAAAAACACATACTCACCACCTCCTGACTTTTTAGAGCTTTCCGACACCCTTCCAGCGGGCAGTGATCTCCGGTGGCCCACATGGAAGTCTGTGAACCAACTGCGGACACAAGTGGGTCGGTGCAGGACCAACATGGCCAAGTGGGGATACTATCGGACACTGCAACGGTGCAGTGCGACTGCGGAGCAAACATTGTCTGCGCAGGCAGACAATGCAGCACCTTCTTTCATGCTCTCAGCAGTGTCAGAATGCGTGCACAATGCGGGACCTCTACCAGGCTACCCCCGGCGGGACGAGTGTAACTGAGTACTGGGAGAGAACCATATCGACGGTTGAAAGGCAATAATTACCAAGCGACATATTGGCAACTTTACACCAGAGCATTTTAAAGTTTTATTTTTTGGAAAAAAAATCATATAAATTTTTCTATTACTCATTTCAACTCGGTTCTAATAGATTATAAATGAAATTTAAAAGCTTTATGAACTGTCATTTAAAAAATATGATTTTTCTCAATAATTTAAGAGATAGTGTCGGTTAGTAAAATTTTGATCAAAATCACAAACAGGTAAAAATTACTAACCAAAAATAAATGTTTATCATAAAACATGTAAAATTAACTAAACCCCAATATTTTATGATTATATTTGAAGCAAAATGATGCATCCAGAATAAACAGATGTTTAACACATAGGTAAAATGATCGAAATAAAAAGATAAACCACTTTACTGCCAGGCAATTTCAACCATAGTCCTATTTAAATAAGGTAAGTGTAGGACAAAAAGTCCTACACTTTTGCAAAAGTTTTCAACGGATATCGTCATCACCAATTCTTAAACAGCCCTTGTAGTTACCTACAATCACTCTCTACTGAGTATGAACCTCATCTGATGATGAATTAAAAAAAAATGCTATCAAAAATATTGTCACAATAAAAACTACTTAAAATTAAAACTATAAAGTTGACATCGGTTTCTGGAAAACCTATCTAAATATTTATAATAAAAATCAACCATGTCAAATCATTACCTATTTTATTGTTATTTATTGTTTCTAGTAATTTGTCGTCGTCGTTGTCTTTGCAGACATTGCACAGCTGGACTAAGGCCTCCCCTATAGATTTCCACTAAGACCGGCTGGAAACGGCTTGCTTCCAGCACGATGCTGCGGTCTTGATGAGATCTTCCGTTCATCTCGGAGGTGGACCCATAATCTAGATATCAAGACTACGCTGCCATTAGGCCCACAGTAAACGATCACGTTTCGGGAACACACAACTGTTGCAACTCTCGTCTTGAGGCACTGAGGTTTATCGGATGAAAAGACGTCATGTGGTTTTCCGAACGCTGCCTAGCCGAGTTGGATTCAGCGATTGACATCCTTCTTGAAGTTGGATTTACCTAGCTGGACTACTTGTCCTTCTTTTTTCCAAAGAAATATTTTATGGATACCACCCCGCCGAGGGAGCAGGGTGGTTATGTGGGAGTTTCACTGATCGGTGTACCCACTACAAACCCCGGGGATGTTGCTGCGTATGTGCTGGAGCTGCGGGGACGCGTTCACACTCGTTCGCGGCTCCTAGGACCTTGCCCTATTCAAGGGTGGATTTTCACCCTTCTTTCCTTAAGTGGCGCGGGGAAATACCGCACGCTCTTCCTAGCGTAGCCCTCGGGCTACGCTTTTCATGTAACGAACTCCCTCGAATTCGTTGCCCAAGCCACCTGTTACGGGGTCGAAGGAGAGCGTGGAAAATCCTCCTCCGACGCCCAGCTCTTTGGCGGCGCATCGGGAGTTCCGAAAAGTTCTCCCTTTCGCGCTCCACCGTTTCCTTTCGACACAAGCTCAACATAACTTGTTCGCAAAAGGAAACGGCCGTCTCCCACGATCTCTCACAACTCACCGAGAGAGATTCACTCAATCAATGCTGGAAGCGAGAGATCAGTTCCTACACTTGCGACGAGGCTTCGGCGCTTATTTGCCCATGCTGAACACTCCTCCAAAGTGTGTTGCGCCAAATCGTCGTCGCAGCCGCAGTGGTGGCACTCTGTTGTCGGTTCTCTTCCGGCTATGCGGCACAAGGACTTTTCGAAGCATCCATGCCTAGAAAGCACCTGCGAATGTTGCACGAGCCGGAAGATAAGTGACCCATAGCTTCGACGGTCCAGCTGCTAGCTGTATGCTTGGCCAGCTCTTCCTTCCACTCCTCGAGCATGCATGCAAGTGCCGGATTCTGCCCGCGTTGGCGGAGCTCCGTGCGCCTCGAGTATATTCGCATGTACCTTGTGTTTACTGATTTTAACGATTTACTGTGTTGTCTGAAAATAAAATTATTTATTTATTTACTTCCACTTCTAAATCCCATTGAGGAATAAAATTATTTATTTATTTACCTCCACTTCTAAATCCTATTGAGGTGACCCAGCCAAAAGGCATGTCGCGTCACACGAAATAGTGCGATAACCTCTGACTACCCCGATGGCCATTGCGCGTTGTGGTCACTTTAGAAAAGCGACCGTTTCTCGGTTTAGGGCGTCCGTCCATATAAGCACCCCGCACAAGGCCATCGACCACACCCTCCAAGATAAAAAAGACGACTAGCGGCAATTGGTTCCCCAAGACAAAGAAGATATAATAATACTACGTACCCAAGATTAGGAAGAAGGCGTTTAAGTGACCCAGCCGCACCCATTATTCGAGGAACTAACTGGGCGAAATGCTCCCAAAAGTTCCACTTTTCATCGAGGTGTAGCCCTAGATACTTCATCGTAGGCTTCACCTTAATCGATTCACTCCCTAGTGATTCCAGCGCTCGTCGAGGGCCATGGAATACCAGGGCCTCTGACTTGTTTAGCGCTACTTGGAGTCCCAGTTTCACTATCCTTCTCGCCACCACCTGCATCGTTGCCATCGCAAGACTGGCAGCCTCTTCGTAGGTTCTCTACACAAACCCATGGCAGTGTATTAAATGCGTTGGCGATGTCTAGAGACACGCCACCAACACTTGACCATGAGCCACCCCCTCGTCCGAGAGGGCTTTGACACGTTTAACAGCGTCGATTGTAGACCGGCCCGCCGAAAACCAAATTGCTCATCGGACAAGTGTGGACCAATCCTATCAAGATACTGGATGAGGCAAGCAGCTATCACGCATTCGAACAGCTTGTCCACCTCATCCAGCAGTACTATAGGGCGGTACGCGGAGGGAGAGTCCGCATGGCGCCCATCTTTCATCAGAAGGACTAACCTATCCGTCTTCCGTAAATTTAGGAGCTGACCTGTGTCCAGACCGGCTGGACTACTTGCGGCATCGCTGGATAGACTCAAGCACAGCCCATGTCTTGACCGAATCAATGGCTATCTCAAAGTCCACATATGCTAAACACACTGAAACACACCAAATTACCAAGCTTCTATCTCGCTTCAATCTACTCGCTTTTTTCGATTTTTTTGTATTTTTAACAATAGATTTAAATTAATGTAAAATATAAATTTAATAATCTAATTTAAAGTCATATCTGAAAATCTATAAATATAAAGTCATAAAATCTTAATAATGCACTTACCGAGTACACAAACAAGCTACGAGATTAAGCACTTTGCACCATGCGCGCACGCATGCGTGCTGTCTAAGCGACAGTTCGGTGAAGACGTAATCGTTATTTTGTTACCAACAGCCACTTAGAATCTGATTTGCAGTGCGGATAAGTGACAAAACAAAAAAGGTGCTGCATGGATAAGGTCACTTTTAGAGAAATCTCATATCAGAAATAGTTATCTAAGTAACATAAACTTTAAAAAAATCGGCGGGTAGAAAATTACTTAACGACAAAAAATGTATCCTGTTTTAGGCAGGTAGATATTCACTACTTCACATTTTTGAATAAATTATATTTAGGTTAAAAGTACTAAATGACAAAGAAAGTCTATTGAAGGTGTGTTAAAAAGTCTTAAATTACGAGAGAGAAAAACAACAATCAGGTAAAAATTTTTAAGTAATGCTAATTCCTGGGTACTCGCAAGGCAGAAAATACTTTATGTTTAGATGCATTATTTAGAGTCAAGGCAAAAATTACTTAGTGTAAATTATAAAACTCTAATCCTTACTATGTGAAAAATATTCATAAATCATTAAAATTTTAGTCGCTTGGACGCCGAAAACTGTGAAAATGTGTCTTTTTTTAAGTTACCAAACGACAACAAACTTCGTCCTAGCGCCGTGAGAGTAAGACCAATCGACGCAGTTTTTTTTTCTGATTTCAGTGATATATATAACTCAATATCGCCCAAACTGTCGCTTGGTAATTTTTGCCTTTCAAGCGTCGATATAAGGTTGAGGATCGAGAACTAAAAGGCATTTTCAGTAAGCCATAATTATAATACCCAATCATTTTCATCCCGCTTCTAGGTTCAAACATGCCTCTTTCGTACACTATTTTATCTGCAATAGTTAATCGTGGTGTTTTCCAACACATGGTGTTATGGATTCAGAACTTAATCATAAACAGGTTAACATTTTATTTATTTATTTATTTGCCACTAAGTGTACGTGTACATTGTTAACATTGTACAGATCTTAATTAAAGATAAGAGCTTAAAACTTAGCAGCCCTTGTCGGGCATTGCAAATACATGCTAGGGCGCTATCAAAAGAATATAAAATTATCGAAACATATACATTTAGGCAGCTGATCGTCGTATAAATATAAACCATGTAAATATAAGTAAATCTCGTTTTATTTTTTAAAACTGTTAAATTCGAAGTATTCTTCCAAAGAATAAAAGCAGTTCGAACATAGAAATTGTTTTATTTTTTTATTAAATTTTGCTAATTTTGGCTCGTTTCGTATGTCTATTGGTAGTTTATTATAGATTTTAATGGCCATATAATAAGGACTTTCATTCAGCATTTTTATTCTTGAGTATGGCAAGCTTAAATTATTCTTATGTCGGGTATTTAAATTATGAGTATCTTTTATTTTGCAAAAGGCGTGGTTGTTTTTATAAACGTAAATGCATAGTTCTTGTATGTATAGGCAAGGTAGTGGTAGGATATTATATTTTTTGAAAAATGGCCTGCAACTGACAGTATTTTCTATTTTGGCAATAATTCTGATACATTTTTTCTGCATTATAAAAAGTTGTTCAGAGTTAACACTGTTTCCCCACAATTTTAATCCATATTTTAACCACGAGTGTGCATATCCGTAATATGCTGAAAGCGCTGTTGTCTGTACTGGTTTTGATTTCAAAAAGTGCATATGTGAATCTAGATAACTTTGTTTTGATGCAGTCTATGTGTGATTTCCAGTTTATGTGGGTGTCTATATTTATTCCTAGCAGGCTAAGTGACTCTACGTTTTCTACTGTAATGTTATTATAATTTAGATTTAGGTCAAGTGAGGGACTGTTATAGGATTTGTATTGCATAATTTTGGTTTTCTCGTAGTTTATTGCCAGGTTATGTTGCTGAAGCCAGTTTGAGACTTTTTCCAAAGTTTTTTGTAATGTGTGGTTTGGGTTTTGGTCCTTTTCTGATTTTACTAGTATTGAGACATCATCAGCAAATAATACAGACTGTTCGTTTTCATTAAATATTTTTGGAAGATCGTTGATATATATCAGGAATAATATGCATCCTAGCACACTGCCTTGAGGGATTGAACAGGTTAGAGATTTTTCTATGGATCTTATAAAATGAATTTGATTAGTTTCAGAGTTAAAATGTTCAATTTGGACTATATAGCACAACGAATGTCAAATTGTAAGTCAATCAGAATACACATTCCAGCCCAATTCAACAGACATTCTTTATTTTTGATTTACATTTAACAAATTCTGCAATATGTACGATTGCAATCTTTTTCCTCCACCCGCCTACTTCCCACTCAAGTAGGCAGCTATTCCTGATGCATTCGATGATAACAGCTTCCAATATCATACAGAAATGGGATGGTATTGAAATTCAACTATATGCGCCTCTCTGTACAACTTCTAATACAGCTGGGCCACGGAAGAGAAAAACCATACGGAAGTGCGAGGTAGGTGCAACCTGCGTGTCATAACTAAGTGTAACTAAGCTTATTTCTAGGTTTTAGACACACGCAATTGTCAGCTTTATCTCGTTATCAATTTACGTCATTGTTGCGTAGGTACCCTAAAAACGATGCTATTTGTCAACAAGAGAGAAACTTTCTTATTAATCCAACGTAATATATTTTCATTTGTATAGAAAAACCCCATAAAAATAAACTAGCTATGTTATAGTGAAATTACTGGTATAATATAAACCTTACTTCCTTACTTGTATATAATTTTAAAAATCCGAAAGTGTGTTTCTTGGTGCATTGGTTTGTTCCTCTTTCAGGGAGCAACAGAGCATCGGATTGACTTGATTTTTGGCATAAACATATTATGTAGTTTGAAGTTACAGAAAGTGACTTAAGATACTTTTTATCCCAGTAAAAAAAAATACAACGCTTACGAAGCCGCGGGAAAAAGCGAGCAAGTAAACTATATTTATGAAAATTAAATGAATAACCGCATTTTAGAATTTTTTGAGTAAACTAAAAGCAGCTAATTCAAAATTATTTTATTTTTTTGCGGTAATAGATTTTGCAAGTAAGGATTTTTTATTTTTTTTTTTATTTCGAATAGGTGCGCGTTTGACTACACTCTGCCTGATGTTAAGCAGATGTGCGGTCTAGGGTGTAGGTTGACGATATCGTCAATGTCGCGGGTCGAACTTAGACACGATTGGCAAAGGACCGAGGCAGATGGTACTATAAGAGAGAGGCCTATACCCAACAGTGGGATAAAGAAGGCTGTGGATGATAATGATGATGAATTGATTTTACCCTGAATTAGTGTGATTTTGTGGTGATTCCGGCATAGGGCATCCGGGCATCCGGCTTTAAAGTTCTGACACCAGGGATAGTTAACTAGCTTAAAAGAACTTATTGACTTACTTATTATACAAATCGCATATCCACCAGTTGTTTCTCTTCTATGGCTAAAGCCTTGAGAGATTCGCTGAAAGAAAATATTCAGCGGATGTAAAGGGTGAGGAATGAATAAGAATGCTGAAAAGCGGCCGACATTTTCTGTTTCTTATTCATGTTCGTTATGTTTGTATAATTTTTGCACTAGGCGTCTATTCAGAATTATTCCCTAGGATTATTTTATATTTGATATATGTAGGCTGTCACACATAAAAAAAAACCGGACAAGTGCGAGGCAGGCTCGCATACCGAGGGTTCCATACATTTCCAGAAAATTTTACAAAATTGGGAAGTAAGTTGTTGTAAAATCCATATAATATAACCATCGACAAAAAAGTTTTTTTTATTCACTTTTCTCGTAATATATCGAAATTTACACATTGGTAAAATAATTAAAAACCTGTTTTAGTATGTATTAATGAAGTTATTTTATATGATACCTTACATGATACGATTTACTCACTTTGAATTTTGAACCCATATTTTGTGAATTTTGAGGCCCTAAGTATTTTTTGTGATTTAAATAAAAACGTACAGTTTTCAGATTTATTCCTATATGTATACTCTGAGACAATGCTTCTCGCCAAATTTCATAGTTCTATGTATACAGGAAGTACCCTGTAGGTTTTGATTTTTATAAGTGTCGAAATATGAGGATTTTTACGACATAAACGGCTCTAACTTTTTTAAACGATAACTGAGAAGTTTTTCTTTTACACAACTGCAAGAGACTATAAATATACGTATACAGTTTAAATTTCAATTCGATATCTTTACGCGTTCCCGAGATAAAGAGTACACACATACACACAGGCGGACAGACGGACAACAAAGTGATCCTATAAGGGTTCCGTTTTTTCCGTTTGAGGTACGGAACCCTAAAAATAATATAACTGTTTATATTTTTAACAGCGACAACAACAACTAATTTATGGTATTGTATCATATCAAACAATGCTATGTGTGTAAATACACAACAAGTTAACATAGTAGGTACAGTAAAAACGTTCGTTCCCCTAAATATCTCCAATAAAACCGGTTGGTAGAGGCTTGCATCCCGCGCGATCCTGAGATAATCCGTCCACCTTGTAGGTGGACGTTCTATGCTGCGCCTGCCGGTACGTGGTTTCCACTCGAGAACTTTTCGACCTCATCGCTTAACAGTTCTGTACACAGTAAAAATGTAAGAGATTCAAAACACAAGGCATCAAAGGGAGCATCACGCGATTACGCAGGCGGTCGTCAAATACTTGATTCGTGCAATGCATCTACATTTTTAGAGCACGGACAGGGCCCCAGGACAAAACAATATTATACTCAAGATAGGTAGGTATACAGGGTTATCCAGAACTGATGTACTAAGCCGAAGGGGGATCATTCACACCATTATAATGCACGTTTTCGTAAGATGTCCCAAAATATTTATTTATTTATATGTTTGCTTGTAAGAGCTACTACTGCCAAGCGTGGACATGGCCCCCAGGCTAAAATAATATTAAATTGAAAATATATAGTTCAGTACAGTACTTCTAACTTGAATTGAGTGTCTGACCTTATCATAAACGTTCAATAAAAATGAAAAAGAAAATCTTGAGCGTCTCCATCAAACTAAAGCAATGAAAGTAAGCCAACGGAGATGAAAGCTTCATGGACACAACTGAAAAACTAGCACTCTCGTAGAGAAACAAAGAACTGGAACAAAGTTTAGCTTAAAACTTAATTAAACTGAAACGGTCATAAAGTCCGTTGCAGCGTCACGAAAGCACCAAATTGCAAATTTTAAAACTGCTTTTATAGGGATGGGACACTCTGTCAGAAAGGCCGGAAAAATAATGAGCTGCGACAACGCGATTGCAATTATTATAATAACGATTTTTTAACGTTTTTAGGGTTCCGTACCTCAAACGGAAAAAACGGAACCCTTATAGGATCACTTTGTTGTCCGTCTGTCCGTCTGTGTGTATGTCAAGACTCTTTATCTCGGGAACGCGTAAAGATATCGAGTTGAAATTTAAACTGTATACGTATATCTATGAACTCTTACAGTTGTGTAAAGAAAAAACTTCTTAGTTATCATATAAAGAAGTTAGAGCCGTTTATGTCGTAAAAACCGCATATTTCGACACTCACAAAAATCAAAACCTACACGGTATTTTCCATTGACATAGAACTATGAAATTTGGCGAGAAGCATTGTCTCAGAGTACACATATAGGAATAAATCTGAAAACTGTACATTTTAATTTAAATCACAAAAAATGGGGCTTCAAAATTCACCAAATATGGGTTTAAAATTCAAAGTGCATGTAAGGTATCATATAAAAGAGCTTCAATAGCACATGCTAAAACAGGCTTTTTAAATATTTTAGCAATTTTCGATGAATGACAAGAAAAGTTTAAAAAAAACTTTTGTCGATGATGATGATGAGTATAGATATTTTAACAACGTACTTCCCAATTTTGTGAAATTTTCTGGATTTGTACGGAACTCTCAGTGTGCGAGCCTGACTCGCACTTGTCCGGTTTTTTTTCTTACAATAAGATTTTTAGAGGTCAGGTATTTTGTAATCTTCTCTTTTATAAGTTGATCGTAACGAAGTATGAATTAAATTAAGGAATACTTTTACAAAACAGTTGTAATGTTATTAACAATATGGGAGGTTTTTTTTGTAATGTTATTAACAATATGGGAGGTAGGAAAAAGTCTTTTCGCATTATAGTAAACGTATGAACTTGTAATACAATCTCTTTGGCTATACTATTTGCATCTGGCTGGTTTTGGTATTATTGAAAGTTTAAATTTTAAAGAACATAATTCTGATTTCAAATTAGGAAAATGTGTGATTTTCATACTTTAGTTAAAAGTCAATAAACTATCTTAAAAATGTTTTGAATTTTCTTAAAAAATGCGGAGAAATTTTTTCCCCAACCTTATTTATCCGCTATTAATTAGCTTATCTATGTTTTACCCACGTCACGTTTTCTGTCTACGAGACATCTTATTGGTGGGCATACACGGTGCGATGAACTGATCAGTTTATTGCATCAGTTCAAGTAGTCAGCTATAACGTACCGAAATAAAGCTATGGTATACCGATTTTTATGTATATATACCGCAGTTGGATACGAACTTACGTCAGTTAAAAACTAAACTGAAGCCTGACTGTGGGAGAAAATGTAATTGACAGTTGGACTGATGCGACAAACTGATCAGTTCATCGCACCGTGTATGCCCACCTTTACAGTAATGTAAACGCTCGGACACTTCCAGTTTATTTTAAGAAGAAATTATTATTATTATATACTACGGAACTAATCGCTATAAATTATTATAGCGATAATGTGTTCAAATCGGGAAAGTTTAAAAATAACAGAAATGATTACATCAGTATCATAATTTTATTGTTAACATCATTTCAGCTCTCAATACACTACTGGGTATTACATAAATTTATTCTCTATTCTATTAATATTTAGTAATAATATGTTATTCTATTCTACATTAACGGCTTCAACCATAGAACGCAACACTATTATAAATTTTACTCGTAGATACGTTGGGTAATGTTTTCGAGCGACAGGTTTTTTGGTTATAGATACTTAAAACATTGCAACATCTAATTTGCAAAAGCAGCGATAAAACAAGAAAAAAGAACTACAAAATAAATCAGAATAGCTAAATTTTTATTTTGCTTCTTTTCAACTACCTTTGAGTAGCTTCTAAACCGGATACGTGTACCAATGGTAAGTATAAAAAATACACACTATTTTTGGTTAGTGGTTTGCCTAGTGATATTTTAATTGTTAATTTCTAACAATAAAAAAATATGATGTTTATTAGCAAATAATTATTCATAATCTAACGGCAAAAATATGTAACGCCCATCACTAAATATTTACGAGTCATCTTACAGTTAAATGTCGTCGCCGCTTCCAGTCCATTTTATCTGCATTCCCAGGAAATTGCTTTCGTTTCCTGGAAATTACAAGAGTTATGGTTTATTCAATATCCTCATATTTTATCTTACATCTGCACCGGGTATTTTTAAAATATTCTGCACCTGCTTTGATTTCATTTTCTTGGGGCAAATTCTGGCTGAAGCAGGTCCTGGTCGTAAAGTTCATGTTCACTTGATCGTAAAGTTGGTATTCACAGATACTGAGATCAATTTCGACATGTCTATGTAAATATTTTCCTTTTTTTTCTAATAAATGTAAATTCTGTGTTAGTGATTATGGCTTTTATAAATAATTACTTTAATTATAAGCTATGTAACCTATTAATATTGTAATTTTTCAATTGTAAATTTAATTTAATAATTATAGTTATTTTTTTTTTCTTTCTCATTGTTAATTTTTTTATAAATATGTCATTGTACTTTTTAATTGTATTTATGTTGATAAGCTGTAAAAAATTGGGAAAAGCCACTGGCTTTAGAAATACAGTCGTAAGACTAGTTCGGAGCCAGTGGATTCATTAAAATGGTTGTCACCTGTTTTGTTATCAATGAATATACATTTTATTTATTTATTTATTTAACTATATTAAAAATCCCCTCTTCCTAACTTAAAAAAAGTATACAAATGTGTGTCACAAAAGCTTCACCACCATGTGAATGTTGAGGCAATCCAGCTCCTCGACCAAACGGACACAGTGAGAAGACTTAAACGAGCAAAACCGTTCGAATTAGTTTAAAAGTTAATTGAGTGCTAACTCGTAATCATAGTGCTATAGTGCTAGTGCCGCGTATAAAGAACACAATAACGTAGTGTCTTCGCCTTAATAGAGACAATAAGAAAAGTGTTGATGGACACATTCTTAGTTAATTATACCTAGCAATTTAAGTTAGATTTAAATTACTTATTAGCCCATAGCTAGATAGTAATTTTTTAAGAAAAGCTCGTCAGCGTTTCTTAAACAAAAAATAAAAAAAAACAATAGCAAGGCTCTTCTGTAAAAAATAGTTTAACTTTTTGATCGCGTAATATTTCTCGTGAAACGGCGTTCTTCTTCGTTTTGTATTTCAGAAATAAATACCTGATAGAATAACCACGAATTTCGGTAATATGTAAAATTTCGATGAGAAAACAGCAAAAAACAAATTTGTTTACCATACCATTTATCAGAAATTATGAATCAGGCTAAGTTATATTACCTTTCTTTTGGTATAGCTTTTTTACTACATAAGCATGGGAAAAAAATAGCGAGCACTAAAACGCTGTCACAAAGTTAATTAAGACTAATCTTAGTAGAAAAATAAAACTAGCAGTTACAACCGCAAAATTCAGATAGTATATAATTTATGGCCGATATAAATTTGAGGAAACCTAAGATTTCTAATAACAAGCTATTACAGAAAATACTCTACCTTTTTCAAAGATAAAGCGTTTTCCAAGCCAGCTCTCGCCTTGAGTCAGTGTGTTTTACGACTTATATAATCATCTGAAAGCAGAGATTAGATACTATAGATTCCGCACTTACGACGATAGAAGAAAAAGTGGCAGAAAGTAATGTCAAAATATTAATTAAACTTTGGCTTAATAATTACATGAAAAATTGCTGTCACAGTATATATTTTGATTATTGGATTTTAAAAGAAGTTGCTACCATTGATGGTACCGGTCAGTATTTGGATGGGTGACCGCGGGTGGCATTTTCCAACTGAGCGCTACCGTGGCTCGGATGACACGTTAAATTGTAGGTCCCGGTTGTTTTAACCGTTTAGCCATGTCAGAGGCCTTCAGGCGGCCTAAAAACTCTGACACCAGGGCTAGCCACCCGGCCTATACGAACTTACTTACTTACTTACTTACCATTGATACATGAAATATGAACTAACGAGTAACGGCTAATAGGCACGCTAAGGTATCAATAAATTATTCCGATTTAAATTATTTTTTTATGTACGTATTCAGCAGAAACTTTAAAAACATGTGTACCGAAGGTACAATATTATAAATTATGACTTAATGATATGACTTTTATTTTGAGTGCTTTCCACACTAGATTTTATCTCAAAAAGTTATCTTTGTGATAAGCATTTCAAAAATCTGAAGCGAATGCAGGATTTGAACCTGCCCCTTCGGATCACTAGCCCGACGCTCTAACCAACTGAGCCAGCCCGCCTCCCACGCAAGCTTCAAATCTTTGAAGTGCTTACATTACACCAACTTATAGCGTTGGTGGCGCCACCTGTGATACCCGTATTAGACAGGTTATCACTCAACTAGAAGTTATTAGAACTTCTAAAGATAAGCACTTCAAAGATTTGAAGCATGCGTGGGAGGCGGGCTGGCTCAGTTGGTTAGAGCGTCGGGCTAGTGATCCGAAGGGGCAGGTTCAAATCCTGCGTTCGCTTCAGATTTTTGAAATGCTTATCACAAAGATAACTCTTTGAAATTATGACTTGACTAAACTAAATTAAAATTTAAGATAAATATCTTAAATTTTAATTTAGTTTTAGAGCAGTTTATATCTCATAATAAACCTCGAAGGTATGTAGGTTTTACTGAAGAAGTAGACTGGTTTGTTTTAGAAATTAAACAGTGGACGCTTTACTAGTAAACGTCATGAAGCCGATGAAATAATGATTACGAAAATTACACCTGATCCGAAATCTATAAAAGGTAATCTGTGTCAGTAAGGCTATAACATTTCTAATGCTTTATTGCCCAATAAAAAGTACCGATCCTCTGATCCTAGCGACGATACTCTCATTCGTCTTACTTTTATTGCTACTATAAAATATATTTGGGAAAACTTTGTTTCCTATGAGTTTAAAAAGGTTTTCCTATGTAAAAACTTAGTTTATGATCACTACTGTACAGTACGATGATTTATATTACACAGTGACTGTTTCACAGCGTCCACTTTTCAAAATGCAACTCGGTTCCATATAATCTTATTGCAAATTATAGGCGAAAAAAGTTTGTGACTAGTTAGAAGATGGATAATTTATCAAAAATAATATAAATATAGTTTGTATTGTTTGTTGTTGTTTGTATTCTACGCCACCCGTACTTCACAATTCCTAGTCGACTTATTTGAAGAGAAACAATATATCACAATAAATGTTCGATGCAATATAGTTTTAATAAAATTAGTTTTTGCAAAAATTAGCAAGACCGACTTCACCCGTGTACAGAATTCGCGAATATTTCGCTCGGATCGATGTAGCATTTTTCACATTATTGTTGATTTACTAAAAATGGCTCAGTCGATTTCAGTAAAATTTAAATGGGACCAATTTCGAAGTATATTCTTTCCAATAAAAAAAGAATTATTGAAATCGTACTACTACGAAAAAAGTTATGCGTTATGCGCGTTTATGGCTATACATAAAAAGAAAATATATACGCGTCAATTTGACCAAATGTGGTCTACATTTGCCCACCAACTCACCCGATAAAAAAAACCATTTTTTTTTTCATTTTTTTGTTTCCTTGCATACAATGTTATCCTAAAATATCTGCCTCGTGTAAAGTTATACATACCTCTATGATCTAAGAACTAAGCCACATTATGCATTATATATAGCCACCGTCATAAAGGGTTCTAGCATAACCGTAATAAAGGATTATCCGGTGGCAAGACGGCCGGGACGGATCTCCGACGTAATTGTTCTCGCTTGAAACCATAGACTGGGGTAAAAGCTTCCTATGTATAGGAAAATAGTGTATATTGTAGGTTAATGATGGTTGAAATCGTGTGACTAGGTAGTCATTAAAATTCTATCAAAATTGTGACTCTAATCAAGTCTAATCACTGTTCTGGGGGTGTAGCTTCTAAACCAACATCTGTATGTTTAATAAGTGTTCTCACGGCTGTGCTCACTACGAAGCCAAATTCGAAATAGCGAAAAATATTGTTTCCCACTGCCAAAGCCAAAAGCTTTCTATTTATAGGGAAATAGTGTATATTGTAGGATAGTGATGGTCGAAATCATGTGACGAGGTAATCATCGAATTTCCATCAACATTGCTGCTGTGTTTAATATCGACACATCCTAAGAAAAACAATTTAAATCAATTTGTGCATGTATCCAAAGTCAATAAGTATTTTTCGCATAAAATGGCACAACGACTTCAATCGTGTACCTACAAAATTCAAATAGCTCGCTCGACTTATCAAAAATAGTACAGTCAATTCTGATAAAATTTAAATTAGGCCACCTCGGAAGTATGTCTTTTTGAATCAAAAAAGCATTTTTAAATCGGTTCACAATTGCTAAAATATCGATGTATGATCATCATTTTCACAACACTACTACACAAAAAATACACACAGTCAAACATAGATCCTCCTGTTTTGGAAGTCGGTTGAAAAAGTAGAGCGTTTTAGATATTTTTTTAGCATCAAATCATAATATCGCCGAGTTCTGTATCGTGCGTGCTGAATACAGCTTGGGTTTAAGCTGCTAAAATTTCATTGATTGGGTTATGTGTTACTATCGTTAAAATGTATGGAACACCTGATATTTTTCGCGGTTGTGAACTTGGTTTCATAGTAAAAATTAGGTCGAAATGAGAAATACATTATAATAAAATAAAATAAAAAGCCATTTTCCAAATCTAAATTTCGATGTATGATATTTGTTAGTAAATTATTACTTACAGAGAAATACATTATTATGGTTTAATAAAGGCAGTTGCCCGCAAAAAAATAACAAATAAACCACATTCAATATTTTTAATTATCCGTAACCTACCTTTTGTACCTACTTGTATTGTTTAGTTTAGTTTATGATATTTGTTAGTAAATTAACAAGATAACTTATAATTAATTAGTTAATGTTAGTATTATTTATGAGGTTTGGACCCCTGTTTGAGTAAAGTACTGTAAATGCTTGAATATTTAGTTATAAATAAATAAATAAAGGCCTCCTCCATCCTTTTCCATGACTCCCTGTCATAGAAACGTCAGAGAATGTTAGAGAAATATATTATTATGGTTTAATAAAGGCAGGTGCCCGAAAAAAATGAAAAATAAACCACATTCAATATTTTTTTAATTTAAATATAATATACCTATTTTTTTTTTTTGGGACGTCTTACACACGGCCTCTGCCCTCAAACTAAGCAAAGCTTGTGATATGGCTGCCAGAGACTGATATTCTACATATACTTATTTTTAAATACATAATTATATAGATAGTAACTAAATAACACCCAGACACATAGCAAACACATAAATATTTGCCCTGGGTGGGGATCGAACCCACGCCTCTTTGATCCAGAAGTTAGGGTCCACAGAGCCACCGAGGCAGTCAATTATTCATAACCTGCCTTTTGTACCTACTTATTTAGTTTAGCTTACAAAATCACCTGCATTTTACGCTTACAGCCGTACAATTGACTTCAAAATTTATGGCACACCTCTAAATTTTACAGCTGTTTCATTGTTACGCCCGTGTGTTGAAATTGCTGGCCAGATCCGTATCAGCATTTGTATTCTTGAAACATTGTAGAATATTTACGAGGGCCAAGTTTTCACAACTTCACCCGCTCATCATCCGACAAAGTAAAACGGGCTGTGGACTAGGGGTCGTCCATTAAATACGGCTCAAGGGAAGTGAGATTCGAATAATATTATTTTGTAAAAAAAATAGCATGACCGACTTCAACCGTGTACATAATTTGCGTATATTTCGCACGGATCGATGTAGCATTTTTCACATTATTGTTGATTTATCAAAAATGGGTAAGCCGATTTCGATAAAATATAAATGTATATTCCGAAGTATATTCTTTCCAATAAAAATATTATTATCGAAATTGTACAACTATGCAAATAGGTTATGCGTGGTTATACATAAAAAATATATACGCATCAAATTAAGTACCTCCACCATTTTGTCGGTCAAAAATCCATGATATATTGTGAGATGTCACTTAATTCCAATTTACATAAACTTTGAAATGTCTAAGTCGAAACGTGATCTTGATTCATCTGGTATTGATTTTTCCGGTCACTTGTTTTGCTAAATCTGAAATTCTAAGATAAAGATACCACATACCAAAGACTACGTGATTCTTGTACTACGAGACTAATTGCGCATTGGTATAAATAAAATACCTCATTATGTAGTGTATATTGTAGATTGAGATTGTCTAAAGCCGTAAGCATGAAATTTCCATGAAAATATTGCCTCCCATCGCTGTTGTGTTGGTTTAGATTTGGAACGACGTTTCGACCAAGTTGAATCGGTCGTGGTCACGGGAAAACGAACAAAGGAGCAAACAGTGATACATCGGGATGAGATGTAATTATTGTAATATTGGTAATAGTTTGTAATTTTTTTTTTATATATAAATGTCCTCAATGCACTTAATGCCCTTAAACTTATTTGCCTACAACAAGATAGCGAAAATACACTAAATATTTATTCAAAACATAGATTAGAGATGTATTTAAATTTATCTTGTATTTTTATTGCTCGACTGGTCCCGCAATATAAGAACAATGTCTTCTAGTTAATAAAATATCTTAGTAATAAATTATCTTATTAAGGGATCCAGATCCAGAAGTCAGGGTCACTAACCACTGAGATATCGAGGCAGTCAAATTGCAGCAGTCTAAGACTAATTCACGTGGTCCAGCAGGACAACAGAGTGGCTGATGGTTATAGACATGTAATAGTATCACCAGGGCGAGAGGGATAGCAAAAAGTTGCTAAAATACATCACGTGATTGATAGATGACCCCCTTTTTTTTTTTTTTTTTTGTTGACGGGGGGGAAATCTTTAACAGATACCCGGTTATGTTGGGGTGCAACCGGGTTATGTGGACTTTTCCACTAAAACCCCCTCGGTGGCCTCCCTCTGTGCTTATCAAAGGGAACTGGGATCTCCGTGGGAACGCACCAGTGCCCTCCGGCATGGATCTTCATACTCCGTAAGCTTTCCTGTGTACAACGTTGCTGGCCACACAGCGCCGTTGTCTTCCCAGAGCTCGTTTGGATGGATAGTTTGGTCCCCAAATACAACCTTCGTCGAGCTCTTAGGGCCCCTTTTAGTCGGCTCTTACGACAGGCAGGGGATACCGAAACCGTATTCTAAGACCCCGGTTCCAGGGTTCAGTGGCCGGGATGTGCATTTCCGTCACCCTGATGCCGTCGTCTTCTTTCGAGTCTTACTCGCTCGCGTTCTCGCTCGGCTGCTTCTTTCGTGGCCATTACTTTATTGCAGAATTCAATCATTCCCGCCCAAGAAGTTTCACTTGCCAGCATTGAAGAAACAATACTTGACAGGGATAGGTCCGGCCCCACTTTTGCTATTAGAGACTGACGCTCACTGCTCCAAGCTGGGCACTCTTCTAACGTATGCTGTGCAGAGTCGATGGTCGCTTCGCAGTGGTAACATTTCGGCGTCAGTTCACGGCCTATTCGGTTCAGGTAAGTCCCAAAACATCCATGCCCGGTAAGGATTTGGGTCAGGTGGAATGTGACACGTTTCTCTCTTTTAAGCCACTCGCTGAAGCTGGGCAGAATGGCACTAACTGCTCGTTGCTGCGAGTTTCGGGGCTCTTGGAGCCTCTGGTGCCATCTTGTTAGTGCGAGTTTTTGTTCCTTCTTCCGCACTTCTGTCTTTCTGTCATAGAGCAGGCAAATGGTGCAGAAGCACCATTTGCCTGCTCTATGACATTAGCCTGGTGCAAGCGCTCATACACCCGAGCATCCATATCCGCCTGGATGTCTAATGGTAGACATCGCGCTATGAGGGTAGCAGCTTCGAATGATATGGTGCGGTATCCTCTCGCAATTCGTATGGCCATCTTTCGCTGGAGACTGTCAAATTTCGCTTTATTACGTTTGATTCCAGACAGCCTATTAGCCCAAACCGGAGCGCCATAGAGTGCTATGGACTTAACCACACCCTCGTAGAGACGTCGAACCTCTTCTCTTGGTCCTCCAATGTTGGGTAGTAGTTTATGCAACGCACCTACTACCCTCGTGATACGGGGGACTATACTGTTAAAATGTTCGTCGAAACGCCAGTGACTATCTAGAGTCAGTCCAAGATATTTTAAGAACTGTCCTACCGGCACTTCTGTATCACCAACGCGTATAACGAAGTTTTGCTGTTCTTTTCTTCTGCTACTCTTATGAAACCAGATAGCCTCCGTTTTTTGAGGTGCCGTCCTTAGGCCCAGATCATGAATTTTTGCCACGACTCGCGCCACTCCTTGCTCAGCCAATTCTTTTGCTTCTTCAAATGTATTTTCATTTGCTAGCACTAGTGTATCGTCTGCATAGCAAACCACGTTCACTCCCACAGGGAGGTTCACATTAAGAACTGCGTCATAGGCAAAATTCCAAAAGACAGGGCCAACGACAGATCCTTGTGGAACCCCACAAAACATGTTCCTGCTGTGAAGTATTCCATCCTTACCCACGTATTCTACGCGTCTTTCACAAAAATAAGCTCCGGTTATACGCTGCAGGTATGGTGGAGCATTGTGGTCTGCTAGACCCATTTTGATTGCGCTCCATGGTAGCGAGTTGAAGGCGTTCACAATGTCCAGACTCACCGCTAGCGTTTTACCACCTCGTGTGATGTTTTGTTCTGTCAGTGAACGGACCTGCAGGATCGCATCTACGGTAGATCGGCCTTGTCTAAATCCAAATTGGTTTTCTGACAAATCTGGCCCCTCTTGACGTAAGTGTTTTACCAAACGTGCAGCTATAATACGTTCAAATAACTTTCCAACTTCATCCAGGAGACAAATAGGTCGGTACGCGGAGGGGGAATCTGCGGATCTGCCGGGTTTTTTGAGAAGAACTAGCTTGGCTTTTTTCCAGTCACTAGGGAAAACGCCGAGGCGCAGGCAATTGCTGAATAGCGACCTGAGCCTATCCCCCAGGTCAGTGGATAAAGCCAGCACCCAGGCACGGCCAGGAATCCCATCGGGTCCCGGCGCCCTATTTCGTGCTTTCAGTCTCCGGAGGGCCATATCTAGCTCCTCTTTTGACACTTCGTACTCGTCAGACCATATAACAGCGTCAACTGTTAGATTGAATTCTGCTATATCAACTTTGGGGAATAGAGTATCTACTACTGTGCTGACAAAGTTTGGATCCAACGTTTCAGTCAGTGGGGGTACCCACGGACGTAATTTGTCTAGGACTGCTTTGTACGGTCGTCCCCACGGGTCTCTATCCAGACTTTCCAACAGTTCTGTCCAAGAGAGAGCCCTAGCATTACTGATAGCAGTCTGGAGTAATTTAGTGGCTCTACGGTATGCCAAGTAAAATCTGTTGGTCTCTTCGGCAGGCGATTGTCTTCTTCTACGGGATCGCGTAAACTGGCGGCGTGATTTTAAACAGTTTTCCCGTAATTGGGCGATGTTTTTGGACCACCAGTATACGGCTTTTCGCTTTATAGGTCTCACTCGAGGCATAGATATATCACAGATTGCCATCATTGTTTCACGGAACCAAGAAACTTCGATTTCTGGATCATTTTGGTTCTTTTGGCTGTTGCTGTCTGCCCACGTCGCTGTAATGGCTGCGGCTTCAAGTAAGTCCCTGTCGAGTTTTTTGACAGACCATCGCCGAGGCAGGTCGTTGTTACAGTTGACTCTAGAGGTGCTGTCATTGGCTCGACGGAAAACCACTTCAAAGCATATATGACGGTGATCAGAGAGTGTGACCATCTCTTCCGCTACTCTCCATCCAGACACCAGACGAGCGGCAGAGGGAGTCGCCCATGTCAGATCAACAATTGATTCTCCTTGCCATCTGACGCACGTGCTAACAGATCCTGTGTTAAGTAACCAGAGATCTATGGAAGCAGCCCATTCCGTTAAAGCAATTCCTCGTGCGTTATCTCGAGCGCTTCCCCATTCACGCGAATGAGCATTAAAGTCACCCATAATCAAAGTGGGACGCGGGAGACATCTTCGAATGCAATTTCCTAACGCATCCAGGTAGGTTTTGTAAATGGTGATGTTATTACTGGGATTAGGAGAGATATAACATCCTATTACAGCAGTTGGTCCCCATTGTACTGCTACAAAGCCGATTCCTGTTTCCAGAAGGGTGCAGGGTATATTTCCACTCCAATATATAGCAACGGAAGCTTTATGGTCACCAAACCACCGGGGATGATCTGGTATCCGATAAGGTTCCGCAGCAATTGCAAGAGCAACCGATTTCTCTGTCAGGGTTTGCAAGAAAAGATCTTGTGCGACCCGACAGTGATTTAGGTTGCTCTGAAGAACACGCAAGGGTTTATCCGTTATGTAGCTTTTTTAATCGACCCAGACGGATTACGCTCCGGCTGGTCCAGCTTATAATTTGCTGTCAGACGTTGTACTGCTTCTTGTTGAGTTTTGTTAGATAAAGCTCTCTTCCCAGTATGGCTCATTAAATTCGAGCATTTTTTGCTCCCCATTCTATGGTCGGCGGGTTTACCTAGATCTGAACACACTGGACAGTTCAGAGGGCGAGTGCATTGACTTGCCAAGTGATCAGGTTCACCACACGCGTAACATCTTTTGCTTCTATCGATGGTGCTTAAACACTGGCTTTGCACGTGTCCTATTTCAAAGCAACGAAAACACTGCAGAGGCCGCGAGGCCAAAATTTCGATTCGTGCAGCTACCCACCCAATGAGTATGCGTTTAGAAGCTGCTATTTTTTTGCATGCTGCTAGAGGACATTGTGACCATACCGTGCCTAGTCTGTTAGTAGATCGGCGAATGATGCCCACTCTAACATCCGAAGGTGAACAGCCTCCAGCTTTAGCAATTGCTCCAGCTACTTCTTCAGGTGTGACTGCCTCATCAAGGTCCAGTACTCTCATCTGGCCCAATTTGGTCGGACGTCCAATACGCACGTTTAGGTCGGCTAATTGCTCTCGCATCTGGCTAGCTAGCGCATCAGCTTTTGAGGTGCAGTCAGCTCCAGATACTTCTAGAACCAATCCACCAGTAATTGCTCTCTTAGGCCGGATTGCTTCAATTCCAAGCTCACTAGGCTTTATGCGTTGTTTGGCAGCTGTCATTACCATAGCATAAGTGTTTTCTGCCTCTTTCGGAACAGTTACCGTTATAGCAGCTGTTTTTGGAAGTCGGGCTATTTTTACCTTCCTTTCCTTGGCCTTTTCTTTCTCTATCCTCTTATCTGGTTGCAAAGACTTGTTTTTCTTCTTCTTACCATTTACTCTGGTCCACTTGTTAGCGGGGATCAAATCTGCCTGTGAGTTGGTAAGGCTATATGCCGTAGGTAGAGTAGATGTTTGTACTTCCGCGGAGTCGGGTAGTTTCAGGCTATTAGTTTTATTCTGAATCTTCCCTTTTCTACTTTTGATGTTTGTTTCTTTCACAAGCGAGTCTGTGGCATTTTGTTTGGATGACATTAGCCAATTCAACGATTTTAGTTTTTTGTCCATCATGACGTCTATGCGTTGCATAAATTGCTCTTCCCATTCTATCCCTTTACTATTACACTGAGGTGGTGTATTGTTTTGGGAATTTTGATTGCGGATAGAGTTGAGCTCTTCAGTTACTCTTTCCATTTGAGCGGTGATGCTTATCATTTTTTGGCGCATTTGGGCATTTTCCCGCTCTAGCCGTTCTACATTGGTATCAAGTGTAGTTCTTTGTGCCATCTCAGTTGTAGCTGCTTCAATTGTTCTCGCTGCAAAACGCAAACAATAGACATAGTTGCCCCGGATATTTCGAGCCTTTTCTGCAACCTTCTCTACCCGTTCTAGCTGCTTCCTGATAGAGTCTGTTAAATCCTCTGTGGAGCGCTCCTGCATTGCATTACCGAGGCTTTCTAAAGTCGGTACTTTGCTCTTCCTGTTTTTGTATGGAGACATGTTAGGGTCGATGACGTCTTCCTCTCCGTTACCCGATTCGTCTGATTTTTTTTCTTTTAGGTAACGAGCACACTTTGTAACTGGCCTTATACCAGTGCTAGTATCAGTGATTTTTTGGCTTTTTCGTTTCTTTGGTCTTTCCGAAGCCCGTGATGTTTGAGATGAAAACGACAGTATCGATCCGTCCGATTCTTCTCCATCACTAATTCCGCTGTGTGACACCACTGGTTGTGGTCTTACAAAAAATCCTTCCTTTAATTGTGATGTCGCGGCAGGAGCCTCAATTTCACTATTTAGACCACTAGGACTCTCTCCCTTCCTTTCTTCTTGTTCTACATTTGTTTTTGGTATAGACTGAGACATTGTAATACCCACGATTATGGGGGAAATTGTCGGTCCACCCGGGCAGAGACCCCTGTACCCGGGTAAGCCTACGTGTTACCCGCACAGGGTGTCGGCCGGTGCCCTGACGGGGGGTCGCACTAATGGCTGGGTGTCTCATGGGCAACAGCAGCGCACAAGATCGGGTGATCCGCACACTGCTGTTCCCCATGTGACACTGACTTCCCGTTAGCCATGCATCTCCTCGCGGTGCGCCGCCGCTTGAGATTCGGGGTAATTTTTTTAAAGAGGTTTTCTTCCTCGCGGTCCGGGCGGTTAAGCCGAGACCCTCAGTCCTGCAGCACGTCGCGAAACATGACCACGGCGGCAAACAGGGTTCCGAGATCGATGCAGTAGGTAAAGGGGTTGTTTACTTACTGACTGACCCTACAATGTATTAAGTTAATACCAGGGACTTCCTTCCGTACTCGTCCTTTTGTGCCTTCTGCTAGACAGAGGGACACTAAGAGAGTCCTCCTCCTCGGCTAGGCATTTGCAATCGGTCAACAATGATTCGCAGAGAGAGATTGTTGACCGATCCCCAGGGTGCACCACGTGGAGGTTGCCTAGCCCCGCACCCCTATTTGCCTACAACAAGATAGCGAAAATACACTAAATATTTATTCAAAACATAGATTAGAGATGTATTTAAATTTATCTTGTATTTTTATTGCTCGACTGGTCCCGCAATATAAGAACAATGTCTTCTAGTTAATAAAATATCTTAGTAATAAATTATCTTATTAAGGGATCCAGATCCAGAAGTCAGGGTCACTAACCACTGAGATATCGAGGCAGTCAAATTGCAGCAGTCTAAGACTAATTCACGTGGTCCAGCAGGACAACAGAGTGGCTGATGGTTATAGACATGTAATAGTATCACCAGGGCGAGAGGGATAGCAAAAAGTTGCTAAAATACATCACGTGATTGATAGATGACCCCCTAGGCTACAGGCTTTAATGCCCCATCTTGGGTCCTCTTAGCGAGACAATGTTGGTTTACATTGTGACATTAAGCCTACATCCACAGATGACGCCAGATAGAACATGTCTTTTTAACCAGCGAGAACCTAATTTCACACGAAACTTACGAATAGCACGGCTTTAATATTATTAGAAAACTACCTTTTGCCCGCGGCTTCACCTGCGTGGTATTTTAATTTTTATGCTATTTCATGGGAACATTTTATTTTAAAAAGGTACTTTTCGTGTTTCAAACTATGTCCATGCCAAAAATCAAATCAATCCGTTGCTTCGTTGCTCCGTGAAAGAGGAACAAACCAATAAACCATTAAACACGCTTTCGGATTTCTAATACCTATATTCATATTCATTTATTGATACAAAACTGCATACGTCAAATAAGAAAAAAAAATACAGCAGATAGTGATAACCATAAGTATATAAGTTACATTTATTAAAAGTAACAATTAGTTTCTCACGTGATCTTTTTGAGGCAAACAGCTCGTTTACTAGTTTTGATCGCATTTTGCGACATTTATCAAGATCGAGTATAATAGCGCGTGGCTAGATCTCGCATACGGCACTGTGCGGGCCACGTCATTGTACTGCCAGAGATACATACCTATATGTACAAAAAATAAAATAAATGGCGTTGATTTCGTAACTGACACAATATTATAACCCTTATAAGCATTTATTGTAATAACAAAAATAAATCAATTATAATTTCACAACCTCCGCTAAAATTATAATTATATATTAATAAAAATCACAACAATTCATCTATTCATATGCGCATACCTACTACGAGTACATTTGGCAATACATGCTTTGTAAAAATACAGGCGCACGCTGCACTCTCCTATGTTTCGCTTCGGATATGAGAAAGCATCTCTACAGATATCATAAGACAGTCTTAAACACGATCTCCCAAACAAGAACAGTGCGACGAAATGTATGGTCAACCCCTCGAACAAGAACCACTTTTGCGCAGCGTTCATTTTATTTTAGAGGACCATTCTTATACCAACGTATCGACAGCTCCCTCAAAATATTGCATACAACGCGTTTTGTTTGCAAAACTAAAATCAAGACATGGCTGTCTTGTTTAGATCGTAACGCAACTGAAAACATACTAATGATCAATAGATAAATATGTAACCGAAAACATTCTAAAAATGACTCCATAGGAATATCTGCCACGTTAAACACTCTTAAAAACACTAAAATCTCGTCCCACCTTATCCATATCTATCAAAATAAAAAAATAATAAACACGCCAGTTGCTTCAAAGTATTAATTAAGCAAAGCCCTCACTGTACAGACACACTCGCAACATACACCCACTCACACACCAACATGCACGCTACACACAAACATTACGCAATCGAAAAATGGAAATTACTTGTACTTTTATTTAAGTAAATTACTAAGAACTCATTGTTAAGTCACTTATTTCATTACATTAGGTAATATTATGAGATGTCTTATCTAAAAGCGGAAGAGACTAAATCTCACGACACAGGACCACCCTAGTGTGAGATTTAGGGTTCCACTCTGGAAGTTTGTAAATTTAATCTAAGTACCTACCTACTAACATTACTTTAAGCATCATCAAGATTTACTAACTCCAAAACCTGTAACTTTTTGAGCAAAATAAACGTTATCTTATCTTATCTTATCTTATCTTTGGCTACAGCACGTAAGTGCTAAGGCTTTACTATGTACAGTTTAGGCAGTTTGCATAATGAACGAAAACTAATAAAGTTTTCGAGTGGCTTCACACATTTTTGTTAGCTCTTCCTCGTGTCCGCCAGAGACGATGTACAAAAATGTATGGTTGACTCCATACTTACCACACAGACACGGAAACAACTTTAGTTATCGTTTACGTGTAATCTCATACTAACCTTTCGGGTTCAGCGAGCGAGAGTGTAGCATCTAAGGGTGCGTTTTTTGAACATCGAACTCCCTAGGAACGTGTACGGAACTTTAACAGTGACAGTTTTAAAAACCCTGTGTAAAAACCATTCGGAGTTTTGGCGGGAACGCGGAAAAATCTCGTCGCCTCATTTTTAAACGTGTGTTTTTATCAGTGATAATTTGTGAAAAATTGTGGTATTTCGTTGATTTTGAACTGATTTACGTGTAGGTAAGTGATATAATGTGACGTATCATGTTGTTCCGTGTTGTTACCAAAACTCCATAGTAAAAGTCTCCACTGCTTTACTGAGGTATGACTTGGACTATGTTTGGACTAGACCGCGACTTTATTGGACTATGACGAGACTACCACAGTGACTATTTTGAAAAAATATTATCAAAAATTAATAAAACTTAATACCTGACACTGGCAAATGCACAATAATGCGACGCCAAAACTAAGAAGTAGAAGAAAAACCATTTGCCATATTTCTTCTTAATTAATCTTCCATTTCACGATTTCCCCCTTTGTAGTCTATGGTTTATTTTAAAATTGCCATGTCCAGTACTGAAGATATTATTATGCGTGAAACTGAAGCATGAAATGATTAATTTTAAATAAATTTCGAGAAAAAAAAGGTGAATCCGTAAAGATATAAGTATATACGTCCGGGGCGTTCCAAGTTAAAAAAAAATGCACCCTCAGTCTGTACCTATTACACATACATACCTAACACAAACCTATCTGTTTAACAAATAATTATGTATAGCCAAGAAAAAAGCGTAGAACGCGTGTTTTTGACTCGCTTTAAAAAATTAGGTTCTCAATTCGACAGTATGTTTTTTGTGTGTTATGCGATTACTCCACCAATTATGAACCGATTTCGATGATTATTATTATTTATTTGGTTAATATTTAATTTATTTTATTTAAGACGAGCCACCAGTGAAGATGCGGAGAAAAGCGTTTTGCTAGATAAATTTTTTTAGCTATTTACTACTAAATATCGGTCTTGAAAAAAATATACGATATACTTAAAGATATTGTCTAAGGAATGTGCTAATTTGTTATACGATAGGGTGTAAAAATCCAAAAACAGCTTAATGTAAAAGTCTAAATCGAATTACTTAATAATGAAATTTTTGACTTTCCACATCATTTTTATAAGGAAATGTTTCTCTTTAAATACTACAGAGAACCTGCTAAAATTTGGGTTCCAACTAAATTCCTATATTTTTGAGTTAAATATTTATCCCGAAACTTGAATATTTCCCAGTGATTCGACAAGACGCCGCGCCACCCGCTTCCCGTCAGTTGCAATCGGGCGCTTGCCAACGCCTAGACCAGCGAATCTTAGACCTTTGCCAAATTTTCTCCGCCCGTTCATACATTCACACCCGAGAGACGCGCGGGCGGCCCCCCACACCTCACCTCCTAAAATCCTAGTTCGCACAAAAATGCCTCGCCTTAAATATAGGTTTGCGTTTGACTATTATACACACTGCCTGATGTTAAGCAGATATGCGGTCTAGGATGTAGCACTCTTACCTAGAAGATACCTATTTAGTTGATTGAATCAGGCGTTACTTTGCGGAAATTCATCTTCAAATCTATGTTTTGAATTAATATTTAGTGTATTTCCGCTATCTTGTTGTAGGCAAATAAGTTTAATTAAACGAGCGTTTCTTGCGAGCGATCTCGAAGAGTCAACACGTCCTGAAGATGCCTCGTTGAGAGGCGAAACACGTGTCGAACAGAGTGTAGTGCAGTGAGAATAAGGGTGTTATTTATTAGTGAAGTGTTTTCAATATTTTGTCATATTATTTTTAAAAGATTTTTATAATATTTATTAGTTGTTAACGGATTATTATTGTACTATTTTTAAAAATATATATAATATAGAGTGTAGTGAAAATAAGTGATATTTATTATTATTTTATCTATTTTGTAAAATTAAGTTTTTAAATGTATAATTATTGTAATATTAGTAATTGTTTGTAATTTTTTTTTTTTTTTTTTTTTCCATAAATGTCCTTAATGCACTTAATGCCCTTAAACTTATTTGCCTACAACAAGATAGCGGAAATACACTAAATATTAATTCAAAAAATAGATTTGAAGATACCTATTTACTCGAGATTTGAAGACACCTACATCGTACTTTAGCGAAAAGACAGACTTAAGCAAAGCGTTCAACATTCTGGCAGTTCGTATGAGGAATGTGGACTCAAAACGCTTGGTTCTAACTCGTGGGATGTGCACCATAAAAGGGTGGCGCTTTGGTCGCGTCTGTCTAGCCGTACGATATAAGAAAGGGGCAGGGGGGACCAGATTATGCAACTCCTGGGCGCACTCACCGAAGTGTATCCGATTAGTCATTCCTAGTTCATATGTGACCGTATTTAAACTTTTACCGAAATCGGCTGAATATTTTCTGAAAAATCAAAAAAAATTAAAAATCAACAATAAATAATTAAATTTCAGTGATTGCAGTCGGTTGCGCCATTTGTGCGGAAATGAATTCTAAAAGACTAATACCAGTAATTGTCCAAAGTTCATACCAGTAATTTTCTTACTTGAGTACATATTTCGGTTGCAATTTAATTAATTTCTACCACTTATATTAAACATGGCTTTAACTGGTTGATGATACAGAATAAAAGCCATCGACTTGGCATTTTTTCTTTGTAAAAGCCTTAAATGCAACATCTCCTAGACATCCATCATTTTGATCTTATTTGACAAGAATATTAATATGTGTTTTGACGAATGCCTCAAACTCGCATAATTTGCTAGACCTGTCAAATTAGTGCAAAAATGGAAAACATAACGCCAAGGTTTATTCTGAAAAAATTTTGCGGCTTTGTTATTTATATTTGGTATATAGGGAGTATAAATAAGTAGATACTTTTGTATTTTGCTTTTCACAATTGTTCGGTATACACCGAACAATGATAACACAAAATTATGATGTGTAAAGATTTCTATAATTCTTTGATTTGTACATAATATTTCGCTTGTTTTTAGGTAAGCTTTTATGATGTACGTTGAAAGGTTGGTGATTGAATGTCGATGGAATGAGTGAGTGAATGGAAAGGTGACAAATTAATGAAATGAATGAATACTATGGAAATTAACGTGGTTTTCACACATTTTATACTATATATAACTCACGTGTGGGGATAGTCGTTACGACTATCCCCACACGTGAGTTCATTCCCGTTATATATAGTATAAAAAAATGAATGAATATTTGAAGTATGACGCGAAGACGGCGCGGACATCCTCCCGGACGTTGAAAGGCTAGAGGCCTTTCAAGACTCAGCTTCTGGCTTCGGCAGTAGACACAGGCGATTAAGAGCTCTCCTTATTACGTTTCCATTGGCAGTGGCAAGATCAGCAACGCGTGGCAGACCATCTGGACCGTAGAAGAGTTTAGACACACGACCCAAGCGCCAGTGTATTGGAGGCGTTTCTTCCTTTATGAGCACGAGGTCGTTTAGTTGCAGTTCGACTTGTCTTGTACGCCATTTCATGCGTTGTTGTAGTTCGGCGATCATTTCCTTTGACCATCTTGCCCAAAAATGCTGCCTTGCTTGTTCCAAGCGGTGAAACTGGTCTAAGCGGTTTGTGTTGGCTTCAATTAGATTTGGTGATGGAATTGACATTAGAAGCCTGCCGATCAAAAAGTGTCCCGGGGTAAGAGGTGAGAAGTCGTTGGGCGAGGGGCTGAGAGGACATAAAGGGCGGCTATTAAGGATAGCTTCTATTTGAGCAAATAAAGAAGATAGTTCCTCATACGTCAAGTGAGTATTTTAAGGACTCTATGAATGTGCCGTTTAGCTGCTCCAACTCCACTCTCTCCTAGACCGGAAAAAATGACTTCGGAGGGTAAGGCTTCCGGGTCTTAGAGATTGTTGTTTGGAACCAATAATGTCCCAGAAAAGATCAGCTCCAATGAGCATATCGATTGGGCCTGGCTGGAAGAAGTCAGGATCGGCAAGCTTGTACTCGGTATGTAGTTGTAGATGACTAATGTCTATCGTTGTTTTGGGCATCGTGCCTGAGATGTTAGGCAAGATTAAACATGGCATTGTTACATTAAATTGATTGTCGCTTGATTGTAGCGAAATAGCGCATCGTTTTGTAGGTACTTTAAGTGGCGTGTTGTCGATACCTATAACTTCAGTTCTAGAAGGCTGTGGCGCAAGGCTAAGTTTTTGCATTACAGCTTCCGTTATGAAACTGGATTGACTGCCACAGTCTAGAAGAGCACGTTCGATTGTAGACTCTTTAGTTGAAGGATTGGTCACGTGGACTTTGGCCGTGCACAACAACACTTCAGGTGAAGACTGAACAGACATGGAAAACTCACCGTTTGGCTTCTGAATGTCGTGATCAACTTCGTGGAGCAAGGTGTTGTGTCTTTGTTTGCAGGTGCGACAGCTACCAGGCAGCTTGCATTCCTGGGCCTTGTGACCCGCCTTCAGGCAGTTTATGCATAGAGCTTACTAGCTGATGCCTTTCTTCCACAGGTTTATTTTTGAACACGGCGCATTGGAAGACGTGATGATCTCCCTGACGAGCTACGCAGTGAGGCTTGTTGCCGGAATTGAAAGCGTTGTTTGGTTTAGGTAAGGTAGTAACTAATGCTTTAGTTTGTTGATACTTTTGACTAAAAGTATTATTTTGTTTTTGTTTTTCAGGTTTGTCCTGCTTCGAACGTTGGTATGTTGTTTTAAGAACATCGGCGCGACTCTTCAAGAAGGAGAAGAATTGCTCTAAGGTAAGTCGTTTCTATGTTCTTCCCACTTCATGTAGGTATTATTATCTAGCTTGTTTGCTAATTGATAGATTATGATCACGTCCCACTTATCAGTAGGCAACCCTAAGCTATTTAACGCTCGAAGGTTCTTGGTGATGTGATCAATGATAAATCGTAATGATTTATCGCTTTCACGAAACGATTCTATGTTGAACAGCGATTTTAGATGATTCGCAATGAGTTGTCGCTTGTTGTCGTATCTCGCACAGAGAAGTTTCCACGCTTCGTTGTAGTTTTTATCTGTAATTTCTAAGTTTGAAATTACGCGACTAGCTTCGCCCTGCAAATAACTGCTTAGATATACAAATTTGTGTACATTTTTAATTCGATCATTTTGGTGTACCAAAGAAGTAAGTATCTCTTTGAATACCAGCCACTTGTAATAAGTACCTTCGAAAGGAGGTATTTTAATTTCAGGCAAGCGGAATCCCAAAGGATTGTTGGTTTCCTGGGTGTGATTGTGACAACAGGAATGATGTGACGAGTTATGCAAGGTAGGCGCAAGTGTGGTATTCTTTTCTAATAAAGTTTTAGCGAACGAAATACAATGGTAGAAATCTTGTTCAATAAGTTCCCTTACAGAAAGCTCAGCATCTTGATTATCAACATTTACAATTTCGATTTGATTTTGCAGCTCATCAAAGTAAATAATGCTTCAAATTTTGTTAATTTCACCGCGAGTTTACTAAGTTCAATCGCAGATATATCTTCCAATGTATTTAGAATATCTAGGTTATTTTTAAACTTTGTAACGCGTCCTTTAATAGAACTGCGTTTTGCATTTAGTTCTTTAAAGTCCTCACCAGACAAATTGAAGTTTGCGATGAACGTCTATTTTTAGAATGTAAACAAAGTGTTTTATCAAGCTTAGATCACAGTATGAGATATACTCTTACTTAGGTACGTGAATAGTTCGAAGTGGAAGGATTTAAATTAAAAGACTACAAGCGAAAAATAACAAGGTAACGTATAAAATCAACTACCCACTTGTGTATGAAATACGCTTTGAAATTAGGATTCATGGAATGTATAGGTAGGTACGAGTAATTTGTAAGATATTGCGTTAGTGCAATTGTATTTAAGTACTAGGTATATTGTATTAATCTTAGGTTATACTTAAATATCTTTGTAAAACAAAATATTTAAGGACTGCAAAGACGACTTAAAGTTTGAATCGAGTAATAGATATAGTCTGTAGGTAGATTCGAACAGCTGTTGACAGGTTTATTATTTACCGGTGGGAAGGTATGTCGGCACTCGGCATACATATGTAGGTAGGTAGGATAAATTGCTGAAATTGCTCAGCTAATGAATGCACAATGACGCATCGAGTCGTAAGAGGAACATAACTCCCTTAAATACCAAAATAAAAGAGGAATTAGGTTGGGATGTGCGAAATGGAACGAGCTCACCTTAAAATCGACTTGCCCGTGTCGCTCCACGGCCTTCTCGGCGTTGATTCTCCACTTTCACAACACGATTCCTTGCAGAATTTGATGAACGTTGCCGCGTGCAGGATGTAGCAAACTTGGTTGGCGTCCCCTGGTGTCGTTTTTCCTGGATGGTCTGGACAAAACAAACACTGTTCCGCGTGCAGGTGTTTGTGAATCTTAAATCTCGAAGTCCGAAGTGCAGTCCTGTCACGGTCGCCACCTTTGTTCGGTATACACCGAGCAATGATAACACAAAAGTATGATGTGTAAAGATTTCTATAATTTTTTGATTTGTACATAATATTTCGCTTGTTTTTAGGTAAGTTTTTATGATGTACGTTGAAAGGTTGGTGATTGAATGTCGATGGAATGAGTGAGTGAATGAAAAGGTGACAAATGAATGAAATGAATGAATATTTGAAGTATGACGCGAAGACGGCGCGGACAACAATTATTACATTTGAATGAAAAACGACACACAGCACATTTTTAAAGCCGGATGCCGTCACAATGTGTTTCGACGCTTTACTTGTCGTGAGGCCGGTTTTTTATACATGTGGTGAATGCGTCGGTGTCACAACATTCTGTCTTATTTTTTTTTAATTTGGTCTGAGGTCTAAATTAAGTTCATATTTGCCAAAAAAGAAAAAGAAACGACACTAATCCGGGTGCGCGGCAGTCACCAACATCACTATCAGCCGTAGGACGTCTACTGCTAGACATAGGCCCCTATGGATTTCCAATAAGGTTAGAAGCGGCCTGCATCCAGCGCGTTCCTGCGGTCTTAAGTATATCGTCAGTCCATCTTATCGGTGGACGTCCTACACTTGCCGGTGCGTGGTCTCCATTCGAGAACTTTGCTACCCTAAAGAGTCTATAGACCATCAGTTCTCCGAACTGTGTCCGCTATTCACTGCCGTGTCAACTGGCTAATCTGCTGGGCTATATCGGTAACTTTGGATTTTCTGCGGATCTCGTCATTCCTGATTCGAGTTAGACTGAGCTTCTCTTCAAAAAAACTTGAACATATAAAGTACCTACTATCATTTTTGTGGTAAAATATAACATCACACACGCACACTCTCGCAAGTGTCCTGCGCCGCTTAAACGAAACAGCAGGGGAAGGCAAACATTTTCGCGCAGTAGAAAGAGAAATGGATATTATTTCCTCTCCTGCGTCGCGCCGGTGGTCTAGTCTCCTACCGTGTTACGTTTAAGCTGGAAACATACTATCGGACGCGGCTTACGGGCGCGACTGACAGCCGCTATTTAGCAGTGTGCAGCTGTGACTTAACAGTCTTTAAACATCCGGCGCGTCCGCTCTCGGACATCCGAACGCTCAAGGTCAGCCCAAGGTGACGTCCGCGACTTATGTCCGATAGTGTGCATGGCCCAGAGTACATTAATTGTCTAGATACCTATCAGTCGCGTCCGTAAGCCGCGTCCGATAGTATGTTTCCAGCTTTATAATCAGGTCACGTGTTCTGACGCGAGTTTGACATTTTTTGCCCATCCCAAAATGTGCATAACGCCGCTAAAGAAATTTACACTTCAAAAAATCAGATTCCAAGAAGTGTACATATCTGTTTAGGCGCAACTATAAATACGCATGTATCGCATATTTCATATCGTCACGGCTTTAAATCAAGCTGCTCCCGCTAGTTTTATTTTCAGATACGCAAAATATATAATAAATCAGACATTCGCGATATTTATGTGTTTTCTATGATATAAAAGGGATGGAGAAACAGCGTGTTGTGAATGGGTATGAGTGTACTTTATCTGGTCTGTATTAAACGAAATCGTACGCCTAAGAGTTCTCTTCTATATAAAAAGGTCAGGAGCTCAATTTTTGACCGACTTCCAAAAAACCGGACAAGTGCAAGTCAGGCTCGCACACCGAGGGTTCCGTACAAATCCAGAAAATTTCATAAAATTGGGAAGTACGTTGTTAAAATCTCTATACTTATCATCATCATCGACGATAGCTTTTTTTTTACTTTTCTCGTCATTCATCGAAAATTGTTAAAATAATTAATGTTTTAGCATGTGCTAATGAAGCTCTTATATGATACGATCTACGCACTTTGAATTTTAAACCCATTTTTAGTGAAATTTGAAGCCCTATTTTTGTGTAATTTAATATATATATATATGTGTACTCTGAGACAATGTTTTTCGCCAAATTTCATAGTTCTATGTCAACGGGAAGTAACGTAGGTTTTGATTTTTGTGAGTGTCGAAATATGCGGTTTTTTACGACATAAACGGCTCTAACTTTTTTAAACGATAACTGAGAAGTTTTTCTTTTACACAACTGCAAGAAACCATAGATATACGTATACAGTTTAAATTTCAACTCGATATCTTTACGCGTTCCCGAGATAAAGAGTCTTGACATACACACTCGGCATGGCCGAGCCATTTTTGAGAAATCGGTTGAGCCATTTTTGAAAAATCAAACAATAATGTAAATTATTTTTTCTTTAATTCGAGCGAAATATTCGATTATATACAATATACATAATGAAAGACGGGTTTGACATTTTTTGCGAAAAATAAATTTATCATGAAAACGTTGTAATCATTTGTTACGTTTGTAGAGCACTTCTGCTCTATCTCGATCTCGTGACTCTATTTTAAGTACGCATAGGTATATTCAGTTGTGTTTTAACGAATGCCTCAAACTCGCATAATTTGCTAGATCTGTCAAATTCTTAGAGTATAAATAACTTACTAATACTCTAAGGTCAAATTAGTGCTAAAAGGGAAAAATAACGCCAAGGTTTATTTTGAAAAGTTTTTGCAGGTTAATGTACGCTATTTAAGTACGCATATCCTACTAATATTATAAACGCGAAAGTTTGTGAGGATGGATGGATGTAAGGATGTTTGTTACTCTTTCACGCAAAAACTACTGAATAACACATAGGCTATAAATTATAATGATATTTGCGTATGGCGAAGCCGCAGGTAAAAACTAGTATTCCATATATTCAGCTGTTCTATATTTTGAAACTTTCAAATGTTTTATTTCTTAACGCAAGAAAATAATGCAACAAAAGACGTCCACTGACATGGTGAACGGAATCAGAGCTGTATTTATACAAGCTTTTATTTAACTTACAATGGATGTACCTATTTAATCATGTAAGTTTGGGTGGAATCTTACAAGTTCAATTTGACCAATTTCCAGTTTTCCGATTGATCTGAAATTTTGCAAGCATAATATGTATATCGCGTGATAATGCAGTAATATGGTAACATGGAGCTGATCTTATGATGGAGTTAGAAGGTGGCCATAGAAACGCCTGTAAGCAAGATATACCCGTCGTGTTTTTGCTCGTTTTACTTGTCTTGGCTAGCACTCTGCTGCGAAATTAGCGTGGTTTTTGCACATTTTAACTAAAGGCGTTTTTCACGCTTTCTTTTAGTAGATTACTGCTACGCATAGCTATGCGACACGAGCCCGCGTGCTAGTACTTCGATCTGGAAAAAGATCGACAAACGTGATCGAAATTATAGTAGTTGTAATCTACTAAAATAAAGCGATAGAAATACCTGTGCTATACTTTAATTACCTCAACTACAAAGTGTAGTTAATTGTTTTCATTGATTATAATATAATGGTCCATATTTCACCTCAAAATTATAGAATAACAACAAAATATTGTAAATACCTACTATTAACACATAAATTATTAATATAGCCGTTTTACTAATTCTATGGATACAAAGTTGTATGAACATGATGTACTGAATTAATCCCATAATATAGTTCTGTAGAAAACGGATACAGAATCGTCTTAAATTGTAATATCTGAGAATAGACTAAACTCATAGATATACTACCATGATGGAGATGGCGACTCCATCATGGTGGTTTCATGGTGGTTTTGGACGGAGTAGTGGCTACGTGAAAGTAAACGTAGCCCTAGAATTCTAGTACAGAAATGGAGGAATGACATGAAATAATTACGAGTAATTAGGTATGTGGAAACACTAATTCGCGGTCTAATATATATTTTTTTTGCAAAAAATGGCATGACCGAATCCAACCGTGTACAGAATTCGCAAATATTCCGCACGGATCGATGTAGCATTTTTCACATTATTGTTGATTTATCAAAGATGCCTCAGCTGATTTCGATAAAATTTAAACCGGACCAATTTTGAAGTATATTCTTTCCAATAAAAAAATAATTATCGAAATTGGACCTCGAGGTAAAAAGTTATCCACTAAAAAAATATATGCATCGAATTGAGAACCTCCTCCGTTTCGGTTAAAGAATACACTTATACACGATATTCTTACATTAAAATAAAAATTATTCACCATCCATCTATCCATCCATTAGCCACAGGACGTCTACTGCTGGACATAGGCCTCCCCTATGGATCTCCAATAAGACCGGTTGGAAGCGGCTTGCATCCAGCGCGATCCTGCGGTCTTAATGAGGCCATCCGTCCACCTTGTGAGTGGTTGGACGTACTACGCTGCGCTTGCCGGTGCGTGGTCTCCACTCGAGAACTTTTGGACCCCACGGGTCATCAGTCCCCCGCGCTGAATTATTCACCATCTCTAGTTAAAATATACCTCAATATCATTGTAAGAATATTAATGATCCCCATTTGTGAGTACACGCCCGCTATAAGCTGCAAACGACAGCTGTGCATCCGAATAAAACAAACCGTGACGTATGAAATAAATGCACCGCCATTTTATATATGAGACAAGCGCTAATAGCATGATGTATGAGGACATGATCTTTGCTTCATTAACTTAAAGGGAAAACCGACTTTATAAATAAATACAACTGAGAATTATTAAAAAAAAAACCGGACAAATGCGAGTCAGACTTGCACATCGAAGGTTCCGTACAAATTCTGAAAATTTCACAAAATTGGGAAGTAAGTTGTTAAAATCTCTATACTATAACCATCGACAAAAAAGTTTTTTTTATTTTCACTTTTCTCGTCATACATCGAAAATTACACATTGTTAAAATAATTAAAAACCTGTTTTACAATGTGCTAATGAAGTTCTTTTATATGATACCTTACATGATACGATTTACTCACTTTGAATTTTGAACCCTTATTTTGTGAATTTTGAGGCCCTATTTTTTTGTGATTTAAATAAAAATGTACAGTTTTCAGATTTATTCCTATATGTGTACTCTGAGACAATGCTTCTTGCCAAATTTCATAGTTCTATGTCAACGGGAAGTACCCTGTAGGTTTTGATTTTTGTGGATATCTTTACGCGTTCCCGAGATAAAGAGTCTTGATATACACACAGACGGACAGACGGACAACAAAGTGATCCTATAAGGGTTCCGTTTTTTCCGTTTGAAGTACGGAACTCTAAAAAGAAACAATATCATAAATAATAATTAAAAAAGTAGTTCTGCGATCTCCCGACACATATAGGTATAGCTCGACTCACTCTTAACCGATTTGGTTCAAACTTTTACCGCCTTACCACAAAAGATTTAAACATGCTTTAAACTTTGTTTAATCGTGCAATTTGTACTGTTAAACATTGTCTAAAGCGTGCGTAAAGCTTTTGTGGTAAGACGGTTAATTCTTTTTAGGATTTAGATATTACACAATCTTGTCATATATGTACAGGGTTAGGGTAATCAATTAGCATCCTTCTAGGGGCTTATTCTGAACCTCAAAACTAACAACTTTTGTTCAACGACTTTTATTAACTCAAAAAAATCTGTTTCATAGAAAAATTTCGCCACCTTCGACAAAATGTACGAACAGCTGTTTTTTTTTTTTAATTTTGACAAAAGTAGCTGAAGTAAAAAGTTGATAGTTTTGATATACAGAATTAGCCCCTAAGAGGATGCTAATTGATTACCAGTAAACTGTATTACATATCAAAATCGGCTGATAAATAGCGTGACAAAAAAATTTACCCCTCTTTGGAGAAAATAGGGAGGTCCTCTATCAAAAATCACACAATTTGTACCAAAAGAAAACGTAATACTAAAAGCATTATCTGCCAGTCAACCCTTAGGTGAGAAACAATGGTAAAAGAATGGAATAGGATGGGCTTGTCTCCGAATATTGAGTTATGATAACTATGCATTAGACGAAGTCATTTAAAAATGATGGCAAATATAACTCTTGTTCTTATTTTATTCGAATGACTTCCATTGACTTTAAAATTCGTTTTCATCCTCGAAAATTCTTGTTAAATTGATTACCAAGTGATACTAGGTCAATAAAACCACCCGTTGCAGTAGTACAGAGTGTTTATTTTGGTGAGGTAGTCAACTGGAGACCGCCGGCGAGCCGTACCAATGGATGACCCACAAGTAAATAACTGTAACGCAGTAGACGCCCGTTGTAGGTATGGATCCGGTTCTGGGAAGCTCTATTGTTCTGTGAAGCTTTATTGTGTTTTTATTGGTGCCTTTTGTATTCGGTTTTATGGCTTTATGACTCGAGTTTATTTGTTTAGTGTTTACGTATTTGAAAAACAATAGGGATTCTCGAACTTTCAAGTTGTTTACTTGTTAACACAATAGCGTTCATTGAGATCGAGTAATGTTGCGAAATATCTCGTAGGTTCGAGACTGTAGGAAATAACGGATATAAATACGCCGCCCGACCCTTGGGGATCAGTTTATTCGTTTACCGTCGAAGCGATAACTACTCGGGTTAGTGTGCGATACCAGTGATTGTGAAGTGACTAGCTTGTGTGAATATCAGTGCCAGTGTAAAGTGTTTGTGCGAACCAGTTGTGTCGTGTGTTTTTGTGATTTTTGTGAAGTGATTGTGTGCAATAAAGTGCAAAGCGAATAATCGGCGTTTTAACTGACTATCCAAGAACCCATCTCGTAACATTTGGTGTCAGAAGTGGGATAATTTAAAATGCCGGTAACTCCGTACGACGACGAGACGCCACGCACAAGGAGTCAGCGCCGACAGGAGGAAGCGCGTCGACAAGAGGAGCAGGAACGCCGCCAGGAGGAGGTCGACCAACGACGCTTCGGAAACAATTCGCTGTTAATGGAAGCCAGCGAGTTCGAAGCAACCAACGACGACTCGAGGAATCCGGAAGCACCTGCTGCGGCACTTTCTGCAGAACCTACTGTAGTACCTGCTGCGGCACTTGCTGCAGCACCAGCTGTCCCTGTGGCATTTGATATGGCTGCTTTGATGTCGATGATGCAGTCCATGACGCGGCAGCTAGAAGATCAGGCCCGAAACAACGAGAAGCAGACTCGCCAGCTAGAAGAAACTTTGAATCGCAACAAAGAAGACCAGGCTCGTCTACTGGAAAAACAGGCTCGCCAGCTTGAAGAAAAATTGGACCGCAACAGAGAAGAACAGGCCCGACAAAAAGAAGATCTGCTTTCAAGCTTGCAGATTACTTTGGGCAAAGAGATAAAAGAGGTCAAGGTCACGGTCGATCAGCACGACGCCAGCATAAAGGAGCACAATGAAAAGATGAAGGAGCATGAATCTCGCATCTTCGAGGCGGAAACACAAATTGCTGATGTCAGGAGGACCTTGAACGTTATCAAGTCTGGAGGCGAAACCGCCGCATCTACAACCTTCTCGCAAGCCTCACAGAAGATCAAAGTGACGCCTTTCGACGGGACATCATCATGGTCAGCCTACAAAATTCAGTTTGACGCCGCCGTTCAAACCAATGGATGGAACAAGGACCAAGCCAAGAACGCCCTCATCATGAGCCTTCGTGACGAAGCCCTGAGTATTCTGGATGCCGTGGGTAAGGAAGTGACCTACGATAAATTAATGGAAACGCTGGAAAGTCGCTATGGTGATGAGCACCTGGAACGTGTGTACCGAGCGCAGTTGAAGAACAGGGTGCAACGTCGTAATGAAAATCTTCAACAGTGGGCTGTCGAGGTGGAGAAACTATTCCGGAAGGCTTATCAGTCCGCGCCATTACCCAACGACGAACATCTAGTGGAAGCGTTCGCTAACGGGATAGCTGACTTCGAAGTAAGAACTGCAGTCAAACTCGGGCATCATAAAACACTAAAGGAAGCGTTGGCTCAAGCCTTAGAAGTCGAGGCTGTACGAAATCCAGCGAAGGATATCCAACATATAAGGGAGGTAAAGGACGCATCACATCGTACAAGGTTTGGCCCTAGATGCTACAACTGCGACGAAAGAGGCCATTTATGGCGGAATTGCCCAAAGCCACGTCGAACGAGGGAAGATCGTCCATTAGAGGAACGGGAGGAACGGCACGGTGAGACCACACAACAGCAGGGAAACGAGTAAGCGCCAGGACCAAGGGGCGGGTGCTGGCCGGTCTAAAACAGGCCCCAAGGATTTTGATCTCACAAGCTCACGATGGAAACAGCCTGATCATCAATGGTGCCATTAACGGAACTTCTTGCAAGCTGACGTTGGATACTGGAGCTTCTCGCACTGTCATCAGTTCCCGATTGGCTAAGCGCTTTCTTCTGAACTTCGAAAGCTGCAAAACAGTTGAACTTCTGACAGCGACCGGCCAGCACATATACGTCCGAGGAGAGAAGCTGGTGGAGTTAAAGTTGGGTGAGAAAACTTTCCAACACAAAGTCATTGTGGCTGATGTAGTTGACGATTGCATTCTGGGTCTTGACTTCATGCGAGAACATCATTGTGAGATTGACGTCAACCAAGGAATCTTGAAGTGTGGAAGAGAAGAAATCTTCATGGAAGGCGCAATATCAGGAAAGGTTCATTGTCTGCAGAGAACAGTCCTTCCACCTAGATCGGAAACCATTGTGGCAGTTAGATTACCGCCGAAGTTGGGACATCAACAACGATGTGTGCTAATAGAACAATCGGAAGGTGATCAACCATGGTTAGTGGCCCGAACTTTGGTGAGGACTACTAATACTGCTGTGGTGCGTGTGCTCAACACAAGTAACGAGGAACAACTCATCAAAGGAGGAACTCCGATTGGTACGTGCGAAGAAGTAGACTGGATGCGCAGATGCCAAGAACAACCAAAGGAGAAATACAACTGTGCTGGGAGTTACAACGTGTCAACACTATTAGAAGATTCCCGTAAAGATCTCTCCGAAAAAGAACTTCTGATGGCGAAGAAGACGCTACAGCGCTTTACCGACATATTTGCCCTCAATGATGCTGTCAACGGGAAGACTGGCTTAGTGAAGCATACGATTAATACAGGAAACGTGCCACCGATACGACAGCGGCCAAGAAGGATACCAGTGGCTCGAGAAAAAGAAGTTGAGTCAATGATTGAAGACATGGCGCTAAATGGTGTGATAGAACCTTCATCCAGTCCGTGGTGTTCGCCAGTGGTTCTAGTGAAAAAGAAGGACGGCAGTATGCGGTTTTGTGTTGATTATCGACGACTCAATGACGTAACGAAGAAAGACAGCTACCCTTTGCCGAGGATTGATGACACGTTGGATACACTGACGGGCATGAAGTGGTTCACTACTCTGGACTTGAAGAGCGGGTACTGGCAAGTGGAAATAGACCCTAAAGATAAGGAGAAGACCGCATTTTTTACGGGAAAAGGCCTGTGGCAATTTAAAGTGATGCCGTTTGGGTTGTGCAACGCCCCCGCTACGTTCGAAAGGTTAATGGAGTTAGTTCTTGCGGGACTAATTGGTGACGAATGCCTTGTCTACTTAGACGACATCATAATTGTGGGAAAAACCTTCGAAGACCACCTGCAAAACCTGGAACGAGTCCTAACAAAAATACGTGCTGCCAATCTTAAGCTGAGTCCGAAGAAATGTTCCTTCTTCAAGAGGCAAGTGAATTTCTTGGGACATGTGATTTCCGAAGCTGGTGTACAGACGGATCCAGGTAAAGTCAGTGCTGTGAAGGATTGGCCTGTGCCAAAAGACAAGACGGAAGTCAGAGCATTCTTGGGATTATGCTCCTATTACAGGCGATTCGTGAAGAACTTTGCTGATATCGCTAAGGCGTTGCATAGACTGACTGAGGAAACAAGGCCCTTTCTCTGGGATGAAAATTGCGACGCAGCTTTTCGAGGACTAAAGGAGCGACTTTGTAATACGCCTATTCTCGGCTTTCCGGACACCGAGAACGAGTTTATCGTGGACACTGACGCCAGCAACACCGGCATTGGAGGAGTATTGTCGCAAAGAAAAGGAGACCAAGAAGTGGTGATTGCGTATTTCAGCAAATCCCTGTCCAAGCCAGAAAGGAACTACTGTGTGACAAGAAAGGAGCTACTTGCAGTGGTGAAGACATTGCGTCATTTTAGCAAATACCTGCTCGGGCGAAAATTCCATCTGAGGACCGACCACGCTGCTCTAAAGTGGCTACTGCAGTTTAAGGATCCCGAAGGCCAAGTGGCAAGATGGATTGAGCAACTACAAGAGTTCGACTTCACCACGGAGCATCGCAGTGGAAAATCTCATGGCAACGCAGATGCACTGTCAAGAAGGCCATGCTCAGAGGACTGCAAGCATTGCTCAAGACAAGAGTCGAAAGATCCAGTACCTGTCAGAATGCTCAAAGCTGACATCGGCGACGAATGGAAAGAAACCCTTCAGGCTGCACAAAAAGAAGACGTCGACATCAAGCCGATTCTTGAATGGATGGAATCAGACGCCCGTAAGCCTGACTGGAGTGCTATTGCTTCACTGAGTGTTACGACAAAGAGCTATTGGGCGCAATGGGATAGCCTGGTGCTTCAAGAGGGAGTGCTGTGCCGAAAATGGGAAAATGCTCGAGGTAACCAGTGCCATCTCCAAATGGTTGTACCCAGAGCAAAAGTTCCCGAAGTTTTGAAGCTGTACCACGAAGGGTTTTCGGGAGGACATCTGGGTGTGAAACGGACACTGTTGAAGATTCGAGAAAGGTTTTACTGGATCAACTGCAGAGATGATGTAGAAGACTGGGTACGGAAATGCACGAGCTGTGCATCAGTGAAAGGTCCGCATACCCGCAGCAGAGGAGCACTAAAGCTGTATAATGTTGGAGCACCATGGGAGCGAATCTCACTGGATGTGGCCGGACCATTTCCTGTGAGCGAAAGTGGCAACAAGTACTTCCTTGTCGTCATGGATTACTTCACCAAGTGGCCGGAAGTCTTTGCAATTCCAAACCAAGAGGCATCGACGATAGCAGACAAATTGGTCCATGAAGTATTTTGTCGTTTTGGAGTACCATTGGAAATCCATAGTGACCAAGAAAGAAATTTTGAATCTCAACTGTTTCAAGAGACGTGTCGGCTTATGGGTGCACACAAAACAAGGACAACGTCATACCACCCGCAATCAGATAGAATGGTGGAGCGATTCAACCAAACTCTGGAGAGATACCTGGCAAAAGTAGTCGAAAGCAAACAACGGGATTGGGACAAGCATATCCAGCCATTTTTGTTGTCATACCGAAGTGCTGTTCATGAGAGCACCAATGTCACTCCTGCTTTTGCCAATTTTGGACGTGAATTACGGCTACCCGCCGACTTAATAACTGGTGTCCCACCGGATTCTCCACAACCCATAACTGAGTACGCCAGTGACCTTCGGAACAAGATGAACGACATCTATGAGCACATTAGAGAGTATGGCCAGCAAACATCAGAAAGAATGAAGGCTAGATACGACAGAAGGACTAACAACCCTGGGTTCGAGGAAGGCTCGCTAGTATGGCTACACAACCCTATACGCAAAAAAGGGAAATCTCCAAAGCTACAAGCCAAATGGGATGGACCATACCGAGTGGTGACCAAGATCAACGACGTGACGTTCCGCATACAGAAGGGACATCGAGGTGCTCCCAAGATAGTTCATGTGGATCGATTGGCGCGATATTACGGGTGCAACGATGCTCGGGACGAGCATGTCTTAGGAGGGGGTAGTGTAACGCAGTAGACGCCCGTTGTAGGTATGGATCCGGTTCTGGGAAGCTCTATTGTTCTGTGAAGCTTTATTGTGTTTTTATTGGTGCCTTTTGTATTCGGTTTTATGGCTTTATGACTCGAGTTTATTTGTTTAGTGTTTACGTATTTGAAAAACAATAGGGATTCTCGAACTTTCAAGTTGTTTACTTGTTAACACAATAGCGTTTATTGAGATCGAGTAATGTTGCGAAATATCTCGTAGGTTCGAGACTGTAGGAAATAACGGATATAAATACGCCGCCCGACCCTTGGGGATCAGTTTATTCGTTTACCGTCGAAGCGATAACTACTCGGGTTAGTGTGCGATACCAGTGATTGTGAAGTGACTAGCTTGTGTGAATATCAGTGCCAGTGTAAAGTGTTTGTGCGAACCAGTTGTGTCGTGTGTTTTTGTGATTTTTGTGAAGTGATTGTGTGCAATAAAGTGCAAAGCGAATAATCGGCGTTTTAACTGACTATCCAAGAACCCATCTCGTAACATAACGATGGCGGGTGATTGAAACGATCACTCTCAGACCCCGACATACATAAATAGACCTTCGTCTTGAATTACTCGAACTATTAAAAAAACCGCATTAGAATTACAGTTTTAAAGATATAAGCATACATAGGGCCGAGGACAGGGAAGCGACTTTGTTTTATAGTGAAGAAGACAACATTGTAATACATTGAAAATATAATAGAAGCTACTAAAGCTCTAATGACGTCATTGTTCTAGTTTTATTCTGGACACTGTGACAAAGTAGTTTAATACTTTTTGTCGTCTTTATTAACGTCCAAAATGAAGCGAAAGTTTTGGAAAGCAGCTTATGAACTTATGCCCCAGAGAAATGTAAGAAAAGTTTCCTACAGTTGTGTTGACACTTCTGTCGGTACGAATTCTAGGACTAAGTGATTAAATTGATAGTAGACTCGATGACACGCCAAACGTTGTTTTGGCATAGTAATATTAAAAAATATTACCAATAAGAAAAAAAAATGACTGAATATAAAGTATCCTATTTCTCAAGTTGGATCAAACTGCACACAGTGTACGAAATTGGTGAAAATCGGTTCAGTAGTAAAGGAGTTCATCGTGGACAAGCAACGTCACACGTAATTTAAAATATAAAGATTATGCACCCTTTTTTTTACGAGTTGGAAATCTTCCAAAGATACTCGACCGCTTTGGGGTGCAGTCGGATTATGTGGGATTGTACCCACTGAACCCCCTCGGTGGCCAGCCTATGTGCCTTATTGGGAGCTCCGGGATCTCCAAAAGGAACGCACCGGTGCTCCCGGCACTTCGTGTGTCTACTTGCCTGGTAGTAGACCAGGCTTGTAAGGACCTGTACGACAGCGTTGCCATACACGCTGCCGTCCTTCTCGGGCCCGCTTGAGTGGATGGCCAGAGCCCCAACTCTGATCACCCACGAGCCCAGGAGTCCCCTTTTAGTAGGCTCGGGATACCGATGCCGTATTGTAGTGCCCCGGCATCAGGGCAAAAAGATTATGCACCTAGAGAACGAAATAGTGTCTTGTGTCACTTGCGACATATAGACCCTGAGTATAGCGATTCAAGAGTTTTATTTCTTTTAGCTTCCCGTCTTTTAGCTGTATGAATGTTATACTTTTTGACCGACGAAACGGAGGAAGTACTCAATTTGATGCGTATATCTGTTTTTTTTTTTAATGTGTAACCACGCATAACTTTTTACGTAGTGGTTCGATTTCAATAATTCTTTTTTTATTGGAAAGAGTATACTTTGAAGTTGCTCCCATTTTAATTGTATCGAAATCGGCTGAGCCATTTTTGATAACTTAATAATAATGTGAATAATTCTACATCGAACCGTGCGAAATATTCGTGAATTCTGTACACGGTTGAAGTCGGTCATGCTATTTTTTGTGAAAAATAATTATATTTCTACTATTTTTTACCCGCGGCTTCGCCCGCATACGCAATATATCATTATAATTTATAACCTATGTGTTATTCTGATATATAAGCTATATTATTGCAAAGTTTCATCTCAATCCGTTTAGTAGTTTTTGCGTGAAAGAGTAACAAACATCCATACATCCATCCATCCATCCATCCATCCATCCTCACAAACTTTCGCGTTTATAATATTAGTAGGATTTGTCACAGGAAATATAGCGAACACATATTACTTTACAAATATTATGTAATCCTTGTTAGGCCAGTGTGATAAGCGTTTCATGTCACTTTTAGAGTGTATATTATTTTTGTATTGCTCAAATAATCGAACACGAATAGCGATGTGAAGGCCCAGTATAACATTAGAGGTACGAGTACATATGTACCAAATTTTAAATTTTTCAACGTTGTTACATGTACTCCGTGAAATTCGCCCTCGCCAAGGATTGGAACGCCACGCACCGTCAACCGCAGCGTAAGACGTCCACCGACTAGGTGGACCGAAGATATAATTCGGACCGCAGGAACGCGCTGGACGTAGGCCGCTTCCTACCGAGCTTTTTGGAAATCCGTGAAGGAGACCTATTTCCAGCAGTGAACGTCCTACGGCCGATAATGATGAAGATAGGATATGAGGCCCGAAATTCAGATTCCCTCAATCAGGTCTGCTTCTTCTGAAAGTAGCAAGCGGACTTGCTGGACAAGTACAATTTTCTTTATAAGATACAGGGTTATTTCTTATCAATTAGCATCCTTTTAGGGGCTTATTCTGTACATCAAAACTAACAACTTTTGTTCTGCACCTTTTATCAAAACTAAAAAAAATCAGCTGTTCCATACATTTTGCCGCGAGTGGACGATATTTTTCTATGAAACAACATTTTTTTTGAGTTTTGACAAAAGTAGCAGAATTAAAGTTATTAGTTTTGATGTACAGAATAAGCCCCTAGAACATCAAGTATTTGGTTAGGTAATTAATGCCCTAGAAGGATGCTAATTGATTGGAAAAATGTAACCCTGTGTATCGGTACAATAAATTCCCGTTGGGATGCATATTGTTATGAGCGCTTTAATACACTATTGGCGTTTTGATACAGCTTGCTGTCCCGGCTTGGCTCGGCTACGTATCTATCTATCTATCAGCCATAGGGCGTCCACTGCTGGACATAGGCCTCTTCCATGGATTTCCAATAAGGCCAGTTGAAAACAGCCTGCATCTAGCGCGTTCCTGCGATCTTTATTATATAGTCAGTCCAGCTAGTCGACTAAAACTACTAAGAGCTTCGGAAAAAAATTCTAAAGGATTGTGGCTTAGAAAACGTCACAAAAGAGACGTTTAGCTTTAAGGGTGATCGTCTCGGTCAGAGCGCGAAATTCAAATATTTTTAGGTTTTATTGCATTTACAGATAAACTACTCGTTTTAAGTTTACAAAAACTCACTAGCGGCCATGAATAGGTTGCGATGACGAGTTAAATACACTTATAAATTCAAATTAGTGGTCAGGTTTTGCATGAAAGTGCATCAACTGATTTTCAACTCAGTTTTTAGTTAGTAAACTCTAGTGCATAACCTGACCACTATTTTGGTTTCTACGTGTATAATATAATTCGTTAACACTACCTATTCATGGTTGTTAAAAGAGATTTGGTAAAATTACAGTCAGCAGTTTGTCTGTAAATGCTAAAAAACCCAAAATATTTGAATTTCGCGCGCTGACCAAATGAATCCACCTTAAGGGTGATTGACACGTGGAGGTAAGTGGTGACACACTATAAGGTATGTAATTAGGTAACAAACACACATTTTACACTACCCATCAGACATTTCAATTCTATCAATTGAATTAGAGAAAATACTGAACGTTGCGACGTAGTAAGAAAATTGTAGTAGGTAATTAATTTTCATTAGTAGTGGGAGTCTCGCATCTGGTTTGTGATTGGTGGGTTAGATATGTTTTGGATAATGCTTTGTATCATTGCCACAGCTGCCAACTGTTTGTATCGAAGCATGACCAACGCATATTAATTCATGCCATCGGAACTGCGCATGAGTGATACGAATATAATTACTGGGTATATCTCTTTCGAATGTAAAAAAATTGCAATTTTTTTAACATTTTTAGCATTATAATCTCTAATAATGTTCTTTTATAATTGATTTAAAATGTTTCTAACTATAAAAAGTTAGAAACACTATACTGCGCTGATAAACCAAGATTGCCGACGTTTGTCAAAAAGCCGGACAGTTAAAATGTGATTGGGCGGGACACGTCTGTCGCCGGACGACGCTGGGCAAAGGTCGCCACCGACTGGATCCCAAAATCCAAACGACCGACCCAGACGCAGGTGGTGTGACGAACTACGTGAGCTCTCACGACAAGCACTGGGCCACCACAGCATCAGACCGCGCAGTCTGGAAGGAGGGAAGGGAGGCCTTTGCCCAGCAGTGGGACAACGCAGGCTGAAATAATAATAGTAATTGATTTATGTTCTTAGCTTTGTTATTCTATAACAAAACTTACTTACTTGTTCTACGACTAAATGTTACTTAAAAATGTTGCAGTAAATTTTATTTACGCATAAATCTTTAATATTTTTGTTAGATCAACCTTGTCATATAAATTATAAAAACCAAGTATATCCTTTTTTGGCCCCTAGATAGCGGTCGTGGTACAAGGATGGTAACCCCAAAATTTGAATTTAACTTTACACTACTCTTGATATTCAAATTTTAAAATTGTATCCTGTGACATATGCACGCTAAGCTCAAATAATGTCTTTAATATTTCAATGGACTATAATTATACATCACATAACTATAACATTTGACTTGACCAGAATTGGAAGTTGCTCCACCGACAAGAGCAGTCTTCACTATCACTGCCACTACATAGTATAAAACAAAAGTCGCTTCCCGCTGTCTGTATCTTTAAAACTACGCAACGGATTTTGATGCGCTTTTTTTAGTAGATAGAGTAATTCAAGGGGAAGGTTTATATGTATAATACACCTGTGCAAAGCCGGGGCGGGTCGCTAGTAAATTATAAATGAAGTGAACTATAACATTTGTGTATTTTTTTCCTGCGATTGCAAAACATGCAATCAATAAACTTGAAACTTGATCCAGTTTATTTTTATTGATTGTAAAAATAAATAAATGATGAAAACAAATCAATAAAAACAAACTTCCACTGAAGTTATTTTAAAAGCTTAAAATCATTATATCAGTTTTCGAAGATAAAATAAAGTCAGTCCATTATTGCAACGTGTGTCTATCTTGAGTTCCAATGCCTCATCAGCATCATCATCCTATCTGTAAAACGGCCACTCGTGGACATAGTCCTCATCCCTGGATTTTAAATGAAATCGACCAGTCCAACTTGACGGTAGAAATCCTACGCTGCGCTTTTAGCTACTATGCGCCACTAATATATGTTTTTTCCCAGTCCTACTGAGAAAAAAAAGTACTACTCTTAGTACTCTGCCAAGGCATAGAAGTCAATATTTAAATCAGCTCTATAAATATCTATATATAATATATATCAAATCAAACTCTATATAAAGCAACAACACAACATCAAATTCCAAAATTGGGCGCTGTATTCACTGGACCGCCTAAATGCCTATAACATCGACTTAATTATGATCACCACTTTGCCGTGCAATGCGTCAATAGCCAATCAATAAGCACAAAACACAACAGAGGTACATTGCAGAAGCAAAGCTCAGTCATCATGTACTTGCCCTTATCTCTCTATGTGGGGTTCCGACCCCACCTAGAGACACAGTACGTTTCTTTTTACCACTTCACTCTATCATAGAGTTTGTGCAAAAATAGAAGCGTTGTAGGGAAGGTTTGTTACGTTGACAACACTGCTCTGTCATTGCTAGTACAACTAAAAGTGTTCGATACTTGGTAGACACCAATTCGGTTTTCATCAGTAGACTCGCGTCCACCAAGAAGTCGGTACCTTGGCTGCTGATTAAAATCTTATTGTTAGTTCACCGTAACGCCACAACGGTTCTCTTCTTGCTCAAACTTTACGTCATCCTATCATCAACCACTTACTCTAACAAATCACAGTTCACACACTTCATCCACATCCCCCTTCCGCTTTTGCCGCTTACCATCATATTAAGAGTTCTGTTGGTGATATGACTATCCTCCCTTCTCATGAAATTCCCATACCAAGATAGCCTGCCACTCTTTAATTTCTCAGTCACTGGTACTAATTTACCAAACTCTACAAATGGACTAATTTTGGTATTTATTTGAAAATTATTGAGATAGTACTCCGAATTTCAATTTTATACATTTGTAAACTTGGCGCTACGGTTTCATAAGATCTCCTTTGCATTTTGCAAAAAGCAGAACGATTATAAATAAGAAAGTATGGTATTCATGACACTTCATTGAATTAATTATTATATTGTACAGCACAGTTTACATTGGTCGATTTTAGCACAAAAACTCGTGTCTACAGCGCGTGGCAGCGTGTTGCGCGATTTTGTGTTTATTGTCTTTGAGCGATATAAATGTTAAGCCGTTATAAGTTATAAATGTTAGACCACCAGGTCTAGAGGTAGTGACACCCGCCTTACAATCGTGAGGTCGTGGGTTCAAATCCCCGGTCCCGTACCAATGAGTTCTTTGGAATTTATGTACGGAATTTCACACCACTTGCTTTTCGGTGAAGGAAAACATCGTGAGGCAAACTGCATACGTCCGTAGAAGAAATTCGATGGCGTATGTAAATCCACCAACCCGCACTGGGCCAGCGTGGTGGATATGGCCCAATCACCCTTTGTGGGTAGGCCTACGTCCTGCAGTGGACAATTAAAAAGGCTGGTACAGTAGGTACAGTACAGATATAAATCTGTGGCTGCACGCCTCGATCGACTATTATGTTGATGATGACTCCTTCCGCTCGAACTACCTTTTATGGCAAGTCCTTTTCAATCCGAGCAGTCTGATTATGGAATCCTCTACCCATTTCCATTAAACGGGTCCCGTCCATAACTGTTTTCAAAGAGGAGGTTAAAAATTATTTCTGTCGCAATCTTCAAATCGCTCTTAGTTTTTGGGTGGTTTTATTAATTAGTTTGCTAATTATTGTTTTTTTACTCATACATTATTTATTTGTCTAATGTCTATGTCAGAAGTTAAAAGAATTTATAAGTTTATTGACTGCCTCGGTGGCTGACCCTAACTTCTGGATCAAAGAGGCGTTCGATCCCAACCCAGGGCAAATATTTATGTGATGAACATAGGGGTTTGTTCTGTGTCTGGGTGTTATTTAGTTACTATCTATATAAGTATGTATTTAAATATAAGTATATGTAGTATATCAGTCTCAGGCAGCCGCCATATCACAAGCTTTGCTTAGTTTGGGATCAGAGGCCGTGTGTAATATGTCCCAAAATATTTATTATTTTAGTAAATTATTTATTTATGAATTAGTATTTATATAATTTGTAGGTATGTATTATGTCTATTGTATAATTCTTTTTATTTTATTTTTATTCTTAAAGTGTCCTCTAAATTAGCACATCACGTCATATTATCTTTTGTTCCATCCTAAGGAAAAAATCATTTTCAGTAATAAGGCCGCCGGTTACTTCACATGTTTTAGCATCTATTTTTCTCTATAAGTGTGTGTGAATGTGAATCAATATAAATAATATAGCTATCTATCTATCTATCTATGTTAAGCTTCGGTACTGTTGGTGTTTGTGCATCGTGCAATAAGCGAGGTGACCCGCCAATAATGTATCAATTAGTGCTAAACGTTAGGACGGTCCAGTTAACTGAATTTGTTACTTCATTATCATAACATCAAAACCCTGCCGTACATGCACGACGACAATGATAGAAAGAAAGAAAGAAAGTATATTTATTAACTGAGTAAGAAATCGGTACAAATTGTCCACGAAACAACATTATCGTTAGATTCGTTCACATCAGTTGGATTAACAGCGGGCCCCCAAACTCGGCTAAGCCGGTCTCTTGGTGGCCCATTCCAAATTAATTGCCAAGAGCTGAATTGGCGCGATTAGAGACTATTATCGTACCATATCAAAACCTGATCTACATATAATTGAAATTGGATGGACGGATAATCTGGAATCAAATTTTATAGGAAACATATTTTCAACGCCTTATTATTAATCTAATGTGTTCGACCAGTGTGTGTTGTCAGTGATGACTGATGGCACTGAGACGTGATCTCTAACTATGGGCCTTATTAATAAGCTCCAAGTAGCACAACGAGCTATGGAGAGGGCTATGCTCGGAGTCTCTTTGCGAGATCGAATCAGGAATGTGGAGATACGTAGAAGAACCAAAGTTTTCGACATAGCCCAGTACATTGGCAAGTTGAAGAGGCAATGGGCAGGGCACACAGCGCGAAGGATTGATGGCCGACGAGGTCGAAAAGTTCTCGAGTGGCACGGCACACGCACACCGGCAAGCGCAGCGTAAGACGTCCATGCACAAGGTGGACGGATGACCTCATTAAGACCGCAGGATCGCGCTGGATGCAAGCCACTATAAACCGGTGTTATTGGAGATCTATAGGGGGGCCTATGTCCAGCAGTGGACGTCCCATAGTTGATGGATGATGATGGATGGATGATATTAATAAACACAGAATTACTTAATCCGAGCTTTGTATTTTTCTTTCTTATAAAATTTTTATTCAGTTGTAAGAAATTAATTGTATGAGTGCCGTACGAGAGGAGAGTATCCTATGTTCAGCAGTGGGCGATTACAGGTTGACGTTGATGATAAAAAGATAAATCGTAGAGTATCCACTTTGAAGTAACTTTGCGTTTATCATAAGCGGTTAAGTTTAATACGCAACTTCATCCTTGAATCTAACTTTGGCTAAAGTTACCACCGTCCAAAAAAATGTATGAATTCAATTGAAAGTAATAATGTACAAATCTAAAAAAAAAACAGATTTGCCGGCAGAAGTGAAAACTTGCTCTTAGACGGATTACGAATTTTCGACCAGGTTATTAAGATTCTAATGCTTAAGAATGTTAATAATTTTTTAACTAAAAAAATTGTATGTCATAAGAAAACCCTATGTTATATTGAATATTATGTAATGAATGTATAATCGTAATAAAAATTCAAGATTTTAGCAAATTCGACCTTACGAGCCCGGAGAGCAACATTTTCTACAGTAGAACTATTTGTAGAACTTACGGGAACGACCCGAATATAATTGTTAGAACTTTTGACAATGGAAACGAATTCAAGGAAAATAACATAACGTTTGATTGAAACCTCGTATCGTAGTTCCTATGACGGTAGAGATAAGTATTTTCCACAAACATAAGCAAACGATCAATAACGCATTATCGGCGACAATGGGATCGCTTTGTTCTCTAATCCCGTGTTCCGCGGGATTCTAGCCCATTGTGGACTTCAGAGCTATCATCAAATATGTACAAGTACCATCTGAGTAATTTATTAGAGAAATAGAGAACAAGAATGAATAGATGTAAGCCGCTACTTTTACGTTTCCATCGAAATTATATCACCAATTATCAGACCAATTAAAAAAACAGTGCGTGGAGTCCCTCCGCGCGAAAGAAGTGAAACTTCGGCGCAACAGTGATTTCATTCCCCCTCATATGGTAACGTTTAACGCAACCTTGTCGGAAGTCGCATTAGAAATTTCACTTCAAAAAAACATATGGTCTGAGCACCCATGTTCTGCAGTGGATGACAACTTGGTGTTGTTAGATTAAAAACTCAGGAGATACAAAAAACGATCATTAAGAAACAAGATCTTCAAATCTTATATAAGGCGGGATCACCACATTGTAGGCCCCGGTTGTTTTAACCGTTTTAAAAACTCTGATACCAGGGCTACACCTGGCCTAAACGAACGAACTTACTTTATGGATCAATTTTTTTTAAGAACTATTTTTTTATATTTACAGCAGCTACCATCTGATGAATTGATTATCGTTTATTATGCATATGAACTATTACTTTAATAAAAAATCACGTAGACACGTACTCGTAACGTACTTAGCTACCTTACCTATCTAGTATCTATAGTGTAAGTAAGTTTGCTCTTTGTTTAATATCTTCTGCAAACAATAGCAGACGATCAATAATGCATTATCGACGACAATAGGATAGCAATTGATGTTCTCTACTCCCGTGAACCGCGGGATTTCAGTCCATTGTGAATTATAAAGCTGCTAAATTAGATAACAGTTTTGAATCATCGTTTTGATCGAATAATTTACCCGGCCTGATTTATTAGCATAATCAAGCAGATTGGACGCTAATTTTGAACATGGACTTCTGACAATTTCAGCTTATTATTGATTTTTGGGTATTTCATTTTAGTCAAAGCTTTTTAACGCTATTCTGGTATGTTATATGTACATAAAACTGTTAAGGTCCAACAAGTTGACGGCACGAACTTAGATTTGGCGTAGCTTAAATAAATCATATCTCAGCGGTATTGTCTGAAGAAGAGTCAGATTCGATGATAAACAGTAGATATATACGCATGCATTGCAATATATTTTTGTTTTTATTTGTTTTAAAATACCTATAATTATTACCTAACACGGCTGCGTACTTAAAGAGCATATGGTGTTCTCCGCAGTAAGTTATGTAAAAAACTGTTAAATGGATTTGTTTAAATAATAGTTATTTGAATCAAAATCAAATCAAAATTTGCTTTATTCTTTAGACTTATGGAAATACGCATAGAATTGTCTTTTTACAAAGGTTTTCGATAACAATTACTAGTTATAATTTAATTAATTAGGTACATAAAATAATTCAATACAAATTAGAACACACTAACATAAAATAATATAAAACATTAAAAACAATTTATGGTAGGTATCTGCAATAGCATCGTTAAAAAGATCAAAAATAATTAAAATTAAATAAAATTAGAACAGCATTCAGTCTAATTACAAAATTTAAATAATCTTAACCTAAAAAAACTAAAAACTTGACCTAACAAATATATAAACTAGGCCGCTATTTACATGATGATGACTCAGTTTAGTTCTTCTGTTTTTTTTTGCATCTAAAATTTGAGTCAAAATTCAAATGTTCCAAGGCTTATAACATTCGAGTGGAGATTTTTTTTCACTGTTTTATTAGTAACAAGTAAGAAAAAATAGATTTTGTATAGGCGAATTGATATAAATCTTAGTTTTAGATATTCAACACCAAACAGTGGTGTGATCCCCTACCGATGTTTGTATGGAATGATGAGCGACTTGTTTTCTCTTAAATATATTATTAAACAAGAGAACAAAAAATAAACTCAGGTGACTACCGTTTATATAGCTTCAACTGCTGGAAATATTCTAAGTATTTATCGTTTCCAATAAGCTCCGATAACAGTTAATCCGACCACAACAGCGCTTTCAACCCGAGTGGCTTATAAACTAACATTGTAACAATCATAGTGATCCCTATCACACCTCACTAAATGGACCGCAGGATACCAAATCCTATTCAATGCAATGTTGCTGATTGTGGGATGATAGTGCCATTAAATCTTGTCGTAAAGGTACAATTTCGTAGCCAAAACCAAAAAAATATCCACCGTAATCCTAAGTTATTGACATAGCACAGCAGATTGGCAAGTTGAAATAGCAGTGAGCGGGACGCATTGCACGGATGACTGATGGCTGATGGAGCCGAAAAGGTCTTCAGTGTAGATCGCATACTGGCAAGCGCAGCGTAGGACGACCACACACGAGGTGGACGCTGAAGTGAAGAACCCAGGTTTGCGCTGGATGCAAGCTGAGTACATGTTCTTTTACTAAAAGTCTTGTGGTGGTACAGTAGATATTTGTTATTAAATTGCTCCGAAACAGCCGATTTTTATGATTTCTGTGGTTGGTGTTATTGGTATGTTTGGTAGGGCTGAAAACAGTTCTTAGGCAGTTTTTGTTTTTCTCCTAAATGATATGAGTGGAAATATTTTTACCGACTTCCAAAAAGGAGAAGGTTCCTACTCTGTTCCTCTGTATGAATTTATTTCGTGTATCTTCATCGATATTTTCGCCAATTGTAAACCAAATCTAAAAAACTGGACAAGTGCGAGTCAGGCTCGCACATCGAGGGTTCCGTACAAATCCAGAAAATTTCACAAAATTGGGAAGTAAGTTGTTAAAATCTCTAACATTACCATCGACAATTTTTTTTTCACTTTTCTCGTCATACGTCGAAAATTACACATTATTAAAATAATCAAAAACCTGTTTTAGCATGTGCTAATGAAGTTCTTTTATATGATACCTTACGTGATACGATTTACTTTGAATTTTGAACCCATATTTTGTGAATTTTGTGGCCCTATTTTTTGTGATTTAAATAAAAATGTACAGTTTTCAGATTTATTCCTATATGTGTATTCTGATACAATGCTTCTCGCTAAATTTCATAGTTCTATGTTAACGGGAAGTACGCTGTAGGTTTTGATTTTTGTGAGTGTCGATATATGCGGTTTTTTACGACATAAACGGCTCTAACTTTTTTAAACGATAACTGAGAAGTTTTTCTTTTACAAAACTGCAAGAAAGCATAGATATACGTATACAGTTTGAATTTCAACTCGATATCTTTACGCGTTCCCGAGATAAAGAGTCTTGACATACATACAGACGGACAACAAAGTGATCCTATAAGGGTTCCGCTTTTTTCCGTTTGAGGTACGGAACCCTAAAAATATTTTACAGTTCTAAAGGGTATACTCTCGAGATGATTTCATTTAAATTTAATTGAAATCGTCATAGCCATTTTTGAAAAATCAACAAAAATGTAAAAATACATCGATTTGAGCGAACTATTCAAATGTTGTACAAGATGGAAGTCGGTTTTGCCATTTTTGGCGAATAATACGGCAAAACAACGTTGCCGAGTCAATTAGTAAAAACAAAACCATTAAAGAAGTAAAAGTACTTCTTCAGTAAATATAAAAACTGTATTGCGCCGGTTATTTTAACTATCCACTGCTGAACATAGACCGTGAAGCGTGGGTAATCCGGCAGCAAGGTAGGTCAACGATATCATCAATGTCGCGGGTCGAACCTGGACACGATTGGCAAAGGACCGAGGCAGATGGCACTATAAGAGAGGGGCCTATATCCAGCAGTGGGATAAAGAAGGCTGCGGATAATAAAGAATCACGCTCACCCAGTGCGGATTGGTCAGTAAAATAAAAATATTATAAACTAGTTTTTAACCGCGGCTTCGCCCGCATGATATTTTGATTTTTGATGCAATATCATTATAATTTATGGCCTATGTGTTATTCTGATGTATAAGCTATATTATTGCAAAATTTCATCTTAATCCATTCAGTAGTTTTTGGGTGAAAGAGTAACAAACATCCATACATCCATCCATCTTCACAAACTTTCGCATTTATTATATTAGTAGGATATACTCGTAGTTTTATAAAATACTAAAAAAACACGCTTAGGACTCTTATTTTCTTTTTATAAATGCATTGTCATCGGTCTTTGATAGGTGTGTAAAGTTTAAAGAAAATTTGATCGCTTAAAGTAGGTCAAAATCGAGCTTAAAGGGGTTGGTTATAAACAAGCAAGCAAGCAGGCACACAAGCAAACATACAAGTGAAACTAATAAAAGCGTGTTAATAACGAACATCAATCTCTATTTACTAGATTATTACGATGTTGATAATTTGGCAATGGAATGCAAGTCCAATGTCGTCTCAGATTTAGCTCGATGTACGGTTTTGGCTCCAAAATAAACACTAGTGATGGAAATATCCTGGCTTTGATTCCCGCTCGAGACGTGACATTGGAGTTTATCAAGACATTCACTTCACGACGACAATAAACATTTTGAAATCATTTTCTATATTAACTAGTAGTCTGCCCCGGACTTGGACCTCGCGCTATTCCTATTTTATATCATAAATACCTACTGGGATTTAAAAAAACCGGACAAGTACGAGTCAGGCTCGCACATCGAGGGTTCCGTACAAAACACATTGTTAAAATAATTAAAAACCTGTTTTAGCATGTGCTAATGAAGTTCTTTTATGTGACACCTTACATGATACGATTTACTCACTTTGAATTTTGAGCCCATATTTTGTGAATTTTGAGGCCCTATTTTTTGTGATGTAAATAAAAATGTACAGTTTTTAGATTTATTCCTATATGTGTACTCTAAGACAATGCTTATCGCCAAATTTCATAGTTCAATGTCAACGGGAAGTAGGTTGTAACCCTGTAGGTTTTGATTTTTGTGAGTGTCGAAATATGCGGTTTTTTACGACATAAACGACTCTAACTTTTTTAAACGACAACTGAGAAGTTTGTCTTTTTTACAACAGCAAGAATTCATCGATATACGTATATAGTTTAAATTTCAACTCGATATCTTTACGCGTTCTCGAGATAAAGAGTCTTGACATACACACAGACGGACAGACGGACAACAAAGTGATCCTATAAGGGTTCCGATTTTTCCTATTGAGGTACGGAACCCTAAAAACATGTAACAGTATTTGTATGAAAGTAAGCGATTTATTTGAAACAAATGTTGAAAGACATGGATAACATTCGGTGAAATGTTTCAAATAGTCATCCGCAACTCCCGCAGAAAGTGGCGCCGCTTTGCCTCTTTTTACCACGGCCCTCGTAACTTCGCAACCACTACACAGAAGATGCTCATATTCAAACTTAAAAATTCTATTCATGTCAAATTTCATGGAGATCGGTTAAGCGGTACTTGAGTTATCGTCGAACAAATATACAAACAAACATACACTCAAGTGCCGGCTCGTCCCAGTAGACTCTGAGAACTCGCTTACGTTCGGTCAATGAAACGAATGTTTGTCCTTTATAGAATCGTAAACTATGCATTTGACCTTGTGATGATCTTTAGCAAAAATGTTGTGCATGAGCCAAGGAAGGTTTCTGTTTCTGCCGTAGCAACGCGTGCAGGGAATAGCTAGTTATCATATAAACCGTAGTAGTCCGAGAAGTGAGCGCAAAAAATATTAGCATTTTCTAAAAGCTGAATTTTCAAATCAAATCAATTAGCGCGGGGGCGCTTGTATACGCCCGTTTTTATTTTCACCGGACAAGGGACGGTTTTTTTCACTTGATTCGCGGTGTTTGTTCAGGCGCTAGCCAGTCACTGCGATGATTAGCTAAAGCCTGACTAAATTTCGGTTAGTACAGCCGCCTCACAACCAATGGCTAGGTTCGTGCGACGCCTGACTAACCCACCGACTCAACCGTGGAAGTCCACTACCGTCGCCGTAACGCCTGGCTATACTGTGACAGCAAGCGACGCTAGGAAATGGATTATTCCAACAGCCGTTCGGTCGTCTCGGGGACCTACTCTGTACTCCTACCTCCCTAATATTCCCTACGTGTCCCTACCTCCCTAACGTTCCTAACCTACCATATGAAGTCAATATATACTTGTATAGATAGGTACGGGATACCTGGACCGTGAGACCTATCGGCACCAGGCGGAGTTGGAAGGAATGAAGGATAGGTACGATTATTCCACTGCCGTGACTCAGACTCAAGCCACGATCACGGAAGGTGACGGTACTAGTTAGCTCTTGCCACAGTGGAAGGAACAGGTATAGGTAACCCGCCCGCCCAGCGGAACATATGCTGGGTACGGCGTCGTCCCCTGCGCTGCAGGCCTCTGTATGGGCTCCGTCTGGATCCTCGAAGGTCCGACGGCCGGTCGCCTATGACTATGACTTGACTGCTGGCGATGGTGGACCCTTGACTCCGAGTGCAGCCGCCCGAAGGTTCTCGCCACTGCACCCCTCTTGTTGTGAATCAAACAACCGTTAGATCGTGATTCATTTATTTCCGTACTTAACTACTATTTATACAATGATCTCTTACATCTAATTGGTCTTGAGGTAATGCCTAATTTGATGAGCGTGCATATTTGTGTGCCGCTGCCTCGCCTAGAGGGTTGACGATGAATCTGGGTCGCGACTCTGCAGATTTCGCCGGCTGACGCTATGCCCAGTATCGACACGCTAAACTAAGCATGTTCTTTATGGACAGTGTTGTATTGTATAGTTTTTAATGAATTTGTGTGTACGCTCTGGACATCCATCCGCCGAACAAATCATATAATCTGTTTATTGACGGTTCTTTGTCCGGTGAAAAAAACCCAGCTGCCTGAATCCGGAGTATATTACATATATCTATTGTACACCGCCAATGTAACGTTATACCCAAAATTAGGCTTTTTTTAATGCTTGCATTTATTTGCGATTAGCTCTCGGGCTACGGAACGGCCACTGCTTGATATAATATTCTTCCTCCGTTGAAATTCGCTACTTCCTGATCCTGTGGTCATAGTCTGGTTGTCTCGTCTCGTCTTATTGGTATACGTCTTACGCTACGCTTATAAGTGCATAATTTTCATTCAATAACTTAATGATCTAAAACTAAATAGCCACCAGTTCTAATTGTTATGTACCTCTAGTCCCTACTACCATTTCAACTCACTTAGTATATCGTTGTTGCAAATTTAAAACCATCCATGTGATATTTTTCTTATTAATTAGATTTTTAATTTTTTTGCAAGATTATTTTATGAGCTAGCGTTTACAAAAACTCTTATGTGAATATCTTGATATTTCACTGAGTACGGTGCATTTATATATTGCCTTATGTGACAGCCTATTAAGAACTGTTGATCAGTTTTTTTTTTGTTTTTATCAAAATGTTACTTTTTGCACATAAGAGATTTTAAATTTGCAACGACGATATAGGTAATAGTAGTAGGGCTATTTCAAAAAAATCCTTCTATTACTCAAGTAAGATAATAATCAATTTGTAACCATCGAGCCAGTATCTATAGAATCACGATCGTGCAAAAAAGTGTCCAAACTAAAACCTTGCCCAAACTACTTAGTGGGCAGGCTTTTTACTTAGTCTTAAGGCGATTGCAAGCCGACTACAACGCCGCGCGATGCCAAAGTATTCGGTTACAAGCACTAATTAATTAACATAATGACGAGATTCGAGAAAATGGGTCATTTTAAATTACCTATTTAATGTATAGGTATATCTAAGTAGGTATATATGACGGCGCTCGGACATTTTCTTTCAAACTACTTTTACTTAGGGACTGTGGCTCTGTAGATAGGTATTTGCTCTAAGTTTACAACCGAATTTCTAATGTAATTTTAAGACTAAGTGTTAATAGGTACAGATCAAATTAAAATTAGCGAAAAATTTCACTGCGTTAGGTTTATTTCAGGCGTAAAATAATTATAGCGTTTGGATAGCGCCCGCATTTCGGAACACTTCAAAAGCAAACTTACTCCAGTGGAGAGCTCTCGGGGCACGCCCGCTTGACCTCTGAGCATTTCACGTGAAGCTGTTCGTACACGAAGCCACGTATATAATTGACTGCCTCGGTGATCCAGGTTTGGTAGCTCTAAGTCCTGTGCCAAGACCATTGACTTGGTATTTTTTTCTGTTTACCATTTTGATGGCTGTTAGGAGGGTTCGATTTCCTCCTAGGGCAAGCATTTTTGTAATGAATTTGCTCTGTGTCGGGATGTCATTATCTATATATATATTTTTTTTTTTAATAGGTATATTATGTACTATTTCAGTTTCTGGTAGCCATATTTGAAGTTTTGCTCAGTTTTGGGATCAGAATCCGTATGTAGCATGTCCTTAATATCTTTATAAATTTATAACTTTAGGTAATAATTATTTTTCGTAAAAAATCGCAACACCGACTTTCACCATGTATAGAATTCGAATAATTTGCACGCATCGATGTGACATCTGTCGACAACGGCTCAGTCGATTTCAATAAAATTTAAATTGGACCACTTCAGGAGTAAATTCTTTTGAACTAAAAAATATTTTTTAAATCAGTTCACAATTGGCGAAAATATCGATGAACAAAAAAATATATATGTACAGACGAACATGGTACCTCCTCCTTTTGGAAGTCGTTAAAAAGTTACATCACTCGTATTTTATCTGTATTATTTTTTTGTTTTTATTGAGAGTCTTAATATACGAACGTCTTAAAGTCACTGAAGTCCATTTATAAGATACACAAAGCTCTCCGTGTAAGATGATAGACATAAATTGATTATTTTGAACAGTAATTTCCAACTGTTTGTGTTGTGACCAAAGTTACAACAAATGACTCCTAAAATAATCAAAAACTTAACTTTATTCCCTCTAAAATTTTGAATATTGTGTTCAGCTTGTTAAAATTGAACATTTTGGACTGATGCTTTATGCTGCTTATGTACGATACGTAAGGTCCACGGAAGCCGTGGGGTGGTCTGACCGTGCAGAACGTTGCTTAACTTCAGTAATCAGCGATCACTGAAGTTAAGCGCCTAAATATGTGTCTTGAACACTGCCATTTTAAGGTGCTAATTCACAGGGCTATAGAATGTTATCTATGCTTGCCTTGTACTAAACCTAAATAAGGTGATTCAGACCAACTTTAGTATAGGGCCAATCCAGTTTTTTTTGGGTCCCGTACCTCAAACGAAAAAAACGGGACCCTTATAGGATCACTTTGTTGTCCGTCTGTCCGTCTGTGTGTATGTCAAGACTCTTTATCTCGGGAACGCGTAAAGATACCGAGTTGAAATTTAAACGTATACGTTTATCTATGGTTTCTTGCAGTTGTGTAAAAGAAAAACTTTTTAGTCATCGTATAAAAAGTTAGAGCCGTTTATGTCGTAAAAACCGCATATTTCGACATTCACAAAAATCAAAACCTACAGGGTACTTCCCGTTGACATAGAACTATGAAATTTGGCGAAAAGCATTGTCACAGAGTACATATAGGAATAAATCTGAAAACTGTACATTTTTATTTAAATCACAAAAAAATAGGGCCTCAAAATTCACAAAATATGGGTTCAAAATTCAAAGTGAGTAAATCGTATCATGTAAGGTATCATATAAAAGAACTTCATTAGCACTTGCTATAAAACAGGATTTTAATTATTTTGACAATATTGTGAAAAATTATCGATGATTATGGTATAGAGATTTTGACAATTTACTTCCCAATTTTGTAAATTTTTTTGGATTTGTACGGAACCCTCGGTGTGCGATCCTGACTCGCACTTGTCTGGTATTTTTTTAGTGTGTTTAGCGCTCTACAGACTCCGGGGCCTTTACCTAACAATGTTTCGACTTTTTTTAGGGTTCCGTACCTCAAAAAGAAAAAAACGGAACCCTTATAGGATCACTTTGTTGTCCGTCTGTCCGTCTGTCCGTCTGTCCGGCTGTGTGTATGTCAAGACTCTTTATCTCGAGAACGCGTAAAGATATCGAGTTGAAATTTAAACTGTATACGTATATCGATGAATTCTTGCTGTAGTGTAAAAGAAATACTTCTCAGTTGTCGTTTAAAAAAGTTAGAGTCGTTTATGTCGTAAAAAACGCATATTTCGACACTCATAAAAATCAAAACCTACAGGGTACTTCCAGTTGACATAGAACTATGAAATTTGGCGAGAAGCATTGTCTTAGAGTACACATATAGGAATAAATCTAAAAACTGTACATTTTTATTTACATCACAAAAAAATAGTGCCACAAAATTCACAAAATATGGGCTCAAAATTCAAAGTGAGTAAATCGTATCATGAAAGGTGTCATTTAAAAGAACTTCATTAGCACATGCTAAAACAGGTTTTTAATTATTTTAACAATGTGTTTGTACGGAACCCTCGATGTGCGAGCCTGACTCGCACTTGTCCGGTTTTTTCCTAAGAAGACAATATATGTAATTACAATTATTACAATTTGTACCTATGTGTTTTGCTGAAATGAATAAATATATTTTACTAATCTACGTTACGTATATTTACCGAGCAATCCTGCCCTCGCAAGCAGCACCCATTCACGAGTTGACACACGTGCTAGCCATCGTCCTCCTCGACCACATTTTTGGGAAGAGGGCTCGCCGCTACGCAGCGCCGCCGCAAGAAGAGGCGCCTAGGCGAGCTTGAGTGCTCCGGGCATACACGCAATCCCTATGCTATATTTAAACACTCTATCTTTTCTTCTCTTTTGTGAGGCCTCGGTCCGGCTTTCTGTACTGACTAACTTATGTTGCCTTAAGATTGTTGCCTTGATAAATAGTTGTCTCACTGTGAGTACGGCGCATTTTTTGTATAATAATAATAATAATAAGCATTTTATTTCGACCAAAGATCATATAGATTTACACTAATTTACAAAAACATTAAAATTTGGTTATTTACATTTCATATTTTGATTATTTGTAAGCACATGAATCATATAACAATGATTCATGTACTCACAGTCAAAACGGTTCGCAAATACGTTCAGGATGGTGTTGTCGCTGGCCCGGACCCTGCGCACCAGGGATGTGCACCGCTTCCGCATCGTTGTATAGAAACAATCGACGCGCGACTCGGCGAACATGCCCGACGCGCTGCAGTGCCGGGGCAGCCCCATCAGCACCCTGAACGCATTATTGTATTGAATACGAAGGGTGCTGTACTGTTTCTGCGTATACGCCACCCACAGGCTGCCCGCGTAGAAGGACGTACAAAATGCTCTGAATAGAGTAATTTTGACGCTCCCCGAACAACGCGCAAACCTGCGGGCTATCATATTAGCCCTCACAGACAACGCCCTCCGCTCCCTCTCTAAGTCTGCATCGTCTTTCAGGTCAGAGGTTAACATATGTCCTAGATACTTGAACTGATCTACCCGCTTCAGCTCGCTTCCATTCAGTTTGATGTTAGGTATGGTATCCAGACGCTTCCCTCTGGCCTGAAAGACCATACATTCACTCTTTTTAGCATTATAGAGCAAGCCATGACTCCGTGCGTATGCTTCACAAATGGTCAGAAGCTTCGATAATCCACAGACAGAGGCGCTCAGCAGCACCATGTCATCTGCATAACTAATATTATTGACACTGACTCCATCAATATGACAGCCGACACGTGTGCTGCTGAGCTCCTCTATCAATGCGTTGACATAAAGGTTAAAGAGCCTTGGCGAGGTCAGCCCTCCCTGCCTCATACCGCACTGCAACTTGTATGGCTCCGACAGCGCGCTCGACCACCGAACGACGTTGACCTGGTTCAGGTACCAGTACTTGAATAATTCCACTAATTCTCTGGGCATGTATATGTTGACTAATTTCTGCCACAAGATGTCGTAGGAAACGAGGTCAAACGCTTTCGAGAGGTCGAGGAAACACGCATATATAGGCGTGCTACGATCGGTGTAGTACTTGACAGTTTGCTTCAAACACAATATAGCTGTTTCGGTTGATAGCCCAGGCTTAAAACCAAATTGGTTGCTGTGAATATTTAGGTACTTGTCGAGCTCAGTGTTAAGCAAACTATCAAGGATCTTCGCCATTATCGTTGCCAGAGAGATCGGCCTGTAGTTACAATGATCGCCATTGTCGCCCGTTTTACTTTTCACTATTGGCACCACCACTGTCCTCATCATGTCTGCCGGTAAGTATGAGTGACTCAGACATAACGAGTAAAACATAGCCAGAACTCTAGGCAAGTGAACGCCAGCGTTCTTTAAATGTTCTATGCTCAGGCTGTCATGACCAGGAGATTTTCCGCGCGACATCGATGTGATAGCTTTTCTCACATCTTTCGCCAAAAATCTTGTACTCGTCTCCTGCCCACAAGGTCCACCCACCTCGGAAGTCTGTGGTGGCCCCAACGGTGATTTCACAGTAAAATGCTCTCTAAACATGTCAGCTATGCACTTCGCGTCATTCAGTCCACTGACGCTCACAGGTAGGCTCGGCTTATTTTTCATTTTCTGTGTGCTCTTCCAAAAACCACGAAAATCATGCTTAGAATGTTGAGATGCGAGTATGTCCATCTTTAATTGTTCACTATTATTTTGACACCACTTTAACCGTGATTTAAAGATTCTACGACTCTCCCGCATCTCTTCCCACGCAGTACCCTGTTTAGGTTTGCCCCACAGAAGCCATATTTTGAATTTGCACCTCGCCACCCTGTGAGCCTCACGAACGTGCTTGTTCCATCCAACAACAGGTTTTTTCTTTCTCGGAGGAGGGATAGAATGACATTCCGAGGCGGCCTTACAAAAAACGTCAATAATATTTTGATACAATTTGTCAATAATTAGGAAATGATCTGAAATATTACATTGTTTATCGCAACAGTCAGTAAATTCACTCGGAAAATCTATTAATCTTAATTTTTCATTACATAATTTACTATACATGTCAATTTGTTCAGAGGTTTTCTCACCCCATCGTATTTTATTACAAATGTTAATATTATCTTGCACAAGTTTTGGTTTGATTATGCTTAACTTACATTGGATTATGAGTGGTAAATGGTCGGACCATACGGGCTCGTATTGAATGCTCGCATTAACCACAGTCTGAAAAGCCGACTCAGTACAGACACAGTGATCCAACCAACTCACCGACCCATTTGCGTCACTAATAAAACTGTACGTGTCCGAAAGCAAACCTATTTTCACTACATCAGCACAAGTCCATTCGCACTCAGCACAAAAGTTCGTAAGGTCATAGAAAAATTGCTCACCAGGGTTTGAATTATAGTCGCCCAGCATGTAGACACATTGAACATCTTCATTCTCAATGATAGCGGTTAACGAGCCCAGACAATCCGTAAACTCAGCTAAGTTAACTGTTTTGTTAGTCGGCATATACACACTAAATACTAAGAATGACCTTTCACCTACAACTATTTTTATCGCGCACATTCGTGTGTTATCGCAATTCACCACTGACACGTTGTGAAACACATTCCTATTCCACAGCAACGCTACACCGCCCCAGCATCTGCCCGCGATCATGCCGTCTGATAGGTCCATCGGTGATACGCCCGTGTAGGAAAAATTATCGTCGATACAGCCCAAGTAGTCGATTTCATGCGGCAGTAACCAGTGTTCCTGCAGAGCGACTATGTGCGACGACTTACACAGCTGTCGTACATCTTCGATCGAGCGCTTCACGTTCTTGCAATTAAAACTAACAAAGTTGTATAAGTCATCGCTTTCCATGATTAGCTCTTTCTAAAGCCGATACAGCGCTATTGCCGTTCACATGTTTTCGTTTGAAGCTCACAAATTTTCTAAATATTACTCCTCGCGGCCACAGTTGGTCATCAAGGAATGTGTCCAACTTGTTTTCGGCTACAAAAAATTTAAAAGCGATGTGATCTTTTTCTTGTTTAAATGAAATTTTCTCTAAAGTAATAATTTCTTTCGTTTTCTTGTAGATGTAATCGACTATATCTTTTTCCATGGTATCTTTGTGTATTTTTGTAATGAAAATAGGAACCCTTTGAATCGCAGCCTTGAATTTTCCCTCCAGATCTCTCGAATTTCCCGATACACCGTGATATCGATACATTGGTTTATTACGCCTAGACACAGTAATCCAACCTTCTTTAGGTTTTTCGTTGAAAAGTTCCGCTTGTCCTACTGTATCTATTGCGCTGTGGCGCACCGAGGCGCCCGCCTCAGTACCTACTCCGTTATCGATGCACTGCTGCAACTCGCAGCCATCGCTCGATGCAGCAGGAGCGGGTGACGTCACTCCAGCTCGCGGCTCGTCGGTGCCAGAGCCGTTTGCCGGTTTCGTAACATGATTCTTCACACCATTATTTAAAGTCGGTAAGCGCTGGCTCGGTGACTGTGATTTCCGCACAGTTTGTCGATCTACCCTCAGTATATCTCTAAATACTGGCACGGTACTACAGCCCATAACTCGATTTTCATTACAATCATTTGACTCATTTAATGTTGAATTACTTATATGAGACAGGCCCATGGGACCACTCTCTAAGAGCCATGCACCTCTCTTTGTGTTTATATGGTGTGCGGCGACGGGTGGTAATGAGTCATTCTTCATCTGTAACAACTCAGTTCTGCACTCACTGAGCTGATCCTGTGTGACATAACTTGATTTGATTAAATTCACCTCATCTTGAACTTTGAGCAGATCTTTCAGTAATTTTGTACAGTCAAGATGATCAAATAAAATCGGTGGTAGCTTTTCTAGCTGGCGAGCTACAAATACCGGAACAATATCCGGTTCGGTTGATTTAAACAGATTTATTATATCTAACAAATCTCTTCCTTCTTTTCCTTTGTTCTTTCGATTTATTTTCACTTTGTCCGTCGGAATCGATTCAAATAACAATGATTTTGAATTTTTGATTTCATCACTAGAAAATGACGTCGTACAAATTCGCACCAAAGTGTCTTCGTCCACTATCGAAATTTTATTTTGCACATAAGAAAGCAACTCGTCTATCACGATATTGCACGAGTTGCACTTAACTGTCGTCATATTTTTTTTTTTTTCGTACTGAGCGCTTTATACGCTCACAAAACGCCCGACACGGAGAGGTGCGCGCGCGCGATAAGTAATTCTGTGGTCGGAAAGAGCCTGGGTTTGAAAGTTATAACTTTTTTTGTTCAAAATTATGTTCTGAACCACCTTTTTTCGGCCTTAATACACCAGTTCTGCATAAGGAAGTAAGTTCGTATAGGCCGAGTGGCTAGCCCTGATGTCAGAGTTTTTAATCCTCTGACATGGCTAAACGGTTAAAACAACCGTGGCCTACAATTTAACGTGTCATCCAAACCACGGTAGCGCTCGCGACTTTGATAACTGTATAAGTATCTTCAGTTCTTCTGCAGATCACAAAATATGGGCCTTAGACAAGCTTTAACAATGATTATGTCCATGACTGAATAGAACTGACGTGTTCATGGCTTGGCGCCAAGCACTATGACGTAGACATGACGTCAATACAGTAATTTCCATTATCTAGATACTTGTATTATAGTCTAGATGAGTTGCAAAATATACGCCAAAGATAAATGTACTGTAGCAATCGATTTAACCGAGGGGATACCCATTGACGATGGTAAGTGAAATGAGATGCTAAAGAGAAAAGCGTTATTAATTTGATATTATGTCTGTAATATAAGATGTGAATGTAGAAAAGGTTTTAGATTTTATTTTATTTTATTTCTTTACTAAATCTACAGCCCTTAAATAATAAATAATATAAATTCACTTGTAAACTAAACTTAATAAATCAATCAATCAATCAATCGTTTATTGCATCATATGTAGTATAATTTACATGCAGGTCTTAAGAAACATGTTTAGTATCTATATTCTATAAGTTATACATATGACCCTATTAGGGTATAGCAATATTGTGCGGAGCGATTTATTTGTTTAATGTACTATTTCTATTACATTTTAATGTAATGTAGCATTTCGTGATAAGTAGGTTCTTCAATACTTATGCAAATTCGATTTCGTCTTCAATTTTCTTAATTTCGACCGGAAGTTTATTAAATATTTTAACAGCCAACGAGCATGGCCCGGAGCTGTGTATCGATAATTTTGATTTCGGTAACATTAAATTATGTTGGTATTGGGATCTGGCAGGATGGACACAAAGGCCAATTAAAGATTTATACTATGTTACCTAACTAAAAAATTGCAGCTTTACATTACACACATATCTACATTTTATTGTATTGTAAATTTACATATAATTATGTATACAGTTGCACAATTTCTAATGTGTGTGTGTGAGTGAGTTCAATTTACTAGTACCTACGTTCCAACTAAGTCATGCAAAATTTTAAACACCTCTTTTTTTAAAGTCTCTTTACTACTATGAAAGATGTCAATAAAGTTTCTAAATTTCATATTATACGTTCTATGCAGGCGATTAACTATTGAGTTTTGTGCATAGTTTGTGCGAGATTGAGAAACAGCAAACAACTTGGTAAGCCTAGTGCGAATCATAGGAGTACAAAAACATAGGACATTCATGATTATCAATATATCCATTGCACATGCCATGCAAAAATGTCATATCCAAAACGGTGCGTCTGTTTTCAAGGCTAGTTAAGTGGTGGTACTTACAAGCGTCTTCATAGTTATTACAATATTTATGAACTCTATAGTTAAGGTGCTTAATGAATTTGTGTTGAATATTCTCTATGTCTCTAATGTATGTACCTATGTGATGTACGATGGACTCCAAATAATACTAGAGTATTCTAAAATACTACGGACATAAAAGAAATACAGTAATTTTATACAATTTATATCTGAGAAAGGCTAAATAAAGCCTAGACTTTTATAAGATTTTTTGATAATAGATTCAATGTGCTTCGAGAATGTTAGTTTCGAGTCTAGCAAAACTCCTAGGTCACGTACCAAGCACGATCCAGATATGTTAACGTTAATAATTGATAGTTGAATTTAAAGGAATCCTTCTTACGCGTAAATGAGACATAACGACATTCATCCACATTCACACTTATACGATTACTAGCTTTTGTCCGCGGCTCCGCCCGCGTGATTTTTTGACTTTTGTTTGTTTTGTTTTATTATTTCGGGATAAAAAGTAGCCTATGTCACTTTCCGGCCCTTGAACTATATCCATGCCGAAAATCAAGTCAATCTGTTGCTCCGTTGGTGCGTGAAAGAGGAACAAACCAACAAACTTTTCGGATTATAATATTAGTATGATTTTTGAGTCTGGTTATTTCATACATTGTGTTGAGAGTAGACTTAGAAACGTTTTGTTTAGAGTAACAAACTTTTTTGCTTGGTCATAAATCAGAGGTCCCATTTGAATTTTATCGGAATCAGCTAAGTTGTTTTTGAATAATCAACAACAATCCAACTGGTATTTTGTTTTCTTCTTCTTTTATATTCTGACGTCGCATTATCTGAAATCATAATGCTACTTGTCCCATTCGCTACTATTTTATAACGTATGTAGGTATATGTACAATTATATTTATATATTATATCGTATATATGTAAGTATATTTAAAACTTAGATTGAATTAAGTATATTTAGTTTATTATTTATAGGTGTTTTCTTTGTTTATATATATTTAAGGCCACTATTTCTTGTTCTTTTCCGCTCATATTCGTGCAAGGTTGTCTGGAAGAAATCGCCATCGGTGATAAGGCCGCCACTTTATAATCATATTTTTTGTCGTATATGTGTAAATCGTGTTTATTTTTCAAATTGTCGTTGTAAATAAAGAATTTTGTCTGTCTATTTTATGCATTTGCTAGAGTCAAGTATAAGTTATTAATATTTTTTGATATTCTATCAAAATAGTCACAGTTGTAGTCACATTATAGTCTTAAAAAGTCGCGGTCAAGTCCAAGCATAGTCCAAGTCATACCGTGGAGATACCGTAGGGAGTTTTGGTAACAACACGGAACAACACGATACACCACCATTATAGCACTTGCCTACACTCATGCACGCAATTCAGCTCATAACCAAGGAACTGCCAGAATTTGTTATTAATTTTTTTAAAACACAAGTTTAGCAAGATAATACAATGTGGCGACATAATTTATCCGCGTTTCCGCCGCCGTGTAAGTTCTGACATCCTGTCCTGACAACATCCTGTATTCTGATTGAGCTGAAATTTTGCACGCATATGTATATTGCGTGACAATGCAATAATATGGTACCATGGAGCTGATCTGATAATAGAATCGGAAGGTGGTCATAGGAACTCCTGTGCTAAACAACATATACTATACCCGTCGTGTTTGGGCTCGTTTTACTTATCTTGGCTTGCACCCTGCTGCTACGTGATATTCAGGATCTCAAAAGCTTATATTTTAAAAGTTATATATTTCTATACTAATTTATAGATGGTAAACACAGAGTCTCGTCGTACCAAACGTTCACGATAGCACCGAGTTTCGCGTTGAAGTAGTTAAAAATCACGGAGTATATAGCGGGATGGAGAGCTTCTCACGGCGGCCGAAGCTCTCTAAGCACCACTGCTTTATTGTCAGGCGGAGGCTTCATCAGACGGGCGAAGGCTCCCGCCGCGCCGCGGTTCAACAAATCGCTGGCTCGGCGCGTCAAAAAATCTGGCAAGGGTGTTAATTTAGAAGAAAATTCAAGCATTGTTCAAGCGTCAATGTAGGCCGTGTTTTCGGAGCATGCCGACTTTAGAGTACCTGAGGGGGGCCAGCGTAGGCACTTCCCCAGAAGAAGAAAAATATTAAATCCAACAAAACACCAAACTTTCCATCATAGACTAAAGATGGCTCTAGGCAAGTCAGATGTCAGTGAGAAAAAATTGAATTACAAACTGAAAGACTCAGATTCGTATAACGAATCAAAGATGACAAATCGTTAAACGCGGTTTCAATTGAAAACTTAGGAAAGGTTAGTTTTTCTACATATCCTTTTATTGTTTACACACGAATCTGAGGGAAAAACTTAAATTTTGTACACAATTGAAGTCGGGTGTTCCATTTTGGCGAAAAATAATTATGAAATTCCGGATTCGATCTTGTACTTCATTTGCTGAGCATGGTGCGCTCAACAAAGATATTAAGTAAGGAAATATCAAAACAGACTTTTGTAATTATCAAAACCGTCTATAGAGAATCTCGCAAATTACATATTGTATCAAACAATAAACAAGGGTTCTAAACCCCCGAGATCAACGTCACGTTGCTAAATGAATTCATTAAAACCAAGCAACATTGCCAAGCAAATATAAACCAAAACCCTCTATCATCAAACCTCATTTTGAATAATATTTATCAAGGAAGTAGGTAAAATAAGATCATAATAGATCATGGCACGAAGTTCCGATACAAAGTACAAGTAGAGAGTTGCAGTGTAAATGAGGTATTATATTTTCAACGGAGAGTTTTAACAAAGAGTGGAGAAATTAAAAAGGAGCTGTAAGACAATAGAAAAGTAAAAAAAAAATCTACAGTTACAGATATTGTTGAAATATTACTAACTAGCGACCCGCCCCGGCTTCGCACAGGAGTAAAGCCGGAAACATACTATCGGACGCGGCTGACGGACGCGGCTGACAGCCGCGACTTAGCAATGTGCACAGTCTTAAAACATCCGGTGTGCCAGATCGCTCTCGGACGTCCCAACGCTCAAGGTCGTCCGAAGGTGACGTCCGCGACTTATGTCCGATAGTGTGCACGGCTCAGTGTACTTTCATAGTCTAGGTCGCGGCTGTCAGTCGCGTCCGTAAGTCGCGTCCGATAGTATGTTTCGAGCTTAATACACACATTATAAACCTTTCCCTTGAATCACTCTATCTATTGAAAAAAGTCCGTTGCGTAGTTTTATAGATATAAGCATGCATGGGGACAGACAGCGAGAAGCGACTTTGTTTTATACTATGTAGTGATAGTGATAATAATATTGACTAGCTTTTGCCCGTAACTTCGGATACAAAACCCATAGAAATATTTTATTTTTCGCCTCTACCTTGCGGTAACTTCTACCACGGAATATTTAAAGACTATTTTTTAGTCATGCTAAAAGTCAGGAAGATCCGTCGCTCCGTTGTTATGTAAAAGGATAACAAAAGCGTTATATACACTGTCAAATTTATAGTTATCATCATAATTATCAGCTATAAGTGGAAGTCCTACGCTACGCTTGCCAATGCATGGGCTCCATTCGAGATCTTTACAGCCCTGTCGGCCATCCGTTCTCTGAACTATTTACCATGCCACTGCTATGGATTTATAGTAAACATTAGCCTTGATATTTATAATCAGCTTTCTAAAAAAATCATTGAATCACCTTTCGAAGAAAAAAAAATCGTAATAATTCGGTTTGTCAAACGAAATTATGTCATATCTACCTAAATGGTGCCTCAGACAAGACACAGACTTGTCAAACATGTAAAAAACTTATTTTTCGTTGGAAGTTAAATATACTAGTCATTTGCACCTTTAAAGAGCCCGCTCCTGAAACGAAGGTAATTCAAATTAACAGTAACTATAGACAGATAGTAAGACAGCCCACGCAGCAAAATTTTACTCCAGACTCATCATACTCGATACACTTATACTCGAGCTATGTAAAAAACCTGCTTAACCCCTTACATAAAAAGGAACGCTACATTTTCCTTTAACATAACGTAGCTCTTAAGCGGATTGATTTTGCGCTAGTTTTATAACATGTAAAAATTACACGATTGAGAATGTTCTAAACGATTATTAGAAAGTGTTTTCTATTTCAGAAATAAGCTTGATAAATTAAATAAACCAATAAAATTATATGTACAGTAAACCAATGATAAAACTAGTAAAATTGATTATAAATAAAATAAAATTAATTTATTCAGGCTATAAAACAAAGGGTTGTGCACACGACTATTCTTAATATCTTTTTCCAAGTAATATAATAGTTTAATAAGTTCAGGAGACTTGGATTGAATATCTAAATTAATTTACGAGTAAATGTTTTCCTCAAGAGCCCCCGTACTAAGAGCAAATACTGCCGGCAAACATTGCGGCGGGTGGCAAACATTTGCGTACGGCTCCAGCCGACGCCTCTCGATTTACCCCTATTTACTCACAATGGAAGTGTCGATGGGCAGAAAAACCAACATTACACACTAGACAATGGATTTTTTTACAATAAACCAACATTACCAATGTTCGCAAAGCGTTCTGACTTTAAATTTTTAGTTCGAACATCAATATTTAAAACCACAAGATTATTTTGCAAAAAATAGGATGACCGACTTCACCCGTGTACAGAATTCGCGAATATTTCGCACGGATCGATGTGGCACTTTTCACATTATTGTTGATTTATCAAAAATGGCTCAGTCGATATCGATAAAATTTAAATGAGACCAATTTCGAAGTAAACTCTTTCCAATAAAAAAAGAACTATTTACATCAGACTACCTACTACGAAAAAAGTTATACGTGGTTATATAATTGTATACCTCCTTCGGTGGTTCGTCGGTCAAAAATCAAGTCGATGAGTTCGAAGAACAATAATGTAGCACATTTTTGCCTGAGACTGCCATTCCTTCAATTGCAATCTAGGAGTATTCAAATCAGAAGTAAACATATTCTAGCAGTAAGCGTGCCAGGTAAATGTCATGTCGTACAGGGAAGTAAAGACACTGGCGGAAGACCGCGAGACATGGAAGTTGCCGATAACAGCCGCGCTCTTAACCCGGCGTGAGTGAGGTCGGGTATCTCATACCCGACCATTTGTAAAACTATGAATATTTGCTAATTGTGCGATTTCTGCTACTTGGCTGGCTCGGCAGCTAAAGGAAGAGGTACGGGGAGTAATTTTAAGTGACAGTAAGAGTCTTGCGCCAATAGTGGAGTAAACTACACGTACTTAAACACAGAGAGGGCAAGTCATACCCGAACTCATAGTCGTTCTAACTATAAACCTAAATTAATAAAAAAATTAAAGATAACTAAAATATAAATTTTGGTTATCTTTTAATTTTATGCGTATAATAATTAAATTTCCTTATTTTTAAGTGTGTAAACTATAAAATGTCTTATGTAGAAAAACATAGACAGCTTAATAATTACTAAGGGTTAATAGTCATTCCATTTATCAAAATCAGCAAATCTATATTCGGGTATGTCATACCCACCTCTCAGCTGGTGTAACAATTTTTCACCTCATTCACGTCGGGTTAAATTCTGAATGAAGCGTGCTACATTCTAGACTGCATCTCTGCTAAAGGCATAATGTAATGAATGTGATACGCAAACCTGTTACAATTTCACGGTTCTAACTCAAGAACAAGCGGAATTTCTATGATTTTTAATTATTTGGATTTGTTTCTTCACTGGACAACAGAATAACAATCAAACACCTGTAGATACACAAAAATACGACGTACAGCTCCAGCCAATACAAAGGCAGACGTTCAATTAGAAAGTGTAGAATAAAATCAGCCAAGTGCGAATTAGACTCGCGCACGAAGGGTTCCGTACCGTAACTCTTAATTTATTTTAACTAGTTATATTTGAGGTGAATATATAACTAAATATTCTGTAAACATTTGATTGGATACGGATTATTCTCGTTGGAGTAAATATTTTGTTTGGCGCTGCCATGACACGGGTGCCTCACGAAATTGCGGGTCTTGATTCATTATCTTACAACAGAACTCTAAAATAGAAAAAAATCTTTTATTATAGCTTAATACATTTTGATGGGTAACATCTTTCTGTGGAAATCGACAGGCTGAAGTATTCTAATAGGGAATTAAAATAAATAGATAGGAAGATGCCCATTTATAATTTCAAGTTAAGCCTTAAGTACGATACTCATCGAACAATTCCTCAACTCAAAGTTTTGATCTTTATAAAGACCTAGGCAACACACAAAGGTGTACTTTCAGCCACTAGAAAAAGGGTAGGTGGTTGCGACGATGTATTACTGTTCTTACTACTGGTAGTAAGAATGGTAGTAACACTGGGAACAAACCTATTAACCTCATTTGATTATTTTGTAATACTTACTTAAAAGGGTAGATGTACCAATTGTGGCCTTCGCAATACAGAGAGTCGTGTCTAACAGCCATCTATCTGATACACTTCGGAGAGTGCGCCTAAGAGTTGCACAATCTGGTACCATCTGCCCGTCTCTTCTATCTTGCGGCTAGACTGATGCAACCACCAGAGACATTTAGAAAAGCCACCCTTTTATGGTGGAGATCCCTTGCGTTGGAACCAAGTTTCGAATGCAGATTCCTCATACGAACTGCCAGAATGTGGGACGCTTGGCTTGAGTCTATCTTCCCGTATAATCTGTATATCTGCCTAACATCAGACAGTATGTAGTCAAACGCAAACCTACACGAAATAAAAAAAGTCCAAGGTGAAAATTAGTATCACTTTTCCGAACCGCAAATAATCGTGTAACATCACCCTAATAAGAATAATAAGACGCCATGAATAAGACAATGCCATCTTGAACCGGCTCATTTTAGAATATCAAGTTTCCAAAGCGTTAATATTTCATCGTTTCTCGGATTAACTCAAATCTGGATGATAATGAAGGCTATGACGTCACCGTTGTCTACAGTCTGCTGGACTTGATATAACTGGGACTTTTAAGATGGTCCACTACAAACCTGTTTGGTTAACATTTTGTACAACAGTAAATTATTATAAAAATGTAACTTTTTAAACATACATAAAGCATAATAAAGCTTTTGAAATCCTGGTTATCACGTAGCAGCAGAGTGTTAGCCAAGACAAAAAAACGAACCCAAACCCGACGGCTCTAACTTGTTTTGTACAGGAGTTCCTATGGCCACCTTCCGACTGCATCATCAGATCATTTTCATGGTACCATATTACTGCATTGTCACGCGATATACTTATGAGTGCAAAATTTAAGCTCAATCGGAAACCGGGAAGTTGGTCAAATGTAACTGATAAGATTCTACCCGAAATTAGGTACATATGTAGGTACCTACATCCATAGCAAGTTAAAGCAAAGCTTGTAAAAATATATTTTCCCGTCATTCCCATAAAATAGTCAATTATTTATTCGATGTTCATAATGCGATATTTCGGTACTTAAGGTTCTTATTTTATATTTTTGTGTAATATAATATAGACTCAATACCGGGTATTGCGGCGTTTCGCCCCGCAAGCTGTTACCTACATATTTATGACCTTACAATGAAATGACAATTATATTGTTTGTATTGGGACGATGTTTTATTTTAGGTTTTTTTAAACGATTGTTAAAAAAATTGTCTAGTTCGTATGAATTTGGTTTTAACTTTGCCAGTAGAATTAAAAAAACGATTGCTCTTAATAAATACGTTGCTGCTGATCAAAACTATTTTTATATGGACATATATAGTTTTGCTGCTGACGGTTCCCTACATATTTCAACTGAATTTCACTCAAAGTAATAGCTCAGATAAAGTTGCGCAGAAACAAGTCTTTACTACCAAGAAAAAATATTTTATGGGGTTAAATCTGCGAATAATAGAATAACAAGATTATTTTTTGCAAAAATTGGCATAACCGACTTCACCCGTGTACAGAATTCGCGAATATTTCGCACGGATCGATGGAGCATTTTTCGCAACGTAGCTCGTTCTCTCTTAAATCCATGTAGTGAATAATTATTTTTTGCAAAAAAATAGCATGAGCATTCACCCGTGTGCAGAATTCGCGATTATTTCGCAAAGATCAATGTAGCATTTTTCGCATTATTGTTGAATTATCAAAAATGGATCAGCTGATTTCGATAATATTTAAATGGAACCAATTTAGAAGTATATCTTATATTTCTCTTTCCAATAAAAAAATAATTATTGAAATCGGACAACTATGAAAAAAGCTATGCGTGGTTATACATAAAAAAAAAACAAAAAAAAATATACGCGTCGAATTGCGTCTCCTCCGGTGATTCGTCAGTCGAAAATACGCCAAGATTGTCGCAAAATTTGTATAGAATTTTTAAAACTGTCTATCCATCCAGTATCCCCTAAGACGTATATTGCTGGACATATCAGAAACTGCTCATGCGCACACGCACACAATAACACACACACATATACGCACTTTTCGCTGTGTTTCCTTTTCTTGTTTACGAAATCACTTAGTCTAAATTAATAGTACAAGTTGTCTACCATATTTCGGTAATCGGTTTCAGTTTCCCGCGATACAGCCTAGCCCTAGTGCGGGGACTATTGTCAATCTGGTGTCTGTTTATAATTATTATTTTAAGGCAAATAAATATTTTTGTATTTTGTGTATGTCTTTCCTATGAATCATGGACAATCTTTACTCTTATTACTTGAGTTAAATATCTGAATATATTGGAACATAAATCAAGAAACTAGGTAATAACAAAATGTGTTATTCACCTTGAGTATAAGTACAATATCCGAATGAGACAGCTGAGGTCCAACCAGGAACCTGCCAACAAAACCGTTAATAGAACTTATTTTTATTATATGTCTCTCCTTCTCTTTAAATCATATCTATATTTTCTCTCACGTAATAAAATTTGGCTCAACTTGACTCTTGTGACTATTGATTCTATATTTATGACATCGCTCTCCAAGAAATTCTTGTTCAGTAATGTGCAGTTTAAATGATAGGATTTTACGCACAATTGCACATAACTTGGTGCACTGCAAAATGAAAGAAGATCATAACAAATTTTAGCGTAGCATCGAGGACGGTACGTTTCTTAAAGGGATTTAAAACTGAGTGAGTTTATTTACTATTTTCTCAGAGCAAATAAAAAATCAAGAGAATCGTCGTTGAACAGTCAAGTGAAGCCGGTTTTTTATACATGTGTGAGTGCGTCGGTGTTGCGCCACCATAGTTCGACTGACAAGCCAAGGCGTAGTTTCCTTGTACGTTGATTTGTGTGTGAATTGTCTGTACACGGCGAAGCGTAGTTTTAGTTGGCTTCACTTGTTTGTTCACAACATTCTCTCTTGATTTTTTTATTTGCTCTGTACTATTTTTAGCATTTACTGATTTTTTTATTTTTGTTTCTATGTAATAACTTGAAAAGGAAAATGAGATCGAATCTTTCTTTGCATTCGTCTAATAAATACAGTGTAGCTCGTATAGTTTATTTATGATGTAGTACAGTATGCATAAATACATAAATACATTTGTTAGGGACATCTTACGCCCGGTCTCTGACCCTACATTAGCAAAGCTTGTAGTATGGTTGCCAGAGAATGATATGCTACATTTACATATTTTTTAAGTTCTTATGTATTTAAAAATATATATTATAATATATAGATAACAACATCTAGACACAGAGCAATCACCTTTGTACATCACAAAAATGCTTGCCTTGGGTGAGAATCGAACCCATGCCTCTTTGGACCAGGAGTCAATCACTGGGCTACCAAGGTAGTCAATACATGACGTCACTAACGGAAAGTATACATAAATCCTAATCATCACGAAAAATCTAAAAGGAAAAGCAAGTAAAGTGCTACGTATGTACTACGGCGTAGGAGTAGCTAACCTACTTCGTAGGCCGCCTACGTCATCATAGAGGGTAGTGCCTCTTTCCCCATTGTATCAATTTCATTTATAGAGGCGCATTGTGCTTTATTGTAAGAGTTTTTGTTGCTATATTGAACCTTAAATGCTCGTATAATGCTGCAGTGCAATGAACTTATAAACCCTTTATTCATTCTTCCGTAGACATTTTTCTCACGCCTTTAGACGATTGAGTTCATATTTGAAAGATCTAAAATTTGTATGGTGAAATAAATTACGAACGTATGAGTTGCTTGAAAACAATCGAATGTGTCGATAAGTCCACTACTACTTAATATCTTGCTTAATACTTCATAATAATTATTATTTTGATTTTATATAAATCCATTTATCATACAAGAATAAAAAAAAACGTTTTTGTAAGAAGCCGCGGTTTGAGCACGTTTAATTATAAAATAACCTACCTACTACTTACTATAAGTGGCTATGTGAAACTATTACTATGTGAATATTTGTAACTAACGTTCTGTCACTTGCTAAGATTAGCAACATAATGGCAAGACATTTGAAACATGAGCTCATTATACTTATTTGACATTATTTATTCTATTTAAATCAACCTTTTTAACAGCCCACTTCAAAGCAGACACAAAAAGCTATCTCTGCTATCTGGTATCTACTGCATTCATAAAACCCAGCCAGATTTAATTAAAATCTACAACATGATTCACAGCGTATTAAAAATCCATTACGAAATCCATAAAACCGTCCGCTAAAGCTACATCGAAAGGATTTCAGATCATAATTAAAACTTTGGTCATCATAAAAGTTAGCCAACTTAATTAATAGGCGCTAAATTTCAAAACCAAAGGGAAATAAACGTATAATAATCAGGTAGCTCAATACTTGAGATTATATTTACGAACAATCCCTACCGGAAAATGATTTTTTCTCGTGGAACATTGTCGCACCATGGCTCGCTCTATGTCACCTTTGGTACGCGCTTGCAAACATTTCAATGCGCTCCTGCCCAATGATATCAAATTCAGTATTGGCATACTGAATTTGATATTATTTTTGACAACTGGAAAACTGTAATAACTGTTTTAGGACATATTGTGAAAATTTAATTGACCAAGGGGACAATAGTAATCGTGCAAACAGCACTATTGCCATGTTTGAACTGTATGACTCTTAATTTGACATTTGGAATAACATGACAACAATTTATATTTTTTTAATACTTTGACATTACGATTTATTTTATGACTTATTGTTTTATTTACTTATTGTATCGTTTTATTGATCGATTGTATACTTATAATTTTTTTGCGATAGATGTAAATGTACAATACATTCGTTTTTATCTCAATAAAATAATTTGAATTTGAAATTTTTAATTTATTACCTACAATAAAACTTCATACTTATGCTAGGTACTAACTAGGTTAAAAAATTTGTTATCTATAAAGTCGGTTTACGGACGATAATTTACGTGATAATGTCATATTCGTCACAAGCCGAATCGTGCATCTCTATCTCTTGTTCGGCGCTCTGGCTTGCACGCTTGGCTAAAGCCTGAAACATACTATCGGACGCGGCTTACGGACGCGACTGACAGCCGCGACTTAGCAATGTGCACAGTCTTACGAGTAAGACATCCGGTGTGCCAGATCGCTCTCGGACGTCCGAACGCTCAAGGTCGTCCGAAGGTGACGTCCGCGACTTATGTCCAATAGTGTGCACGGCTCAGTGCACTTTCATAGTCTAGGTCGCGGCTGTCAGTCGCGTCCGTAAACCGCGTCCGATAGTATGTTTCGAGCTCAAGGTGTTCCTCGATTTGTAAGACGTTATCGCGTCAAAAGTAATTGGATCATCGAGGGACCTATAAAGGTCTAAGATAATCAACATGCTCAAGCTCACTGCTACTTGCTGCAGCAGCAGCTTGCTTAGCTGCTGAATGGCAATATAAACAATAAAATACCAATTAGGAATTAGTCGAAAGTCAAAAAAAAATCATCAGTTCCATACATTTTGTCGCGGGTGAACTATATTTTTCTATGGAACAACAAAAATGTTTTTTGAGTTTTGACGAAAGTCGTAGAACAAAAGTTGTTAGTTTTGATGTACAGAATAAACCCCTAGAAGGATGTTAATTGATTAGAAATAACCCTGTATACCAGCATAGTGTATATTAAATGACATTCATTGACGAGGCTTATTCCCAAAAACACATCTGCTTAACGAACGAACGATAGAGTGTACGTAGTTTGGGCAGTAGCGCTTTATTGGAAGTAACTAGTTTTTACCCGCGGCTTCGCCCACACGATATTTTGATTTTTGTGCTATCCCATGGGAACCCTTTATTATCCGGGATAAAAAGTAGACTATGTCACTTTTCGTCTTTTTAGTTTAGTCTTTTGTTTAGTCTTTCAAACCCGAAGCCCTACCTTACCAACCTTAATAAAGGAGGTGGAAAATAAAAAAAAACGATTTGACGGTTGTTCGATTCGACATTTTTATTTTGACATTTCAAAGCGCACTCTAGAATAGCTCGCAGATAGCAGATTTTTTTCTACTTATTGAACACTTATCGTTATATTATGGAATATTTACGCAATATCATTATAATGTAGGCCTATGTGTTAGCTATATTATTGCAAAGTTTCATCTCAATCCGTTCAGTAGTTTTTGCGTGAAAGAGTAACAAACATCCATCCATCCATCCATCCTCACAAACTCACAAACTTTCGCGTTTATAATATTAGTAGGATTAGCAACCAAATGGGATTATACCTAATTAGCAATATGTACCGATTTCTTGCGCCTGTAAATGATTTGATTTGAGAATAACATAACATGGAACTAACTCTTTTAGGAAGTCAGTAGTCAGATATGCAAACTGGTTTCACGAACACGTGACTGCATCGCGTTCAATTTCATATAATGTTGTAAGTACAAGACGGCTTGCCGCTAATCTGCTGTTTGATGGACTTGGCAAGGTTTATGAATATAAATTGAAGTAGAACGTTTGACGGCATATAACAGAGTTAATGCAGCGAGGCACGCGGTGCAACAAATTTAATAGGATATGAAAATTATATTAAGATTGCAAGTGCATTGTGCGCTTAGTTTATGACGCGTTATGTTGACATTTGTGTTAGCTCGGCACTAATCACACTATATATCAATCTGTTTAACTTGTTCCGCCCACTGCTGCGCATAGGCCTTCTCTTCTTTTTGCCATTTTTTCCTGTCCTATGCTGCCCTCATCCATTGCCTTCTGATATTATGATAATATTATTATTACATACTACGGGACTAATCGCGCACTAAAATTACGAGATAAATAAAAACCTCAATTGCATCGTAGACTGTAGGTCAGTCTATCCATGACCATGGTCAATGCAACTCGGCCGAAACGTCGGGATGATGAGGTATTTATTTATCTCGTAATTTTAGTGCGCGATTAGTCCCGTAGTATGTAATAATAATGTGTTAAATTCGCGAAAGTTTAAAAACAACATCATGATAATTATTATATTATCAGACAATCATCAGGTGTTTGTCTCTGTCTTCATCCATCTTTTGGGTGAGTTCCTTGGTCCACCTGTCAACAACCCTTTTTTTTTTTTTTTTTTTTTTTTTTACAAACCACAGACTCCAGGGTCTGTGCCCTTTGTTAACTAAAATTACAATTGTTAGATGATACTGTACAAAGAGAGTTAGTAGGTACTTGAAATTTTAGCCTAAGTTAGTTAGTTGGTGCAATGCGTGAATGCCACGAGCAGACCGGCGACCCGCAAGCAGCACCCGATCACGAGTGTGACACATGTGCCAGCCATCGCTCTCCTCGACCATATTTGAGGGAAGAGAGCGACCCGGCACATGATGCCGCCGCAAGAAGGAGCCTTCGATGGCGAGCATGAATGCTTGGGTCAACAACCCTTCAAACCAAGTGTCCTGCCCATTGTCAAACCAAATGTCTATTTTAGCCTACTATGCGTGTGGTTACAAGATTACTTATTTTCGACACATCTTTTAAGATTGTTTGAAATTGGTTTTGAATTTTCTTCAATGTTAACACTAAACCCAAAAATAACATGACCTTCCATAGTTATGAATATGACTCATTTATTAGCTATTAAATTAGACTGCCTGGAGTGACCACGACCATTTTACAAGCATGCGGCGTATATTTCAAAGTCTAGGAATTTTATAAAATTGTACCCAAATGTTTATGTATTTAATTCGTGCCAGACAAAAACTATTCAACAGAATCAAAAGCGATAGACCAACAAACCTGATGGGTCTACACGCGGGCAGGAAATGTATGGAAATAAGTCACTTTGTATTCCACCACAGCGGTATACAATCAATATTTACCTTTTCAATCAACGCCCTTTGTTCTGACTTCTTGAACAATGCTGTACAATAAAAGCAGAATGCACTTTACGTCAGAGTTTTTAGGCCTTCAGGCGGCCTAAAAACTCTGACACCAGGGCTAGCCACCCGGCCTATACGAACTTACTTACTTACTTTACGTGATGAACGTGAAATTGCTGAGTAAATTAAAATTACTGACTTGTCAGGTTCTGAGTTCCACAATACCAATACCATAATTATATTGCCCATGTAAACTGAACCCGAATGGATTAATCAAACCAAATTAAAAACTCTACTGGCATGAACATTGGACGTATAAAGTTATCGGTTTCTTAGTCTCGCAACAACTTTGATGTTGTGGACTTTGCAAGGAGTAAAACGGTTAGAATTCCAGTTCAAATTTTATCCAGATTGCCCATTTTAACACGCTTTTATTAGGTCGACCTTTATGCGACTATGTTATGGAATCTAAAGTAACTAATTTAACCATATTCCAAGGGTCGTAGCGTAATGAAAATTGGCAGCTGTATGTAGTTCTGATGACAATAGAATAATATTGTACTGTCGAACTGATCTGATGATGGAACCGGAAGATATAAACTGGAACTTCATGATGGAAAATCGTATCATAGCTGTTTTGGATTTCTTAGAAAAATCTTCTAATGAACTTTGACCAAAAATAGGTTTCAAGGTCTGATGATGAAGCTGGAAGATTCCGGCACTGGCATTCCATGATGGAATATCGTATCATATTCGTGTTTGCACTTGTGATAAAGGCCACGTAATGAACCTAGCGTGTTTTTTAAACTATTAATTATCACAAACTAACTTTAAGTTACGGCAATCGGGCTTATTATTTTTTTTCTCGGTTTTATCTCAAAACTATTTTTTCAAATCTCAAAACATGCATTATTGCGTATTTGAATTTCTTCTTTTCCCTAGCGGTAAAGGAATTTATGTTGAAGAGCCTAAATGTCTAAAACTATACCATACTCTCTAAAATAAGTTTGTGAAGTCAACTAATACAAAGGACATTGACTCGCTCTTAAATCTATGTCAGATAATCTGCGGTGACTACCCAAGACTAAGGTCTAACTAAAGACGAAAGAGACGAGCCTTATTGATCCTAACTTAATAGGCCAAATTATAAAGGCGCCATCGTAATAAAATTATATATCTATTTAGAATATTTCTGTTTCTTTTTCACTTTAAGCATTCGATAGAGAGAACCCTTTTTGGGTTGCTATTAAATTTACGATGGCGCCTTCAAAATTGGGCCTAATTTTATGAAACCGAAAAGTTTGTTGGTTTGTTCCTCTTTCACGGGGCAACGTATGGACTTGATTTTTGGCACTATAGTTTTAAAGACGGAAAGTGACATACGAGTAGGCTAGTTTTTGTCCCGGAAAAATTCGTGGTTCCCATAGAATAGGACAAAAACTGTTTCTTAGCAAAGGAGCAACTGATTGACTTGATTTTTGGCGTGGACAATTGGACATAGTTTGAAAGACGGAATGTAAAGTTCCGAATAAAACCCGATTCAAAGTTGCAATAGAAATCAATTCCCGTAAAACGCCGAACGCAAAATGGTATTATAATATTCTATTTCCATTTACATTTGACATCTTCCGGCCATCTGGATGCATTTGGCATCATATCAAGTTCCATCTCGTAATCGAAATGTAAGGAGTATTGGACACGTTCTCTCTTTGGAACTTTGTCGCAGAAAACTCTGATTAATGTGACTTTGATGGGAAAAGGATGGTACAAGAATGTTTGATGTGGAAAAGTACTTGAAAGTGATCCCTACATTGTAAGACAAGTTATATATGTAGACAGGAGAAGGACGTGACTTTGAGTGATATTCATTAAACAAAACGTGAGTATTTTGATCATTTTGTATTGCGAAATAATTTTACTGATTTAATTTAATTTATATTAAGAATTCTTATTCTTTTATTTATTATATATATTTTTTACCATACAATCATTTGACAAAAAACATGCAAAAGAATAACTCAAAATTAATACTAAAAGCTCAGTGTAGATAGGTACGTTGCTGTTGTTGACAATTAGTTGGTAAAATATGTATATGTACTATTAATATTATTCCTCTTTATTCAACTGAATTCACAGGCTTGGCCTGGTCCTTTATTGGCCTCTCAATGGAGCCTAAGCCAACATTGAGAGGCCCCTTTTACAATTTTATCATGAAATATAAAAAAAAAAAAAAAAAATACAGTGGTAGGTATTAAAAAGATAGCGTGAAATGGAAACTATGGCATATAAAATGACTTGAAATATTGTAACTGGGCTATTTTGGTGAAATTTTAAATGTTTTGTAAAATTAGACTATGGAATGAGGTACGGCACCCGCTAAATATGCCCCATTTCAAAATTTCGTAGCGGCTGGTGACTTGCCGTCCACTAAATGGGCCCCCCATAAAGGCTACAGTAAGTTGGCACCGGAGGGGCAACATTGGTGTGGACGGCTTAGGGTGTCGAGAGGTGTGCTGCGCTTTCACTAGACGCTACTCGCGGCGTTATGCCCTTTAACACTCCCACCCTGGAGCTTAGGTTCTTACGAGTAGCTCTTGCGGTTTCCACTCCAAACCGGCCGGTTAAGGCAAGAGAAGAGTCAGGGGTCTCATTTAGCCCCAGGTAATCAGGGTTCGCGGTGTCGCCACTCACCGACGACTCGCCACAAAGTCGCCCCTGCGATAATATTATTATAATAATATTATTTATTATTAGCAAAACGAAAATAAATCACTGAGTACATCACTAATTCTTCTACATTTCGTTGACGAGTACATGTAAAACGAATAGGTACTGAATATGAATAAGAACATTTGCCGATGTTTCGCAGTGCCAGTGGGCCCCAAACTAGGCGATGCCTGTATCTTGGTGGCCCGGTGAAATATAATAAAAGAATTTGCACGGCCTCAGAGGTCACAGAGAAATTTACATTGCTTGCAATAACATGCCAGTTTGTGAGAACGGGATACATTGGAAGGACGTGTGTTTGAGAGTGTGTATGATTACGTTAGTGAAGGATTGTGAGTAACACCGCAATACACGAGATCTCAGGAGAGTCAACGTTTGCGGCGTTACTCATGTGGAAGTGTGTGTGTGTGTGTGTGTGAGTGTTTGTGTGTGTGTATGAGTAGCCATTAACTGCTATTATCTTGCGTGTGTCATTGATGTTATTTTTAATACCTGACCCAAAAATAAAAGTAGGTAAGTATTTTTGTATAGGCCGAGTGGCCAGCCCTGTTGTCAGAGTTGCTAAGCTGCTTGAATACTTCTGACATGGTGAAACAATTAAAACAACCGGAACCCACAATTTGACGTGTAAAAGAGTCGCGGCAGCGCTCTGTTGTAAATATTATCCTTTTTATTCACAATGTCAAAATTAGGAATATAATATAATTTAATACAAAATTATTTTCCTTGAAAACGCTGGTAAAAGGCAGCAATTAATTTAATCACAATCTAGATAGGTATATAGCCTTTATTAAGTAATTAAACTTGCGAACAAGTATCTTAATTAGTAGAAAATAATTTGTCTAATTCTAACTTGAGCCTCTAAGAAACATACCTACTAAGAAATAGAGAAAATAACTTGGTATTAAGAAATAGGGAACATACTAAGAAATACATGAACTGAGTCTTTGGTATTATTCCCTATTAGTATCTGAAGTCTAAAGTCCACTATACATTTTGGCCAAGTGTATCCCAAGTTGTGACATATGAGCTAGCACTACACACGTTGGCGGTTGGCTTCATTCGGCCAATAGGTGAGCGACAACGAGCGTTGGCAAGTCAAGACCGAATTTAACAGACTTGACGAATCGTGGAAATGTAGATTAGCTTTTGACTTGCGTAGGATATGATTAATAAAGGATTTGACGAATTACGAATTTGGCAAACTAAGCTTTAGACACGTTTAGAATTTGAGGAATCGAGTATTTGACGACCGTCTGCATAATCCAAATTGGTTGTCTACACGTCAGCGCTTGGCTTCATTCGGCCAACTGCCTAGTAGCCTAGCCTAGTAGCGAAGCCAAGCGATGGCAAATCAAAGCAAATAGCCTGTCTACACGTTGGCGCTTGGCTTCATTTGGCCAACGAGCCGAGCGACACTAAGTGCTGGCAAATCAAAGCGAAGAGGCTTTATACGAGTACATGTTGGCGTTGGTCATCGCCCGGCAACGGTCGGCCAAGACAATGATTCGAATTTATTTAGTACTTTAGTTGACCGAGCGAGTAAAGCGTTTCAGTGTTGCTCTTTCCTCTGTCCAGATTTTTGTTCCATCCATCTATCAGCATAATATATCCATACGTCTACTGCTGGACATAAGCCTCTCTGATAATTTTTCAATGAGGCCGGTTGAAAGAGGCCTACATACAGTGTGTTTCTGCGATCTTTTTTGTATCGTAAGTCCACCTGGCGAATACATCATTCACCTTCGATTTGCCGACGATATCGTTCTCATGGCAAAGTCGATGGAAGAACTCAGCACGATGCTCGAAGGCCTTAATCGAGTCTCTCAACAGGTGGGTCTTAAAATGAACATGGACAAGACAATGGTCATGTGTAATTCTCATGTTGTACCCACCCCTATTTCAGTTGGGAACTCGGTTCTTGAAGTCGTTGACTCGTACGTCTACCTAGGACAAGTAGTCCAGTTAGGTAGGTCCGACTTCAAGAAAGAGGCCAAACGCCTAATCCAACTCGGTTGGGCAGCGTTTGAAAAATTGCGTAACGTCTTCTCGTCCGACATACCTCAGTGCCTCAAGTCGAAAGTTTTCGACCAGTGTGTGTTGCCAGTGATGACTTATAGCACAGAAACGTAGTCTCTCACTATGGGCCTTATTAGTAAGCTCCAAGTAGCCCAACGAGCCATGGAGAGGGCTATGCTCGGAGTTCTGCGAGATCGAATCAGGAATGAGGAGATCCGTAGAAGAACCAAGGTTACCGACATAGCCCAGCGGACTGGCAAGTTGAAGTGGCAATGGGCATGGCACATAGAGTGGAGAACTGATGACAAATGGGGTCGAAAAGTTCTCGAGTGGAGACCATGTACCGGCAAGCGCAGCGTAGGACGTCCACCCACAAGGTGGACGGATCACCTTATTAGGACCGCAGGATCGCGCTGGATGCAAGCCGCTATCAACCGGTCTTCTTGGAAATCATTAGAGGAGGCCTATGTCCAGCAGTGGACTTCCTATGGCTGAAATGATGATGATGAATGATGAAGTCCACCTAGTCGGTGGACGTCCCACGCTGCGCTTGCTGGTCCATGGTCTCCATTCGAGAACTTTACGGCCCCATCGACCATCCGTTCTTCGGACTATGTGCGCTGCTCACTGACACTATAATTTGGTAATCCGCTGAGCTATGTAGATTTTTGTTACTTTGATGTTTTCTACTTGTCGCGCACAGGTCACGTTTTACATGAGATCTTAACGAAACTTGGAATACAGGTTCTACATAAAAATATGTACCTAATTATTTTAAACGAAGGCTTTGTATTCCTAATCAAAATTTATTTTTTTACTCAAATGGCGAGAAAATTTGCTGTAGTGCAATTTATCAGCTGATTTTAAGAACGTTCAGCAAAATCACTTAATATCCAAATCCATAAAAGACTTGCGAGTAAAACAAATTAGTCAAATAATTTGGTAAAAAATCATTAAATTTAACATGACTATAAATTATATATAATCTACTACTACTCACTTTCGACTCAAAAACTCAACAATTCCGGATTAATTAAAATTAATAAATAACATTACATTACCTTAAACGAAAACAACAATAAATAATAAAATTACAATTTGCATGTCCATGAAAAGAATCAATAAAATAATGCAAATGTCAATATTAAATATAAAATGTCAAAGATAATAATAGGATAATTTTACACAATAATAATTATAATTTATCAGTCAAAAATTCGTCTATTGTATAATATGCTTTACAGATTAGGAATTGTTTCAATTTTTTAATACATGGTATGTCATTATCATTTTTCAATTCCGGTAGCAATTTGTTATAAATATTGACTGACATAGTTAATGTAGCAGATGACTGCATCTGCAGTCGGGACGTAGGTTTCCGTATCGCAGTGCACAATTGATACCAATAGCTCGCCGTGTTCTATATAAATGAGAATTGTTACGAACAAATTTACAGATCTCTAAAATGTATAAGGATGCCATTGTTAAAACGTTATATTTTTTAAAATAGGGTTTACAACTATCAGTCTGGTCTATGTTGGCTAGTATGCGTATAAACTTTTTTTGGACAATAAACAGGTCACTCGCAGCGCTGCTATTGCCCCAAAGTATGATCCCGTAGCTCAGTCTGGAATGCACGTTTGCATGGTACACCGTAATTGCTGTTTTTAAATCAGTCGTCTTTTTTATTTCGCGCAGTGCATACACAAGTGACGATAACTTTGATTTCGTTTTCAAAATATGCGGCTGCCAGTTTACATGAGTGTCAATAGTAATACCTAACAATGCAAATTCCTTGACCATCTCAATCTGAGTGCCGTGAAATGAAAAATTTAGATTCAACGGTTGTTTTTGGCGGGGTTGAAATGTTATTATTTTGGTTTTATTTAAATTTAGTTCAAGATTGTGTTGGCGCATCCAGTCGGTTGTTTGTTCGAGCATTGATGAAAGTTTTGAGGTTACGTTAGTTTCATTGTTTGTTGAAGTAAGAAGTGAAATGTCGTCGGCAAAACATACACAATGTTCCTGTACGACTTTTGGAAGGTCATTTATGTATATTAAAAAAAGCAAACATCCGATGACGCTTCCTTGGGGTATAGAACCATGAAGTTTGGTTGTTTCTGACCGAATATTTTGTATAGTTTTATCTTTATTGTTATAATGAACTATTTCTACGAATTGCTCCCTATTCTCTAAGTATGATTGAAACCACTGGTGAGCGAGACCGCGTATGCCTATCCCATATAATTTATTTATAGGATCACTTTGTTGTCCGTCTGTCCGTCTGTCCGTCTGTGTGTCTGTCAAGACCTTTTATTTTAATATGGATATATCCATATTAAAAAAATACTATAGGAAAGGAACGAACCTATAGTAGCAGAGTAATCGCGTAGAATTTTGGAAAATAGTATGGTTACCTTAGAAAAAAATTAAAACTTCGCATCATAAAAAAAAAAACTTTTTTCTAATGCTCGAAATTATCAGCGACAACATCACATTATTTTTGACAAATTACGTAGCCAGACTAATGTTCTAGTAGAGTAATCGATTAGTTTTTTTAATATATGCTTAAATTTTGAATAAATAAATAAAATGTCACCTAAAAAATTTAATGTAAGCTGGCGCTGGAACCCAAAATCATCGTGAACTGTGTCATGCGATTTTCAACTCTAAACATAGCAGCATAGATGATAGCGGGCGATGCAAGAAGCGCGGGTGAAATCTGTTTTTTTCATGGCATTAGGCGCACTCTTAAGAAGTCGAGATTCAGGATTAAGAAGCTTAGATTAAATAAAATTTTGCCTACACGAAAACACGAAAAAATTCTTAAATTCAAACCAGTTCATTCTTATCAATTTACTTATCACTTTTCAACCTTTTCTACAGAAAAAGAAGTTCAAAGTGAGATTTCAGATAGGAAGTGAGGCGACCGATTTCTGTTGAAGTACCGCCCGATGTCGCCCGTCTTGCGCTATAAAACGTCACAGCGGGAAATGGCCGTAAAACTTTGGAAAATGTTGCATTTCTAAAGAAAACCTACAGTAAAACAGTAACAGTTACTTTGTACCGGCACTTTGGAACGTTCTATTCTTTCGTGTAGTATACAAACTTAGCGGGGAACGAATATTGGGCCATAACGACGCAAACATATAGTTAACAACTTTTATGCGCTTTGGTAATATAAATTAGTAGGTAAGTAATAAAATTAAAAAAAAATATTAAGTACGCTAATATTTACAAATATTTTATTATTTAATTTATGAAAACAACACACAGACGGACAGACGGACAACAAAGTGATCCTATAAGGGTTCTGTTTTTTCCTTTTGAGGTACGGTAACCCTAAACACACTAGAAAAACATGCTTTAAGTGGTCTTTCTCACAAGTGCAAACACGACTATGATACGATATTCCATCATGGAATGCCAGTGCCTATCTTCCGGCTCCATCATCAGACCTTGTAACTTAATCGTGGTCAAAGTTCATACAAGACTTTTCTAAGAAATCCAAGACAGCTATTACACGATTTTCCATCACGAAGTTCCAGTTCATATCTTCCGGCTCCATCATAAGTTCTATTAAGCACCTACTTAATGATCAGATCAGTTCAACAGTACCATATTATTGTATTGTCATCAGAACTACATACAACTGTTTCATTACGCCACGACCCTTGGACCTTAGATTCCATTATGTAATAGGTAACATACAGGTCGACCTAATAAAAGCGTGTTAAAAACGAATGAGTATGCAATAAATACATGGATTGTTAAATACTGTTAAAAATACTGTTAAATGTTTTTCCACTTTTTCAATTTAATTATATACTATTATCCTTACTAAAATAAAATTTAAAAATCTCAAACAGTGTTTGTTGGTCTATTGATTTGTCTGTTAGTTAGTTTTTTTCACGCAGAAACAGAGCACGACGTCTTGAGTTTTTGATTAGATAAGTACCTACCTATAGTTCAAAGGTCGGAGAGTGCTTAACATATTACTTTTCATCCAAAAAAATAAAGAACTTGGGGAAAGCAAGGCTAGTATAAAATATATACGACTTAATTTATGTTTATTTCAAAAGTTATATAGGTCTCCAGTCACGCACTTAGTTCTTGGAAGTTTAGCTATCTTCTTACGCAGTATTCTACATAATATACTTTAGTGAGTGACTGACATTTTCGTTAGAGAAAGGTCAAAGTGTTAGCAGTGTATCTTCTTCTTTAAGTAGGTATCCGCTTTCAAGACTTCAAGGCACAAATAAAAAGATCCACTTTCCTTTTTTGTTACTATGATTATGTATTATTGTCGTAAGTGAAATGTCTTTAGTTTTCTCATAGATTCAACATCTTACTAACAAACGAGATACTAAAGTACAACGTGGGTGTCTTCAAATCTCGAGTAAATAGGTATCTTCTAGGTATCCTTTAGTCTGCACATCTGCTTAACATCAGGCTGTATGTAGTCAAAAGCAAACCTATTCGGAATTTAAAAAAAAATTACTTAGAGAAGAAAAATTAGATTTCCCTGTGTATTTTGCAGGCATTTTATAAGGCTAAGAGATGACATAGGGGTAATTTTTGAAGTACATTATGATTATCACAAATCTAGCAATATGGTAGCACTCTCAATATGGAACATTGTCTCGATCTATCGGATATAATATATAATTTGCCACAAAAAATCTGTTTAGAAGGGTAAATAAGTACGCTTAACACCAATTGCACAATAGGCTAGTTAACTTTTTTTTTTTTAATATCCTCTTGTAACAGCTAACCATAAACAGAGCCGAGTTACGAAAACCAAATTAAAATCAACCTAGAAATAAAGAAGTTACAAGCATTTTATTTTCTTGCTAGACAAAGAGCGCACTATGACAGAGTATGACTTCACGGCCCGAATACATTCGTCATACTATTTTATGCTTTATGGGAAAGGGACAAAGCATCCCCACCAAAATCTTTACAAGTTTTTATCTCTGAATTTGATTAGCCCATTTCAGTTATTTTTTTAGTTTACGAATCATAATTAATTGCAGAATTTAGTAAGCTTAATACTTTCAATTAATTAAATACTAGTGAACTACCCTATTATAACTCGCGTTATTATTATTATCAACCGATTATCACAAAATTGTTCATGCAACGCATCTATCGTAATAACCTACGCAATTTGCGGCGCATTATCCAGACTTTATTTTCGTATCTATTACAATAAGTATATTATCCTACCGACTGCGCCAAGTGTAGTGTGATGAAATACGGACTATCGCAGAATAAGAGTTTATTACGAAAACCTTAATAGTACTTACATAAAATGATGGATGTGGGTAGTTTCGTTTTAGAAATCTACCTCGTAATACTACGAACACTACAGCCGGAAAATCAATTGACTCCTAAGCCGTAGATACCTCTTATATCTCTTCTCTTCAAACGAAGGGCAGAAAGTGATATTTTATAGTTCAACTTACGTACCTACCGGGGCCCATACATTCATGCTTCCAAGACACAAAATACTCAAAGCATTTTTTCTGTTACCATAATTGTGTATCACCGTCGTAAATGAAAAACGATCGCGATATGCCACTTGAGTGGCGTCTGCTTAAGTTTTATGATGGGTGCGCAATAAAGGCTTTCACCATTAGCACTGAGAGCCTCGTAAATTACACAGTTTATCTCTGAGTTTACGACGACGTTTTTTGTCGAGGTATGATGCTGATTTATGTTCGGAGTCCGGAATCAGTCTGCGATGAACTTTTTGGCCGTTTACGACTCGTTCAAATGGTAGGGTACTTAATGTTTAGTGCTCAGATGGCGGGCAGTCGGTATTTAATTTAGGCGTAGTCGATGAATACAGTAAGTGCTTCTTGAAGGAAGCATGTGTAGAACAAAAACACCTGTAGAGTTTTGATATTATTTAATATGAAGCTCTCTGGTTTGTTAAGATTTGTACGCACGGTAATTTTTTGTGCTGGGGGAGGCCTACGCCAGAGAGGCGACAACTACATTGACATACTAATATTTCATTGACATCTCATAAAAGAAGTAAAATTGACAAACATATTACGGACTAAAGAAATAATTGACGAGTACAAAACGTGGCATGAAGAATAAAAATAAATAATAATTGAAATAATGTTTGGTAAAATTTAAATTGGAATTTTAATGTTGATTGTAATGTTGTAATAATAATAATAATGTAGTTGAAATAAAGGCTTTTTTACTTTTACTACCGGGTGCGTTAAAATTTTGTCGTACTAATAAATTTATACTAAAATGACAGAATTATGAAGCACCACTCTCATTACTTTATGTCAGGATCACTACGTAAGTAAGTTTGAATAGGCCTCCTGGATAGCCCTGGTCTCAAAGTTTCTAAGCCACCTCAAGGCCTTTGACATGGCTTAATGGTTAAAACAACCGAGACCTACAATTTCACGTGTCGTCCGAGCCAGATGTAAAAGCCCCCGGCGGTCACCCATCCTAAGACAGACCGTGCAGAACGTTTCTTAACTTTGATGATCGCTAACTAACACCAGGATTACTATGACTATCTTATCCTCTCCCAGAAAATTATGTTTAATTTTGTATCATATTCTGTTAATGTCGAGGTTATTTGTGGAGGTATGATCCATCGAACCCACGTTTCTTTGACCCAGGAGTCAGGGTTACTACTACTGGGCAATAAGGCAGCTCTACGTCTTTTCTGTTTTAGAGAAACATACGTATTAGTAGCTTAAGTAAAACAAACGTTTATTTTCTCCGGACTAAAAAACTCTGCGCTCTTTATTACCTTTTCCTAGTAAATAAATGTCAATTTACTTTTAACGAGATACTTACCAAATTGTAAACTATTCTTATCTAAATATTATAGGTATCTATAGACTGTAATAGTGGTTCTTTTCTTGTGAATTCAATAAAGGCTATAATATTTTTTTTTTTTTTAAATGGCATGACCGCGTCCAACCGTGTACAGAATTCGCGAATATTTCGCACGGATCGATGTAGCATTTTTCAAATTATTGTTAAGTTATCAAAAATAGCACAGCCAATTTCGATAAAATTAAAATGGGACCAATTCCAAAGTAATTTTTGGAATAGAAAAGAATTATCTAAAACGGACTACTATGTAAAAAGTTATGCGTGATTACATAAAAAAATATATACGCGTCGAATTGAGAACCTCCTCCGTTTCGTCGGTCAAAAATAGCCTACGTTTTTTTATATCCCTGGGCGATAAAGGTAGATTTTTCTACATTCTTTCAAATATGGTTAAACAACGATTTCCAGGTCAACTTGTATTCTCTAGATATAGGTAGCAACTAAATAGGTAGGCGCTACTTGGTTCGAAAAGTGACATTTGAATGGTAATTCACAGAACTTAGTCACACAAAAAGCCGGGGTCCTTGATGAAATGCCAGTTAACCACACCAGCAGTGCCAAATTCACAAATTCTCGCTCTCTTGAAAGGGATATTTAAGGGTATTTACATGCTAATCGCCTATTGGGCGGCCGTTGTTTTTAATCAAAGGTCGGCGGGCTGGTTTATTAGGTCGAAGTCGCGGACCGTGTGAAAAAGATAGACTCAAGTTCCGCTTGAATACAATCTATGAGTAAAAAAACCTCATTAAGTTTATTGAAGTATATTATAGCTAGAATGGAAGCAAACAGGTATTTCGCTCTAATAAAGAGAAGCCACCAAAACTACTCTGTAATAGGGTAATTTATATGGTTTTCTCTGTCTTTAAAAGCAAAAACACAGAAAGTGCGAAGTGGTGTTGTCGATGTCAAACAGAGTCCTTATAGTTTCTCCCAAGTTCGATGGAGCAAAACGAGTAAGCGTCTATCCCCCGTGGCTCTACTGCTTGGCTCAACTAGTAGTGCCAAAGGAAATTTTTCTCTCTCGTGGCACGATTAATTTTCTATGGCTGCTTAGTCTATACAATCTGATTACCCGTGAACTTGGTCATTACCCGTGGCACAACTGAATTTAGGAGGACCAACAATTTGTAACTTAAATTATTTTATTTTTTTAGTTTAAAATAAAATCATTTATTGATTTTGACAGCTGTCATTTTGACAGAATTCATGACAGGTGTCAAAGTCACAGCAGTCATTTTCTAGAATTCATACAAAAGTCGCGTGACAGGTGTAAAAGTGACAGCTGTCATATTCTAAAATCCATACTAGAATAGCATGACAGGTGTCAAAGTGACAGCTGTCAAACTTAAAAGTGGATTATCTCCGTAACTATCGAAGCTAGGCTATTGTTTTCTTTACAAAAGTGAAAGAGCTCAATGAGATCTATATTTCAGATGACAGCTGTCAAACTTAAAAATGGATTATCTCCGTAACTATCGATGCTAGACTATTGCTGTCTTCACAAAAGTGATAGAGATCAACGAGATCTACATTTCGTATGACAGCTGTCAAACTTAAAATGTTATTATCTTCATAACTATCAAACCTAGACCATTGCTGTGTTGACAAAAGTGATAGAGCTCAATGAGATCTATATTTCAAATGACAGCTGTCAAACTTAAAAAAGGATTATCTCCGTAACTATCGATGCTGGACTATTGTTGTTTTCATAAAAGTTATAGAGCTCAACGAGATCTACATTTCGGATGACAGCTGTCAAACTTAAAAGTGGATTATCTCCGTAACTATTGGAAGTACCTTTGCTGCCTTTTACAAAAGTGATAGAGCTCAACGAGATCTACATTTTATGTGAAATGTCTAGCTTCGATAGTTACAAAGATCACTTTTTCAATTTACTTTTAAGTTTGACAGCTGTCATTTGAAATATAGGTATCATTGAGTTCTATCACTTTTGTCAAGACGGCAACGGTCTAGCATAGATAGTTACGGAGAAAACCTACTTATGAATTTGACAGCTGTCACTTTGACACCTGTCATGCTATTCTAGTACGAATTCTAAAATACGACAGCTGTCACTTTGACATCTGTCATTTTTTAAAGTAAAAAATATAATTAAATGGTACAAATTGTCAATTTATGTCTAGATTGATTACGGGTAAAAATGGCTAAAATGTATTATTATTTGATTTTATAATTTACATAACAAATGAAATTCTTTTTTAGCTAGCCCAGTCGTGTCACAGGAAATAATATTGCCCGTGACACTACTGGAAACAGAGTAGTGCCATGGGAAATGTACTTTTACCCGTAGCACAACTAGTAGTGTCACGGGAAACTAAAATTTCCCTTCGCTCTACTAGTTGAGCCAAGCAGTTGAGTCACGGGGGATGGACGAAAGTAAGCAGTTAGGTTCAAACTCTACCAAAATAGGGCAGAGCGGATATCCAAAGCGTTGTGCTTAGTGAAAAACTGGATATTTTTTGTAACTTCCTTTTTTCTGTCGAGGGCGCGGTACACACGTGTAAAGTATGTATGGAGTGTATGTATGGAGTGTATTTATGGAGTGTATGTATGGAGTGTTTGTATGCAGGTACGGATAAATACTACTAACCCGTCCGAGATATGCTTAATTCATAGAGAGATTCAACGTTGGAAAATTGGTGTCCAAGTTCACTTTTCATAACACAAACTACTATCTACTACTAAAAGGTAGCTTTTTGCTTCTATTATAGTCAGAATGTGACAGTACTACAACGTTGCTGCAGCATTGCGAGTGCGATCGAGACAGACACATAAAAGATTTATGACTCTAAAACTCAGTTACAGTGCTATTTCTCTGTGATCTATGTAAGTTTGTTAATACAGGGTTATCCAGAACTAGTATACTAAGTCGAAAGGAGGCGATTCAGATCATCATTACGAACAACTTATACTATGTGACCAAACCAAAATTCGAAAGGAATTCAATTCGGAATTCGGGAAAATCCGTTTTCCCGAATCGCAGTTTAGCATAAAACAGTAGATTCATTTTCTCGAATTTTGAGTTGGTCTCATAGTGAAAGTTGTGACTGTAGATAGTCTTTATCACCCTCTTTTGGCTTAATACAGAGCAAGCAGATAACCCAGTGTAAGTACCTTCATAAAAGGCGTATGGCGATCATTAGAACCGCCATGGATAAAATGAAAAAAATATGGAGGAACAGGAACATCACCGTAACCACGAAGATCAGGCTTGTGCGAACACTAATTTTACCCATATTTTTGTACGCCTCTGAGACGTGGACGTTACGAGAATTCGAAAAGAAGAAAGTAGATGCGCTACAGATGTGGTGCTGGAGAAAAATGCTTGGGGTATCGTGGACTGAATTTCGTACCAATGTCTCGATACTACAAGAACTCGGCATCAAGCAGCGTCTATCATTCGTAGTACAGTCTCGAATACTCGATTACTTCGGACACGTCTCACGGCGAGGTAGTCAGTCCATAGAGCATCTTGTCATCCAGGGCAAAGTTGAGGGCACAAGACCACGCGGAAAGTCGCCCATGAGATGGACCGATCAGATCAAGTCTGCTGTGGGCGGGCCCGTGCATGAATGTGCCAGATTGACGTCCAATAGCCAGTTGGACATCCCAAGCCCAAACCCGTTCTGATAGCATACGCCCACGCCCCGCTTCAAATATTTCGCGCGCGGTTGCGTATTATCCGTTCCGCTAAAAACGTCTGTCAAAGGAACAATAGACAAGCTACGTTCTAATAAAAAATGGCGTGGCATAGCCTAATTTATTGGCAAAAGTGTTTTTTATAAGTCTATGATTCAAGTCTTACCTTAAAAAACTTACCTTACTTACCTTAATACTCAAAAAAAATGGTGAGTCACACGGAGCCGCCAATGGCTGGATCGGCCAACCCCGACTTTAGAGCACAATATTTCGATCACAACACAACTAACACTGTAAATCATATACACCAGTCGATAGAAAACGTCTTTGACAACGTTTTTATACACATTATTTAGTTAACGTTTACCACATATTTTAGTACAAAATCACTGCACATAATGCCGCTGGAACCGGACCGGTGCGACTGGCGCCGTTTCTAAAATGGCTGTCGAGCCACTCGAAAAGGGGAATGAACTTTTATGCACTTTGAGGCCATCTACGGTTCATTCCAAACATGAAATACTAGCGTTTTTACAAAATGAAACTCTAACCTTAAGGTTTAAAGCTGATTTTTGAAAACTCGCATCTAGCACAGTCAAGTGACCATCGAGGTTTGGGTGGAAAATGTTTTTGGTCATCGTAGTGCCCTTGGACGTCCAACTGGATAGAGAGAGATGGCGAGACATCGTGAGGCGCATTACATCTGCCCCTACCAATAATATTACTGCGGTATGACCACGACCGTTCTGTCAAGAGCGCAACGATCAAGATGAGATGATGAAGTACCTTCGTATTATAATACATCACACTGGCTTATTTTGTAGGTACGAGTATATCTCAATGCTGTGCTACTCTATATTGAAGCGGCATCTATAACTTACATAGTCCATGGATATACTCGTAGGTTTAAATTATTCCTTGTTCGTCGAAACTAGCTCTGTTTACTATAAGTTCGAGGGTTTTATGATCGCTCGCTGTGTTTTATTCGGTCAATAGGTGTTTTACATGTAAATAAATAAATTACTAAGTAAATGAGTAGTCAATAGCTTTTAATAACTATGGTTTTGTTGGCCTTGGTTTTAGAAGCTATTTTAAAGTGTATACTGTGATTACATCTCAATTATTCGTAATTTAACCCTAGACACCTAACCTTCGTCGAATCGACGAGTACTCAACAGAAATATTGTTGTCTCTTATCGACGCGCGCGCCGATCTTAGCCTCGTCGTTTGCCAACTCAGTGTTCACCAAGCTCTCTCGGGAAGCGACGGAGTCCAGCGCGTAAGTACTTTATTTCTCGATATATTACGAAAATAGTCGTCGTTTCGACGAATGGTTAGGTTTTGTGTACTATTTTTTTCAACTAGTGTTTATACTTTTTTGCAGCTTTTACTATGACTTCTCAAAGATTTCTGTCTGATGACAATATTACGCGTTTATTATTGGGTGAGGAAGATATTGGTGAATTGAAGGAGTTACCTGACAGCGAAACAGAAGATCATTTGGAGGTGGAGTGGAAAAAAACCCTCAAAAATGGTATATTTACTATCTTCTTGTGATGAGGAGGGCTCAGTCAACCCCGAAACAAAAAAAAACACGTATGATTGAGTTCTATAATAGCACAAAAGGTGGCGTGGACACGTTTGAACAAATGTGCTCAGTGATGTCATGCAGAAGAAAAACTAATCGGTGGCCAATGTGTGTCTTCTACGGCATGATAAACATATCGTGTATAAACAGCTACGTAATTTACTGCCACAATGCTTCTGTGATGGGTCAGAAAATAATGATTTCGACGTGATTTTATGAAAAATCTGCATACGCAGTTAGTAGAGCCCTGGTTCAAAATCAGACTGGAAATTCGTACTATGCACGCAGGTAAAAAATAATATCAAAGAAATACTAGGAGCAAAGTCTGATGAGGGCCAAGGTGAAGGTCAAGTTGATGGTCAAGGTGAAGGTCCGTCATCATCCAGCAGCCTTCAACCAGTAAAGCTCCAAATGTGAGAAAAAGAAAAGTCTGTTGTCTCTGTTTCTACAAAAAAAGGCGCATGACAAAGTCATATTGCTCAAAATGTAACACCGCAATTTGTGGTGAACACAAAGTTGATTATTGCATAAAATGCGCCTCTAATTAATAGTTCTCATATTTTTTTCTAAATGATAAGACTGTTATTATTTATGTTCGCCTATGAAAAAAAGGCTATTTTGTGTTACTTTTTTTAGTTTTAATTTGTATAAGAGTACATCTGATTTGATCTCTAAAACCTAGTGCCATGTAATATAAGGTATAAAATAAATATTTCTATACCAAAATATATTTTTACTGTTTTATTTACTAAAATAATACTTGCTTTATGTATTTAAGTAATAAAAATAACGGAAACATTTATAAATAGATAAATTAATAAGGGCTAAAAATTGCTCGTCGAATCGACGTATGGTTAGGTTTAAAGGAGTATATTGGAAGGTTAGGTGTCTAGGGTTAAGGAAATTACTTTATTTTTTATGTATACCGTGGTCGTACGTCGCACACGCGAACTTCCTTGGTAATTTTAATTCTTGATCATTATGAAATTATTGTGACAACGAACTTTAAACTACTTACTTACTTAACGATCCCGAGTTCTTCTAAATGTCAAACCAAACAGCTTTAAAGTATAAATAAATAAATATTGGGGGACATACTTTTTAGGTACTTTTTAGGGAGATCATTGAACGTGGCGTAGTGGTGAGCACGGGCATAAGTTTGGCGAGCGCCTACAAATCGGCATAAGGTTGGCGAGCGCCAACCTTATGCCCGTGCTCATCACTATGGATGTGCCCCGGCGTCTCATCTCTCTGGCTCCCGCGCATACCTTCGGAATATTTCGGAATTTGCGCAGAGTTCTGCGCATAACGTCCCATCCGCCGATTTGTGTGGCGCTTAGTATACATACATGAAAGTAGAAGATTTCTTACTAATCTACCTACTACTGAACATAGAAGGGTGATACATAGATCCACCGCAATGGCTTAGTGCACGGATTCACCGACTGCGAATTTCTTTTCGTACGTTGCATACGTACCTATCCTCCTCCCCCTTCCACATTCCTTCCTTCGTCCTTTTATGAAAAAAATCTACTTTCGAATGTCAAATTGGAAATAAAAGACACAAAAATCGGTCCACATACATTAAAGATATCGCGCAATGTACACAACTATACTTAAAATAATTATTTTTTGCAAAAAATAGCATGACCCACTTCACCCGTGTACAGAATTGGCGAATATTTCGCACGGATCGATGTAGCATTTTTCACATTATTGTTGATCTATCAAAAATGTCTCAGCAAAAAAATTTATGCGTGGTTATACATAAAAAAATATATACGCGTCGAATTGAGTAACTCCTCCGGTTGGTTTGTCGATCAAAAAATAACGTTGCTTTAGTTAAACTTTCTTTGTCACCGAAGTGAAACGGAAGTAACGGTCAGAATGGCCAGTCTTTGTATGGGTGACCGTGGTTGACATGTACCGACAACTAAGTTCCGCCACATGTCACTTAGGTACATATCCTATTAGGCTATTTGACAATATTGGAAATATTCTATTAATTTTGGTAATCCATACAGATAATAGCCTGAAAAAGACATATTTCACTTTATTTAAACTAAAATATGTCTAATTTTCGCAAATCGAACGAAATAAAAGACGATATTTTTTGATATTTTATCTGTGACGTAAACGCTCTAAGGAGGGCGGCAACTCTGGTGACGTCACGTGCTGGTAAACAAGAATTTCTCGATTGACTGTCGTTTGTGTAATTTGTGTTTTGTGATTTCGGAGTAATATTATTGGATCTGTAAGTTACTTTTAAAGTATTTTTTTGTTAATTTTTAGAAGTGAACTAGCGTATTTACCAGTATCAACTAACGTTATTTACTCGTCAGTGACGTCAAAGACCAGCGCCATTACAGAATGTCGTTTTTTGTAGGATCTTGAATAGCTATTCTTTAACACTGATTTTCATTGTTAATACAGTAGATCTCTCGGAAATATAAATGTAGTGTGCTTAGTATGTGCTAACGAATAATTTAAAACGATTTCCAAGAACTAGTCAAATACCCTATTGGCTGTGCTATTGATGCTACTCATATAACCATGTCAGTCTTAAGATAACTTAAAAACACCAGAACAAGCCACGCCTCTCTCTCAGTCTACGAATTTTACTTACTTATATTAAAATTCAATACATCTTTTATTCATCTTCCTGTTTTTTCATCCCCATCAGAAGTACATAAGCCGCGGTGATATTAGTCATTTAATGAATAATTCAGACTAGCCGCCGCTCCAGACTCGCGAAAGCAATTTATTTGAAAAATGCGCCGCCAGGTGGGGTGGTGCATTTCCGCAGGGTACTCGTGTTCAAAAAGGAAAGAGAAACTTTTACCCAGCCGCTTTTTAGCCATCTACAACTAATGGCTCACTCGCAGATTTTGACTGCCTCAGTGGCTCAGTGGTTAGTGACCCTAACTTTTGGATCAAAGAAGCGTGGGTTCGATCGCTACCCAGGGCAAATATTTATGTGATGACATAAGTGTTTGCTCTGTGTCTGGGTGTTTTTTAGTTACTATCTATATAAGTATGTATTTAAAAATAAGTATATGTAGTATATTAGTCTCTGGCAGCCATATCACAAGCTTTGCTTAGTTTGGGGTCAGAAGCCGTGTGTAAGATGTCCCAAAATATTTATTTATTAATATTTATGAGTGCAAAGGAATTGAATGTCTAAAAACCCGACGTAGAATTTATCAATCACTGGCGAATCGCCCCGGCTTCGCAAAGGTGTATTATACATATAAACCTTTCTCTTGAATCACTCTATCTATTAAACAAAACCGCATCAAAATCCGTTGCGTAGTTTTAGAGATATAAGCATACATAAGAACAGACAGACAGGGAAGCGACTTTGTTTACTACTATGTAGTGATAGCATGAACGACGATGTACGCACTACAATCGCACGCGCTGCATCGTACGGTCACTACCGTATGACTACCGTGTATGAAAACTCTTGGAGCAAGTATGTACTAGAGAAGCTACTAGCGTATAGGGTGTGAAAAAAAAGATGTTTATGTTTTTATCATATTCAGACTCTAAATAATAGTAAAAGCCTACATAATACTAATAGAAGTGATAGAAAATGGATAATAGTTCATAAATATGTTGATTTACTTAAGTATGTCATCAAAAATTCAACAGTAGTTTTTTTTTGTCTGACTACAACGTCTAGGCCGTGCGTAGTAGTCAGACAAAAAAAACGTATACGCAAATAGAGACAAAAGATATTACTTTCGTCCTGTTCACTCTTTAAACTTGCACATCTCGCCTTCTCTTATTTTGTTATTATTATTATTTAGCGCCTTGTCTAGTTATATACTTCACTATGATGAAAACTACAGATTCGTAATTTTTTTGTGCTGTGGCTACAACCTCATCCGTATAGTACGTACTTGGCAGGCTCATTTACTTGATAACTACGATTGTGAAGTAACTATTGTATAATCTGTGACCGCAACTTCAGCTCAAACGTATCACTTTGTAGACTCACTTAGTATTCTAAAGGATTCTCAAGCACTTTTGCGCTCAACCTATCTTATCTAGCTAGCGTTCGGTTCCAGCAGGAATCTCGGTAAATTTTTCAACGGCCACGGAATGCTCAACGGCAACCGTTCTGGGATTTCTTAGATGCAAAATCCGCATTTCCACTCCAAGAATTTGCATTTCCAAATTCATTTTGAAACATTTAGATTTATTTTGGTAGTGCACACGTAGTTGATTATAGTTTTGTCTTTTATTCGTATTCAATTGTATAATGTTGTCTAAATTATTTTGCCGGAGGCGGGCGATGCTGCCCGCGACACAGTCTTTCTGACTACTGCAGGTAGTATCGTTCCTTTGTTTAGAACTAAGTTTTTGTGCCAAATAAAGAATTAATTTATTTATTTAGTTTTTGCTATTTTGCGTTAACGTACCAGGAATATGATAGAACAACTTTTTTTTTGATCTGGCAACTGAATGTACCTACTATGATACTTTGTTTATTTACTACGAGTTGACCTACGTACTCGTAGTTTTAGCTAAACGGTCAGTAATGGTTCGGTATTTTGTGAATTGTAAATGTAAAAATAATTTCAATTTTCTTTAATATCCAATTAGGTATATCCTGTTTGTAATGTTTGTTACTCTTTCACACACAAACGGATAAGCTGATTTTGATGAAATTCGGAAGCTTAGACTTTAGGGGTTAGATAAGCTACTTTTTATCTCGGACTAACGCGGGTAACACCGCGGGGTGCAGCTAGTAAATAATATTTAGGAAAGGAGTTGGTAAACTTTTTATATGGGAGGCGGTCCTTGAAAACCGGCAGCGATGCGAGCTGTATTAATGTTTAGTGCCATATTTAAGAATATATATATTATTTCACGGAAAAACATATTTTTGTGTATCGCCGTTTTATTATAATATCTAAAGTAGTAGTAGAAAATATTTAGACTGAACTGGTAATACTAAGAGGAGATGCCTGGTAGCCCCGTCCAAAACGCAATAGAGATGGGCGATTTCAAATATAAAGACTATCGATTCTTACGATCGATAGTTTTGTATTATTATGCGGAAAGAGACAGTGTTGTAGTAATAATTACTAGGTACACTTGAATTCGTACACGAGTGTGGAAAAGTAAACTACATCGGTGAAACGTTATTAGATTTATCTACTGTCTTAAAGAACAACATAGCTACTTCCTTCAATATTTGTTTCATAGATTCCTCACTTCATAGATTATAGTAAAAACTTTCCATCGATCCATCAGCTATAAAACGTCCACTGTTGGATGTAGGCCTTCCATATAGGGCTCGAACAAGATCGGTTTGTAGCGGCTTGCATCTAGCGTGATGTTGTGGCCTTAATGAGGTCATAGGTCAACTTGCCAATCTACTATGTAGTCTACTACGTAGTCTACGTATCAGACAGGAATCTTCAAACAACCAATAGCGGGCTGGTATTTTAGAGTTTGACATTTATTTTTTAAAACATGGCGACCAGCCCTCTATTGGTTGTTCAATATTGACAATGTCATTTCCTTTTGCTGTTTTATAATGGCACTCTGTTTTTTTTTTTTTTTCAATTTAGGCTTAATGCCGTTATTTGGCGGAGCACATTGTTCATTTTTCTATTTTTTTAGAACCCATTTAAAAATTAAATGGCGGTGAAAAAAATTCTAAAAAATATGTATTTGAAAAGATAATTTTATAAGCTTTTTATTGGTATATATTTTGTTTGTGCAAGATTTCAAAAACCGCATCTTTTCCATGTCCTTTTCTTGCCTAAAACTGCTTAAGTTTTATGTTTAAGGTTCATAATTTGGTGTTCTTATAATCATTTTCGCTTGTCTCGCTCAATCATATTCAATGTGTGACACAAGCATTGAACATGATTAATATGACGTGTAATTGAATTCAAGCTGCTTACAACCAATTTTATGCGAAAAGATGATTATATTTCGTAAAAAACTAATGCTGATTTATCAAAAACGCTTTTCATTTATCGGCTCAACCGTTTTTGGTTAACATTTAAATGAGACATTGGAAGTATTAGAACAGATTTAAGAAATTTTTTAATTTGTTCACAAGTGGATTTTCGCCACTTACATCGATTAACATACACAAAAATACATACAAACGAACGTAGTACTTCCTTTTTTGGAAGTCGGTAAAAAGCGCAAACATTCAACAGTGGCCATTTTACTAGTACTGATACTTGGATATGATGATGATGAGCTTGCTGTAGCATTGGTTTTGGCCATATCAAAATTATACTTAGCATAAATATGTTATAAACAACTGCAAAAATATTTTATAAATAATAATCAACATATCAGAATCAGAATCAGAACATTTATTTGCACCAACAAGAGAGTATTAACATATAGAACTTAATATACATATATGCTTACGTCTACTTGAGGACCCTGTTTTATAGGGTGTAGCAAAACAAGGTAAATCTTATTCGCTAAATTTAAATCTAAATTATAGTATGATAAAATGCTGTATATTATGGCAGTTTATCTGTTATCATATATGTAAATATGCTTTATCTGAATATCAAGGTGTGTAAATTTCTTTTCAAATATTATTTTAATATTAAACAAAAATTGTTATTTCGTATTCTCCCTTAATTCAGTAAGGCCATGGGAGCTAAGCAAAGCAGGGCCAGATTATCTATTGACAAAACGTAACGTAACGCGGTAAGTATTTTTTTTATTTCAGTGAATTTAATATAGAGAAATGTGTGGCAAATGCAAAATTGCGTTAAAATAAATTAAAAACCGAGTTTAAGTTATGTTATTTGAAAATAAATATTTTTCGCGCGAATATCTCAAAAACAAATAGCATGTTAGAGCGCGTTACATGCTTGTTTTCATACAGAATCACCCACCAGCAAACAAGTTTTTAGTCGCACGTAGTGTAGTAAATACTACCTAAAATAAAGTCGTTGGATGCATATACTGAAAAAATATTCTTATATGGCAACTAGTTGCCTACGAAGAGGAAAAATTCTTCGTACGTAACCAGTTGCGAATATTGGTTGCGTACCTACGCGGCTGAATGCATAGATATTATTTTCCATAATTAAAATACAAAGTGGCCAAAAATGACACCTTTATGGCCAAAACCGGTACATTTACCGTATACAATGTAAAAATATTCTTATATGGCAACTAGTTGCCTACGAAGAGGAAAAATTCTTCGTACGTAACCAGTTGCGAACATTGGTTGCGTACCTACGCGGCCGAATGCATAGATATTATTTTCCATAATTAAAATTCAAAGTGGCCAAAAATGACACCAATATGGTCAAAACCAGTATCACAAACCATCTACCGTACACAATGTTTCAAATTCACCATTAAAACTATTCCACGTAGGGGTCAGTCTCTAAAATTCAGTGAAATGTTCTACAGTTACGACTTGGCTGTAAAATAGCTGAAACGCTGGAATTTTGCTACTAGACCCCACTATGCAGGTTTATTACGCTTTAAACCTACTCCAACTTAATTTTGTAATATTAACTCTTTAGGAATAAAATAGAATACCGTAAAATCAAAAGTACCATAAACCTAGTTCCAACCATATTACGGTCAAGTGCTTTTTACAACAATAATACTTAAATTTACGACCAAGGGTCAAGCGCTATGAGTTTAAATGCAACCAATATACCTACCTCGGTGCTACGACTGCCTCGGTGGCTCAGTGGTTAGTGACCCTAACTTCTGGATCAAAGAGGCGTGGGTTCGATCCCCACCAGGGCAAATATTTATGTGATGAACATAAATGTTTGCTCTGTGTCTGGGTGTTATTTAGTTACTATCTATATAATTATGTATTTAAAAATAAGTATATGTAGTATATCAGTCTCTGGCAGCCATATCACAAGCTTTGCTTAGTTTGGGGTCAGAGGCCGTGTGTAAGATGTCCCCAAATATTAATTAATTTTTAATACCATGTTCCAAAGTATTTTTAGCAACTAAAAACACCTCGGAATATCTCCAGACCATTGAAGACCTAGATATAAACGAAAAGCACCATGCAATTTTTTTTTATTTATTTATTTGCTACTAGATAAATAACATTACAGTTGCGTTACTTATGGCCAAGCATGCTGACGGCATTAGCAGGTTAAATAGCAATAAGTTTCACATGATAAGCATTAAATTACACTGACAAACATATTGGAAATAATTACAGTACTATGCCGTTTATTTTAAATGTCCGCTGATCAACATAGGCCTATCAATGAAGAGAAATTGGGCAGTATTCACGACGCTGGCCCAATAGTAGATTCAATACGCCATCAAATATCTTCTACGGACGTATGTACCTACATACGTCCGTAGCAACCTTGCTTCACGATGTTTTCCTTCACCGAAAAAGTGGTGTGAAAATTCACAGTGGGTAGTGAAAATAACAAAAACCATTAGCTAATGCAACAAAGTATAATTATTTTGGCTAATGCAACACAGTAAACTTTAGTCATATTTCCCTTTATACTAATGCAATGGAATATTTAGTTTGTGGGATGTTTAGTTTCATGCACTCAGTTGCTTCTATAAACAACGTACTTGTTCCATTTAGTATCACACAAATTTTTATATTAGAAACAATCTATCTATCTATCTTTGTTGGCACAGCGACCCAAAGTGGTTCTTGGCCTCCGATACCAAGGTCCGCCATCTGTCCCTATTCTGCGCGAGTAGGTGCCAGTCTTGCACTCCAATCTCCAGCAAGTCTTTGGCCACTTTATCTTTCCATCTATATTTGGGACGTCCAACAGGTCTTCGCCCTTCCGGCATGCCCAAATAAGCCTTCTTTACGGCACGATCCTCTCCCATCCGTTCCAGATGTCCGAGCCAGCGGAGTCTGTGGGTTTTAATTTCACCAACACTGTCGGGCTCCGCGACCAGCTCTTCAATTTCGCGGTTTATTAAAAACTATAGTAGCTTTAATTGAAGAGATATATGCTCTAGGATATAATTGTACTAACTTTAACTACTAACGCTTATCGGAAGGTACGTGGACTCTACTTGAGAACTTTTCGACCCCATCGGTCATCAGCCTTCTTTGTTACGTGCTCTGTTCACTGCCATTTCAACTTTGCCTGGGTTTGTCTTCCCGCTAAAGTACAACGTCGGTGTTTTAAGCGTGCTACACCCTAGACCGCATATCTGCTCAACATCAGACAGTATGTAGTCAAACGCAAACCAGCAGGCCAATCGCACTAAAAATTACAGCTGAACCACAATTGAACTTTAACCGAACTTCAACTTTTTGTCTATTTTCGTATCGCGCTAATGATTTTGACAAAAGTTGAAACGCAACTCAGAGTTGGAACGTAACCGCTGCCAAACGAACGGTTGGTGTATGAAGTTTAACGCAATACCGAATTCTTTGAAGCTGAATTGAAACTTAACTACAATTGCAATCGAACATTAACTGAATTACAGACGGAACGCAGCTGTTTAAAATTAACGCGATTGGCGGATTGATTATATGGAATAAAAAAAAACTTTATTTTTTATTTTTTGTAGAAATTTTACTAATCACAGACTTCAGGGTACAGACCCTTTGTTAACTAAAATTTAAAATTATATACAATTATTAGTTATAGTTATAGCATTTAGTCATAGTATTTACTGTACAAAAAAGATAGTACATAGTTAAATCTTAGCCTAAGTTATTTAGTCGGTGCATTGCGTGAATGCCACGAGCACTACCGACGACCTGCAAGCTGTACCTAATCACGAGTGTGACACATGTGCCAGCCATCGTTCTCCTCGACCATATTTAAGGAAGGAGAACGACCCGACACATGATGCCGCCGCAAGAAGGAGTCTTCGATGGCGAGCATGAATACTTGGCTTATTTCTTAAAAAATTCACCTACACATTTTCAGGTCCTATGACGATTTTCCTTCTCCCGGCTCAGAGCCTCCATCACCGCTTCGTTCCGATCACTGACGGCCATCTGCAGGTTGTATTCCTTGATGGTCTCCAATGACGCAGACGATGCGCCCCGCACGAATGGACTGATGGCACTTGCCTATGGCGGTAAGCTTTGGTTCTTGTATGGATCCCCTCAGGCCTGATTCGATCTCGTAGCGCGACTCCGAGCATAGCTCTCTCCATTGTTCGTTATGCTGCTCAGAGCTTACTATGCTGTACTCAATTATTTACTCTCTAAAAAATTGAGAATTTTACGTCACAAAATTAAAATAAACACGATTTTCTGCTACTTCATCTCTCGTAAGCGTCGTTTACCTAAATGTTTCAATACTCAATAAAAAAGAAAGTTCGAAGTCTCTGGGCATTCTCAAACATTCTCGTAACGAAGTTTGTCCTCAAATAAATAATGCCGAAGGCGTTTTAAAGGCAGACAGCGTTTTGGGCCGGACTCCTCTAAAGTGGGGCGGATATGCGGAGATTTCAAGTTTCTTATTTCAAATTACTTTTTGGGATAAGTACAAACGTATTCACAACACATTTCTACCGACTTCCAAAAATGAGGATTACGTTCCCCTTTTTGAAAGAAATGCCCCCTCAAATGACAAAAGAATAGGCATGATGACTAAAATAATACAATTAGTCCGTCAAATAAGTCTATTTGTAATTTCGATGATTGCTAACGAACACCTAGTCAAACTACGCTATGAGCGCTACGATATAAATGATAACTATGTAAATAATTATTTTTCACCAAAAATTACAAAACCAACTCCAACACCGTGTACAGAATTCGAATCGTTCGCACAAATGGGTTTGTCATTTATAGTAATAGGCATAATGACTAAAAATATAATTAGTCCGTAAGATAGACTATCAAAACATATTAGACACGTATTTTTTCCTTTGTCAATTAAACAACAATTCACGAAGATAAATAGCCCGTTAAATTTCCCCGTGACGTCACAAGTGCCATACAAATGTAAAGACTTCTGTGAGAGAAGTGACGTCACGACCCCCACTCCCAAACTTTGACAAGGTTTATCTTTGCATTTGTTGTTTGATTGACAAAAGGAAAAATACGTGTCTAAAATTTTTTAACAATCTAACTCACAGACTAATTATAATAATGTTATTTATAGATAAAGCATAACATTTAGTGAACAACGTATGGGTCTAATGACTCATAAGTATGTCCATTCAAAGAAAATACGCTAATAATTAAAAAGCATAAGGCTAAATCATAACCTCACAGTTTTTCGGATATATGACTGAACATGTAAATCAGCTCCCTGATCACGTCGGGGGAAAAATAGAATATAAAAAAAAATCATCGAGATTCGTTGAAATAGAATGATCAATCTCTAGATGAAACCCAAAATCTGGACAGACGAAAGAAAATCGCCTAGCTTACCCGAACACCGTTGTTCCGAAGTCAATTAATCCGTAGTATTCCGTAGATATTCGCTCCACTTTGGTCAATTAGCCGAAGCATTATAATATGAAAGGTATCTACAATGCTCTGTCAAGCTCCACACCATTTCGTTTTGGTGGAGTGCGCACCGTTTAGCGTGTTTCAAACTGCGTCTCAAAAAGACAATAGGCACCTTGAACTTTGAAGTTAAGTAACAGTAGACCTTTTTGGGAGAAATTGGATAACGACAAATTGGGAACCTATTTATTTAGACTTATTTCAATCTATTAATTTCAATTTACATGAAACCTAAATATCATTATACTTTGTTAGTAATAGTTTAACCTTGTATTGTATACATTTAAAAAGAAGGGGTATTGTTATGTGTTTGTGTATCTGTATGTCTGTCTGAGGTATTATATCTTGCTAACTAATAGATTTTTTGCCTTTTTCCACTTCTGGGATACCATTCCATTACGTTTTTCGTCCATTTGTCTTCATTGGTTCTCATAATGACGATTCGATGTTCGAATGATGCCAGATTAAGAGATGGGAAGATGATTTGCCTAAAGGATGGAGAAGACTAACTCGAGACAGAGACAAGTGGAAAAAACTAGGGGAGGCCTATGTCGAAGGACAACCTGACCAACTGGTTGCTGAGTAAAGAATTTTAATTAGGTACATTAGATTTAAGTTTAAAACTGTAATTTGTTTGGTCAGTGAATAAAGGCTTTAATTATTATTATTATTGTATATGATATACATCTCTCGGGCCAAGCCCGGTTTTATGATGGGCATCAGTGGAGCCGAAGCCAACACTGAGAGGCCCTTTTTAAACATCATTTAGCTATGTTGTAGGGGTGAAGGTACAAGGAGCCTATTGTGAGTAATGCATTGAAAAAATAAAGGGTTATTGTGGTGAACTTCTGGGTGTTATACAAAGGTACGGCACCCACCAAATAATGCCTCATTTCAAATATTCAGGCGGGTGGAGACTTGCCATCTACTAAATGAGCCCCTCATAATAGCTACTGTATATTGGCGCCGGAGGGGCAACATTGGTGTGGACGGCTTAGGGTGTCGAGAGGTGTGCTGCGCGTTCAATAAGAGCTACTAGTGGCGTTATGCCCTTTAACACTTCCATCCTGGAGCTTAGATTCTTAGCTCTTGCGATTTCCACTCCAAGCCGGCCAGTTAAGGCAAGAGAGGAGTCAGGAGCCTCATTTAGCCCCAGGGAATCAGGGTTCACGGTATCGCCACTCACCGACGGCTCGCCACAAAGCCGCCCCTGCGATTTTATTATTATTATTAACTAATAGATTTGTTCCATTTTTATTTTTAGATAAAAGATAATGCGATCAAGATAGTTAAAAAAAAGTAATTTTATGCGACTCGCACGAGTCGAGTCCGGCTCGCACTTGGCCGATTATTTGTGTGTATGTATGTATACAAATAATCGGCCAAGTGCGAGCCGGACTCGCGCACGAAGGGTTCCGTACAGTATGGAAACCCCCATAATATATTTTGCAATTTTTTATTTTTGTATAGAATATACAACTTAATATTCTGTGCATGATTCAAGCATATTCCTGTTTTCGTTATTAATATCAAGCAAAAAATATTATTTCTTGTATGGGACATACATTAAACAATTATTTTATGTAATTATTTATTTTTGAAGTGATTATTTAATTTAATATTCTGTGAAAATTTCAAGCATCTACCTGTCACCGTTATTAATTTCGATCGAAAAACGGCTAAAAATTGTATGGGCCCCCTTCAATATTTAATTATTTCTGTTTTTAGTATTAATTGTTGTTATAGCGGAATCAGAAATACATCATCTGTGAAAATTTCAACGTTCTAGCTATCGCCGTTCATGAGATACTGCCTGGAGACTGACAGATAGACGGACAGCGGAGTCTTAGTAATAGGGTCCCATTTTTACCCTTTCGGTACGGAACCCTAAAAAAAGATACCGTGGTAAGTCCATTGCGCGACTAGGTACATACCAAATCATGATACATTAGTAGTTTTTCAATTTTGATTCTCTGAGATTTAGATTTTTTGTTTTTAAGCCGTTAGCTCGTATAACTCGTGGGCATTTGCGTAGGTATATGTCCTAGGTCCCCCTAGAACATATGCGAAAATGCTCACGAGACCAATAAAAAGCAGGAGCGAGCATTGAAAATCTATGTTAATTCGAATGGCATAGAATAACTAGCTATTATAAAAATCATTTTTCACGCTTCAAAAATTGAGTTTTTTCCAACCAAGCTCATTCCAACCAACATGCAAAATAGGATGATGCTGATGTAAATACACGTTTTTGTCAAAACCACGTTTTGGTACATGGCAAAGGATATTGTAGTTCCGCTATTCAACAGTAAATTGTAGCATTTAATTCTAGGACTGTAGACAGTGACAATAAGGCTTAGGTAGTGCACGCGTGTCGCGGCTTCACGCTATCTAGTAATCCAATTGGCGCTTTTTTAGTGTTCCGTACCCAAAGGGTAAAAACGGGACCCTATCATTAAGACTCCGCTGTCCGTCAGTCTGTCCGTCTGTCTATCTGTCACCAGGCTGTATCTCATGAACATGATAGCTAGACATTTGAAATTTACACAGATGCTGTATTTCTGTTGCCGCTATAACAACAAATACTAAATATACAAAATATGGGGGGCTTCCATACAACAAACCTGATTTTCTAGCCGTTTTTCGCTCGTAATTATTAACGGTAACAGTACACTTGAAATAATCACATAATATTTAATTGTATGTTCACTTAAATAATTAATTATTAAATTAAAATGAATATTAAAGGGGGCACCAGTACAGTACGGAACTTTTCGTGCGCGAGTTCAACTCGCACTTGGCTGATTATTTTCTGTTTGACAATCAATAAAAAATAAAGATCATATATTCATATTCATTTATTTGCCACTATGTGTTACAGCTGCGCTTGCCGGTACGTGGTCTCCACTCGAGAACTTTTCGACTCCACCGGTCATCAGTCCTACGCGCTATGTGCCCTGCCCATTGCCATTTCAACTTGCTAATCCGTTGGGCTATGTCGGTAACCTTGGTTGTTCTACGGATCTCCTCGTTCCTGATTCGATCCCACCACAACGACGTCCACCCACAAGGTGGACGGATGACCTCATTAAGACCGCAGAATCGCGCTGGATGCAAGCCGCTTCCAACCAGTTTTATTGGAGATCCATAGGGGAGGCCTATGTCCAGCAGTGGACGTCCTTTGGCTGATGGATGATGGTTACAGAAGTCTTAAATAAAAAAATGCACTTACAAACTTAGTCGCCCTTTCATGCAAAACTTTTAGCGCTATGGTGTGTGTTACTAAACTAACTTAATACTATGGATAATAAAGGTGTCGTAATCTAATATTAGAGAGAAGCGTCTCGATGAAATTAAATATGTCTACTGAACTAACTTAATACTATGGATACAGGGTGTCGTAATTGATTATCAGAGAGAAGCGTCACGTCGTTTTCTTGTGGCCTACATAGCTGGTTCCAAGTTCTTATAGGAACAGCCTTGATGTCTGAGTTTTTAAGCCGATCAATGAGATTAAGATACTAGAAGTGTTTAGATTGGTTTAACTATTATAATAGGTTTTGTTGTGTGCATTGAAATTAATAACACAAAAAACAGTTTCTGTTTACTAGCATGCTATAACTATAAGCTTAACTGTAAACAAACCTTTGACTGCCTCGGCGGCTCAGTGGTTAGTGACCCTAACTTCTGGATCAAAGAGGCGTGGGTTTGATCCCCACCCAGAGCAAATAGTTATCTGATGAACATAAGTGTTTGCTCTGTGTCTGGGTGTTATTTAGTTACTATCTATTTAAGTATGTATTTAAAAATAAGTATGTGTAGTATATCAGTCTCTGGCAGCCATATCACAAGCTTTGCTTAGTTTGGGCTCAGAGGCCGTAAGTAAGATGTCCCAAAAATATTTATATTTATAAGCAAAACACAATCGCGAGCAGAACAGAACCGTGGTTTGTTTATTGCCTATCTCTGTTGTACTTTATACTCATACTCATTTATTTATAACAAAAGTAACATGTCAAGTAAAGACTATATATTAATTGTAAATCATAATAACTAATAATATGAGAGTCTAGGTCTAAAGGCGCTAAGAATTGCATATTGCTAACTTTGGCTGGCTCAAAGAGTTATCATTGTGATATCCTGCGTTCGCGTATTAGACAGGTTATCACTCAACTAGAAGTTATTAGAACTTCTAAAGATTGACGAGAGATGACGCTCTGCTAAATCAATATTATGATTTTTATTTTGAGTGCTTTCCACACTAGATTTTATCTCAAAGAGTTATCTTTGTGATAAGCATTTCAAAAATCTGAAGCGAACGCAGGATTTGAACCTGCCCCTTCGTAGGAGGCGGGCTGGCTCAAATCCTGCTTTCGCTTCAGATTTTAGAAATGCTTATCACAAAGATAACTCTTTGAGATAAAATCTAGTGTGGAAAGCACTCAAAATAAAAATCATAATATTGATTTAGCAGAGCGTCATCTCTCGTCAATCTTTAGAAGTTCTAATAACTTCTAGTTGAGTGATAACCTGTCTAATACGGGTATCACAGGTGGCGCCACCAACGCTATAAGTTGGTGTAATGTAAGCACTTCAAGAATTTGAAGCTTGCGTAGGAGGCGGGCTGGCTCAGTTGGTTAGAGCATCGGACTAGTGATCCGAAGGGGCAGGTTCAAATCCTGCGTTCGCTTTAGATTTTTGAAATGCTTATCACAAAAATAACTCTTTGAGATAAAATCTAGTGTGGAAAGCACTCAAAATAAAAATCATAATTTCGGCTGGCTCGTTTGCACCGAGCCTAACTTTAACATCTATTGTAACCAACGAGCTGTCGCATGCCTCTGTCCGAAGCAAATTCTCCAAAACAATACAAACTGTGCAGCCCGCGCCGATACAAGGAATTTCAGTATCGTATCAACGAAGGAATCCCGATCTTGATACTCTCCGGTATGAAAGCATAATTGTTTACGTGTAGTAAGCTGTAGGATTGTAAGTATAGAATAGAAATACGAGATATGCCTGGCAGAATATGGAAATGGATTAAAGTTCTATACAGAGCGATAGGATATAAATGCGCTCATCATTATGTCCAATACTCAGACCAAATAAAAAGTCAAAACAGAATTTTGTGAACAAACGTGTGAAGTCGGCAAAACTACACCTCGCTGTTTACAGACACAATTACACACACAAACACGTGTATACAACGAAATGACGCCTTGGTTCGTCAGTCGAACTATGGTACCGCAACACCGACGCACTCACCACATGTAAAAAAAACCGGCCTCACTTGTCTGTTCCCGACGTTCCGTCTTGATTATTTATTTGGTTTGAGGTCTAATATCCAACATTTAGATATAATGCGCCAAACCTGATATCGCGAAACAGCTATTTACGAGTATCTTATGGAGAAGTCAATTAACTTTTAGTTTAGGACAGCTGTTTTTTTTCGGTATTTTGTGGTTGCTCTCGTAGTATACTTACGTAGGTATAATGATGAGTATAGTGGTATGCTATGAGTATTTGTGTGTGTCAATGTGAGAGAAGATGTGTGTCATTTTTATTTGGTCTGAAATGACTTAATTATTTTTTTGCAAAAAATAGCAAAACCGACTTCTTGCAAAATTCTAATAGTTTGCTCGAATTGATGTATACCTGTTTTCCATTATTTAATTGTTGATTTTCAAAAACGGCTCAGCTGATTTCAGTAGATTTTAAATGGGACCACCTCCGGAATATACTCTTTGGAACTAAAGATTTTTTTTAATTCAGTTCAGTTCAGTTTTTTAATTGGCGAAAATATTTAATATGAAAATACACAAAATAATCGGCCAAGTACGAGTCCGACTCGCGCACAAAGGGTTCCGTACCATATGGAAGGCCTCTTAATATATTTTACTAGTTTTTACCCGCGGTTTTCACGCGGGCATGATAATTTGATTTTTCACGCGATATCATTATAATTTATAGCCTATGTGTTATTCTGATATATAAGCTATATTATTGCAAAGTTTTATCTCAATCCGTTCAGAAGTTTTTGCGTGAAAGAGTAACAAACATCCATCCATCCATCCATGCTCACAAACTTTCGCGTTTATAATATTAGTAGGATTTTAATTTAAATATTCATTTTTGAAGGGAATATACAATTTGACATTTTGTGAATATTTCAAGCATCTTTCTGTTGCCGTTATTAATATCGAGCAAAAAATTACGTTTCTTGTATGTTCTTGTCCCTTAAATATTTATTCTACTTTAATTTCATTATGTATTTAACTAAAAATTCTGTGAATGTTTCACCTGTTATAGTCGTAATCCTACACGACATAAAAACGCAATATACGGCGTTTCGTGAACAAAAGATTTCCTTTGGCAGGTTTAATCTGTAGGTCTAAAGGATGAATTTAAGAAGGGGAGCCACCTGGATTTTTGATGCAGGTGAGAGAGGGGGAGGGGGGAAGTTTGCACCCGCCGCGCTTCGAATAAAAAATTATAGCTGATCCAGTTATGGATACAATGGCTTGTTTGGTATCGTTTTCGCATAAAAAGAGTACGGAGAATCTGTTTTCAAGGTTATTTAGAGACACTTTCATACAAAATGTCCATAATTTCGTTAAAAAATGGAAATTTGAAAGAAATTTTTTTTTCTCTAACTGTATTTAACTTCAAAAATAGATCGGTTTTGTGGTAATAAAAAATACTGCTATTGAGTTCATACTGTCTAGTTTTTAGAAATATATACTTTACATATAATTGTCTGACAGTATGTACCCAAAAAAAATGCCGCGTGAATCGAGTGACGAAATTAAAATACTTCACTCGATTCACGTGGCATATTTTCTACGATAAATTATACGGCGTTTCGTGAACAAAAGATTTTCTTTGGCAGGTTTAATCTGTAAGTTTAAAGGATGGATTTAAGAAGGGGAGCCACCTGGATTTTTGATGCAGGTGAGAGAGGGGGAGGGGGGAAGTATGCACCCGCCGCGCTTCGAATAAAAAATTATAGCTGATCCAGTTATGGATACAATGGCTTGTTTGGTATCGTTTTCGCATAAAAAGAGTACGGAAAATCTGTTTTCAAGGTTATTTAGAGACACTTTCATACAAAATGTCCATAATTTCGTTAAAAATTGTAAATTTGAAAGAAAGTTTTTTTTTTCTAACTGTATTTAACTTCAAAAATAGATCGATTTTGTGGTAATAAAAAATACTGCTATTGAGTTCATACTGTCTAGTTTTTAGAAATACTTACTTTAAATATACTTGTCTGACAGTATGTACCCAAAAAAATTTACCGTGAATCGTGTGACGTACTGAAATTGTTGTTACTCTCGGTTAAATGTTCAAAACAACTCGAAACCATCAAGGTTCTCAAGTGTGACATAAGTCTATTCTCGAAACTATTGATTTCATGTCAGAATAGGCAATTGGACCTAGATGTCTTCTTTGCTTACGAAAATCAGACCTGTCCACCAGCTTTGTCGTCTATGGGAAGTATGCGAGCGTGCCAGAAGTCTGATATCGTCATAGTTTTGAAAAAGAAAATTGAGAACAATACTCCCCCTAAAGCATGCAACAGAAATATATTTGATGGAGCTGCCCTCGTTCACAGTCATCCTCCACGTAGCTCCAAAACTTTTGGGCAGTACTGCCGCAGGAGTTCCGTCAAAGCATCATGGGAAATACAGAGAACACGGAGGCGAGGAGAGTTGACATTGTCTGGGATCTCTACTCTGACATGTCTCTCAAGTAACAAGTTCGTGACAACAGGGGACAAGGAGTTCGTTGTTAAGTACATGAAGACCACAAGTTACCGGGTAATTGGTCCAACTTCTTGAAGAATGCTCAGAATAAAGAAGAACTTTTTAAACTTATCGGGTGATACGCGCTTTAAGAGAACGTTGGAGTTCATATAGTGACCAACATCAGGCCTGCAATCAAATTATCGAAACCAACGGAGACGCTGATAGGAGGGCTTAGTGTGAATTCTGAGAAAGCTGATGGTCGCATTATTCTGCATGCAAAGGATATAGTTATCAATGGAGCAACAAGAATTGTCATACACACCGTTGATTCCGACGTCGTCATAATCGCCATATTCTTCTTCTTCCCCCTTAAGCAGTTAGGTCTCCAAGAGCTTTGGATTTCTTTCGGTACGGGCAAACACCACCACAGCTATATACCTGCACAGGATCTGAGTGTAGATAGAGCAGAAGCTATGAGAGGATACCATGCTTTCACAGGCTGTGACACCGTTTCTGCTTTCTATTCGAAAGGCAAAACCTTGACCTGGAAGGCGTGGCAGCAATGTCTTGAAACCACATCTTCTTTTAAAGCACTTTCTAGTCCACTGAAAAAGTGACAGATGATTTAATGACCAGATTAGTACGTCATCATGTTATACACTGGTGAAACTGAAATTCTTTCGGTTAATGAAGCTCGCAAGATTTTATTTGCAAAAAATAAGTGCTTGCTAAATATCCCCCCTACGACAGATGCCCTAAGGATGCACACATTAAGGGCAGCCTATCAAGCAGGCTACGTATAGGGAGAAGCTCTTGATCCCTTAGGAGTTATTCCCTCCCCAGCTGACTGGGGATGGACTCAAACTAAAGGAGAATGGCAGCCCTTATGGACAACCCAGTCCAGTATCTGGGAGGTGGCGCGAGAGCTTGTAAAGTGCGGATGCAAGAACAGCTGCAGGGGCCGATTTTCTTGCAAACGAGAGGGGTTGCCATGCGCACCGCTGTGTAAGAGCTGCTATGGAGAGAGCGATAATACCAGGTATATTTATGTTGTCAGATAAGTTTGTCTCTGAATTTGGTGTCGTTGAGATTCTAAATTTTAATATTATGTCTATTTTGTTACAGTTCAATAGACCTCGAGGCCCTCATTAATGTTTAAAAGCTGATAGATACTCCGATAATTGCAGGTATATTTATATTGTTAGATAACTTTATATCTGGTGAACTTGGTATCATTGAGATTGTACATTCTAATAGAATATTATCTATTTTCTTACAGGTTTTTTTTAGCAATTTTTTCTTTATAAAATGCAAAATCTATTTGGCGTGAATTTGTGTGGAAAGAAGTGTACCTTTTTTTCTAAACACTGAAGTAATTTAAGTTCATATGTTATCCAAGTGACGTCAAATTATATTTGTCTTGTATAGTTTCCTTGATAGAGTGAAGAAAAACTAAAATTACTCAATAAATATGCCATGTCAATCGAGTGAAGTATTTTAATTTCGTCACTCGATTCACGCTGCATTTTTTTTTGGGTACATACTGTCAGACAAGTATATTTAAAGTAAGTATTTCTAAAAACTAGACAGTATGAACTCAATAGCAGTATTTTTTATTACCACAAAATCGATCTATTTTTGAAGTTAAATACAGTTAGAGAAAAAAAAATTTCTTTCAAATTTCCATTTTTTAACGAAATTATGGACATTTTGTATGAAAGTGTCTCTAAATAACTTTGAAAACAGATTCTCCGTACTCTTTTTATGCGAAAACGATACCAAACAAGCCATTGTATCCATAACTGAATCGGCTATAATTTTTTATTTGAAGCGCGGCGGGTGCATACTTCCTCCCTCCCCCTCTCTCATCTGCATCAATAATCCAGGTGGCTCTCCTTCTTAAATTCATCCTTTAGACCTACAGATTAAACCTGCCAAAGAAAATCTTTTGTTCACGAAACGCCGTATAATTTATCGTAGAAAATATGCCATGTGAATCGCGTGAAGTATTTTAATTTCGTCACCCGATTCACGCGGAATTTTTTTTTGGGTACATACTGTCAGACAAGTATATGTAAAGTATATATTTCTAAAAACTAGACAGTATGAACTCAATAGCAGTATTTTTTATTACCACAAAATCGATCTATTTTTGAAGTTAAATACAATTAGAGAAAAAAAACTTTCTTTCAAATTTACAATTTTTAACGAAATTATGGACATTTTGTATGAAAGTGTCTCTAAATAACCTTGAAAACAGATTCTCCGTACTCTTTTTATGCGAAAACGATACCAAACAAGCCATTGTATCCATAACTGGATCAGCTATATTTTTTTATTCGAAGCGCGGCGGGTGCAAACTTCCCCCCTCCCCCTCTCTCACCTGCATCAAAAATTCAGGTGGCTCCCCTTCTTAAATTCATCCTTTAGACCTACAGATTAAACCTGCCAAAGGAAATCTTTTGTTCACGAAACGCCGTATAATTTGTCGTAGAACGGCGACTATTACCTTTATTAATATCGAGCGAAAATAGGCTAAAAATTCAGGTTTGTTGAATGGGAGCGCCCTTAAATATTTTTTTTGTTTTTATTGTTATAGAGGCAACAGAAATACATCATCTGTAAAAATTTCAACGTTCTAGCTATCACCGTTCCTGAAATACAACCTGGTGACTGACAGACAGATGGACGGACAGCGGAGTCTTAGTAATAGGGTCCCGTTTTTACCCTTTGGGTACGGAACCCTAAAAAGGAAAAGACGAACATAAAACCTCATCTTTGGATGTTGGTTAAAAACTCAAAACAAAACGAATTGTGCAGCACGAGCTGATGCAAGATATAATTCGTAGCATCGTATCGACGAAGGACTCCCAATACTCTCTGGTATAACAGCATAAATGTTTACGTGTACCCAGAGTCGAACCTGGATGTATTGGTTAATGGAATAGAAATACGAGATTTTCTGGCTAACTGAAGAAAAATTGAATTCAGATAGAAACTCTATCACTACTTACGGGTACTTTAGGATGAGTATTCTACTTACGTGTCGTACTTACGTTGTGTTTTGTATAGAATAGCAATTTTTTTTAGATCTATGTTTTGAATTAATATTTAGTGTATTTCCGCTATCTTGTTGTAGGCAAATAAGTTTAAGGGCATAAAGTGCATTAAGGACATTTATGAAAAAAAAAATTACAAACCATTACTAATATATTACAATAATTATACATTTAAAAACTTAATTTTACAAAATAGATAAAATAATAATAAATATCACTTATTTTCACTACACTCTATATTATATATATTTTTAAAAATAGTACCATAATAATCCGTTAACAACAAATAAATATTATAAAAATCTTCTAAAAAATAATATGACAAAATATTGAAAACACTTCACTGATAAATAACACCCTTATTCTCACTGCACTACACTCTGTTCGACACGTGTTTCGCCTCTCAACGAGGCATCTTCAGGACGTGTAGACTCTTCGAGGTCGCACGAATCTTGCGAGCGACCTCGATTATTATTGTAATATTAGTAATAGTTTGTAATTTTTTTTTTTTTTTCATAAATGTCCTTAATGCACTTAATGTCCTTAAACTTATTTGCCTACAACAAGATAGCATAAATACTCTATCAACTATCAATTTTTTTTAGATAAATTATTAAAAATATTACTTTTAAATAATACAAGCTTTTGAGATCATGAATAGCATGTAGCAGCAGAGTGCTAGCCAAGACAAATAAAACGAGCCCAAACACGATGGGTATATCTCGCTTAGTACAGGAGTTCCAACTCTAATGATCATCAGATAATCTCCGTGCTACCTTATTATTACATTTTCATGCGATATACATATATGCATGCAAAATTTCAGCTCAATCTTAAACCGGGAAGTTGGTCAAATTTAACTTACAAAATTCCACATCAAACCAAATAAGAAGTACTTGATCTGAGGATTTCAGCCGAACGATATTGGTGTTATTCTCACTGTATATGTTGGTTAGTACAATGACTATAATTAAGTACATAGATACTACGTGTGTGTGTAACTGTATGAGCGAGGGTGTGTGTGCATATATGTGCTACAAGTACACTCTGACCTACACTCTGAGTATGAATACATTCGTCATATTATATCTACTTTCAATTATTTCAGTGTTGTAGAACAGTTGAATACTTACCTTCACAGTTATACAGTGTTCTCGTTCAACACTTCCATGACATGCAATCGTGTTCCTACATGTATTCTTCTTTAGCATACATGCTAGATTGTATCAGAACTCTGTTTCCGCTAAAGAACTCTACATACGAGATGGTTTGATGGCCAGACTTATGTACCTGATACCAAATAATATAATAGAATATTTTGTAAGGATTGGTTTCAGGTAGATAATATTGAGGTCACAGCTTAATGATCTTTTCAATTTGTTAATTTTCATTTATATAATATAAATGACAGTGTTTGTTATCTACATGATTTAATTATGAGAATTGAACTACGACTTTTTGACCCGTATATGTTTATGATATAAAGCACTGGATATATATCAAGATACATTTTGAGGTTGACGAGGTTGCTCTTATCGACATTTAATGGTCATCAATAGTAAATTTCACCATAGCTACACCGCGTCTATTCTGCATCCTTGGTTGTTGTCAGATTTCATTAGAATCTATTTTATTTAGATTTTTGATCAATTCAGATGAAAGCTCAAGTAAATTTTCCTTCAATTGGCATTTTGCAATTCGTTTAGTTTAATGAATATGGGCCAGACAAAGGTCGTGTGCGATGCTCATGTCGTACCCTCTCCGATATCTGTTGAAAACTCGGTTCTTGAAGTTGTTGATTCGTACGTCTACCTAGGACAAGCAGTCCAGTTAGGTAGGTCCGACTTCAAGAAAGAGGCCAATCGCCGAATCCAATTTGGCTGGGCAGCGTTCTAAAAATTGCATAACGTCTTATCGCCCGACAGACCTCAGCGCCTCAGGTGGAAATGTTCGACCAGTGTGTGTTGCCAATGATGACTGAAACGTGGTCTCTTGCTATGGGCCTTATTAATAAGCTCCAAGTAGCCCAACGAGCTATGGAAAGGGAAAAATAAAAATCATAATATTGATTTAGCAGTGCGTCATCTCTCGTCAATCTTTAGAAGTTCTAATAACTTCTAGTTGAGTGATAACCTGTCTAATACGGGTATCACAGGTGGCGCCACCAACGCTATAAGTTGGTGTAATGTAAGCACTTCACATTTGAAGCTTGCGTAGGAGGCGGGCTGGCTCAGTTGGTTAGAGCATCGGGCTAGTGATCCGAAGGGGCAGGTTCAAATCCTACGTTCGCTTCAGATTTTTGAAATGCTTATCACAAAGATAACTCTTTGAGATAAAATCTAGTGTGGAAAGCACTCAAAATAAAAATCATAATTTAGGCTGGCTCGTTTGCACCGAGCCTAACTTTAACATCTATTGTAACCAACGAGCTGTCGCGTGCCTCTGTCCGAAGCAAATTCTCCAAAACAATACAAACTGTGCAGCACGAGCCGATACAAGGAATTTTAGTATCGTATCAACGAAGGAATCCCGATCTTGATACTCTCCGGTATGAAAGCATAATTGTTTACGTGTAAGCTGTAGGATTGTAGGTATAGAATAGAAATACGAGATATGCCAGGCAGAATATGGGAATGGATTAAAGTTCCATACAGAGCAATAGGATATAAATGTGCTCATCATTATGTCCAAAACTTAGACCAAATAAAAAGTCAAAACAGAATTTTGTGAACAAACGTGTGAAGTCGGCAAAACTACACCTCGCTGTTTGCAAACACAATTACACACACAAACACGTGTATACAACGAAATGACGCCTTGGTTCGTCAGTCGAACTATGGTACCGCAACACCGACGCACTCTTTTTTTTTTTTTAGTTAATCGTAAGGCGATTGTTCGGTTACAAGGTGGTTTATTTTTATTTATTACTCACCACATGTCAAGAAAAAACCGGCCTCACTTGTCTGTTCCCGACGTTCCGTCTTGATTATTTAATTTGTCTGAGGTCCAATATCCAACATTTAGATATAATGCGCCAAACCCGATATCGCGAAACAGCTATTTACGAGTATCTTATGGAGAAGTCAATTAACTTTTAGTTTAGGACAGCCATTTTTTTCGGTATTTTGTGGTTGCTCTCATAGTATACCTACGTAGGCATAATGATGAATGTAGTGGTATGCTATGAGTATTTGTGTGTGTCAATGTGAGAGAAGATGTGTGTCATTTTTATTTGATTTCAGATGACTGAATTATTTTTTGCAAAAAATAGCAAAACCGACTTCTTGCAAGATTCTAATAGTTTTCTCGAATTGATGTGTACATTTTTTCCATTACTTAGTTGTTGATTTTCAAAAACGGCTCAGCTGATTTCAGTAGATTTTAAATGGGACCGCCTCCGGAATATACTTTTTGGAACTAAAGATTTTTTTTAATTCAGTTCAGTTTTTTAATTGGCGAAAATATTGATGAAAATACACAAAATAATCGGCCAAGTACGAGTCCGACTCGCACACGAAGAGTTTCGTACCATATGGAAGGCCTCTTAATATATTTTACTAGTTTTTACCCGCGGTTTTCACGCGGGCATGATAATTTGATTTTGACGCGATATCATCATATTTTATAGCTTATGTGTTATTCTGATATATAAGCTATATTATTGCAAAGTTTCATCTCAATCCGTTCAGTAGTTTTTGCGTGAAGGAGTAACAAACATCCATCCATCCATCCATGCTCACAAACTTTCGCGTTTATAATATTAGTAGGATTTTAATTTAAATATTCATTTTTGAAGGGAATATACAATTTGACATTTTGTGAATATTTCAAGCATCTTTCTGTTGCCGTTATTAATATCGAGCAAAAAATTACGTTTCTTGTATGTTCTTGTCCCTTAAATATTTATTCTACTTTAATTTCATTATGTATTTAACTAAAAATTCTGTGAATGTTTCACCTGTTACCTTTATTAATATCGAGCGAAAAAAGGCTAAAAATTCAGGTTTGTTGCATGGGAGCCCCCTTAAATATTTTTTTGTTTTTATTGTTATAGAGGCAACAGAAATACATCATCTGTAAAAATTTCAACGTTCTAGCTATCACCGTTCCTGAAATACAATCTGGTGACAGACAGACAGATGGACGGACAGCGGAGTCTTAGTAATAGGGTCCCGTTTTTACCCTTTGGGTACGGAACCCTAAAAAGAAACAGACGAACATAAAACCTCATCTTTGGATGTCGGTTAAAAACTCAAAACAAAACGAATTGTGCAGCACGAGCTGATGCAAGATATAATTCGTAGCATCGTATCGACGAAGGACTCCCAATACTCTCTGGTATAACAGCATAATTGTTTCCGTGTACCCAGAGTCGTACCTGGATGTATTGGTTTATGGAATAGAAATACGAGATTTTCTGGCTAACTGAAGAAAAATTGAATTCAGATTCAATTTTTCTTCAGTTATTGAAACTCTATCACTACTTACGGGTACTTTAGGATGAGTATACTACTTACGTGTCGTACTTACGTTGTGTTTTGTATAGAATAGCGAATTTTTTTAGATAAATTATTAAAAAATATTACTTATAAAAATACAAGCTTTTGAGATCATGAATAGCATCTAGCAGCAGAGTGCTAGCCAAGACAAGTAAAACGAGCCCAAACACGATGGGTATATCTCGCTTAGTACCGGGGCAATTCCGTTAACCGATACCGTCACTAAGGCGACACGTTCCTGAACCTCTGTCGCTTTTCTGACAGATCTGACAGCTCAAAGCTGTCAAAAAAACGAGAGAAGTCCAAAAACGTGTCACCTCAGCAACGAGATCGGCTAACAGAATCGTCCCGCAGGAGTTCCAACTCTAATGCTAGGGTCGGCAGACTAAAGCACTTAAGTCAAAAAAAGTTTTTTTTTAATACACTTACAAAATTCTTTTAAATTAATTCATCGACCAACTAAAGCACATAAGTCAAAGCCATCTATTTCAATTTGAACTCTAATGGCGTACCTTTTCAACCTTATCATCTTCTACACATCTTGTAGCGTTATAAACAACATAAATTGACTTAGGTCAAAAGGAACATGTAAAGTTTGTGCACTTTGCGGAATAAAAGTATGACATATGTCATTAGGATCGTTAAATGCGTCACCTTATCACTTTGTTTAACTTGAGGCTAGGCACTTGAACGTGTAATTTATGGAACAAAAAAATGAAGTGAGTTCCATAAATTAGGATTATCATTCAAAAAGCCCCGTGTCGATACATGTTATACATGTTGTGATAAATACAAAATGCAAGTTCAGCTTTGTCAGGAAATACAACGAAAGTCTGAAATTATCGCTCAGCATGATCAGCACAAGGCAGATGCGGATCAAGCGTACGAAAGAAAGAAAAGTGACACACAGGTATACAAAAGTAACAACACTGTGCAAGTGTACACTTTTGATTTGCAGCAATGCTTACCCACTCCAGCACTAAGCTCTTCTGTAGCATTTTACAAACGTCAGTTGTGGACGTTTAATTTGACTGTTCATGACAACAAAACTGGAAAAGCTGTGTGTTACATATGGCATGAAACAATAGCTGCAAGAGGAGCTAATCAAATAGCCTCTTGTCTTTTCAAACTCCTCCAAACATACCTACCTGAGAACCCAAAACATGTAATATTTTATTCCGATACATGTGGAGGCCAGAACAGAAATTATCATGTTAGTTCAATGTTTACTTGGGCTTTGCAAAAATTAGATTTGGAATTTATTGAGCACAAGTTTATGATTCCCGGCCATAGCCATATGGAAGTAAATACTGATCACGGGATTATAGAAAAGAAAAAGAAAAAAACAGAATTGCAAATCTATCACCCGCACGATTGGATACAACTGATAAAATCAAGCAGTAAAAAAATTCAAGTGGTTGAAATGCGCAATACTGACTTTTTGGACTTCACTTCGCTTTTAAAGGGTCCGTTAGTATTAAGAACTAAAGATGTGGATGGACGACAGTTTAAATGGCTCGATAAAAGATGGTTGCGCTATGATTCTGACTTTGGCGTAATTTCTTACAAGGATAATCTAGAAGAGGAATCTCCATTTTTCAAATTAAACTTGAAACGAAGAGGTTCTACCGCACCTGACAATATCCCAGTCATATCGTTACAGCTTTTGCCTATATCTAAAGAGAAAAAAGAAGATTTGATTTCTTTACTAAATGTCATACCTGACGTTTTCCATAAATTTTATATTGATTTACCTACTGCAAACGATTTACGAAACACTGACCCTGATATTATAGATAATGAGGATGATGATTAAATTAAGTATCGTAATAACAATATAACATAAGAAATTATTTCTGATTATCTTATAACTTAAGTCATAAGTAAGATTTAAATTTAAGGATAAAGTAAGTGTTCTTATTGACATAAGTCACATAAAAAGCCTTCTGCTATTATGATTTAAGATGACATATAAATGCATGTTAGCAATAATTTAATACATCCCAATAAATCAAACAAAATCAAAAAAGAATAAAGAGTTTTTTTTTTTATTTAGTTTTTTTTAGTTTCTGGAAACTATGACATTTTGACTTATGTACTTTAGTCTGCCAGCCCTAGTGATCATCAGATAATCTCCGTGTTATCTTATCATTACATTGTCATGCGATATACATATATGCATGCAAAATTTCAGCTCAATCTTAAACCGGGAAATTGTACAAATTTAACTTACAAGATTCCACCTCAAACCAAATAAAAAGTACTTAATCTGAAGAATTCAGTTGAACGATGTTGGTGTTATTCTCACAGTATAAGTTGGTTATTACAATGACTATAATTAAGTACACAGATACTACGTGTGTGTGTAACTGTATGAGCGAGGGTGTGTGTGCATATATGTGCTACAAGTACACTCTGAGCCTACGCTTAAATACATTCGTCATATTATATCTACTTTCAATTAGTTCAGTGTTGTAGAACAGTTTAAAGGTGGGCACACACGGTCAGTTAAACTGATCAGTTTTTCGCGTCACTCCAACTGGGAGCTCATTCAGTAAATTAAAAGGTAGGAGTTGGTAGTTCCATATTTGAACAACTACCTGAAACTGGGCACACATGACGCGATGATCGCATCAGTTTATCAGATTGGTCCAGCGAGGGCCAAATATAGTTAACCATTGCTGGTAGGCTGAAGGTCATTCAGGTATACGCACCGACCTCGTCACACCCAGATGACGAAGTGGAGACTATGTATGAAGACGTAAGTCAGGCCATACATACGTCTAAGACCCACTTTACTGTTGTTATGGGGGACTTCAACGCAAAGTTGGGCAAAAGAAGCGATGATGAGCTGAGAGTGGGGCAATTTGGATATGGACAACGGAACCCCAGGGGCCAGAGGCTGGCTGACTTTCTGGAGAGAGAGGAACTCTTCATGATGAACTCTTTCTTCCAGAAGCCGCCTCACAGGAAGTGGACCTGGATGAGCCCCGATGGTTCCACCAAAAATGAGATAGACTTCATCATGACCACTGAGAAACGGATATTTAATGATGTCTCCGTGATCCACAGAGTGAAAACCGGTAGTGATCACAGAATCGTAAGAGGCACATTGGATATTAACGTTAAACTCGAAAGGTCACGCCTGATGAAGTCTACGCTCCGGCCTACTCGTGCCCATATCCAGAACCCCGAGAGCTTTCAGCTCGAGCTCTCAAATCGCTTTGCTTGCCTGGAGAACTTTGCGTCGGTGGACGAGATTAACAACGGGCTCGTAGAAACTGTCCAGGCGGTGGGTGCTAAATTCTTTAGACCCCGTCGTACAAATAGACCTCAAAAATTTTCCGATCAAACTCTAAATCTTATGGCCGAACGACGCTTACAGAGACTGCAGTCTTCCGATGATGCAAAGTCATATAGGCAGCTCAATAGACAAATTTCAAAATCCGTGCGGCGCGACATTCGTCTCTTTAATACTAAACGTATTAAAGAGACAATAGAGCAGAACAAAGGCTCCAAAGTGCTCGCGAGGAATTCGTCTATTGGGCAAAGCCAGTTGACAAAGCTGAAGAGAGAAGATGGCAGTGTAGCGTCGACCAAGGCAGAGGTATTAGAGGAGATCGAAAGGTTCTATGGACAGCTATACGCTTCGGTCGCTAAGCCTGTTAGCAGCGCGGCCAAAGATCCAAGAGCCAAGCTGACCCGACACTTCACCGAAGATATCCCGGACATCAGCCTGTACGAGATTAGAATGGCTCTGAATCAGCTTAAAAACAACAAGGCGCCGGGTGACGACGGTATCACATCAGAGCTGCTGAGAGCGGGTGGAACACCGGTACTAAAAGTCCTCCAGAAGCTTTTCAACAACGTCGTCCTCGAGGGCATCACGCCAGAAGCATGGAACAGAAGCGTGGTGGTGTTGTTTTTCAAGAAAGGTGACAGCACCTTATTGAAGAACTACAGACCCATCTCGCTTCTGAGCCATGTTTATAAGCTGTTTTCAAGGGTCATTACGAACCGTCTCGAGCGCAGGCTTGATGACTTTCAGCCTTGCGAACAAGCCGGTTTCCGAAAAGGCTTTAGCACCATGGACCACATTCATACGCTGCGGCAGGTTATACAGAAGACCGAAGAGTATAATCTGCCACTTTGCTTAGCGTTTGTGGACTATGAAAAAGCCTTTGATTCGGTCGAGACATGGGCTGTGCTTGAATCTCTCCAACGATGCCGTATTGACTATCGGTACATCGAAGTGTTGAAGTGCTTGTATAATAACGCCACTATGTCAGTCCGAGTACAGGAAGAGAGCTCCAAGGCGATCCCTTTAAAAAGAGGCGTATAGACAGGGAGACGTAATTTCTCCGAAACTGTTTACGACTACTTTGGAGAACGCCTTCAAGCTCCTGGAATGGAAAGGATTCGGCATCAATATCAATGGCGAATACCTCACTCACCTTCGGTTTGCCGACGATATAGTAGTTATGGCAAAATCGATGGAAGAGCTCAGCACGATGCTCGAAGGCCTCAATCGGGTTTCTCAACAGGTGGGTCTTAAGATGAACATGGACAAGACGAAAGTCATGTCTAATTCCCATGTTTTACCCACCCCGATTTCTGTTGGAAACTCGGTTCTTGAAGTCGTTGACTCGTACGTCTACCTAGGACAAGTAGTCCAGTTAGGTAGGTCCGACTTCAACAAAGAGGCCAATCGCCGAATCCAACTCGGCTGGGCAGCGTTCGGAAAATTGCGTAGTGTCTTCTCGTCCGACATACCTCAGTGCCTCAAGTCGAAAGTTTTCGACCAGTGTGTGTTGCCAGTGATGACTTATGGCACAGAAACGTGGTCTGTCACTATGGGCTTTATTAGTAAGCTCCAAGTAGCCCAACGAGCTATGGAGAGGGCTATGCTCGGAGTCTCTCTGCGTGATCGAATCAGAAATGAGGAGATCCGTAGAAGAACCAATGTTACCGACATAGCCCAACGGATTAGCAGGTTGAAATGGCAATGGGCAGGGCACATAGCGCGGAGGACTGATGACCGGTGGGGTCGAAAAGTTCTCGAGTGGAGACCACGTACCGGCAAGCGCAGCGTAGGACGTCCACCCACAAGGTGGACAGATGACCTCATTAAGGCCGCAGGATCGCGCTGGATGCAAGCCGCTATCAACCGGTCTTATTGGAGATCCATAGGGGAGGCCTATGTCCAGCAGTGGACGTCTTTTGGCTGATGGATGGATGGATGGATGGACTAGTCTGATGCACTCTTGCGATCATTGCGTCGTGTGAACTCGTGTGTGCCCAGCTTCAGGTTCGGTTCAAATATGGAACTACCAATTCCTACCTTTTAATTAACTGAATGAGCTCCCAGTTGGAGTGATGGAAAAACTGATCAGTTTAACTGATCGTGTATGCCCACCTTAATACTTACCTTCACAGTTATACAGTGTTCTCGTTCAACACTTCCATGACATGCAATCGTGTTCCTACATTTATTCTACTTTAGCACACATGCTAGATTGTATCAGAACTCTGTGTCCGCTAAAGAACTCTACATACGAGATGGTTTGATGGCCAGACATATGTCAGGTACATATATCTGGCCATCAAACCAAACCAAATAATATAATAGAATATTTTGTTAGGATTGGTTTCAGGTAGATAATATTGAGGTCACAGCTTAATGATCTTTTCAGTTTGTTAATTTTCATTTATGTAATATAAATGACAGTGTTTATTATCTACTTGATTTAATTATTAGAATCGAACTACGAATTTTTGACCCGTATATGTTTATGATATAAAGCACTGGATATAAATATCAAGATACACAGGTTGACGAGGTTGCTCTTATCGACATTTAATGGTCATCAATAGTTAATTTCACCATAGCTACTCCACGTCTATCAGATCTTCATCCTTGGTTGTTTTCAGACCTCATTAGCATCTATTTTATTTAGATTTTTGATAAATTCAGATGAAAGTTCAAGTAAATTTTCTTTCAATTGGCATTTTGCAATTCGTTTAGTTTAATGAACATAGGCAAGACAAAGGTCATACTCATACTCATTTATTGATAACAATAGTTACATGTCAACAAATTTGCAAAAAAAGTTAAATTACATTATTTAAAAAAGAGTATACAATAGTCAAACACCAATTAAATGAAATAGTAGTCATCATTATACAACAATAATTAAAAGTCATAAATTCAATAAATAAATTATAAAAAATTAAATTATTCACATTATTAAAATTAACAAAAACAGAGTACATACTATAGTATATTTATTCTACCTTAGGTAGAAAGTCTTGCACTTCGTAGAATGCTTGCTCGACAAGCCAATTCTTTGCTTTGTTTTTAAATATCTGCCGTGAGGGCGCATCTTTTATGAAGTCTGGTAGACGATTATAGACATCCGCTGTGTATGTGTATTTGTTTGGAAGTCTTTACGAGCCGGTGGCAGGGCACGCACAAAACACCCGCTCGCCGCGGGGGCTGCGTACGCTGTTCGCCACGGCATGCGTACTGTTAAAGATCGATGCATATTTTTCCCAGGGCTAAACAATAGCCAGTCGGTACCTTTTAAAAGCAGTAAAACTATAGAGATAACCAGATGCTAGGTTATTCCATACCGCCAAGAATAATCTCTTTTAATGTGTGTAGTTTCCGAAAAAGGATATCGTAAAGTAATTTGTACTGTGTTGTAACCATTGTCTTAAATACAAAGAAAGCGGTATGTATATTGCAATAGGATGTCATAATTGTAAAACTAATGGTTAATGTTATTGTGAATTTGTTAATCCCATAGAATGTGCCGCCAACGCAGCTGCGCCTTATTGTTTTATGATTCTCGGGCAGCTGTGGGAATTATTTGGGTAAAACACCACGGTCACGCACACATATTAGCTATAGTTTAGAATAAGGATAAGTGCTGCCACCTAGGGCACCGTTGATGGAACATAGCGCGAGTCCTTTAAAAGGCCCTCTCTGGAGTGGCTTCCTGGTAGTCACATTGACACGCTCGCGCTACGCGGTAGTTTTGTCTTCGTTATATTTTGTAGTTTTCGTGGTATTTTTAGTTCTCTGTATTTTATTGTGCATTGTGTTAACCTCCATAGTTTTAATTAATAGTACATTAAATATAGTAATTTTACGCGGATTGGACTGTTTCATTACATCGCTTCGTATCCAAAAACCCGTGCGCCTGAATTACGATTCGCGTCGTTTATACATCTTCGAGCCGGATCGTTTATACATCTTCGAGCCGGATCTCGGAGCGGACTGTAATGAACTGAAAATCGCGTGTGAAATAGTTTTTGTGAAGAACAAACTCTGATGCAGTGACTCAGTGGTGAAAATTCAGTGCTTGGTAGTGAAGTGACTTCGGTAAAGGTGTCTGTTTCCTGTCAATATGGATTTGCACTCAGGAAGAGTAGCAAAAGACGGGCAGGGAAACCAGACACATCGTCCATGCACTCGGGTGCACACTACACAACACGAACGAGAAGCCGCTGAAAGAAAACAGCGAAGGAAAAGTGAAATAAGGAAATTACAAATACAATTATTAGAAATAGAGATACAAGAAAGAAAAGATGTACTCAAGTTCAATGAACAACTAAAATTGGTTCATGTGAAGTGCAATGAACAACTAAAATTGCTGCGGTGTTCAGATTCAAAAGACAAGATTACTGAGGAGGAAAAAGTACTCGCTGAACAAAATTTGTTGTTGCTCAGAGAATTAAAAGAATTTGAAGACAAACTTCAAAAGTTAACAGCAATCCAACGTATAGAAGAAGTCAGCAGAAATAATGACCACGAGACAATCTCTACGGCGTGTCGTGAGAGGCTCGCATCTGGCGCAGTGGTCGAACGAAAGACCACGTGCGCAGATCAACGGGTTGGCGGGCCACCGGCACTTGTGTCAACCTACAAGACGCCAATGTCTGGACGTGTTCGTGTGACTACCACACGTCCCTACGATGAGCCTGTGACAAATGATAATCCCAATGCACTGAAACAGGTGCCTACGTTGCGTGTGTTGATTGCGCGAGATTACGTGCATGAAAATAGTGCTGCATGCGTAATTCGCGAATCTACAGCATCCCGAAATATTGCATCAAGCGTGCCAAATGCGCTGGACTCTGCGCGTGTGTACAATGAAGTGATAGTGCATCGTGAGCTAAGTGTATCGCGAGACGTGTCGCCATCCGAACGGCACGTAGATAACGGCCCACGAAAGCATGTCGCTTGGCCAACACACGGGGAGTCAGCAACCACGGCACCGATGCTATCATCACGTTCATCGGGAAATGCATCAACGGTGATGCCGGAGATAATGCCAAAACATCAAATTTTGGATGACAGGCGCAGAAGAACATCATGTGAAGAGAGGGACGCAAGATTGGACCCACCCACGCGGAAAACCGCAGCGGTGACGGAACGCGACGTGCGCCTCCGTACTACGAAACGAGACGAGCGGAGGGGAGCCACGCCGCTACCGCGTGGACAGTGCAACAGGGAGCTTTGTACCGGCCAGGACAACCGTCGCGGGAAATCCGGTAAGTCAGTTACTTGTTTGACCAATGCCTCTTGCTTTAATGTCGAGCCTAGAAGCCACGGGAGTAATGCAACTAAGGAAGAGAGCCATGTGGTGATTTCCCGCTCTGATCTGCGATTGAGAGATACCCGTGATGCCTGTGTAATTAGAGACGCAGGTAGTGTAGGCGACATTAGAGGGTCAAATCAGGACGGTCGTCGCGGTGAAAAGGTAAGCTGCCCAGAAAAACAGATGGAGGCGGAGGTGCTGCGTGGACGCAGTAATTACAAAGCTATTTATTTAGAGGGCAAAGAAGGCGTATCGAGATTCGCACTGGTGGAGATCGGTGAAGGAGAAAGTTCGGTAAGTGGTGCTGGTCATAAGCCAGAGGAGGGCGATGCTGGAAGGCGTTATCGTGTCAATGATAGGACAGGTAGCGTTATGCCCATGGGGCAACAGGTCGACGTCCCTACAGGAGGGACACTCTGGGCTGACGCACACACCGAGCTTAGCGGAGTCACCGGCTCACCGAAGCCGCATAAGGGCGGGCGAAGGATTGAGACGATAGAAGTTGCCGCTCTAAATAAAGGTAAGGATCCAATTGGGATTTCAGTCGACGAAGTACTGCGGTTTGCGGGCAACGATCGCCTTACAAGCGATCTCTCCGTCAAACGACCCCAGCAAGAGAACAACGGGATCGCAACAAAAAAGGCGAGTCTTGCAACGGTCGTCGAGCTTCATCTACCTAAATGCATTGATATCGGCAATACGGTTGATACCGCTAAATGGGACAAGGTAAGTGATAATAACAATAAGGACTTGGCAGAACTCGCATTGTGCGATAAGGTGAACGTAGCTGAAAGAGGCACGTGCCACGAAACAATTGGCGAGAGCGAACAGCGAACAAAAGAAGATAAGCCAGTTGTATGTGTTGCTCCTAACTCAGGTAAGGACAGAAAGGAAACGGTACAGTTCGGTTCGGATAGTGGTCGTTTTACGCACGATCTCACTATCGAACTAACACAGCGAGACATCGTGACCGGGAAGGCGTGTTACATTGATGGTGACAAGTTCGTGCAGGATAGGAACAAAGACAGCGGCGAGAGAGACAACGTCGCTGCATGTCACCAACAGGTAAGTTGTAACACAGTTTCAGACAGGGAAATTGCCACTGTAGGCAGTAACGATGTAAAATTCCCAAAAGAAAACTCACTTGTTTTGAATGAGCAGAGGTCAAATAATAGTAGCTGGCACCGGTTTCCATCGGCGGAAATTCCGGCTAACAATGCTTACGAGTTGTACTCGCCCAACGTTATAGACGAACGGTTTACTGGCTCCACTCTTTCTCGTGATCCGCAGATACGGAGGGCGTCGCGTGACGGCAGCAATGCTACGGAAGAGGAGGCGGAAGAAGATCGACGGGCCACTGCTACTTGCGCACCCGGCCCGCCGGTTCGCGACAAGTCACATCTCTCTGCACGGACGTGTAGTGCAACAGTGTTGCCACAGCTGCGGCGCGAGAGCACCGTGGAGCTTAGCCGCATTTCGAGGCCTGTGGTTATAGACACGGGGCAGGCGAAATGCACGAAAAAGCGGACGCCAAGTGACGTCATCAACGCAGCCATAGAGCTACCTCATCCGGGCTCTACTACGCAAAAGGCGTCGCTGCGAAGCCAACCAGGCTATTCTACGCAACGGGCACCGCTACAAAGTGGGCCATGCTCCCCTACAGCATCGAGCACGCTACGAGACGAGACGCACGCACTAACCACATCTAGTGAGTGTCGTAAATGTTTGCCTCCAGATCGCAACAACGAGGAGCTACGGAACTGCGTTGACGTAGCTGACAAGAATCTACAGCGTGGTGACTGGAGGGAACGACGAGATTATGGATCTACGTTTGAGACTAGCGAGCTTCTAGGACACGGGAAGCTACGAGTTTTCGATCCTACGCTCGGCTACGATTGTAAACGCCGAGAACGAGAAAAGCCACAAGCCGATAAGAAAACGATCGGTCGCGAGAGGCATCCTACATCTAAGGATCGCCGTTACTCGCTCGCTATAGCAGTCCTGCCTTACAAACAGGATGATGCTGAAATAGGTGGCAAAGAGAAATACTGGTCAACTTGCCTAAGATCGACGGACGTCACCAGTGACAGCGACAAGCCTACAACGCCAGATCACTACGTGAGAAAGCACTTTGGGTGCACTGCGGGACACCGCCGACAGCAACGAGCGCCGCTAGAGGGGACAGTCTGTCGCCCTGCCCTACGGACATCGGGTGCGAGGGCGCCGCCCAAATCTGCAGCGACAACATCGGTGGACCTCATGCGAGCCACGCGTGGCAGTGGATGACTCGATTGACTTTGGACAATGTGTGATAAACTGTAGTTTAGTGAAGATCTATGTAAATTAGTGTTTCAGTGTGTGTGTTATGGTTAATTAGGCATGTTTAGTACAAAGTAGGTACAAAGCGGTGTACCACGGATGGTTCCGTGTAGTCTATATTGTAACCTAGAATGTTGTTTCTTTTAGACGATAATTATTGTATCGTAGGTAATGCATGTAGCTTATAGACAGAATTGTTCATGTTTCTGTTTAGTGTAAGCAATGTTTTAGCCTAGACACTACCAAGACTATAGACTAAGCCGTGACATTTCAACTAATGCGAGATTCCATTTTAGTAGTGTAATCGGTTGAACCCTTTTACAGGGGGGAAAGATGTTAAAGATCGATGCATATTTTTCCCAGGGCTAAACAATAGCCAGTCGGTACCTTTTAAAAGCAGTAAAACTATAGAGATAACCAGATGCTAGGTTATTCCATACCGCCAAGAATAATCTCTTTTAATGTGTGTAGTTTCCGAAAAAGGATATCGTAAAGTAATTTGTACTGTGTTGTAACCATTGTCTTAAATACAAAGAAAGCGGTATGTATATTGCAATAGGATGTCATAATTGTAAAACTAATGGTTAATGTTATTGTGAATTTGTTAATCCCATAGAATGTGCCGCCAACGCAGCTGCGCCTTATTGTTTTATGATTCTCGGGCAGCTGTGGGAATTATTTGGGTAAAACACCACGGTCACGCACACATATTAGCTATAGTTTAGAATAAGGATAAGTGCTGCCACCTAGGGCACCGTTGATGGAACATAGCGCGAGTCCTTTAAAAGGCCCTCTCTGGAGTGGCTTCCTGGTAGTCACATTGACACGCTCGCGCTACGCGGTAGTTTTGTCTTCGTTATATTTTGTAGTTTTCGTGGTATTTTTAGTTCTCTGTATTTTATTGTGCATTGTGTTAACCTCCATAGTTTTAATTAATAGTACATTAAATATAGTAATTTTACGCGGATTGGACTGTTTCATTACATCGCTTCGTATCCAAAAACCCGTGCGCCTGAATTACGATTCGCGTCGTTTATACATCTTCGAGCCGGATCGTTTATACGTACTCTCCTAAGTGGTCTCTAGCGTACATGGCGGCCTCTAAGATCACCATCGAGGGCAGGGTTAAGATCTTCATGCCCCGGAATATAGGCTGTGCTGATTGATCCTCGGGCACTCTCTCTATGGCTCTGACAGCTCTCTTCTGCATTCTGAACACTCGTTCCCAGTCTGCAGAGCGCGCCCAGAACTCGACGCCATACTGTAGAAGAGAGTGCACCAATGCAAAGTAACAGTTCCGGACCATGCTACCCGGCAGTATAGCTGCCAGTCGCCATAGTGCGAAGCATGCACGACCCAGCTTTATGCACAGACTATAAACGTGGCTTTCCCAGGTGAGCGCTGTTTAGATGAAATCCCAGAAAAACTGTGTCTTTCACTTGTTCAATTGCAGCGCTCCCAACCTCCACTCTTATAGGTTTTCTTCTGTGGCCTGAGAGGTCGAAATGAATAAAGTGAGTCTTGCTTATATTCAAGATTAACCCATTTAACTGAAACCAAATAATTAGCTCACTAGCAACTTGGTTTAGCTTCACCTCAAGTAATTGCACAGTCGGCGCGGTTACTATTGCGGCCACATCATCGGCGTACATGAGGACGTGAGCGTTATTTATGTTCTCTGGAAGATCAGTAGTCCAGTTAGGTAGGTCCGACTTCAAGAAAGAGGCCAATCGCCGAATCCAACTCGGCTGGGCAGCGTTCGAAAAATTGCATAACGTCTTATCGCCCGACATACCTCAGTGCCTCAGGTGGAAATGTTCGACCAGTGTATGTTGCCAATGATGACTGAAACGTGGTCTCTTACTATGGGCTTTATTAATAAGCTCCAAGTAGCCCAACGACCTATGGAAAGGGCTCGGAGTCTCTGCGAGATCGAATCAGGAATGAGGAGATTCGTAAAAGAACTAAAGTTACCAACATAGACTAGCGGATTAGCAAGTTAAAATGGCAGTAGGCAGGGCACTTAGCGCGGAGGACTGATGACCGATGGGGTCGAAAAATTCTCGAGTGGAGACCACGTACCGACAAACGAAACGTTGGACGTCCACCCACAAGGTGGACGGATGACCTTATTAAGACTGCACGATCACGCTGGATGCAAGCCCTACTAACTGGTCTTATTGGAAATCTATAGAGGGGGCCTATGTCCAGCAGTAGACGTCCTATGGCTAATGGATGGATGGAATTCATTTTGATCAGGCTTGTTAATGATTTTTACAACGTACTAACTATACACCTATTCATCTCCGTCATCATCATCATATCAACTATAGGTTACCTATACATGTTTTATTCGGTCTATACGAATACTGCTACTCGATATGTCTCGTGTGTGTAAGCCTTAAATCGCTGTAGTATCTGATTGTACGTCCGATCCGATTCGAAACAAAGGTGGATTCGTGTTAAAACTTTACAGGGAAAGGAAATTGGGACGGAGTTAAGTGAATTTCATTAAAAGTTATTTATTTTATAGAAATAAAGAAATAAGTGTCATCGAGTTTGATAAAGGAAAATGATCAATTCAAAGTTTGGGTAGGATTTTGTTTTATTTTGGTAGCAGTACGATTTTTTGCAGAGCCCGTATACGGGGGTTGTAGCAACACCCATATATACATAGCATTTTATTATTTTATAAGCTTTTAATTAATTTACAAAATAATAAAACTTGCAATGGATGTATAGGTAACCTATGTAAGTTCGGGTGGAATGTTGCAAGTTGAATTTGATCAACTTCCCGGTTTCCGATTGATCTGAAATTTTGCAAGCATATGTATATCGCGTGGCAATGCAATGATAATAGTACCATGATGGTGCTGATTTGATGGTGGATTCGGAAGGTGGCCTTAGGATCTCCTGTACTATACAAGATAGGCCCGTCGTGTTTGGGCTCGTTTTAGTTGTTTGGCTAGCACTCTGCTGCTACATGATATCCAGGATCTCAAAAGCTTGTATTTATAAAAAGGTTATATTTTTATTATATTCTTTTCCAATGGACTCAATAAGTTTTCTCAAGCATTTCCACTTCAAGCAGAAAATCTCCACTATGGTGAAATTTAGGTTTTTTTGAAGCCATTTATAGCGATTTGTCGATATTAGCTATTTTCTAATTTAATTAATTAACGTATCAGCATTTCCATTCAGCGTGGCAATACTGCCAGCATAATGGGTGCTCTTCCAACTGGCAGTGAGCTTGAGCTTTTGGATTGCATCTTTAGACCTTCAAGGGTCTGTGGATGATTCAATTGATTTTATGTTGTAGTTTATGTAGTTTTAGCCTATGTAAGTAGTGCTATATTTTGTCGTAGTTAATAAAAGCACTTGCCACTTAAATCATACATTTATAAACTTTTTAATAGAAACACAAGCTTTGTCGCCTAGTTCAAGGATCACTATAATTGCAATGTACAAGTTTTTTGGAAATGAAAATATTTATACTTTTATTTAATTAAGTTCAAGAAACAAATGAATATTAAAAAAATGTATAGAGTTACTTAAAGAGATGACAATAGAGAAGCCTAAGATAGAGATAGTGTAGTAAGATAGAAAAGGCTGACGATGATAATAATGATCACCTTCTTTTAATTTAAATATTTAGTAAAAATAATAAAATAGTTAAAAACATGAAATGAATTTACCTACTATCAAGTTCTATTACCTTATTAAATCGATTCTGTACTCATCTAACCTATACGTTGTAGCTATCAGAGTAAATGGATCCCAATCCTCTATAATCTCAGCTAGCAACACTTGATACAACAATGCAATTGCAGCACAAGTTCAATTAAATCCAATTATTCTTACTCGAACCAGAACTGTGCTAGCATCTAATTGGTGGAAATCAGAGACTATGTGTTAAAGCCATAGAGATCTTGAGATGGGTTTTCTATTTTCTTACTGAGACACTTTTTCGTTCATTAATAGTAGATTGTATCATATGGGAGCGAAATAATATTTTTACGGCGAGAGCGCGGCAAAGTAATTCCGGCGCGCTTATAGTGAGGATTAAAAACTTATTACTGCAAGCGAAAAGTTCCTTATAGAAAACACCTCCTTTGGCTCCACTCAAACGCGAACCAAGTCATCCTTTTCGAATTGATGGGATGAAAAGATTAAAGAGCACTCTTGCCGGTGGAACAACTTCTATGTATCGCAGTTCTCATTAGATTATCATGCAGAAAAAAATCAAATACGGCAAAGTGCATACATGTACCTGCAATGCGCAAAACAGTGTTGTGTAAACGCATGTGAAAAAGTGACTCGTTGTGCTCGTCGTTGTCGTAGTCATTTCAGACATAGGGCGTCCACTGCTGAACATAGGTCTCCTCAGCTTCCTCAAGGGATCTTCAATAAGATAAGGTTGTCATTTCGTGGTGCTGAGTAATGTTGGTGGTAGTTAATGATGGTGTAATTAATTATTTATTGGCGTTACGCGAGCAGTTGTGATTTTATTTTAAACACAAATTAGGGTAAATAGTTAAAGGTTTCTAAATTCAAAGCGCCTGCTAAATTGAGACGACATGTCCCACCTCAAGAGATCTATGACTAGAGTAACAGATGTATAACTATGCTTTTGATTGGATACGCTTTGTATATTTGTTAGAGATTTAGTTTCAATTTGAATTGGAAACCGGGCGTGAACTATGAAGTCGACTGTATAATCATATTATCTCTGCTATGAAGTATAATACCTTTAAACTGCGGATAATATGGCTGCACTTTACATTAGAACCATTTTGCACGGGATTGTAACTGCAGTCATACAAAAAAAAACATAAAACCCATTGATATTCTTGACTAAAGTAACTTATGATATTTTATCGCAATTACACGGTTTATAGTAGGTAAACTAAGGCCCAGAACACACGGTAAAACGCAAATGCAACGAAATTGCAACTGCTAGTTGCTTTTGTGTTGCATTTAAGTTTCTGCCATAGGTTCCGTTCAGAGACCACACATGACGCGACCAGTTTGGAACCGGTTTGAAACGCGTTGCAAATCCGTCGCATTGAAACCGGCGTGCAGGAAACTTGCGTTGCGTTTCATTCATTTTTTGTCTTTCGTCACTTGAAGAACTCATTATGCAGACGTCTTTTCTCAAAGAAATCGAAATTATTGTGGTTGCAGCGTGTGTGGAAAATGGTTGAAACTGGTTTCAAATCAATAATTTCAAAAGGGTTTCGTTGTGTTAGAGGCAAAGCCCGAAGGCTGCATCCACGTCAGGATGATCGTACGGCTAGAAAGGATACTATTATCACATCGATCACAACTGTACTGACAAGACTATCAATAATATTGGAATAGTAAAATAGATACACGACCGCGCCATTGCGCGCCACTTTTGCGTCTCCTCTTGTCTCGTTCTCGCGGCGCGTAGTGTTGCTAGGTTCGCGCCGCCACCACTTGATTCGGGGAATCGAGTGATCCCGTAATAGTTGCAGTTGCGTTTCACCGTGTGTTCTGGCCCTAAATGTCCGTCGGACACTTCTCGGAAGAAATATTCTATAAGAGACTTTGAAAACCGCTTAGCAATATGTTGTATAGCCTAGAAGATCTAAACGATAAACATATGTTTATCGTTTAGATCCGTCTTACCACAAAAGATTTAAACACATCTTAAACACAGTTTGTCCGTGCCATTTATACTGTTAAACATTGTCTAAAAAACTTTTTTGGTAAGGCCGATATACACACAAAAAAACGACTTTATTTTACAATTCGTTTTTGCTCGCGGCTTTGTCCACGTGAGATTTCGATTTTTGTGATATAGGATATAGGAACATTTTATTTTTTTAAGGATAAATAAAAGAAAGGAAGTAGGAAGCCTATGTCACTGTCCGTCATCAATATGAAAGAAAAAAGCATGTCAAAAATCAAGTTAATCCATTGCTCCCTTGCTGGTAGAAAGAGGTACAAACCAGCATACCAAAAAACGAACACATACACTTTCAGATTCATAGTATTAGTAAGGAATAAGTATAGTAAGTTTAATTATGTTGCGAAAGTTAAGTAGGTAATTATTATAATAAGCCCAATTTTAAAGGCGCCATCATAATTTTAGTAGCATTATAAAATATTCCTATTCATTTTTCACTATAGGTATATGCATTTGATAGAGAAGATAATATTTCACGTTTCTAATAAATTTACGATGCCGCCTTTAAAATTGGGCTTATACCAAAATATGTCCTTCACCTAGAGACTCACTTTGTACATGTAAGTATAGTATGCCAGAGTGCTCAATTTAAACGAGATGGACATGAAACTCTCGTGCTGGATTAAGGCGAAGACAACAGCTTATAGCACGAGCAAAGCTTCGTGCTTGGGGTTGGCATAATTTTCTTTGAGATGTTTCGCTCCGGATGTTTGTTAATATTTGAGTTTGTTAGTTGGATGTTGCTTCTCGCGTAGAGATCTTCTACGATAACATGATCTAGTCCTTCCAAATTAAAAACGTTTGAAAGTATTTGTGAAAAGTAAAAGTAAAAGTAAAATTTATTGCTCAAACTGTGTAGAATGATGGTAGGTACAATTTTCTTAGTATCAACAGTCTGTCCTAGCGGACATGCAATTTTTGGCTTCATATAGCCTAGCCTAGAGAAAATTATTAACTAAGTATTACTAGGTACATATTAAATATTTACACTCAATAAACAATTACTCAATAACACTCTATAAACACTATATACGAAAATAATATATAAAACTAGGAAGACATTTGAAACAATCTATCTGTACATTACAAAACTAAAATGAGATCACATTTTCTAGATTTATTTTTTATAATATAGATATGGGCCAGACCCATGAAAGTATTTAGAACGCGCCACGCATGTGTGCGTATACTGATATGGCCGTCAAACAACTAGTCGAGTTAGCAAATCCAAGGATTTGTTGCTCGTCGTTTTAAATGTGTGTATTGACTACACACTTTTAAAACAATATGTGGAGGGGCAGGACATGCTATCGTAAAAGATAATTAGAACACGGCGTAATTTATTTAACGTGTGAAAATGTGACAGATATTTTACCTACTACCTACTTACATACGAGTAACTTTGTTTTGTTTTGACAGATAGTACACATTTGTTAAATTATCTCGTGATGCATATGCTAGCCGTGCACTTTTTTACAAAATCTTGACGAAACATTGTAGGTGGGTAGGCCTACGTCCTGCAGTGGACTATTAAAAAGGCTGGTACATTACAGTATTTAAATTAGTCGTTGGCGATTTTTGATTGGGAAGTAAAAGAGGTGAAATTTCCTGTAGCACAATTCATCAGCCAATTTTAATGATGTTTGGCCTGATTGTTTAATATTCAAATCCAAACGAGACTTAACCGAATATGAACCAAATTGGTCAAAAGTAAGTAGAGATATAGGTAGGCTTAAGAAAATTCAGTTAAAGAGAAGTTGCCTCACGGACTACAACATCGTTTTGCGAAGTATGAGCTTTAGAGGCCCGTTTTCGCCTTAACAGTTCATCTGTAGTTTGAGATTAAACTACCGAGCTCCAGATTAGTGTCTGCAAGCTTCTGGACATCAAGTTTAGGGTTATAGCGGGCAAATGCCTAATCTTAAAGTACCTTTACATCTACAGAGCGATGTGTCTAAGTGACTGAAAACCGGTGTGAAATGTAGCGGTTGTAAGCAATTTTTTGGAACCATTTCATTGTTGAACATACTTAGGCATTCTTTTGAGGGGAAATTGGGCCATTTCTTAAGTTAAGCCCACGATTGAAATAGTCAAGTCTCCGCGCCATTGCCACTTCAACTTGCCGATCCGCTGGGCTATGTCGGTAACCTAGGTTCTTCTACGGGTCTCCTTTTGGACCACGTTTCTGTGCCATAAGTCATCACTGGCAACACACACTGGTCGAAAACTTTCGACTTGAGGCACTGAGGTATGTCGGACGAGAAGACGTTACGCAATTTTCCAAACGCTGCCCAACCGAGTTGGATTTGGCGATGCGGCAGTGTTGTCATCGTAACAAAATTAGTAAATTGGCACACGGGCGACCTCACCTACGATGCTACTCATTTTGCACAAACTCTAGACTTAATCGCAATAAAGAAGCGGTCAATCACCTCAAATTGAAAGATTCAAGCGACAACTTATCCATCAATATCAAAATTCAAGTTAAGACCGTCAGGTAAGTAGGTACATTTCCATAAAATCCGTCTCGGATCCAATTCCGTCGCTGGGCATTAAAAATGGAGTTTCTCCCAACACTTTACGAGGGAGCTAATCCGCGTTACTGCGGGGCAATAAGCAGCCTTCACGACCGGACTGAGTATCTTGTTTAGGGGCTTAGCTCTAAACTGAACCTTGGAAGGTCAAATATATCTAAATGGCTACATAATTTACATGTTTTTTTCTCGCACAGAAAGAAAGTACAACGTAGGACGTCCACCAAGGTGGGCGGATGACAACAGACGACGAGTGAAAGAATAAGAACTCTATTTACTACTAAAAGCTTGACGTGTACAATGTACACAGTGTTTTTAGTAAAGAAAACTAGGCTGCTGTATCTCCACTTTCAAATACTCTAGGTGTTTGGGCAAAAACCGTAGGTATGGGTTAGCCAATATCGTATTTCAAGTATCGGTGTCCCCCAATAAGCCTGACTTCATCAAAATTGCAAATTGCAGAACCTAGACAACAAAACCTAGAGCAGTCTCCAATGGAGCCATAAAATGATCACCGTAATGTTTTGGCACACGTTGAGGGCGATACACTGAAATTTCCGTATTCTACGGCAAAGAAAATTTTACCGTATGCCGTATTTGACAAAAAATCACTCTGATTGCTGCATCGAAAATAACATTGAATGCACTTGAAGGGAAGGGGTCGTTGTACCTCACTTTTTTAAGATCTACCTTCTCTCTCAGAGAGTAGATTGGAAAATCGTAAATAGTATCAGGATTTCGAAAAAACATCGCTTTTGTGTTGACTCCATAGTCAAGTTTTTTTGAAAGTAAAAATTGTTCGTAAATATAAGTAGTCTAAATCACTCCCTTAGTACCCCTTTTTCTGAATAATCTTGTAGGGGCCTATAAAGCAAAATACATATAAAATATCCATTATTTCGTCTAAACATTCGCACATCAAAGTTATCTGAAAATTCCGAACCAGGCAACATGTTAGCAAAGCCGACCTAACCACAAAACACAGGGTAGGCCTAAAAAGCAATATGATGCCCTGTACCCCAAATTTATTAGACAGTTGGGCCTTTGGAGAACAAATTGCAGCGAGTGTGGAATCAGTAAGCCTTGGTAAAGGGTTAGTTTATTGTTGTTTTGATTTTATTGGAGGCAATAATGTTGCCACTATAAATTGTTGGTAAGTTGCAGTGTTGCTAGGATTTAGGGTTGGATAAAATGATACAACTTTCGTGTCAATGCTACAAAAAAGATATTATTTCGCTGTAGGCCCATATCTTGTGAGACGCTTCAATATAAACTTAAAATTATGGCTTACGAAGGGGCTGCGGAAAAATCGGCATTTACTTTGTATAAAAATAATTTCAAAATTGATTTTTGTTTATAATTACAGCCCCTACATTTTTATCTAATGTCTCTTTTGGTGCATTGGAGAATGTACAAGTTGTGGGGTGAAATTTCTACCAGAAAATTTTCACATTGAAATATTCAATATTCAATCATTTATTGCACCAAAAACACATACATCTCTTAGTCTAATTTATAAACTTAGAGTTACATATTTATGGACCCTGATTAAGGGTATTGCAATTGACTTAAACACTAAGGTAATAATAGGAACAGTTATCGATTACGGTTAGGATCTAATTTACTTTGTCTGATTCGCGGTATCGAAACATTTATCATCTAAGAAGTCCTGTATTGTGAAATAGCTTTTGGCTATGAGAATCTCTTATATCTTTTTTTTAAATCTAAAATTATTAATGTCTTTTAAAACTAATACATCTAGTCTTAAATGCCAAACTTTTTTGCGTTTATAATTGTGTAGCGTAACAATACACTACATATAAACACACATTTAAGTGATGTGATTGATGCAAACAAACAAACTTTTCTAGAACTTCTAGAAGGTCGTAGGTAATCACAAAATCTTAACAAAAGCTTAGCACACGACTTTACATGTATTGTGGTTAAGATATCTTAAATGCGCGATATTAACGTTAAGGTGTCTGTACACAACAGCTCGCGGCCTGGCCGCCAAATCCAGTGACTTGATGCTGGCGGTTTAACTCGGTGACTTCCAAAGTCTAGAATAACATAATGACTTCGTAAAACTAGACGGAATTAAACAACAACAGTGAAACAATAAATTTCAGCGAAAGCGCTCAGTGCGAGTGTGGAACCCCGGTGCAAAACATGCAGCATTCTGATTTTGAACACGCTTTTATTAGTTTTACCTGTATGTTTGCTTGTAACCAACCCCTTTGAGCTCGATTTTGACCTACTTTGAGCGATCAGATTTTCTTTAAACTTCGCACACCTATCAAAGACTGACGACAATGCATTAAAAAAAAAGGAAATTAAAATAGGCCTAAGCGTGTTTTTTTTTAAACTATATTTACATTATTATTTTTTGAATTATTTTTGTTGTTGTTCCGCTGGCCTTTCCCCCGAACTTAGTCGGAGACATTGTCAAGCTGAACATTCGCTCTCGCAGTTTCCTTTTTTATTTTATGATCGGCGTATTTGATTGCTTCATGCAGTTTTATAAATAGCATGTGTGAGTTCACATTTTCATTTTTCTTCGTTGTGTCGATGGTCCAAATATCTGTTTTTTTTCCTATGCTTCGCCACTGCCACTTCGCGAGGGGATGCTTGGTACGGGTCCTCTTTTTTCAATTTTATTCTTTCTTTATTCTTTATTTCAAACCTTGCATTATAAATATGTAAAAAATTGCTCACCTAGCACTAGTTACATATTCAACCCTGTAAGAGCGTCGCAAGTATAATTATCATACAATCAATAAGTTTTGAACTTATAGAAACTATAAAACAAATAGAAACACATGAGACTTATAACTATAACACTCATTATCTGCTTACTTCCGCAAGTCAGAAACATTTTTGTCTTTTAAGTAATCTTCTATACTGTAGTAACATTTTTTAATAAGTATTTCTTTAAGATTTTTATAGAATTTTCGGTGGTTCGTTTCCTTTCGTAGTAGGTAGTTATTTCGTTTTTATTCAGGTAGTTTATTAAAAATATTTATTAACATATATTCAACTTTGTCAACCTACGAGTAGGTATATCTCACCAGTGGTACATCTGTGTTTACTATTCTTCGATCTATTGTATCTGTAATGTCGAATAACATTTTTCCATTTTTCATTTCATTTACATGTGACAAAAAATAGAAAGGAGTAACCCTTATAACTTCGTTGTGTTCGTCCGTCCGTTCATCACATTAATACAAAGCTTTATAACTTCCACATTTATCAACCAAACTGCATGAAATGTATTATTATGATAGATTTAGGACAGATCTCAATTTTAAATACTTAAAAAAAACTATGAATTTGAAGAAAAGCTCAATACACAGAAAGTGGGGATGAAACATTTTGTTCAAACCAACACCCTCATGTGGGTTATCGTCGGTTTTTAAAATGAGTGTAAGCTTTCCTAGACGTACTTTCCTAGTCGTCTAGGAAAGCTTAAGGTGGGCATACACGGTCAGTTCAACTGATCAGTTTTTCGCGTCACTCCAATTGTGGCTCATTCAGTAAATTAAAAGGTGGGAATTGGTGGCTCCATGTATAAACCACTACCAGAAGCTGGGCACACATGATGAAATGATCGCATCAGTTCATCAAATAATTGCAGCGGGGTCCTAATGTAGTCAACTATTGCCGATAGGTACTGCGATGGTTTGCATGTTTGTACCACTTCGATGATTAACTGAATCTTCAGTAACTCACGTAGTTTTATTTTTTTATAAAAAAATATCTGAACCAAAGTTGTTTGGAATTTGATTTACTACAACTTTAATGCACATCAATTTTTGTAGGATCGATATTTTTCGAATATGACAGTAGTGCCATTGTAAACAATATGGCACCACCGTTTTATCAAAAAAAATATCGTATCTAGAAAAAATTTATGGGGATCAAAGTTGTAGGAAATCAAAGTTTGAACATTTCTGGTTTCCAAAATTTCTCATGAAAAATTGAAATAACACAAGTCATGGAAGAAGCAAAATGGCACCACTGCCTTATTAAAAAAAATATCGATCCTATAAAAAGTTGATAGGAATCAAAGTTGTAGGAAATCATTTAAAACATTTTTGGTTCCGATAATTTATCACGAAATATTAAAATAACACAAGTTATAGAAGAAACAAAACGGCACTACAATCTTATTAAAAAAAATATCGATCCTAGAAAAAGTTGATGAGAATCAAAGTTGTAGGAAATCAAATTTTAAATATTTTTGGTTCCGATGATTTCTCATGAAATATTGAAATAACACAAGTATGGAAGAAACAAAATGGAACCACAAACTTTTAAAAAAATATATCGATCCTGGAAAAAGTTGATGGGAATCAAAGTTGTAGGAAATCAAATTTCAAGCAACTTCGGCTTCGATAATTTCACATGAAAAATTGAAATAACAAGTTATGGAAGAAACAAAATAGAACCACTAACTTATTAAAAAAATATCGATCCTGGAAAAAGTTGATAGGAATCAAAGTTGTAGGAAATCAAATTTCAAACAACTTTGGTTCCAATAATTTTTCATGAAAAATTGAAATAACACAAGTTATCGAAGAAACATCATAGCACCACTGGCTTTTTAAAAAAATATCGATCCTAGAAATAGTTGATGGGAATCAAAGTTGTAGGAAATCAAATTTCAAGCAACTTTGGCTTCGATAATTTCTCATGAAAAATTGAAATAACAAGTTATGGAAGAAACAAAATAGAACTACTAACTTATTAAAAAAAAATATCGATCCTGGAAAAAGTTGATAGGAATCAAAGTTGTAGGAAATCAAATTTCAAACAACTTTGGTTGCAATAATTTCTCATGAAAAATTGAAATAACACAAGTTATCGAATAAAAATCATGGCACCACTGGTTTATTAAAAAAAAATATCGATCCTACAAAAAGTTGATGAGAATCAAAGTTGTAGGAAATCAAATTACAAGCAACTTCGGCTTCGATAATTTCTCATGAAAAATTGAAATAACAAGTTATAGAAGAAACCAAATAGAACCACTAACTTATTAAAAAAAATATCGATCCTGGAAAAAGTTGATAGGAATCAAAGTTGTAGGAAATCAAATTTCAAACAACTTTAGTTCCGATAACTTCTCATGAAAAATTTAAATAACACAAGTTATCGAAGAAACATCATGGCATCACCAGCTTATTAAAAAATATCGATCCTAGAAAAAGTTGATAGGAATCAAAGTTGTGGAAAATCAAATTTCAAACAACTTTGGTTCCAATAATTTCTTATGAAAAATTGAAACACTTAACAAAAGTTATCGAAGAATTCAAATTCAAATTCAAATTATTTTATTGAGATAAAAACGAGTACAATACATTTACATCTATCTCACAAAATTATAATTATACAATCAATGAATTTAAATCAGTGTACAATAAAACGATACAATAAGAAATAAAAATAAAAAAAAAACAAAAGTCATGAAAAAAAATCGTAATGTCAAAGTATTAAAAAATATAAATTAATGTCATGTTATTTCAAATGTCAAATTATGAGTCATGCAGCTCAAAAATGTCAATAGTGCTGTTTGCACGATTACTATTGTCCCATTGGTCAATTAGATTTTCACAATATGTCCTAAAAACAGTTATTATAGTTTTCCAGTTGTCAAAAATAATATCAATTGGCTGCCAGGAGCGCATTGAAATGTTTGCGAGCGCGTACCAAGGGTGACATAGAGCGAGCCATGGTGCGACAATGTTCCACGTGAAATAAATTAGGCAATCGGCCGCGCCTGTTCACCGGGACCCCAGGTCTATCTGGCACAAACATCACGCACAATAAATCATGTAGCTCAATAGAGTCTACTAAGCCCCTCAGCACTTTAAGGCAGACACTGAGTTGTTCCAGCGTCCTTCTCACTTCGAGCGAATTATATCCCAGATGTCCAAGCAAAAACTTAGTGGGATACATAAAAGGATAGTATCCGTACTGCTTTTTATATAGTGTCCTTAGGAAAGCCTTTTGTACTTTTTCAAGCAATCGCGTGTACGTGACCTGATGTGGGTTCCAAACACATGCGCTCGACTCTAGCTTGCTTCTGACCAAGGAACCATAAAGGGTTTTCAAAACCTGTGGATTCTCAAAATCTTTCGCGTTTCGAAGCACAAACCCAAGGCGTCGGTACGATTCCTTGGCAAGGTCAGACACGTGATCGTGGAAAGTCAGACCACGGTCGAAAGTGACCCCCAAGTTCTTTACAAGGTTAGCTCTATGTATGGCGGTTGTGTCTAAGCTATAACTAAAATGTATTGGGTTCTTTTTCCGGTCAAAGGTCATAACATTGCACTTGCTAAAATTAAATAACATCTTATTTTTCACGCTCCACTCATAAATGTTATTGATGTCATCCTGTAAGCGTAGACAGTCTCTGTGTGATTTTATTTCGAGGAAAAGTTTAAGGTCGTCGGCGTACAGGAGACATTGAGCAGATGACAGTACTTTAGGTAAATCATGAATCATCATCTGAAAGTACAATGGTCCGGTTACGGAGCCTTGACTTACCCCAGATCTAGTGTGGTAAGGTTTCGACTCGTAAATCCCGTGTCTCACATACTGACGCCTGCCCCCCATGAGGTCCGCTAAGAAACGCAAAAGACCCGTAGAAAATCCAAAACATGACGAAAGCTTAAGCAACAATATATCGTTATCAATTTTATCAAATGCTTTTTGGAAATCGAAATATATCACGTCAACCTGGGAACCATGATCCATAGCCTTTGAAATATAATCGACTAAACACAACAGATTAGTATTTACGGAACGCCCTGGCCTAAAACCGTGCTGTTCTTCACCAACATATTGTCTGACTTGTCTGTATATTTCTATGTAGAGTATATGCTCAAAAACTTTAGCAGGTGCACATAGGATTGCGATTGGGCGATATTCTTCCACCAAGGTTTTTTTATTGCTCTTTGGGATGGGAGTCACCCTAGACAACTTCCACTGATCAGGATACTTCCCATTTATTAGTGAAAGATTCAATAAGTGAAGCAGCGGTATGGTTAGATGCTTTTTACCGGTTTTGAGAATAAAGCTAGGCAAGCTATCGGGGCCTGGCGAGCTGCCTAATTTTAGCTTATTAATACCGCGCTCAATGTCTGAGGGTGATACTTCTGGTAGGGTGACGTAGCCACTATGAGCAGATTGTTCCAAACACAAATTTACATTTAATACTGGAAGATCATCTTGGAAAACGCTGGAAAAATAGTTAGCAAATGCTTCCGCAGCCTCTACACCGCTATAAATATTTCCTCTATATGTGACACGCGGTTCAAAGCCCCCCTTGGACCTAAGGCTATGTACGTGTCTCCAGAAGTGTTGAGGACACTGTTGTAGGTTCTCTTCTATGCGCGCCATATAAGATTTGTACGCTTGAGATATGCGAGACTTTAAGCAGGCACGCACATCTGAAAACTGTTCATATGACGTAATACATTTCGATTTCATCCATACTTTATGCAGTTTAGTTTTAAGTTTAATGCCCTTTATAATTTCCGCATCAAACCACACTGGATACCTGCCTTTAGCCATTCGCCTAATCTTTTTAGGAACCGAAGCATCGAACAAACTATAAATTATCTCATAAAAAGCATCTGTTGCCTTTGTGATATCGTTACATTCAATGACAGGAGCCCATGAAGTGTCCTCCAGCATCGATAGAAAGAGTGGCATATCTATCTTATTAAAATTCCAATCACGTGATGGGTCAATATTACTTGGCTGCAGACGAACACCAGTGCCGCCAAATGGTCGGAGCGTTACCAAAATCTCGAGTGCAGGATGATACAGCGCATCAATCACGACGAACCCTTCCGCGGCTTCGCGCACGCATACCCGCTTCGATTGCGGCTCAATGCACTCCTGCGCCAACACTACGTCAAGAATACCGCCATGAGAGTTTACAATTTCATTATAGTCTACTAAGTTACAAAATGTCAAAAAGTAACAATAATAATTTTTAATGTTAATAGAGGCACTGTTCATGTTAATGTCACCTAAAGCAAAAAAACTATGTTTCGAAGTTGACAAAAAGCTTTCAATATTACAAAATATATTCATATAGACCGCATCAGTAGCCTTTGGCTTAATATAAACCACGCACACAACAAAAGAAATACCTCGATATGTGACATACGCCCACAAGTCTTCACCCAACTGCGACTCCAGTTCTTTTCGACGATTTATAGTCACTCCAGGTCTAGCAGCGAGGAGGACCCCACCGCCACGAGACCCTCGATCTTTGCGCATTAGAGTCCACCCGTCCGGCACCACCTCGGCATCCTCCACTGAATTGTCGAGGAACGTTTCCGTAGCAACTACTAACCAATGGTCTGAAGCCAGTACGCTAGAACGCCAAGACGTTAATTTAGTCTTCAAACCTCTAACATTTTGATAGAAAATATCAATCGTTGGTTGTTTCTCGATGCACGGCTCACTGAACGCCGACCCCACGATGAAACGTTTCGCCATCAGACCTAGGTTTGTGTTTTTTATAATTAATCCACATTTTCACTCGTGCATTCTCTGGCCAGACGTTTACAGAAAAGCACTTCTCAAAGCAGTCTTCAGGAACTCCTATTTTAAAAGAGTTATAATTCTGTGAGGTCCGTAATTGTTCTACCGTAATTGCTCTCTGTGGACATAACTCGTTCAAATATGTTTTTACCTCTTCTAAATTCGATAACATATTCCAGAGATGAAAATGCTTACGTGACTCAGCCGCCTTAAGCGACGTCACCGCAGGCCCAGCTACACAGCGGAGAGATACAGACTGGCGCGTTTTCTTATAGCGTACCTCCGTCCAGTTTTTATCATCTGTACATCGCGATTTCAGATGAGTGTTCTTTTCTCAAGGCAGATTTTTACACGTAGAGATTAGTGTGCCGCCAGCAGTTCCGCTGACTTCAAAGGAGCTATCCGACTGCTCATCTGTATTCTGTATCCTACGGCTTGACTGAGGAGACGTGCGGCTCGAGACAACAGGGCGCAGAGATGTGTTTTCCGTTGATGGAGCAGGCGTCAAACACGGTGTCTTGTTAGAGTTCGACATTACTGGAGAACTGACGGGTACATGACCGTTGTTAGAGTTCTTGAGCTTTTCGACAAGTTTTCCTATCTGATCTCCGTATCGCTCTATCTTTCTCTCATAGTCTACAATAACCGAGTTCGACAAGGAAAGTTTTTGCTCATACTCTGCTAGAATCGATGTAGATTTGTTGAGTTGCGATTCATAAAAAGCAAGGAGAGAGTTTGATTTAGATAATTGATCTCTCATCCTGATTGTTTCGGTTCGTAGCATTCGGATTTCGTAGGCCAAATCCTGAGTATCGCCTTCGATAGTTTGCTCTCCAGAGGGAATTCTTGTAGCTTTCGTGCGCACCGTAACGTTTGCATCTCTGTTTCTCTTCATAGCTCCCACAGGGGTAAGGCTATTATCTCCTCCCTTTTTAGTAGCACAACGGCATTCGGGACATATCCAAGCCTTCATTGGCGAATTAGTTGTAGCCTTTTCCCCAGTACACAAAAGATGATAGGACTTGCTACAGCTTTCAAGTGTACAAGTCAAGTAATTTTCTTCTTTTGAATTAATATTACTGCAACACGCTGCACAGAACATTTTGAATAGCGAGTGCGAAAATGATGGCAAAGAACGAAGAATAAATAGATAACGCACAGCTGAGAATCGTCGTGTCGATGAGTCCGGCAAGTCCAATCGTACCGCTTGGGGCTTCGGGGTAATGCGGCGGTGAGCGGGCGCGGTGCCGGCTAGCGACCGTAGCGATGACTCACCGTCGCAGCACAGCTAGTTAACCGAGTGCAGATTTAAATCGCGGGACGGTTAGCAAATAATTTAGATTGTTTTTTGCTAATATCTTGAAAACCACAAGTCGAAATTGTTTGGAGTAAACGACACTATCACTGGTCAGCTAAATACTGTACATTTATATAATGTCTACGGCAAAAACTCAACTTTTTTTACGCACAGGAGTGAAAATAAATGCGGAGCAATCAGTAGTAACTGTTACCCTTCCGAGCGCGGGGGACTGAAATATCATAGAAAAGAAATATCATGGCTCCACTGTCTTCAAATATGGAACCACCAATTCCCACCTTTTCATTAAGTGAATGAGCACCCAGTTGGAGTGACGCGAAAAACTGATCAGTTTAACTGACCGTGTGTGCCCACCTTTACACTCATTTTAAAAACCGACGAAAACCCACAAAGTGTGGAAAGCACTCAAAATAAAAATCATAACATTGTGAAAGTTAACTCGTTCAACACCATAAAAAGCAATTCGCGTAATAGAGCTCTTTTTGTGATGGATTTCAAACTCAGCGGTTAATCTAAACATTTTAAATGTTCAGCTAAGGATTGGTCCGCTGGCCTTGGTCTATAGACACCTTTAGTCAAGTCTTCCATGAGTCTTCTACGTGAAAAGTTGAAAACTTACTATATTAAGATAACCGCCTTTGTTTATAAAACTTTCTCTTTTGTATGTCTGAAAAACATAAACATTGATCGTCTAACAACTTAAGAGTCCGCGCTTCTTAAAAGCTTCCGAATTTTTACGTAGGCAGGCTTTATGTAGGTATTGTTAATTGGTTGTATAAAAAAAAAACAAATATTTTTCTTTTGCAAAAATATACAAAATTATTCTTTATAAAAATACTTCTTTTATACGTTGATTAAGCCGGTTGGTTAAGTTGGCTGGCTGTGGTGGTCTAGTGGTAGTGACACCCGCCTTACAATCGTGAGGTCTTGAGTTCAATAACTGGTCCCGCACTATTGAATTCCTTAGAATTTATGTACGAAATTTCACACCACTGGCTATTCGGTGAAGGAAAACATCGTGAGGCAACCTACAAATGTCCGTAGAAAAAATTCGATGGCGTATGTGAATCCACCAACCAGCAATGGGTCAAGGTTGTGGACATAGCTCAATCACTCTTCATGGGTAGGCCTAAGCCCTGCAGGGGACAAATAAAAAGGCTAGTTCAGTACAGTATACGTTGGTTGCATTAATTAATTACGTAGTCAAGGGAGCGCTTTATTAATTACATAGCTTTGTAATTCTAGATGTTATATAAACATTCATAATAATAAAAAATGTAATAAAAATCATGGTCGAAAGTCTAAAATATAAATGAGATATCATAAAGCTGAAAAATCTATTTAAGTCACATAATATTAAAAAATTAAGATGCCGTAACGGGAAGAGGACTCTTAACACGTTTCCTAAAAATCGATTCCCATTTTGTTCACACACAACACCCCCGAGAGCTCGAAGCGGTTCATTGTTCAACTGTACATGAAGATAAATTATTTTCTCCTAAGCTCCACACCATAGAAATATAGAGAGGCCTTCTCTATATAAGTTTATCCAGAACTGGTGTACTGACCCGAAAGGAGGTAATTCAGACCTTTATTATGAACGACTTTTTCTATGAGCCCGACCCAGAATTCGTGAAAAAAATAGACGAATAAGTTATTGTCGATTCCGAGTTGCAATTTTGTACGGAACAGCACGGGTCCGGGTTGGCTCCAAAGTACGAGTAAAAGTTGTTCTTCTCTTTTTCTTTTCAGCCATAGGACGTCACTGCAGGATATAGGCCTGCAATTTCACTGCTGGACATAGGCCTCTCCTGAAGATCTCCAATTGGACTGGTTGGTAGCGGCTTGCATCCAGCGCGGACCCGCGGTCTTGATGAGGTCATCCGTCTACCTTGTGTACCTACGCTGCGCTTGCCGGTACGTAGTCTACACTCGAGAACATTACGACCCCATCGGTCATCAGTCTTCCGTGCTATGTGCTATGTCCACTGCCATTTTAACTTGCCAATCCGCTGGGCTATGTCGGTAACTTTGGTTTTTCTACGGATCTTGTTATTCCTGATTCGATTTTGCAGAGAGACTCCGAGCATGTCGCTCTCCATAGCTCGTTGTGTGGATTGGAGCTTATTAATAAGGCCCATAGTAAGAGACCACGTTTTGGAGCCATAAGTCATCACTGACAACACACACAACATAAGTCTTCACTGACAACACACACACACACAACACATACTTTCGACTTGAGGCACTGAGGTATGGTGGAAGAGAAGACATTACGCAATTTTCCGAACGCCCAGCCAGCAGGTAATTGTGTCATCATAGGCGTATTTTGCGTACTAGTTGTGATTTTTGAATAGAGTTTTAACAACTTTAACTATAGACCAAACCAAAATTCGAGACGAAAAAACCAAATGCTTCATAAAAAATTGAAACACAGACTGAACAAAATGAAACCGCTTTTTTTTAATTCTGGATGGATTCCGTAGAAAAAGTTTTCCATAGTGATAATCGAAACCACCTTCTCTTGCCTTAGTATCTTTTCTGAATATTGATACATAAATGCTCAGAGCAATTTAAAAAATCATTTGTTCTATTTGTTCCCCACGAGCGCGTCTGCCCGAGGGAACCCAAATGCTGGCGTGGAGCTTGGTGTTTTTCGTCTAAGGGAAACCACAGGATCACCGAAATCAAAAACCCTTTTATTTTTCTTCACAAAACTTTATATACCACGGATTTTTCTGACAAGAAGGCGTCAAGCGCGAATCGTACTAATAATTTTGAATTTGGAATGTTTTGCCGAAAGAGTTTGCCAAATAAATAAAGAAGATCGTAATAGGTGCAGCCGTCGTGCACACTATTGGAATGATATGACATGTCTCATCCTTCAAAATCTATGTTCCACGCTCAAGGAAGAAAATTAATTAAAAGGAAACTTTAAAATTTAAAGCGCTTCTAACGCGTCGGTGATTGTTTTAAATGTTTAAATTTTCGCGTGAGAAGAGCCGAAAGCACTCTAAATCTTTGAAGCTTAAGTAAAGTACGTGTTTAGTAAATATATATTGGAGTATGGGATCTAAGAACCGGAAATTAATTTAAAAGTTGCGTATAGATCTTACTATAGAACAAATGTTATGCAGAAAATATTTTTGGAGAGTTTCTTCGATCTGATACCGATCTAACATTTTAACAAACGAACGAATGTCCTAAAAATGTCAGGACTTTGTTCAAAGAGTACTTAAACATTTTTAAAGACTTTTATGGACCACATAGTTTAGATTTAGAGCATACATAGTAGGTATGTACTTAGTGTCCTCCTGTAGTACTTAGAGCTGATTGAGGTACAGCGGAACCGTAAGTTAGTTTATTGTACCTATTATAAATAAATTATTTATTTTATTTCATTTACTAAGGTATACTTAGAAAACTTTCGACAAAAGCCGACCAGTGTGTGTTGCCAATGATGACTTATGGCACAGGAACGTGGTCTCTCACTATGGGCCTTATTAGTAAGCTCCAAGTAGCCCAACGAGCCATGGAGAGGGCTATGCTCGGAGTTTCTCTGCGAGATCGAATCAGGAATGAAGAGATCCGTAGAAGAACCAAGGTTACCGACATAGCCCAGCGGATTGGCAAGTTGAAGTGGCAATGGGCAGGGCACATAGCGCGGAGAACTGATGACCGATGGGGTCGAAAAGTTCTCGAGTGGAGACCACGTACCGGCAAGCGCAGCGTAGGACGTCCACCCACAGGCGGGTGGACGGATGACCTTATTAGGACCGCAGGATCGCGCTGGATGCAAACCGCTATCAACCGGTCTTATTGGAAATCATTAGGGGAGGCCTACGTCCAGCAGTGGACGTCCTATGGCTGAAATGATGATGATGACTTAGGAAAACAAGATACATTTCTTACTGCAATGAATATATACGAGCTACTCTAGGCTGATTAACATCCTTGTAAATACAAACGTTTGCTAACTGAATGCATTTCGCGCTGGGAATTTTGAATGTTAAGTTTTAACTTGATTTAGTAGTAAGGCAACTTAGTATGCAAATGCGAACTTAAACATTTTAATAATACCCTGCGTATGCGTGTTTTAGTAGCTGTACTGTACTGTATCAGCCATTTATAATTAAATAGTCAACTGCAGGACGTAGGCCTACCCATGATTGGGCCATATCCACTACGCTGGCCCAGTGCGGGTTGGTGGATTCACAAACGCCATCGAATTTCTTCTACGGACGTATTCAGGTTTCCTCACAATGTTTTCCGTCACCTAAGAGCCAGTGGTGTGATATTCCGTACATGAATTCTGAAGAACTCATTGCTACATAAATTATGTAGAATAAATCAATAATTACATACTGCGTGTACGTACAAATTTTCTCATATGTACGTAGTGACATACGTACGGGATGAAAATGATTTTTACTCAGCACTTTTACTGTTGCAAATGTTCTTATTTTCAAAAAGTCAAGCATATACGCCATGGGCCAACAACATTTTTAAAGACGGAAAAATTACGAAACTAAAATTTTCTCCGGCTGTTTCTGCATTCTGGAAAGGAAACTCACAAGTGCCTCCCCCAATAAACTTTTCAGCTACCTACCTAATTTGGTCGCTCTACCTCTCGAACAAAATAAATTTTCATTATAACACCTCCACAACCCATATTTTCCTGTGATGAACGAAAACGTTTGATGTTATCTTTTCACATTAAAGAACCTACGTGACAGGTTTCGCAAGGAGACCATAATAAAGGGAAGGAAAAATTAAGTCATAAAAATAAATGATCTTATTTTTTTGCTATTGCGACTATTTTTAGAGTGTCGTACCTCAAACGGAAAAAAACGGAACCCTTATAGGATCACTTTGATGTCCGTCTGCTGTCCGTCTGTGTGTATGTCAAGACTCTTTATCTCGGGAACGCGTAAAGATATTAAGTATATAATATTAAGTAATTAATATATAATATTAAGTGATATTAAGTAAAGGTATTTGAAATTTAAACTGTGTAAAAGAAAAATATCTCAGTTATCGTTTAAAAAGTTAGAGCTGTTTATGTCGTAAAAAACCGCATATTAAGACACTCACAAAAATCAAAACCTACATTTTGAATTGACATCCCGTTGACATAGAACTACGAAATTTGGCGAGAAGCATTGTCTCAGAATACACATATAGGAATAAATAAGAAAACTGTTTTATATCATTTTTATTTAAATCACAAAATTAATAGGGGCTCGAAATTCACAAAATATGGGTTCAAAATTCAAAGTGAGTAAATCGTATCATGTAAGGTATCATATAAAAGACCTTCATTAGCGCATGCTAAAACCAGTTTCTAATTATTTTAACAATGTGTAATTTTCGATGTATGACGAGAAAAGTGTTTTTTTTTGTCGATGGTTATAGGTACTATAGAAATTTTAACAACTTACTTCCCAATTTTGTGAAATTTTTTGGATTTGTGCGGAACCCTCGATACAATACAATACAATACAAAAACACTTTATTGACACCACAAGTAGTAAAACATTACAGAAAAAGAAATAACGACAGAAGAATGGTACAAAAGGCGGTCTTATCGCTAAAAGCGATTTCTTCCAGACAACCTCTACTGTGTGGAAACATGTGATTGACGTGGACGGTGGTGTAAACATAAATGAATAAAGTAAAGCTATAAATATCCAAAAACAATAAAATACACTACATAATAATAGGCATACACAAATACTTCTTATAATACATACAATAAGAATAAACCTACTTACATACATAAATAAATACAGATAGTTAAAACGTAAGCGATAAGTAATATCAGTTTTTAAAACTGCTTAGCAAGATAGTGTTCCTTGACTTGAGTCTTGAAAGATTCAACGCTCTGCGCACGCCTGATGGTCACCGGAAGGTCATTCCAGAGAGCCACAGCCCGGACACAGAAAGAAGAATCGTAAAAGACAGTATTGTGAGATGGAGTTGATAGAAGAAGATTGCTAGATGACCTAAGATTGACAGAGTGAGTGTCACAGAGAAAAGTGAAGCGTGAGCTTAAATACGAAGGAGAAGAAGGCTTAAAGAGAACGTTGTAGAGAAGGGAAAGAATATGGGTATCGCATGCATGCTCGATGTGCGAGCCTGACTCGCACTTGCCCGATGTTTTTTTAAAATTATAGATGTAATTTATTTTTATAACTTAAAAAACATGAAATATAATAATTATATCAAATTATACTAGTTATATTATATTAGAATCATTCTTAACTACCTAATAAATACATGTTATTGTTTTAATGTGTAACGAGCAACAAATCCTGCGTTGTCCCACTGCAGGGCTAAGGCCTCCCTTCCCTTCTTCCAGACTGCGCGGTCTAATTCTGTGGTGAGATTAGGTATTTTACAATTTTCATTAATGTAAGTTCATAAATATTATACATGCCAAAAAAGTCAAAATAACTTCAAATATATGTAAATGTAATAAGACAGAAATGGACACTAACAGACAATTTATAAAACAAACCAATGTCAGTAACCGTTACTGACATTGGATTGACAGTTTTTTGTCTGTTAACGTTACGTTAATACAATAGTAATTAATTAAATCTTAAATAATGCATACAGATTCTTACAAATGAATTACATTTTATGTCAAAAATATCGAGATAAGGGTGGTGAGCAAGAAATATAATAGGGATCACCTCTGGAACCGCGCCTTTAAAAATGTTTGATACATTAAAATAACATTGAATTTTATGTCAAAAATATCTAGATCGGGGTGGTGAGCAAGAAATAAAGTTGGAATCTCCGGTGGAACCGCGTCTTTAAAAATGCTTGATACATTAAATTAACATTATAATGTATGTCAAAAATATCTAGATCAGGGTGGTGAGCAAGAAATAAAGTTGGAATCTCCGGTGGAACCGCGTCTTTAAAAATGCTTGATACATTAAATTAACATTATATTTTATGTCAAAAATATCTAGATCAGGGTGGTGAGCAAGAAATAAAGTTGGAATCTCCGGTGGAACCGCGTCTTTAAAAATGCTTGATACATTAAATTAACATTATATTTTATGTCAAAAATATCTAGATCAGGGTGGTGAGCAAGAAAAAAGGTTGGGATTTCCGCTGGAACCGCGCCCTTAAAAATGCTTGATACATTAAATTACATCATATTTTATGACAAAAATATCTAGATCAGGGTGGTGAGCAAGAAATAAAGTTGGGATTTCCGCTGGAACCGCACCCTTAAAAATGCTTAATACATTAAATTACATTATATTTTATGTCAAAAATATCTAGATCAGGGTGAGCAAGAAATAAAGTTGGGATTTCCGCTGGAACCGCGTCTTTAAAAATGCTTGATACATTAAATTAACATTATATTTTATGTCAAAGATATCTAGATCAAGGTGAGCAAGAAATAAAGTTGGGATCTCCGCTGGAACCGCGCTTTTAAAAATGCTTAATACATTAAATTAACATTACAAGACAGTCACAATCGGGTCAATATTTCGCAACACTTAATTGGACACTGAAATATATCGTCACTCTTCATTTTGATCGTCAGTTTAATTAAACTATCTCGAAATTTGAGACCAAATTAACTCCCAAGGTGCGTAATGATAAGTTACAGCTATCCGTCACAAATCTTCGAGGACAGGTCACCCGTGAAGGTTATACCTCATCGACGGCCTTTAAGTAGATAACCTTTGGTTTTTAGGGTTCCGTACCTCAAACGGAAAAAAACGGAACCCTTATAGGATCACTTTGTTGTCCGCCTGCCCGTCTGTCCGTCTGTGTATATGTCAAGACTCTTTATCTCGGGAACGCGTATAATTAAGTATTTATTCATTATTTTTCCCAAAAAATCGCAGCACTGATTTCCACCATGTACAGAATTCGAATAATTTGCAGGAACCGATGTGACATCCATGTACATTTTTCTTGATTTATCAAAAACGGTTCAGCCGATTTAGATAAAATTTAAATGGGACTACTTTAAAGTAGGTAAACTCTTGCGAAATAAAAAAATATTTCTTTAAATCGGTTCACAATTTGCTAAAATATCGATGAACACACAAAAAAAATACATACAGACGAACATAATACCTTCTCTTTTTTAGAAGTCGGAAAAAAATATTTTTTAAACATTGTAAAGTTTCCAATCTACTAATGCTGATATACCTAGAGGATGTATTTCTAGATGAAGGACATAATTATTCTAGGTCTAGGACATTGTTGTACTCATTTTAACCAACCTTTACCAAGGGGCCAATCCCAATATCGCGAAAAATACCTACCCGTGACTACAATCGATGCAATTCGGTCGAAACGTCGGGATGATGAGGTGTTTATTTATCTCGTAATTTTAGTGCACAATTAGTCCCATAGTATACAATAATAATGTGTTCAAATTGCGAAAGCTTAAAAACAACAATCGCGAAAAATAATCATTAAATGTGTTACCTACATTAATTTTGTCGTGACTCCATGAACTTTGAATGTGGAGTAGCTATATTTTTCTATATTATCTCCCAAGGTGCGTAATGATAAGTTACAGCCATCCGTCACAAATCTTCAAAGACAGGTCATCTGTGAGGTGATACCTCATCGAAGGCCCTTAAGTATCCTCCAGGCGCTTGTAGTTATGGCCTTCGATATTTCACAGTTTGATAAGGGCCATAACCTTTGGCTTTCCTTAGAGGTGACGTGTATTTATAGTGTAGATTTAAAAATAGTTTTGAAGGTAACACAATTTAAAAACAGATGCGGCGTAAATTCCTAGAAAAAAAGCATTTATTGAGAACCTTAAATCATAATGATTTTTAAGGTTCCGTACCTAAAACGAAAAAAACGGAACCCTTATAGGATCACTTTGTTATCCGTCTGTCCATCTGTCCGTCTGTGTGTATGTCAAGACTCTTTATCTCGGGAACGCGTAAAGATATCGAATTGAAATTTAAATTGTATACGTATATCTATAGTCTCTTGCAGTTGTGTAAAAAAAAAACTTCTCAGATGTCGTTTAAAAAAGTTAGAGCCGTTTATGTCGTAAAAAACCGCGTATTTCGCACTCACAAAAATCAAAACCTACAGGGTACTTCCCGTTGACATAGAACTATGAGATTTGGTGAGAAGCATTGTCTCAGAGTACACATATAGGAATAAATCTGAAAACTGTACATTTTTATTTAAATCACAAAAAAATAGCGCCTCGAAATTCACAAAATATGGGTTCAAAATTCAAAGTATATCGTATCATGTAAGATATCAAATAAAAGAACTTCATTAGCTCATGCTGAAACAGGTTTTTAATTATTTTAACAACGTGTTTGTACGGAACCCTCGATGTCCACTTGTCCGGTTTTTTTAAATATCGAACCAACTCCGAAAATGCTGAAAACCGACTATTGTCCGTTTCATATGATTTTTTTTTGTAGCTGTAGATTATATTATATTAATTGATTAAAAAAAAACTAACAGCGGGAAAAGGAGTGAACTTTGTTTAATTTAGATGAATAATAAACTACAATATGATACAATACTACTTTATATGCTGAAACTACCTACACTACTACTACATAGAAAGCAATTGGATCATCCACAGACCATTGAAGGTTTAAAGATAATCCAAGTGCTCAAGCCCACTGCCAGTTGGCAGCGTGCCCAGCATGCTGGCAGCATTGCCACGCTGAATGGCAATGCTTATACGTTAAGCTAAATAAACACCAGCTTCTGATCACGCGTCGCGTCCACCAGACGCTCAGAAAATATAATAAATAACCATTTTATGAACAATTTAAATGACCAATATTTATTTCTAAATTTAATTCCCAAGGTGCGTATTTGTAAGTTGCCGCCATTCGTCACAAATTTTCAAAGACAGGTCATTTATTTAGGTGATAGCACATCGAGGCCCTTAAGTATCCTCCAGGCGCTTGTTATGGCCTTCAATATCACAGTTTTATGTTGGATAAAAAGAGAAGGGCATAAAAAGTAAATTTATCTTATTTGATTCCATCTTATTACGTTTCTAAATTTAAAATGTGGTATTTAAAATAAAATTGCAATCGAGTTTATAATTATATTTTTGTTCCAGAAAATTGAAACGGATTTAATACAATTTAAATTGAACGAAACTGATAGAAAGTAAGAATAAATCCTTTTCAATTTATCTGAAAGCGAATATATTTTGAAATGTTTATTTTTTAACTTAATTTGTTATTTTCAAACTTTTACGATTTAAGCACATTATTTTTATACCACGGGCGGGACTAATCGAGCACTGAAAATATGACATAAGTAAATAAATATCTCACAAAGTGTTGACCAAGATGCATCGATCGTGGTCTCGGGCAAACTGGATACCACATTTACTCTTCTTAATCTTTAAGATTTTTTTGTAAATGACTACAAGTTTGATCCTCATCATTATACAGCTAAAATTCTTTTTAATCAAAACATAACAGCTGAATACCGCCTATACAGATATGGTCGAAATGAACTTGCCTGGGCAGCGTTCAGAAAATTGCGTGACGTCTTTTCATCCGGTAGGTATACCTCAGTTTGCCCTGACGCCGAGGCACTAGAATACAGCATCGGTATCCCCTGCCTGTAGTAGGTAAGAGCCTACTAAAAAGGGACCCTGGGCTTCTGGATTGTCAGAGTTGGGGCCCTGGCCATCCACTCAAGCGGGCCCGAGAAAGACGGCAGCGTGTATGGCAACGCTGTCGTACAGGACCGTACAAGCCTGGTCTACTACCAGGTGAGTATACACACGAAGTGTCGGGAGCACCGGTGCGTTCCTTTTGGAGATCCCGGAGCTCCTAAGAAGGCACATAAGCTGGCCACCGGGGGGGTTTTAGTGGGTACAATCCCACATAATCCGACTGCACCCCAAAGCGGTCGGGCATCTTTGGAAGATTTCACCTAAGTGTATACCTCAGTGCCTCAAGTAGACAGTTTTCGATAGTTTTGTGTATTACCAGTGATGATTTATAGAACTGAAACGTGTTTTTTGTGGGCCTTATGTTTAAGCTCAAGATAGCCCAACATGCTATGGAGAGGGCTATGCTCGGTGTCTCACTGCGAGATCGAATCAGAAATGATCCGCAGACTAACCAAAATTTTACTACCCAAGGATTAGCAAATTAATGTGGCAATGGGCAGAGAATTTAGTTCGAAGAAGGGACAGCCGATGGGGCCGTAAAGTTCTCGAATGGAGACCGCGAACCAGCAGGCGCAGCGTAGGAAATCCACCGATTAAGTGGACTGCCGATATAATAAAGATGGTAGGAACGCGCTGGATGCAGGCCGCTTCCAACCGACCTTAGTAGAAATCCATTGGAGAGGCCTATGTCAGCAGTGGACGTCCTACGGCTGATGGATAAATGGATGGATTTAGTAAAAGCAAAACTAAATGAAATAAAAAATATCGATGCGACTTTTAGCTAAATGCAAGCGGATTCAGTGGTGGGTGTCGTATTCCTGATGATGACAACGATGATGATGTTGTTTTAAGGCGGTTTAAAAATTTACACCTAGTCACCCAAACTATAACTTCAAAGTAACTGTTTGATGTTTTGTGCTTACGTGTTGATCACTTTTATTTCGACATACAGGTCTCTTTCTTTGGCCTGATTAGCCATTTGCCGTCTAAGTTTCTCCTCACTCTGGCTTCCAAATGAATTCTTAAAAGCTTATGCATCGAAATAAATTCGGATATATTGTAGAGATAGGTACGGATTAACATCGATAAGGTCGACTGAGTCGTATGCTTTGGCATCAACAAATAACTAGCTTATGCAATAAATAATCATAAGTAAAGTTGCCCAAAGAAAAAAAATCTATGTTCTAACAGTTCTATTTTAATTCTCAATTGTATAACTCGAGACTAATGTTCGAAGCAGTCTGGTATTATATTTCTTATTGGGATACGTTACCTAAACAGAAAAAATTGGCGTTCCATTTTATTCCATATTATTATAATTATTCTATTTACTTAATTATATTTTATTTTATACGCGTAATATTTGTGACTTTTTACATAGGAAATTCGAGACTGAATTCCACTTATTGATAGCTTATCCTCTAAACTCTGAATTAAAACAAGGATTTAAACGGTAATTTGCATTTTACTTTCCATTCGCTTTGTATTTTACACGTGGAGAAAAACGACCGCCATTTTCTGTCGGTGGCGAGTACCGGTCTGTGTTACCATTAGCGTTTCTAAAAATCCCCACACCAGACAGATGTTCGTCACCACAGATTACAAATATATGATGCTAATGCTAAAACTTAAGCAGTACATATTTTATATTATTCTTTTTATTACATTATAGAGCAGGTTACTCACACAAAAATATTGAGTTGGTGTTTTGAAGTCCAGACCCTTATACCAAATTAAAAAATAAAGACAGAATATTGTGAACAAACAAGTGAATCCGGTAAAACTACGCCTAACCTTGTATAGGAACAATTACACACACATACACGTACAACGAAACTACGCCTTGGCTTTTCAGTCGAACTATGGTGACGCAACACGACGAACTCACCACATGTATAAAAAACCGGCTTCACTTGACTGTTCAATGACGTTCTCTCTTGATTTTTTTATTTGCTCTGAGTCCGGACCGTTTCTAACAACAATTAATTTTGAAAGACTTGAACCCTGTTCTTAGGAAGTAATGTATAAGTCAGTGATGAGAGGCAACCCTTTTAATGTAGCCACTAATAAGGGTACAGAAGGATGGCGCTCGCTAGCTATTTATTTATTTACAGCTCTGTTTAGAAAGGTTTTGGGCAAGAAGTTGTACGAAATCTCAACTGACGTAAAAGTCAAAGTAGTTCTATTATTTTGATATTAATAGATTTACTGTATGGAATAATTATTGTTGACTGCCGAAAAGTGTAGTAAATAACACTAAAATTACGTAGGTAATGTCAGATGCCTATTATACAGCTTAGCTATGATATCGCAAAACAAGGAAAGGCAAAAAATAATTGTTGTTCTTAAAAAAAAACTCTGTCTTACCACAAAAGTTTTACGCACGCTTTGAACAATGTTTAACAGTTCAAATTGCACGGTAAATTAGTGTTTAAAGCGTGTTTAAATCTTTTGTAGTAAGGCGATTTGTTTTTAAGAAAACTGCATGGAATGGAACCGGCTATGTTTTTTGCATTTTAATAACTGAACTACTGTTTAGTTCAGTTATTAAAATGCAAAAAACAGTCATATCTTGTACAATGGACTAATTTTAATTATTTTTCATTTGTCTATAAGCTGCTAATGCTGTGATCGAGAGACTTTTATTAAATCAGTTTGTTGTCGAGAGTTTTTAATTCTATAATTTTTGTACTTTAGTAGGCTGAAACTTATATGGCTCTTTTAAATAAAGTGATTCTGTGGCCGCAGCGAAGTTATGATTATGTATACCATGTACTACTTACGCAAAGCTTGCCGATACGTGGTTTCTACTCGAGAATTTTTAGATCCCATCGGTAATCACTCTTCCATGATGCATGAGTGACAGTGAAATGGTCATCATTATGGAATGTGAAAAAACCAGACAGGTGCGAGTCAGGCTGGCACGCCGAGGGTTCCGTACGAATCCAGAAAATTTCACAAAATTGGGAAGTAAGTTGTTAAAATCTCTATGCTACAACCATCGACAATTTCTTTTTTCACTTTTCTCGTCATACTTCGAAAATCACACATTGTTAAAATAATTAAAAGCCTGTTTTAGCATGTGCTAAGTTAAGTTCTTTTATATGATACCTTAAATGATACCTTACATGACACCTTACATGATACCTTACATGATAACTTACATGATACCTTACATGATACCTTACATGATACCTTACATGATACCTTATATGATACCTTACATGATACTTTACATGATACGATTTACTCACTGTGAATTTTGAACCCATATTTTGTGAATTTTGAGGCCCAATTATTTGTGTTTTAATAGTACATTGTATGTGTGTTCACTGAGAGGAGAAAGTGACCGATTACCGTCGAGGGCGTTGTTTGAAGCCCGAGCCGAAGGCGAAGGCTTTAAAACACCCGAGATCGGGAATCGAACTTTCTCTCGAGTGATACCTAGTGCTTTATACTACACCTACGAGAAAAATAAATTCTACTAAAACTGAATCCTCAAACAACACACAAATTGAAAATGGCGCCAATGGCGTCTGCAATTTTCACATGTTCTTTTTTCAAATTGTTTGACACCATCCAACACACAGCTAGTGGCCAATGTCATTTTGCGAACTTGGAGATAAAAACTCACTGCAAAAACTTTTTGGCTTTTGATATTTAGGTTACCAGCGCATAGTCTTACCCAAAATTAAAAAAGAAAAACCACGTAAGAAATGGATTTTCATACACTTTTCTCTCCCGCTCAGATGCGTTTTCTCGCCGCATATTTGTTCGATATGCAATGACGTAAATTTACGGTAGAAAGTACGTCATTGCATATCGAACAAATATGCGGCGAGAAAACGCATCTGAGCGGGAGAGAAAAGTGTATGAAAATCCATTTCTTACGTGGTTTTTCTTTTTTAATTTTGAGTAAGACTATGCGCTGGTAACCTAAATATCAAAAGCCAAAAAGTTTTTACAGTGATTTTTTATCTCCAAGTTCGCAAAATGACACTGGCCACTAGCTGTGTGTTGGATGGTGTCAAACAATTTGAAAAAAGAACATGTGTGAACATGGTGTGCAGACGCCATTGGCGCCATTTTCAATTTGTGTGTTGTTTGAGGATTCAGTTATTAGTAAAGATTTAGTTTTTTTATTTTCCTCGTAGGTGTAGTATAAAGCACTATGTATCACTCGAGAGAAAGAGCGATTCCCGATCTCAGGTGTTTTAAAGCCCTCGCCTACGGCTCGGGCTTCAAACGACACCCTCGACGGTAATCGGTCACTTTCTCCTCTCGGTGAACAATGTACTATTTTCGTGCAGCCATTGTTCATCGATAAAAGATGTTACCACGTCAAAAAATACGAAAGAGATGCATGATGGCGTGATTTTCGCAACAATAATGAAGGAGTACAGCCATAATTATCTCTGTTTTCATTACTGGAGTAGAATTCAGTAAACATCATTAATTTTATCAGTAATTTAACAACCGTGACTGTCAGTTTGCATCCAAACGAATGGAAACTGACAAGTCACGGGCTTGAATGACAAATAATGAATTGGAGCAGAGGTGGCGTTTGTTAATGAAGCGTGACTTTCTGTTTAACCGACTGCTAAATGAATTTGGCATCTAATGTTTTTAAAAAACAAAAATACACTTAAAAACGACAAATCAAAGCCTCACTTGTTTCTTGCTTGGATTTTGGATTTTTTTGGATGCGATTAATGGCTAATTAGCCATGAGAGTGAAAAAAATTTAAAAATAATAAATAAAGTTTTTAAATTTCGATGGATACTTAAATAAACACCAATTTGCATTTATTTATGCAGACACAGGCAGACAGACGCACGGACAGACGGACAGACGAACGGATGGACACAACGAAGTTTTACGGGTTCCTCTTTTTACTACAGAACCCTAAAAATATACAAACATAAATATATCCATTCACTATATCTTGTAAAATATAGCTTGATACGCGAGACATTGACATTGACATACGCGAAATGACTCATGCACATCAAGTACCATATTTTTTATAATCGAAATGTTCAGTAGGTATCTAGTCAATGTTGTACTTCATGCTCGTGAATCTTGAACATGAAGTACAACATTGTGGACATAATAAGTCTAATAAGGTAATAGGTGTGCAAAATACAGTAACACCCTGTGTAATAGTAACTATATAGTAAGCTTTTGTTAGCGAACATAATTTTAGTTGAAAATGCTAGTCGTGACAGATACCGGAAGCGAAATTCGTGCATGTTTGCGAGAGTGAATTTGCACCGGATGTGACGTCACTTCCACGCGCTGCACTGAACTAAATACGGGCGGGATATTGTTGTAAAGGAAATAAAGATAATATTATGCAAGTTGTTTCGAATTTTAAATGCAGGTGCATTTTAGAGGATAAGTAAGTTCGCATTAGTTGAGTGGCTAGCCCTGGTGTCAGAGTTTTGTTTGAACCGCTAGAAGGTCTCTGACATGGCTTAACAGTTAAAGCAACCGAGACTTACAATTTGACCGTCATCCGTACAATGATAGCACTCAGTTGTAAATGCCGCCCATGGTCACTGATCTGAAGGCTTTATTATTATATACTACGGGACTAATCGCGCACTAAAATTACGAGATAAATAAATACCTCCTCATCCCGACGTTTCGGTCGAGTTGCATCGACCGTGGTCATCACGTGGCCTCTATACTGTCTCCGTACTCTGTACTATATCAGTCTACCCGTGACCACGGTCGATGCAACTCGGCCGAAACGTCGGGATGAGGAGGTATTTATTTATCTCGTAATTTTAGTGCGCGATTAGTCCCGTAGTATAAAATAATAATGTGTTCAAATCGCGAAAGTTTAAAAACAAAATCATCTGAAGGCTGATCGTGCCGAACGTCATACTTGGACTTATACACCTCTGGATTTTCGGTAAAGAAAACATCGTGAGGCAACCTCATCGATTTGTCATTTTCAGGGTTCCGTGCCTCAAACGAAAAAAACGGAACCCTTATAGGATCACTTTGTTGTCCGTCTGTGTGTGTGTCAAGACTCTTTATCTCGGGAACGCGTAAAGATATCGAGTTGAAATTTAAACTTTGTACGTATAACTAAGATCTCTTACAGTTGTGTAAAAGAAAAACTTCTCCGTTATCGCTTAAAAAAGTTAGAACCGTTTATGTCGTAAAAAACGTTTTATTTAAATAATAAAAAAATAGATTCTCAAAATTCACAAAATATGGGTTCAAAATTCAAAGTGAGTAAATCGTATCATGTAAGGTATCATATAAAAGAGGTTCTATAGCACATGCTAGAACAGATTTTCAATTATTTTAACAATGTTTAGTTTTTGATGTATGACGAGAAAAATAAAAAAAAAAACTTTTTTGTCGATGGTTATAGTATAGAGATATTAACAACTTACTTCCCAATTTTGTGAAATTAGCTGGATTTGTAAGTAACCCGTGGTGGCTTAGATGTAGTGACACCCGCCTTACAATCGTGAGGTCGTGGGTTCAAATCCCGGTCCCGGAGCAATGAGTTCTATGGAATTTATGTACGGAATTTCACACCACTGGCTTTTCGGTGAAGGAAAACATTGTGAGGCAACCTGCATATGTCCGTAGAAGAAATTCGATGGCGTATGTGAATCCACCAACCCGCACTGGGCCAGCGTGGTGGATATGGCCCAATCACCCTTCGTGGGTAGGCCTACGTCCTGCAGTGGACTATTAAAAAGGCTGATACAATACAATACAATACTGGATTTGTACGGAGCCCTCGGTGTGCGAGCTTGACTCGCACTTGTCCGGTTTTTTTCTGTTTTCCTGCACACATCCTTACAAAAATGGATAACGTATATATCCGTAGAAAAAATCTTCAACCCCGCACTAAGACAGCGTGGTGTATATGGAGGGTACGCGTTTGTTCAGGAGTGAACATTAAAACATATGGTATAATATATACCGTACATTAGTACGGGAGCAGGTTTTGAACTCATGACCTCACGATTTTAGAGCATTCCCTGCTGTGTGGCCTTGCTCAGCTCTAAGTGTAACTGGTTAGTAATTATTTACACAAACCATTTCCATAACGATCTTAATAGGCCATAAGCCAAGTTGGAAACTTTATTATGCGCGCTTTAATTTTATCGCCTTGCTCGCTTGGCTGAGGTTACGCGTGTTATGTTCTATAATTTTCAGGTGAATTTTCATAATAGCTTTTCGCCTCTAAAACATATTCATGTGGGAGCGTCACTCAGTATTTCATGTTAATAAATACAAGCAGTGGATATTTTAACCATTTTCGTTGGCTTTCTGCGGTTCTGGTACTTCATTCGGATAATCAAAGACGAAACTCAATTGTAACGAATGTATAATATATTTTTATAACATATTTGCTCGTAAAGTGCCTGTAATTACACCAATTTCAATATCGTAAAATATTTCATTATGCATTTGTGCGTTATTGTAATGTAAAACGCACGAGTTTTTTTTAATAAAGTAACCTGCACGGTTTTTTACGCTCTGTCTAAAAATGAACGATACTTTTTAATCTTAGCAAAGAGTTTTTATGTCAGAAAAGTGGTCAATATTCTGGCAACGTTACAATCACTTTTAAAATTGTTCAAATTTCTATAACTGCTTTAACAAGTAATTAAAGATTTATTCGTTTAAGAAAGTCAGAGTTTTATTAATTTGCTCGCAAATATGTTATAAGTAAAATAAATTCGTATAGGCCGGGTGGCTAGCCCTGGTGTCAGAGTTTTTAGGCCGCCTGAAGGCCTCTGACATGGCTAAACGGTTAAAACAACCGGGACCTACAATTTAACGTGTCATCCGTGCTTTATCAGGGTGAGAATCAAACCCATGCCTCCTTGGCATAGTATGTAGGGTCAGTAAACACCGGGTCACCGAGGCAGTAAATTATGATTAAGTAAACGAAATAATTATATTTTGCAAAAAATAGCACGACCGACTTCACCCGTGTACAGAACTCGCGAATATTTCGCACAGATCGACGTAGCATTTTTCACATTATTGTTGATTTATCAAAAATAGCTTAGCCGATTTCGATAAAATTTAAGTGGGACCAATTCCAAAGTACATTCTTTCCAATAAGAAGAGAATTATCAAAATCGGACTAGTATGAAAAAAGTTATGCGTGGTTATACTTAAAAAAATATATACGCGTCGAATTGAGTAATCGACGCGTATATTTTCTGTAATGTATGACTATTTTTAAATAATAACTAATATTCTCGAACATTATTTATTAGTACTATTCCATGACATGTGGGAATATTTATGATTAGTTGTGCCTGTATTGGCGGGGGGTACTACAGTGCCTCCAAATTAACATTATACTCATAATTTCTTTAAGCAAATGATACACATAGAGTAATAATATGTTACCTACCCCTTTAAAATTGTAATACATATTGGATAAGTTATTTGTAAGATTTCGTTTCATTATCATCTTTATCTGTATTAACATGTGAGAATAATACATTTGTGGAAGAGCCTGGAGCCCACGACACAGGCCACCCTAGTGTGGGTTCCAGTGCACACCTACTGTTTAAATAAAAAAGAGTCTCCATAATACTTAAATTGTAAAATAGGTGTAAGTTTTTAGAAATAGTTTTCGAGAGTTTTCGATAGTTGTGTGTTGCCAGTGATGACATATGGAACTGAAACGTGGTCTTTTAATGTGCGCCTCATAAATAAGCTCAAGATAGCCCAACGTGCTATGGAGAGGGCTATGCTCGGTGTCTCTCTGCGGGATCGAATCAGAAATGAGGAGATCCGCAGATGAACCAAAGTTACCGACATAGCCCAGCGCATTAGCAAATTAAAGTGGCAATGGGCAGGACACATTGTTCGAAGAACGGATGGTCGATGGGGCCGGAAAGTTCTCGAATGGAGACCACGGACCAGCAAGCGCAGCGTAGGACGTCCACCGACTAGGTGGACTGACGATATAAAAAAATCGCAGGAACGCGCTGGATGCAGGCCGCTTCCAACCGGCCTTATTGGAAATCCATGGGGGAGGCCTATGTCCAGCAGTGGACATCCTACGGCTGATAGATAGATAGATAGATAGATTTTAGAAATAAGTTATTTTGCATAACAAAGGAATTTTTATTATTACTCCTCCGGTTGGTTCGTCGGTCAAAAAAGTTTCACATACTTGCGTGTCAGTCGAGTCGTATCATTGGTTAGTCTGATTCAATACAATTTAGTTATCTTGGCTGAGGTTTCGCGTGTAATGTCCAATAATTTTTAGGTAGATTTTCATATAAGCTTTCGTCTCAAAAATTAAACCTAGAATTTCATGTTAATAAATGCAGCAGTACGTTTTCTAAGAATCTTTAGTTAATTCACAAAAATCGCGAGACTTTTACTGGCTTTGATATCATTTTTTTTTTATGAAAGATACATCGATCCGAGCAAAGTATTCGAATTCTATACACGTTTGAAGTCCGTTATGCCATTTTTGGATTGTTGGTGAAAAAATAATTAACAATCAGTTAGACCATCATCCGTTCGATAAATTTTATCCAAGGTCAAAGAACACAGGATTGGTAGGTATGGTGCGTGCCAGCAAAGATGAGACTTGACGAGCCGTGGAGGAGGATCTTGCGCAGGTACAGTCGTGTACAAACTAATTATCCAGAATGTGTATATTTATTAAACGTTTTATACAGGGTTATTTTTAATCAATTAGCATCCTTCTAGGGGCTTCTTCTGTACATCAAAACTAACAACTTTTGTTCTGCGACTTTCGTCAAGTCTCAAAAAAAAAATGTTGTTCCATAGAAAAATGTAGTTCATCCGCGACAAAATACTCGTACATGGGACAGTAAAACAAAAGTTGTTAGTTTTTATGTACAGAATAAGCCCCTATAAGGATGCTAATTGATTAGAAATAACCCAGTATAAGTTTTTTAAGCATTTGTATATATATATGTTACCTAGAATTTGTATATTTATTACAAACCAAAGTGGTTTCTCAAGTCTCATCTTTGGTGGCACGTACCTACTATAGCTAAGACTTGTTAATAATCATCATGGTATGTATCTCTGAAAGCATCTGCACTTTGCAAAGCAATACCATGTACGTTTTTTATATTCTTTTCTTTGGTCAATTCTCAGACCAAAAAAAAAATCAAGACAGAACGTCCTAAACTGACAAGAGAAGCCAGTTTTTGACCGACGAACCACCGGAGGAGGTATACAATTCGACGCGTATAAGTATATATTTTTTTATGTATAACCACGCATAACTTTTTTCATAGTAGATTTCAATAATTCTTTTTTAATGGAAAGAGTATACTTTGAAATTTTACCATTTAAATTTTATCGAAATCGGCTGACCCATTTTTGATAAATCAACAATAATGTGAAAAATGCTACATCGATCCGTGCGAAATAAATTGCGAATTCTGTACACGGGTGAAGTCGGTCATTATTGCAAAAAATACTCTTGTTTATACACGTGGTGAATGGTGGTGGCGTACTTTCGTTGTACGTGTTAGTGTGTGTAATTGTCTGTACCTCTGTATACGACGAGGCATAGTTTTGCCGGCCTCACTTGTTTGTTTCTCAACATTGTCTTGATTATTTATTTGTTCAGAGGGTCTACTGTGTGATCTGCAGGCCTAGTGCTAGAGCATTAGTTCATATAATTTTCTTAGCCACTTAAAGTATTTTAAGAAATTTCTTCTATTCAGTGCTCGTTGACGATTTTGTGACGTTAATTGTTTGAAAAATACTGTCCTTTCCTATACTTATTATATTTTTAAATAGAACTAGAGCTATTTACACATTTCTAATATCCTAGTAACAATCGATCTGAAATCGAAAGTTTTCCATTACGATAAATTGGAGCAATTATCAACTTCAATTTTGGTATCGAATCAAATATGGCTTTTTGGCTTACGTCCTTGCCCTAAAGCTATCAAAACTCGCCATTTCAAACCTTAATACCTACCAAAATAAGGGTGCGTAAGTAGCAAGTGAATGTTGCCAGTGCTCTGACCCGATTTTCCCCTGTCCGGTTCCATTGTGATTGGGGTAGTATTAATCATTAGACGGCATCCTAATGTTGTTTTGAATATTTTGATGAAGTTAAGAGAAATTAGGTTAAGTGCTGTGCTAGTGTATTAGGAGAGGCTTAAGTTACATTACATTTTGTCGGGTAGATTAAAAGAAAGCACACGTGACCAGAATGCTGGCCTGTATTTTGGGCAAAAAGTCAGCCTCGCAATTCAGCAAGGCAATGCGGCCAGCATTTTGGGCACGTTGCCTGAGATTGGAGTTTGTTTAAACCTTTTTTAGGTTTAAACATTTTCTAATTTTTAACTAGTTTTCTTTAGATAGGGTATTTTAGTTTAGATAGGATATATTATTTAAGTTTTATTTTGATGTTTTGTAAGTTTTTTGTGTAAATAAATTTTACCTACCAGTAAAAAAAAATGGCATGCATGCATTAATTTCGTAACACTGATTTAGTTTTATGTCCTGCGCATTTTTGCGAAAACTAATGTTACGCAACTAATTTCAAACGCGAAACTCGTGGAAATTAGTTTCATGAAAGCGCATGCGAAGGTTGGACATGTGGTTAGAATGGCGAAACAATGTTGGACATCGATAAAAATATTTTTACTGTTTTTTAGGGTACCATACCGCAAAAGGAAAAAATGGAACCCTTATTGGATCACTTTGTTGTCCGTCTGTCCGTATGAGTCAATACTCTTTATCTCAGAAACGCGTAAAGATATCGAGTTGAAATTTAAATTATATACGTACGTTTAGCTCATAGTTCTTAGTACCACTACAATATTTAAGCATATTATTGACTGTATTCTGTTTTGTGTACCAAATAAATAAAATAAACTACTGAGATACAAAAACTTAAACTTTTAGTGAAACAACTGGCAGCCTCATCACTAAAAGTGATCGATTCCAGGCAGTGTCCGTGTGCTAATTATGTCACTGTATATATTGTACGATACATCGACGTGATATTTCCAATATATTCTTCGTATTCTGCTTTTCAGCCGTAAGACGTCCACTGCTGGACATAGGCCTCCTCTAAAGATCTCCAATAAGGTCGGTGGATTCGATTCGACTTCAAGCATAGCCCTCTCCATAGCTGAGCTACTTGGAGCTTATTAATAAGGTCCATAGTGAGAGACCACACCATTTCCATATTGATGGTAACATATAATTGTGAACCATAACGTACCTACTAGGGAACTATACGCCAATTTCAAACGCTGCCAAAAAGACAAATTGCCTTTTCAACCTCATCGCCAATTTGGAAGAGGAAACCAAGTATGGATTGACTTTGACAACTGACACTAAAAGAGTATAAATATCACCTTATTCTCCCCACCTCCCGAATAATCTTCAGCACAGAGATACCAGAAAGATAATGTGGTCGATCTAGAAAATCTGAATGAGTAGCATTGATTTAATACTGCACTACTTAGAAAGAGACATAAAAATATTTTGATTCCGGATTTTTATTAAGAGAACGTCAAATTCCAATACGTACTCGTATATGACAGTTTTGACAGCAGCTTTGCAAGATTTTAGATGTAGTTTTGGGTATTGAGTTGAGAATTACCTTAAATGACAACAGCATTATCAATCTGTTAATTATTATTAGATATCTATGGGTCTTTCTAAGCTGGTGATATGTGGTATCCATAAAGGATTTTCCGGGGTCAAAAAAAAGAAATGGAAAAAAAGAGGTCCTAGTTGTTTTGTCCGAATATCTCAAGCTTGATAAAGTCGAGACCACTGCCACAAGTGAATTATTTATACCCTATTACTTCCCTTCCCATTATATCCTCACTTCCCCTGTTTCTCTGTCAGACGTCCAAAGTTGTGCCGCAATGGAAAAGTTCGCTTGGATGTAATTGATTGGAACTATGCTTCAGGGAATAGAGTTGATTGATTCCGTGTATTGTCGATATTAATGAATAAATTATGGAAATTATAACGTGTACACGATATAATAATGTGACGCAGTAGGCCGCGGTAATGACGGCGAGTTGTTTACACCTAAGTGTGAGATTTATGGTTTTATGACTCGAGCGGGATCAGTCTTTCACTGTCGTCTATTGTGTTTAGTTTTTTTAGGTGTTTACGAATTTGAGAACAAATGGGAAGTCTCGAACTTTTAAGTTGTTAACTTGTTAACACAATAGAGTTTATTAGATCGAGTAATCCCGCAAATTATCTCGTAGGTTCGAGACTGTAAGCAATAACGGATATAAATACGCCGGCCGACCCTTGGGGACCAGTTATTCGTTTACCATCGAAGCAAAAACATCTCGTGTTCAAGTGCAGTACCAGTGATTATGAAGTGATAAGTTTGTGTGAATATCAGTGCCAGTGTGAAGTGTTTGTGCGACCAGTTGTGTCGTGCGTATCGTGATTTTATGCAATAAAGTGCAAAGTGAATAATCGGCGTTTTAACTGATTATCCACGAACCCATCTCGTAACAATAAAGATGTAAGCCGCTTCTAACAGGGATCATTGAATATCCTAAGGGAAGGCCTATATCATGCATTATATGACTGATATAGTTTGTGCAAAAAGAGAACCGTTGTGGCGTTACGGTGAATTGACAATAAGATTTTAATCAGCAGTCCAGGTACCGACTACTTGGTAGACGCGAGTCTACTGATGAAAACCGAATTGGTGTCTACCAAGTATCAAACACTTTTCGTTGTACTAGCAATGACAGAGCAGTGTTGTCAACATAACAAAATTAGTACGCTTCTCTTTTTGAGCGACGAACCAACCGGAGAAGTTACTCAATTCGAAGCGTATTTAGGTATATGTCGGAATCGAGTTGAAAAGATCAAAATTATTCGGGTAATCGGAACGCCAGTGTCGTCAATGGACACTCGATGGAGTCTGTGGCGTAGCGAACGACGAAATGCAAGTCACTTGTGGAGAAAAGAGTGTGGCGGTAGTTATATAATTATATATATTTTTATGTATAACCACGCATGACTTTTTTCATACTAGTCCGATTTTAATAATTCTAAGAGTATACTTCGAAATTGCCCCCATTAAAATTTTATCGAAATCGGCTGAGCCATTTTTGATAAATCAGCATAAATGTTAAAAAATGCTACATCGATAATTATGTGCGAAATATTCGCGAATTATGTACACGGGTGAAGTCGGTCATGCTATTTTTTGCAAAAATAATTATTGCTCTCTACTGATGATGATAATACATACGATATGCTGCTATGCTAGCGTTGTTAGTTATCAAAGTGACTACAGATATAAACTTACTGCTTATGCTCATCAATATAAAGAGCGTTAACAAAGAGACCAACTGCAAAATTGTGAAAAATCAATCAATTTTGGGTTTCGTACCCGTTATAGGGTAAAAACGGCACCCTATTACTAAGACTCCACTAGCCGTCCGTCTATTCGTTTGTCTGTCTGTCTGTCACCAGGCTTTATCTCAGGAACGGTGATAGCTAGAACAATGAATTTTCACAGATCATGCATTTCTGTTGCCGCCATAACAACAAAAACTAAAAACAGAAAATATAATATTTATTTATCTCCCTAACAAGAAACTTGATTTTTTCTCGATATTAATAACGGCAACAAAACAAGAAAAATTGCCAAGTGGATGCGGCAACAACAAGATGCTTAAAATATTCACAGAATAGTAAGCTTTATATTCCATTCAAAAATAAATAATTAAGATAAAATTTATTAAGCGGGGCTACTATACGGTACGCGAGTCCGACTCGCACTTGGCTGATTATTCCATTTAGTCGAGACTCAAGAGTCAATTTTGTAAGGAACAGCTGATTTCTCTTACCGATTTCGAAGTTATCGCATCGTTAAAGTTTTTTATAAGACGAACATAATAAGAATAAGAATAATTTATTGTTTCAGAAATATTTTTGACAATTATTGTTTTGAATCCATTGGCTCCGAACTAGTATACACTGTATGACGGAGCCAATGGCTTCTCCTTATATAAATGTTTACAATAAATGTATACCAATAATAATATAAACTAGTTAATATTCACTACTAACAATACAATCAAACATCGCAAACGACTAATCTGTTTACGTGAAAGTTTGCGTGTGTGTGTGTGTATAATAAACAAGTTATCGTGTGTATTATGTTACCCTGTATTAAATCGAATGGGTTAAAGACCATCATTATGAACAACTTTTACATTGGGGCTAATCTGAAATTCAAAACAAATCAGCGGTTCCATACAAAATTGCAACTCGGAATCGACAAAATGTATGAAACAGTACATTCTTGTCACAGTACAAGTTGCCCCCATAGTAAAAGTTGTACATAATCAATGATGGTCTGAATTACCCCTCTCCGGCTTAGTACACGAAATCTGTATAACCCTGCATACGTACTCGTATCTACCTCTGAAAGTCCCTGCCCTATTCAAAACAACACATTATCACCAATCTGCACCAGCTTGCACATTGCACAATGATACTAACCCTGAAATCGCGGAAAAATCAGCCTTTTCATACATTTTATCGAAGTCAAGAACATTGTATATGGAATCGCTGATTTTGTTTCCATCAACCATTTGATCTCCACTGCTGCACATAGGCCTCCCCAATAGATCTCCAATAAGGCCGGTTGGTAGCGATTTGTACCCGGCGCAATTCTGCGGTCTTAATGAGTCTGATGATTTTGTTTAGTGTGTGAGAAATCATCACTAGGCAACCTGCATACATGTGTAGAAATCATCACAAGGCAACCTGCATACATGTGTAGAAATCATCACAAACAACCTGCATACATGTGTAGAAATCATCACAAGGCAACCTGCATACATGTGTAGAAATCACCACAAGGCAACCTGCATACATGTGTAGAAATCATTACAAGGGAACCTGCATACATGTGTAGAAATCATCACAAGGCAACCTGCATACATGTGTAGAAATAATCACAAGGCAACCTGCATGCATGTGTAGAATATAATCGATTTCGTATACATACGACATCATTATGACATTATATTCACATGTGAATCCACCATTGAGCCAACGTTGCGAGTATGGCCCAAACGCCCTTCGTGGATAGTCCTATGCTCGAAGTAAACGGTACCCTATACCTATTTAAAACTACGGCAAGTATCCTAAGAAAGTAAGAAACCTAAGTTATGTTTACTTACAAAGACCCTAAGATGTACCTTTACACTACACTTAAAGCCGCTTAACCATTGACATATGTATAAACATTACTTTGAAAGGAGATGCATCGAGGATAAGTTTAGGTACTGCACATTGTTGCAAACGAAACAGTACGTTGTACATGTACCATGTACAATTAATTCACGGTTGACCAAGACTGACCGTGCCAAAATAGGGTGTATGGAAAATCTTTTCCAGAGCTGTCAAAACTGTCAAATATGAATTGAAAAATGACACTACTGAGAGAAAAACCCGGCAACTAGCCACTGAATCAAAATATTTTTCATATCTCTTTCTAACTCATGCCATATTTAATCACTGCATCTCTTTCTTTCTTTTCTCGATCAACCACATTATCCCTCTGGAATCTCTGTGGTTATACAGGGTTATCTGCTTGCTCTGTACTAAGCCGAACGGAGGTGAATCAGACCATGATTATGAACCAGCATATCGTATTATCATCATCATTAGAGTTTGTGCAAAAAGATAAGCGTATTATTATTATTATATACTACGGGACTAATCGCATACTAAAATTACGAGATAAATAAATACCTCGTCATCCCGACGATAAAATTACGAGATAAATAAAGTGAGGCCGAGTTGCATCGACCGTGATCACAGGTAGACACCCCCCACCACCAGGTGACCACGGTCGATGCAACATAATTGATTTCGTATACATGCGACATCAACGTCGGGATGAGGAGGTATTTATTTATCTCGTAATTTTAGTGCGCGATTAGTCCCGTAGTATATAATAATAATGTGTTCAAATGGCAAAAGTTTCAAAACAACAAGAGAGGTGAGGTCACTCATGTGCCATTTTACTATGGAGCCAACCCTGAATTCGAAAAACGAAAATCAGTTGTTCCAAACGAAATTTGCAGAATTGACAAAAGGTATGAAACAACTGATTTTATTTTCGAATTCCTGGTTGGCTCCGTAGTAAAAGTAGTTCATGGTCTGAATCTACTTTCGGCTTATTACATTATTTCTGGATAATCCTGTCTTCCGATCACCACCTCTTCATAAATATATCGATGAGGTTAACAGAAGCCTTATAAGTCACACGTAGCTGGAATATAGACACGCTTCATATTCAGTCTAAATAGAGCAACTCAGGGTTGATTCAAATTTCTATTGCAAAAATAGAATACATAAAATTTATTAATAAATTAAATTTATCAGTTTCTGTGTTGAACGTGACCAATGTATTGGCAATATTGTTATGTACTATATCTATCAGCTCGTACAAAAAACTTTTGTCTTCTAACAAAAAAAAATATTTTTACCAGATATCAATAATCTATTTGGTAAAACAATTTTACTGCTCTTTAAAACTATGCTAAAACAGTACTTTTTGAGATAAATAAAATTCAAAAATGTATTGTGACTACAGGATTTGAACCTGTATAAATAATACTCGGATTTCCGGCCCAGTGTTTTACCGATTGAGCTGGGCCACTGTGGCACTCACGACAAACGACAAATCAGCCAAGTGTTTATTAAAGTTGTGTTTTATTTGGTATTTCCAAATGTTATAATATAGTTTCAAATGTAAATACAATAAGGTTGATGGTTCGCGTAATTTCTATGAAGACTTTCAATGTGAAACTTTTCGTCGTATTCATCGGTGTAGTGGTTGCATACCATTTAGTTTTCTCAAATATAATCGATATTTGGACTTCCAAACATCCAAAAGCCTTGACCAAGTCAATGAGACCTGTGGATTTACAGTATGTAATAGTTCATATCGATTTAAAAGGATCTCCACCAAAACTGGCTTACCTGCACTCTCTTCTGCCGATGCTGAAAGACAATGGTGTCAATGGACTGCTTCTAGAGTACGAAGATATGTTTCCGTATGAAGGGACACTGGCTAATTTGAGCTCCAAGAATTGCTATCAGCGGGCACCGGTTAGTACCTAAGCTAGTTATCCATACATTTTATTTTTATCATTAAAAATAAAAACCGGACAAGTGCGAGTCAGGCTCGCACATCGAGGGTTCCGTACAAACACCTTGTTAAAATAATTAAAAAATGTGCTAATGAAGTTCTTTTATATGATACCTTACATGATACGATTTACTCACTTTGAATTTTTAATCCATATTTTGTGAATTTTGAGGCCCTATTTTTTGTGATTTAAATAAAAATGTACAGTTTTCAGATTTATTCCTATATCTGTACGCTGAGACAATGCTTCTCGCCAAATTTCATAGTTCTATGTCAACGGGAAGTACCTGTAGGTTTTGATTTTTGTGAGTGCGAAATGCGGATTTTTACGACATAAACGGCTCTAACTTTTTTAAACGATAACTGAGAAGTTTTTCTTTTACACAACTGCAAGATACCATAGATATACGTATACAGTTTAAATTTCAACTCGATATCTTTACGCGTTGCCGAGATAAAGAGTCTTGACATACACACAGACGGACAGACGGACAACAAAGTGATCCCGTAAGGGTTCCATTTTTTCCGTTTGAGGTACGGAACCCTAAAAATGGAGAAATGGACAATTATAAATAGAATTATTTTGAGAAGCCCATAAAGCAAGCTTCAAATGATGCATAATTATATTGTCTTGGTTAGATGTTTCTCTGAATATTATACAATTTGTGAAAGTCTCTTTAAAGGTTTAACTCAAATTCAGTCATACGCAAAATCAACTCAAGAACTAACAAGATTAAAAAAAAAAACAAAGAAAAATCTATTTTAAGAACCTACCTAGCTATTTTACCCTAAACTTATGTTGACTTTTTTACCTTTTATCCTAAAACTTGTACTGACTAATATACATTCATGGTACTAATATTTATTTACCAACTACAATACTGCAATTACAATAAAGTTAAATAAATATATTACAGAAAACAACTAAGTATTGAAATACTCGTAAGCAAGAACGCTTACTTTGTTGTTAATTTTTATTCGTATACGTAAAAGTAGAGCTTAAGAGAAGCTCTAAATCACAAAGTAATGTTAATCACCGGGATTATGAAAAGAAAAATACTTATTAAGAGTTGGAACTAGAAAGAGTTTTTACTCGTAGCAGAGAGAGTCGAGAGAAGCCGTGGTGGTCTAGTGGTAATGACACCCGCCTTGAACCCACGATTGTATCGTGAGGTCGTGGGTTCAACCTGCATGCGTCCGTAGAAGAAATTCGATGGAGTATGTGAATCCACCAACCCGCACTGGGCCAGCGTGGTGGATATGGCCCAATCACCCTTCGTGGGTAGGCCTACGTCCTGCAGTGGACTATTAAAAAGGCTGGTACAGTACAGAGAGAGAAACTGTTTTTAAACTTCATCTCCTTTTCACAACAGAACAAGCCAGAAGTCGCATAAATACTCGTACCATCCCATCATAGTCGACGTACCACCTGCTCTTACTAAGCGATTCGCTTCTTCCTTTATAATGCGGATCGCCAGGGATTGGAATGCCCTGCCTTTCATTGTTTCCTGACAATTACAATTTGGATATCACTTAACTCTTATGTTTCAGCTCAAGAAATTCATCAAGTCTGCCATCCAGCTCGATATTGAAGTAATACCCCTTATCCAGACATTTGGCCACCTCGAGTTTGCACTGAAGCTTGAAGAATTCAGACATTTGAGGGAGTGTTTGTCCCAACCTGATTCGATATGCCCCAGCAAATTGGAAAGCAGAGCATTGGTCCAGAACATTTTAGAACAGGTACTACTAGCCTAGTATAGGTAGGTTATTGTGGTCGCAGACGAACCAACGTTACCGACATAGCCCAGCGGATTAGCAAATTAAAGTGGCAATGGGCAGGGTACATAGTTCGAAGAACGGATGGCTGATGGAGCCGCAAAGTTCTCGAATGGAGACCACGGACCAGCTAGCGCAGCGTAGGACGTCTATCGACTAGGTACACTGACGGTATAATAAAGATCACAGGAACGCGCTGGATTCAGGCCGTTTCAACCGGCCTTATTGGAAATCTATGGGGGAGGCCTATGTCCAGCGGTGGATAATGAATGGATTTGACTAGCATGGATAATAGAGGCGTTACTTTGCCAAACATAATATACAATATCGTAGTACAGAAATATTCATCATATTGAATGGAAATTATATTCATTTATGGTGGAACGGAAAATTTGATGAACTTTTTGTAATAAGCAGCTGATTTTTTTCCGTGATATTATAAACTAGTCTCGGTGGCTCAGTGGTTAGTGAACCTGACTTCTGGATCAAAGAGGCTTGGGTTCGATCCCTACCCAGGGCAAATATTTATGTGATGAACATAGGTGTTTGCTCTGAGTCTGGGTGTTATTTAGGTACCATCTATATAAATATGTATTTAAAAATATGTAGTATATCAGTCTTTGGCAGCCATATCACAAGCTTTGCTTAGTTTGAGTCAGAGACCGTGTGTTAGATGTCCACTAATACACATATTTATTTATAATGCATTATTTATTAATAATGAATTATCTAATCCATTATACAAACCACTCTCATTTCCAGATAATAAGTTTCCACACCAGCATTTCTCCGTTGAAATATATTCACGTGGGGTGCGATGAAGTCTTCCTTATGAATGAATGTGAGCACTGCAGACGTAGACGACTTTCTAATGAGTAAGTAAAAAAATTTACTACTAATGTAACGTGTACAGACCATCCCCAGGAACACCTTGGAATTAAGCCGCTTCTAACTTGTCTTCATTCGTCCGTTTCAGCCATACAAATGTCCACTGCTGGACATAAACCTACCGCCATAGATCATAGCTCTCCAATAAGATTAGCAAAAACCGGTTTGCTAGATCAGTTGAAACCGGCTTGCTTCCATCTTGCACGTTTGCATCTATCCTGCAGTCAAACAGGTTTTATTTGAAATCTATATGACATGGATATATGTACTTATGTTTGAGTTGACAAACATGCTATTGAAGGACTTCTCCAAAATGTCTTACCTCACGATTTAAAATATCCACTTTTGTTTTCAGGGAATTATTCATAGACTACGTGAGATACACCGCAAACACTATCAGCAGGCTGAACCCAGACATCACAGTTCTAATCTGGGGCGATATGCTGCACAAGATAAACGCTTTCAAGTGGCAAAATATTGACTTCTTTCATAGCGTAGAACCCGTCTACTGGCACTACGCAGAATTGGAGAAATTCCCTCATATTGATTTTATGAATTACGACAAGAAGTTTAAAAGCAAATGGTTTGCAACGGCTTTCAAAGGAGCTGATGGAAGAACAGCTGCTGTACCAGATTTACACAAAAGGCTAATGAACCACTTTAGCTGGCTAACTCATTTGCAGACTTCGAAAATTCCTGGACAAAACAGAGTTTACAAATTTAACGGGATCATTTTGACTGGTTGGTCTAGGTATAGTCACATGGATCCTCTTTGTGAGCTATTGTCTGTTTCAATGGCCAGTCTGATTATTAATTTACGTATGATCAGAATATTCAAATCAGGTGGCTCTTATGACACTGGCAATAGCGACCAGTTTTTCAAAAAATATCTCTTTGAAAGTGATACAGATCTATTATGTGATACAAATACTGGGATTAATCCTGATTCTAAATTTGTAAATGATTTATGTCGCTTCGATGGGCATAAATTGTATTTTATAATAAATAAATATATTAATGCATTAAATGATGTCAACACTTTATTGCAAAACGATGAAATTGATGCAAACGAATATTATTTACAGTCAAAGTACGTTAACAAAAATGCAAATTTGAGTCAGCAAATTGATATGTGTAAGAGTGGGCTGGCTATAATAGAAGCTATAGAGAGAAAATTAATTCACGCCATGAAAGAATATTATGAGAGTGATGTCATAGATGAATATGTGGGCTATAAATCATACAATGTAAAGAAAAAGCTAGTGCATTTAATGAAAGCCTTGCAAATGCAATTGGCATATGATGGAGCTTGGAAAAGAAGGCCAGTGGTTTACATGTCCAATGACACAACATAATATTAGAATTTAACCATGTAGTTACAGGCAAGACTCAATATATAAGTAGGTATGATATTACTTGTACTGCGTGTTATAATGTACGGAATTCAAGAAGTTTCATAGTTGAGAGTGTTTATTGAAATATTTTACGAATAAATTCAAATAAAATATTTTTTTTTCTATGTATTTAAACATAAACGTTCAGCAAGGTCAGTCTTCAGATGGGTGACCGGGGATGGCATTTACAACTGAGCGCTGTCGTTCGTATGCCCCGTTTAAAAAGTCCATTTGTTTTAACCATTTAGCCATGTCAAGAGGCCTTCAGGCGTCTTGCAAAATCTGATACCCGACCTTGTACGTACATATACGAACTTACCTTTTTCCTAAGAAAAATCCTTTATGGATACTACCCCATCCCTGGGTTGATTGGCAGGGTTATGTGGAAGTCTCACCTAAAGCGGTGTACACACTAAAAACCATGGGGTGTTCCACATCTGCTACCGCACACTTCCGCTACATACGAACTTACCAAGGTTAACCTAAACAAACAGACAGACAGACAAAACTCTTCATTTACAACAACAATTAAAAATAAACACTGTTTACACATACACGACAAAAAATATGATTATGAAGTGGCAGCCTTATCACTCATGGCGATTTCTTCCAGTCAACCTTGCACGAATATGAACTGACAAGAACAAGAAATAATGGCCTTAACTAGAGACTAACAAAGAAAACACCTATAAATAATAAACTAAACATACTCAATTAAATCTGAATTTTAAACATACTTACATATATACGTTAGTATACATTTACACCTACATAATTAAACCTACATATACCTACATACGTTATAAAATAGCTATAGGAAAAGTAGCATTATGATTTTAGATAGTGAAATCCAGCCATAGGAAACTGCTCGTGTATATATTGTAATGTTGTTTTAAAATCTGTTATTGCAAACCATACAAGAATTTTGCGTACTGATCGTGTATAGTTTGTAACGTGGATGCTTGTGTCGAGTCTTTCCATTCTATACAACGCCAGAACGCAGCCATGGGAAACTGCTGGCGTGCGAGTATAATAATTATATTGTAAGTTGTTCTAAAATCTGTTATTACAATGCATAGAAGAATTTTCCGTATATACCTACTGATCGTGTATACCTAGTTTGTATCGTGGATGCTCGCGTCTTCGTTCCTGACTATACTCAATTACTCATACTCATTTAATTTATAACAATAAGTTACATGTAAAAAAAACTTATATCTTAATTGTAGGTAAATCTAATAACTAATGATATTGATTTTATAAAATAAAAATTGGTTCAATGAAATAATAATGAATAACGATCAACTTACACTTGACAAGAGTGTAAAAAGTTGAAGTTTATTTTTTGATTCAGCAAAATATGGAATTATGTTTATTTATAGGATAAAATAGCTAGGATTAAATTAAAAAAAAAATACTTTTAAACGCATTATTAATATTATGTGAGATGTTAAATGCTAGGTCGTGTTTCCTTTTTCTATTTTTCTTTGCGGTGGGTGCTTAAGCTGAAGGTCGTCCTGCCTGTATCCTATTTCTTGTTCCCTTGTTTTCGTGATTCGTCGATACAGATGTCGGCTGTACATGTATCTTCCGGGACAGTCCTTTTTTTAAAATGGTTGAATATATATTTTTGTAAATATGAATTACCATAAAATAGAAAGACAGGTCAATAAATCAAAATGGCGAGCATGTAACTGCTCACGTACAAATTGTAATGTAGAGTTTAGCGCGCTTATTCCGAAACATACACGATTAGACCGTATGCGTACTGGCGCTGTACATTATGAAACAACATAATACTTCGACGTTACTACAAAGTATACGCGAGTATTTGCGTACTGTATGCTGAGTGTGAGTTTTGTCGTAAACATGACGCGCTCTTCGGCGAGCGCGTAAGTATGTAGTTTGTTTGAACTTGTTGTGTTTCAAAAACGCGCCGTTAGTGGCGCTGTACATTTCTTCATACAAATTACATGCTTACGCGCTCGCCGAAGAGCGCGTCATGTTTACGACAAAACTCACACTCAGCATATATGGTTTGCTCATGTATGGTTTGGAAGAACTTAGTAAAAAACTTATTTCCAATCTATACGTGATTAGTTAGTTTCATACTCTTGCGTTCTGGCCTTGTAGAGAATGCAAAGACGCACCGGCGATATTATCAAGACCGCAGGAAAGCGCTGGTAACAGTCCGTTTCCAACCGGTCTTATTGTAAGTACATAGGGGAAGCCTAAGTCTAGCAGTAGACGTCCTAGGGCTCATAATTATGATGATGATAATAGGTAGGTACTTTAACAGACGAAGTCGAGGTGAAGGTTAAACAAACCATAATACGTGAGCACCTCGGCTCCTTCATATTATTAGGAAGAAGGTTACATGAGAATTGAATTGCGCCCATTTGGAGCCATTATTATTTTAATGGATTCCTTTGCTGAAGGGAAAATGATGTAGGCGCGCGTTTAGAAATCGTGAGTGATACGATTACTCGTTCTCAATCCGTCTCTGGGAGATTTTTAGAATAAAATAAGGGTAATTGTTTCTTGACGTCTGAAATATAAAAAAATTCACATGCCGGAAATCGCAGCGTCGGACGTCCACCGACCATATGGAGTACTGGAACGTGCTGGATACAAGCCGATAGCAAGGGGCACCTATTCCAAATTGGAAATCTTTAGGGTAAGCTTATGTCTAGCAATGATCATCCTACGCCTTGTACATGCTATACGCGGTCACCCATCCGAAGACTGATCGTGCCAAACGTTGCCTAACGTCGGTGATCGCTAAAAAACATGATTTCATGACTAAAAGCTATTTTTGTGTCACATTTTTTTTTTTTTTTTAATTTCGAATAGTTTTGTGTTTGACTACACACTGCCTGATGTTAAGCAGATGTGCGGTCTAGGGTGTATAATTCCAAGTTTAAGGATCAACTTGCTTAATATGAATGTGTCAGGCACTGAAAACATTCTACGCTCTAACTATTCGTACTATAACATAGGCCGAATCACACAAGTCGGTGGACGTGAAGTTAGCTACAAGCTGCGCAGTATCCAATCAACGCGCATCTTTGTGTGAGCTTTAGTCAGGATTTGATATTGCACAGCTTGTAGCTATACTCTATAAAATTTAACTTGATCTCTGCGACAGCTGTCAGAAAAATCACGCCTATGAAGTTCTGAATTTCTTAACAGTACAGACAGTACTAGTCAATGTCATACTTTATGGGCATGCCGATTAGTGATGGGCGACGAATGATCGTGACCACAGAGTTTTAGATAGATATATTTAAAATATCGATAGTTTGTAGTAATATTACGATATTTAAAATAAAACTTAATTTATCATTAATTTTGTTGTATATTTTAATATCATAAGATTTTTTACATGTGTAATTAAATTAAACCCAATTATATGTTACATTAGCATCGATAATAGTGAAAAACGTCGATAAATACTATCGTTACATTATTATGAGTATTTAATTAATATCATAACATTATTTACATGTGTACATACTTGATTTTAAATAATAGTAAGTAAATAAAATCCAATTTCTCACCTACAACTACTCATTCGATTTCATTACAACATTGTTTGAAAATCGATTTTTTCCACCACTATCTCAACTCTAAAAATGACAATCTTCTATGTCAATGTCACTGTCGCAGAGATCAAGTAAAATTTTATAGAGTATAACTTCGCATCCGCCGACTTGTATTCTGGCTATCGAACTCGATACCATCTACATGCGTCAACCATGGCCGTAGAGAATACTTTGCCGGTACCTTCGATCACCAATAGACGCCGGTACCGAAACGCTCCGGGCATGGCCCGGAACGCTGACGGAGCGGTTTAGCTGGTGGGCATCACTTCATAGTATAAAACAAAGTCGCTTCCCGCTGTCTGTCCCAATGTATGCCTATATCTTTAAAACTACAAGACGGATTTTGATTCAAGAGGAAAGTTTATATGTATGACGGAGTGAGACAGCATAGTTGGTTTTAGTTGAAAGCAATAGTGATGATTTTAAAGTGGGTATCACCCGAATGGGGTCGCACGTGGCAACACTGCATGCTTGTGTCGGAATGAAACATAGGGGCGCTCTAGCACGAAAATAACGTATCATAGCTACGTCATAGCATATCTCGGAAACATGGCGTCGATTTTGCCCCGCCCCCTTGAAGCGTTGCGCTAAATCAATACTTCGAAAATCGAATCGATAAAAATATCGATTTTTTCCGAGAAATACCTGACTGCCCACAGAAAAGAAACCTTCTCTCTTCTGTGTGACTGCCGATGTACTAAACTTATAAAGCGTAGTTTTTAAGCTATACTAGGCCCAATTATGAAGGAGCTATCGTAAATTAAATAGCAAACTTAAAAAGTATTCTCTCTATCGAATGCCTAAAGTGAAAAAGAAACAGAAATATGCTAATTAGCTATTATAATTATTACGATGGCGCCTTCATGATTGACACGACACCTTTTAAATTTACTGTCATAAATATGTATAACTTTCCTCATTACTTCGCACTTTCTAAACCACTCAAAAAGTCGTAGAACAAAAGTTGTTAGTTTTGATATTATGTATACAGAACAAGCCCCTAAAACAATGCTAATTGATTAGAAATAACCCTGTTTAAAAGACATCATTCATTTTGGGCTATATCTGAAAGAGTGCCGGCCAAAACAATTATTTAGGAAATAATATTCGTAGATACATAATATTATCCTGTACATTTTACCCCACATGACCAACCCTCTAGAATCACCTCCTGTGCAGTAGTTAGTTACCTACCGAGTTTTGAAAACAATTATTTTAAAAAAGATTTTATCAACCAGCTATGAATGAAACTGAGACACTGTTTAATGTATCAACATACACTTAGGCCAGCGAACGAATATTTTGATATATTTGATAGTAGACCCTTTTGTGTTCTCTATTGAACTTAAAAACATTTATTTGAATGACAATCATTAAAATCACTGAAGCCGTTTCCGAGATCCAAAATCAATATTATGTAGTTTAGAAAATACAAAAAACACGCTTTCTTGGCATATCAAATAAAAAGTGTAAAATGATTTTTGATATAGCCAGAAAATAATAATGAACGAAAAATATTAATACTATTGTAAAAAAACCAGACAAGTGCGAGTCAGGCTCGCACATCGAGGGTTCCGTACAAACATATTGTTAAAATAATTAAAATCCTGTTATAGCATGTGCTAATGAAGTTATTTTATATGATACCTTACATGATATGATTTACTCACTTTGAATTTTGAACCCATATTTTGTGAATTTTCAGGCACTATTTTTATGTGATTTAAATAAAAATGTACAGTTTTCAGATTTATTCCTATATGTGTACTCTGAGACAATGCTCTTTGCCAAATTTCATAGTTCTATGTCAACGGGAAATACCCTGTAGGTTTTGATTTTTGTGAGCGTTGAAATATGCGTTTTTCAACGACATAAACGGCTCTAACTTTTTTGTACGGTAACTGAGAAGCTTTTCTTTTACAAAACTGCAACAATTCATAGGTTTACGTACATAGTTTAAATTTCAACTCGATATATTTACGCGTTCCCGAGATAAAGAGTCTTGACATACACACAGACGGACTGACGGACAACAAAGTGATCCTATAAGGGTTCCGTTTTTTCTTTTTGAGGTACGGAACCCTAAAAAGTGTTTTGTGCCATAATTTTTCGTAAATCGAGCACCCCACGCTTTATTTACAATATTATTAACATTTTTCGTTCATTATTATTTTCTGCCTATATTGGAAATTATTTAACACTTTTTAGTTTGATATGCTATGAAAGAGTGTTTTTTAGTTTTTTTTACCATATTTATTTTTCAATTATAGATTTTTTTCTATTTTTTTAGTAAATGTATTGTCATCCATCTTTAATAGGTGTGGAAATTTAAAGAAAATGTTATCACTCAAAGTAGGTCAAAATCGAGCTCAAAGGGGTTGGTTACAAGCAAGCAAACATACAGGTTAAACTAATAAAACCATGTTAATAAAATAAATAAATGACAAGCCAACACATACCAGAATACACTATAATCAAAATATTTAATAAACTACCCCAATCAATAAGAGATGAACTAAATATAACTACCTTCAAAACAAAACTGACAAATCTGCTTATAACAAAATGCTATTATAGTGTACAGGACTATCTTGATGATAAAGCGTCTTGATATCACGATATTACCTATCTACATACATTTTGCAAAGAATAAAAATAAAACAATATATATGATATAGGTTATACTTAACAGATAAACTGTCATATATTTACAACTTTTTGTCACAATGTAATTTAGATTTAAATTTAGCAAGTAAGATTTACTTTGTTTTTGCTTCACCCTATAAAACAGGGTCCTCAAGTAGAAGTAAACATATAATATTAAGTTATATATGTTATAATACTCTCTTGTTGGTGCAAATAAATTATTCTGATTCTGATTCTGATTCTATTAACTACAGTAAAAAGCGTCTAATACTGAATATGCAATGAACGGTTCTAATAACTTATTAGAAATAAGCAGGTAAATTGGTGAATATTTTTGTTAATATATGAAAATAATTAATTTCGAAATTCGATAACTACGCAGGGAGTGATCATAGAGGGTTGGTCCCATGGTATAACATGTTTAGAATTATATGCATTAATACTATTTGGTCGGAATTATCAGGATTAGCCCAATATGAATGTTGTCTTTTACAAACCTAATAGCTAATAGTTAACCAAGATTCTACTTAAAAACATAGGTAGCCATTAATTATTGGTAGTCGGGTTAAAAGGAAGTTTGGCAAAAACGAGTACTGTACAACCATAGATTTATTATGACTTCTACCGATTATGCACCGAGAGAAGTATCGAATAACATATTGCAATGCAATAAAATCGTAACTTTGTCCATCACTATTTAAAGAAATGTAAACATTCAATATATTTGCTATTCTCAAAATTATCGTTTTATGCTGTGTTGTGAATTAAAATAGATAGTTTTAAACGTCATTTATAGTTCCTGCACTGAACACTTATTCATATTTCAAAAACATACACGTAAAAATACAAAAACTACGACTAACCTAAAAATTATAAACATTCGCTTTTGTTCTTAGAACACGATTCGCAGCCCCAAACACAGCAGGTAACCATGGTTGTTTTTTATTGTTTGTGCCCTTATAATGTTATAAATTCTATTTATTTACACGTTTAATACAACATTTGTAGAAATCACAATCAGCTTTGCTATAGCCAAAACACAAATATGAAGATAATTTCTTATTGGTTGGATGGTCTCAGAATAATGACGGCTACAACGTGGCTACAACTGTCAAAAGCCTTTTGGGGTATAGTAGATGGTGGGAGGCGAAGAATTTGATTACATATTTTTAATGCCATAATCTTAAGATATAGGGAAGCAAACAATAAAATTAAAGCAATGAGGTGATGTAATGAGAGTTGGAGGGCAAAAATCAGAATATAATCCATGCCCTTCGTTCCTACAGGACCTCAAATTAGCAGACCACTATAAGGTCTGAATCTTTGCGGGAGGACATAAGAATTTACTTCGTATCTATTCCCTCTATAATCTAAGGAATGAAACGACTTTGACAGATGACCGAGAAACGTCATGCCTTTCCGAGCGCAAGGTGGATTGCACCCGTGCAAATCCATTGACTTTGAAATCTGTTTTCATCCTCGAAAATTCTTGTTAAATTGATTACCAAGTGAAACTAGGTCAATAAAACCACCCGTTGCAGTAGTTCAAAGTGTTTATTTTGGTGATATGGACAACTGGATACCGCCAGCGAGCTGTACCAATGAATGACCCACAAATAACGATGGCGGGTGATTGAGACGATCTCTCTCAGACCCCGACATGTATAATACACCTGTACCGTGGCAGGTTGCTAGTACCTAGTCGTATACTTTTTAATGTCAAGATTTTTTGTTCTCAAATGATTATGATGGTACCTTAATTAGGTAACTGAATAATAAAGAATAAACAAGTTACAAAAATCTTTATTTTCACACTCATAAATTTCATTTCAAAATGTAAAATAGAGGTATAAATTAGTAACAATATATCACCTATAACAAGCTTGCAGCCTATGTTATAAATAGCACCATGTAAAATACCATTGATCACGGAATAAAGCAGAAGAACTTTTTAGCTATTCAAATGTAATTAATTCATCCAAAATTGATCATCGATAACAACTTTCGCTCTGATTTAGAAGACAGAATAAGCGCGCAAGGTATTGTATATATTAGAATAGGCTTTAATGGTTTCAGTTTTTGAGCTTGAAAGTTCTTCTGATCTTTTCCGTGTTCAAAGTAAAATTACGAATATTCATATTAACTTGTATTGAACTAATATTTAATTTTAGTTCTTTGCTTGTATCTAAGAAATTTTATCAATAATGCAACGTTTTATACATGTGAAAGGAAAAAAAGTATTCTAATTTTGTCCTTAAAGACAAAAACAACGTACAAGAACAGATTAATAGAACCAGCCCCCCGACCGCCTAAGCAATAGCAATCGTAATAGCAATCGTTTATGACTTCATTTTAGTCATTTGGCACCGCCTATGTGACGTTAGTTATCAAAGTTGTTCATTCAACGATTACTTTCGCAATCCACACAAAGCAATTGATGGCTAACGTCACATAGGCGGTGCCAAATGACTAAAATGAAGTCATAAACGATTGCTATTACGATTGCTATTGCTTAGGCGGTAGGGGGGCAGACTTTGGTTTGATTTTTTTAAACTTTTTAAATATTAAAAGTAATCAATCAATAGTAATTTTACTATTTTAATCGTGAAAGAATATGACCTATTCTATTCCTAGTAAAGACATTCTTGATTTTTTTTTCATTTACACAAATACGAGTACGTATAAAATTTGATGAATCGGGTAGAATTGAATTCCTTGGATTTTTTTATTAAAGAATTTTTTTACTAAAATAACTAATGCAATTACTCCCCCTAATTATTAAGAATTGACCGTAAAATTGCATTAGTAAATAAGAAATATCATTCTGGTTGAATATGTACGGGAGTTACTGGGTTAGCTGGGGTAAAGTTATGTTGCATTATTGTATCATGGTACAATCGTAAAAATCCAATGTATTACATGAAAACATAAATAGTAATAATACTCGCAAGTAAATTAACAATAACATCCTAAATATATAATAAAAACTATTTGATCACACATACCTAACATTTATGACTAGCTTCTTTCACAAATTCAAACATAAACTAAACGACGACCGCCTTAACACAAAAGATTTAAACTCGTTTTAAACACTGTTCGATCTTGCAATTACACTGTTAAACATTGTCTAAAGCGTGCGTAAAACTTTTTTGGTAAGACAGAGAGTGTTCAATACTCGTACGACAGAATGAAATAACACGCAAAAGTTACAACCACGGTATTGTAAGGATTTCTTGTCTATCAAACTATACAGGGTTATTTCTAATCAGTTAGCATCCTTTCAGGGGCTTATTATGCACATCAAAACTAACAACTTTTGTTCTGCGACTTTTGTCAACACTCAAAATATTAGTGGTTTGGGTGTCTTCTATGAAAAATCATTTTTTTTTTAATCCAGAAAACGTTAATTATTGGACTTGGCTTTTTTGATCTGTAACGGTCTAACGGATGATCAAGAAATTTTTACATCAAATGAATACTTACAGCTTGACACCATTAGTCATATAATTATCTGTGATTCGTGATTACATAACTTGTATAGTGTATTGTACATCGATATGAACAAAATTTTACACTTTTTGCAATGTAGTATCACAAAACCTTTTATTGTACCTTACTTTATGCCTACTACCGTTTTCATCCCCATATCATTATAGTAAAACAACCTACACAATCTTAATTCAATATGATTTCGCAGATTGGACACTATTATTCTTATTCTAAAATTAATGTTTGTACAGGTAGTCAATTTTACGATAAATCAATTGAAGATCTATTTGAATGCAAGAGATTTATCTGTTTTTTGAATTATTGTCATTAGTTTCTTTACTTTTCTCGTCAACTTCAGTTTTAGGCTTATGTACAGGAGCAATTTCTGTTGCAGGTGGCGTGTTAGGTACTAAGCTGCCATCTTCCTCAGCTACCTTCAAACCAATAGTCGCTCCTAGCTTAGCACTCGCCTGTCTAAACGTATTAGTCAATTTCACTTGCACTACATTAATACACATAGATGTCAAAGCCAGACCGAAGATCAGATACAAAATTGAAGCCATCATGAACATTGGATGATCTGGGACGAAATCTCCTAATCCAATAGTTGACATCGATATAAAAACAAAGTAGAAAGATTCGAAGAAGTTCCATTTTTCCCATATATTAAAACCTAATGCTCCGATTACGATGTAGATCACTAAAATGATGATAGCCACTGATATGGGTAAGTTGAATTCGTCGTCTATTTCGAATACCGATGGTGCTGGTGTTTCTGGTTCAGTGTCGTTTTCTGGGTCTCTTAGATGTCCTGGTTTCGGAGGCAAAGGTGGCGGAACATCGCTTGGCTTCCTTTCGAATACAGGAGCTTCATTACTTGCGGTCTCGTCTTCTTCAGAAAATATTTGCGAAGGTCGCCTGACCACATCGTAGACTATATTCAGCCCCTTCATGACCTCCTGTAAAATCAACATTATTCCTTTTATCTTTGATCTTTAAAATAATTGCTCGAAATACAAAAGGTCTGGAATTGTAAGATAACATATAGCTCGGGGCGCTACCGTTATTCATTTTTGTGTAAAAGAGAAATATTGCTTTGTTTTCTTTTGGAGTGTAATTTGAGCATTACTTTCGTGAACAATGGTAAGAGTTTTTCCTTGGTTGCGATTCTTGTTAATGAATATGAGTTTTGCGCTGCTGGTTACGCTCATAAAGACCACGTAATAAGCTAACCTAGTACTTACGTACTTATTTTATTTTTAATATGTTACTGAAGTTATATTGAATATTTATTTCATGGCGATATTATATAATAAAAAAGACATACATACTACAACAAAAAGTATCGTACTTTACCTAAACATGACTTACTCGTAGATATAAATAAAATGTTATTTCGTGTTTTCATTCTCTTCGAACTTATATGGCTATATTTTTCTGTCAGCGCGTGTAATTTTTAAAGTTAATACTTTTAAGTATTTACTATTTTCTCAACTAAGTACTTTTAAGTATTAAATATTCGTAAGTTAAGAAAAATAAAATAAAAGAAAAATATTTTTTCGCGCTGATCTTGTGTTATCTATAGGGTAGGTATGTATAAGGTTAAATATATGTATTAACACAAACTGAAACTCATGTTTCTAACCTTCGAATAAAATGAGCAACAGAAGAGGAATATTTGTTGATGATTAAATTTAAATTGTGCCAAACATGGTCTTTGAGGAAAAAGGACGAAGAAAAAATAGCAATCTGTCAGAGAAAGATGGAAAGGAGCTTCTAAATATAAGGCTCTCAGACAAAATAAGTAACCAAATCATAAGATCAAAAACTAAGGTACCGGATGCTAAAGAAAGGATATGCCGACTAAAATGGAACTGGGCAGGTCATATTTCTGTAGACTTGAGAACTCAAGATAGACTAAACGAGTAACGGAATGGACCCCACAGGACGGAAAAAGAAAGCAAGGAAGACAGGAAAAGATTGAGAGATGTTTTCACAGATAGAGCTGGACCTGACTGGATGACAAAGGCAAGAGATAGAGAAAAGTAGAGGGGACTAGGGGAGGCCTATGCCGAACAGGCAACTTCTACGGATAGATAGTTATAGTTGTACATTTAGTACTAGCCTAGTACTAACTTAGCTAGTTTTTTAGGGAAACCATAGTATTTTTATTTTATTTAAATTGAAAATTGATTCATAAATATTAAATCACGGATAAAGTCATGAATCTACCAAAACGGTACCAGCAGGCACTGTGCCCAAAATACCAGCCACATTGCCGTGTTACTCGTTAACTACGATGAATCCTTTGAGAAAATTAACATTTTAGTCACATCATGAGATGTCTTGATTACTTTAACGTATTTATAAACGCGTTAAGTATTTGTAGATATATTACCTCAATAAGAACATTTCGGCAAAAATTGAATAAACTGATTATAAAAACCTATTTAGAGGAAAATTACTCAAACAGATGCGTTACACCATGTTAGGTTTTAGTTCCTAACCTTGAACAAAGTATGTCAATAATTTAAAAGCACGGCTTCTTTTTGTAGATTTATTAGTCCACTTAAGCAAAATAAGTATGTGATTATACACATTAAATATGTGAAAAGTACATTAATTGTTACAAATAATTATTTTTTATCATAGTCCACTGCAGAACGTAAACCTACCTAAAAAGAGTGTTTTGGCTATCCATAGTGATTGGTCTAAATCAAGGCTGGCTCAGGGCAGGTTGGTGGATTCACATACGTCATCGTTGTTTTTTTCAACGGACGTAAGCAGATTAGCTCCGTTTTTTTTCCTTCACCATAAAGCCAATGGTGTGTAAAATTTTAAATCCGTACAAAAATTCAGAAAAACTTGTTAGAAACAACCCCCAGCTTGTTTTGAATCTCCTTGCGAATGTTCCCACGGCACGGCACGACGCCGTTTACAAAAACGGCAAAAAATGCTAAACAAAATTACCTGAACTGGCACCGTCCGCCTAACTTTTCTGCAGCTTCTAGTGTAGTAGAACCGTCTGATGAACGCCCAGAAGAACTTGATGATTCTTGTGAAGAGCTTGCCGAAGTCAGCCAAGACGATGAGGAACAGGGGGATCCCAATGACAGCGTATACAATTGTAGCTACGCGGCCGTAAGTTGTTTTGGGCGCTATGTGACCATATCCTGAAACGGATACAATATAAAATGATTATAAAAAATAAACGATTTTATGACAGAAAGGTTACATACAGCTGTAACGAAAAATATCTTAGGTACTACTACAAACACAATTGTGAAAATAATCTACTAGGATAAAAAAAATAACAAAACGATGAACAATTATGTTGTATGAGTGCTCCTTGTTTTATTGCGGTAAACAAATTGTGGTAAAAAAACATTGCAAAGGAAATGGCTTTGGCTGAAACATTGGTTGTAATATAGTGTATATGGCATACAAACAAAAACGAGGAGTAACTGGGTATTGTACATAAATAAAAAGTTCTTACCAATAGTCGTAACTAACGTCATGCAGTAAACGAAAGAATTCATAAAGTTCCAAGATCTCTGACCACTGTATGAAGTAACACCGGCTTCGTGTGCAGTGTGCAATTGATTTTCAAATTCGTACAGCTTAGTCCTGGCCATTGATTTCCAATCTTCTTCTCTTAGGTAGTGGCTCCCTCTCCACAAACTCTCAATAAAATCTCTTTTCATACCTCTACTGCCACATTTAAAAGCATTCTCAAACGACCCTTCCAAGTTTTTGAACATCATTCCACCTACTCCGCAGAATATAATCAACAATAACAAATCACACACACATCTGTTTCTAAGCAATCTTATTTTCTCACATTGAATATTTTGTTCTAATTTGAAATGTTGCCAATTTGCAATTACTCTCCAACGTGATATTGTGACTTGTTTCTTTTTATCCTCAATTTTTCTTTTGGGTTTATCTTCCTTTATTTCCTTATTTTCTTTTTTCGCTAAGGCTTTTGCTGTAGGTACAGACCTTTTTCTCAGTACGGGTTTCTCAAGCTCAGTTTTTGTTATTTCTGTATCAAGCGGTGCCAAGATTATATTGTTAACGGTTTCTCGTTTATCTACTTCTTGACTCAATATATTCAGCTTTCGCGTAAGCTCGGCTGTTCGTTCAGATAAATCAAACTCATATTCGTTTTCGCTCGGTGACGAAGAATAGCAGCTGGATGTGTATTCCGACTGACTTGCGTCAATATACCCGGAGCTTTGTCTGCTATGTTTCTCTTGTTCTAAATCAGGCTTCGATTTATTCGTTAAACCAGACAGTATTTCCTTGTTGGAAATAATCTGTATAGTTTTAGGACAAGATATTCCTCGTGACTGACGTAGAGTGTTAGGTGTCTTATTAGGGGTTTTTAATTCTCGGGCCTTTCCTTTATTTGTAGGTAATGTTTTGTACGCTGATGGAAGCCTGGGGTCATCTTTAGGAATCGATAAACTTCTAGCTCTCGCTTTCTGCATTAGTTCTATAATTTCACGGCTTGTCTGACTCATACCTGTCCCAGTTTTGTCTACTCTGTCTATCACTCTCACAGTTTCTGCTCTTTGGACGGACTGAGAGCGATTTGGTTTCGGAGATCTATTTTTCTGAAAACGTCGTGGAGTAGGTACTACTTTACGTTTCGTTGCTGCATTGACATAATTTGGGTTAGCTTGATCTTCGCTCATCTCACTCTCACTAGTCTTATTCTGTAAATATCATTATAAGTAAATTAGCATTCTCTCTCATCAACATATCTATTGAAAACTATTTACATTACCCTTATCATTCATTCTGCAGAATAAAATACAGTGCTATTAACAAAGCAACAATAAGTAGGAAAAATAATTTTATGAAAAAACTGACCCCGAATCTGGTAGCCGATTTGCTTCGTGCTGGTTTCACTGGAGGTACTCTACTCTGAGGTTGAGGTTCATCTCGTGGCTTGGTCTGTTTAGTTATGGTTGGTTTAGCATCAGCTGCTAGTTTTTTGCTTGGAGTTCTCACTATTCTTTCTCTGATTTCAACAACTGGCTTTTTCTCTTGCATTAATTTTTTGCTAGGTGATCTTTCTACTTGTATTACCTTTGTTACTAGTTCACCTGGAGACGTTGGTGTTTCAGGGGCTTTTAAAGTTGATTTTACGTTCTGTTTAACATCTTTATCATCAAATGTGAATACTTCTTCTTTTTTCACTGGAGTTTTTGGTTTTTTAGGAATGGTCTCCAATTTTTTTTCATCTGGATAAACCAATGGCTCCTGTTTTTTGGGTGTCGATGGCATTGGAAATGGAAATTCTTTTTCTTTTGGAGACGCAGTTGCTGTTGACGGTGATGACAAAGACTTGACAGGCTCTTTCGGAGGTTCAATTATAAGAGAATCACGACGGGAATCATCTTTAGGACTCAAAGTATAATTGGTACTTAAAAGTTTATTAGTTGGATCTATGAAGCTTCCTTTTCTTTCCAGCTTAGACGCTTCTTCGTGTTCTTTATCTTGAACAGCAAACGGAGAAATACTTCTACGTCTTCTATCATTGTGTGCCATAGCGCGTGCTTCGAGAATTTCGTCTGTATCCAAATCGTAGACAGGATCTTTCGTGTTAGCTCTTTCTTGTACTAGCCTTTTCATTTCTTCGTAAGTGTCATCAGCTTCAACTTCTCTTGGATTTTGAGACAAACTCTCTTCATCCTCCGACGTTGGTGTATCTTCATGAGGAATGGGAGTTCTATTTGGTTCTGGAGTCTTTTCTCTCTGCCTCGCCGCTTGTCCTCTATTCTTGGACAAGTTCCTTCTCTTTCTGATCGACATGTTTAGGCTATCTGGTTCCATTACGTCAGGTTCTATATCATCCGGTGGTTTAACTATTACGGGTATCGAGAGCGTTATTTCAGTTTCCGTGTTTATATCAGGAACATCAAGGGTAAGGTTAATATCCTTGTCCGAAACTTCCTCACTCATAACCGCCAAAACCCGGTCCCACTCGCGCTGAAAAAAACAAACGTCGTTTTATTAAAACGATCACGAGATTACTGAGGCAATTGAACCCGTCGAGCAACAAAGCATTTAATTTGGCAATGCGTAATATATCCCCTGCCAATAATTATGACATAAATACATCGAGCCAACAATGACGAGCATTGATAAAACGTTAACTTACCTTTCGTCAGTCGCCCAATAACAAACGTTTTTTGTATCGGGGTCAAAGCAGATGTCTAATAAAAGATTCTATTTTGGCCATCACTGGATCTTCGTAAACAAAGACGGAGAGACGAAGAATCTCGATCCATCTTCGTCTCCCCAGCTGATCTGGAGCACTTTTCTTATGGGAATTGTCCTTCAGACTTGTATTTGTGTTTCAGTCGTGAAATAAAAGAATTTCCGTATAACATTAGACGTATGGAACGCGTGAACACTGAGCCGAAAAGCGAAGAGCTCCGGGCGAAGAGCCAAATTTAAAACAACTACACCTACATTCAGGCCGGTCCGCGGCTTTGCAACTGAAAATAATAATAACGACCAGCATCAGTCGACACCTAACAACTAGGTGAAATTAGAAGACATTCTTCCGACAGTTGGGTCAAGGTAATTTGGACTTTCGATTGGGTTAGTAGGTACGTACTTATCTAATAGTATCTAATCAGTCGTTGATTGGTATTCGAACTCTACGTCACTCACACATCGTTAATTATACATACCAGTATACACTGCATTGATAAATTGGATGCATTTATGTTGAGAAAACCACATGATGACCTACTTAGTATTGTGTACACAGATGTTGACAATTGCTGTGCCAAATGTTTTGTTTTCATATTAAGTTTCATTACACAATAACTCATAGTATAATAATAAATATTTTTTGCAAAAAATGGCATGACTGACTACAACCGTGTACAAAATTCGCGAATAGTACGCACGGATCTATGTAGCATTGTTTCTATTATTGTTGATTAGTCAAAAATGGCTCATCCGATTTCGATGAAATTTAAATGGCACAAATTTCTAAGTAGGTATACCCTTTCCAATAAAAATATCAAAATCATATCACTTTGTAAAAAGTTATGCGTGTTTAAACATAAAAAAATATATTCAGGATCATAGGTATTAAACGCAAAACATTTTAAGGGCGTGTCTGGTACATCTAGATAAACAACTATTGTTCTAGGACTTTTGGAAAATCACGAAGAAAAAAATCAGCTTTTTATACAAATACTAGTTCGTCAACGCGCGGCAAAATGTATGGAGAAGCGAATTTATTTGCCTATTTTTAAAGTCGTAGTATAAAAGTTGTTTGTCTAGTACATCTAGATGTACTAGACCCGCCCTTAAAAGGTTTTGCGTTTAATACTCGTACCTATGACTCTGTATACGTGTCGACTTGACTACCTCTTCCAGTTTTTTACGTCGGTCAAAAATATGCAAAATGCTGATCAAAATAGGCCATCAGCAACATATCAGCCATATAGCCTGTTAAAATAAAACGTGGGACAATCTCCCCGTATTTTTGACCGACGAACCACAGGAGGAGGTATACAATTCGACGCGTATATATAATATATTTTTTATGTATATAACGCATAACTTTTTTATAGTGCTCCGATTTCAATAATTCTTTTTTTATTGGAAAGAGTATACTTTGAAATTAGTCTCATTCAAATTTTATCGAAATCGGCTAAGCCATTTTTGATAAATCAACAATAATGTGAAAATGCTACATTGATCCGTGCGTAACATTTGCGATCTAGCGACGCGCCCCGGCTTCGCACAAATGTACAATACATATAAACTTTCTTCTTGAATTATTCTATCTAATAAAAAAACTGCATCAAAATCCGTTGCGTAGTTTTAAAAATATAAACATATATGGGGACAGACAGCGGGAAGCGACTTTGTTTTTTACTATGCAATGATTCTGTACAAGGGTGAAGTCGGTCATGCTATTTTTTCCAAAAAATAATTATAATACTACCGGTAGGATGCGGCTTGTATTCAACGCGCCCTTGCAGTCTTATATCATCGGTCCTACGCTGTTCTTACCGACACGTGATCTCCGTTCAAGAAACTGAAGCCCCGACCGGCCGTCATACAATAATATACTTAAGTACCTTGATTGTTTTACGAATAAGACGTACCTACTGATATGTAAGCACTGGATTTGACAGTGAAACGAAATGAAAACGTAAAGCAAAGGAAATTAATAGTGGGACCAACAGTAAAGATAAGGAGTATTTACTTATTTATTACATCCGTTTTCAGAAATGTATGATAAGATAAATGTAATAATATGTGCTGTAAAGATATCGACTTACTTTTCGTTAACGGAATTTGAAAATGAGAGAAAACGAATTTTACAAGTACCTATGTATATAGGTACTTGTAAAATTCGTTTTATTAAATTAAATGTCTATTAATGTAGGAGGCAATAATCATCTTTATCGTAAGTGTCTTTTATATAACCATCTAAACACAGAGGTGTGCACTGAACTCGATATTTTTTATCAAAACTTGTTTGATTATAAAAGTACACTCCATAAAATAAATTTTAACTAGTTTGGCGTTCGATATAAGTATTTGTTTTACATTAAAGTTTTTCTGAAAATGCTGTGTACAATATTTTGATAGACAAATTCATAATGTCATTGTGGATTAGTTTATTTAAGTTTTTAGTGTGTTCGTCGCCTTTGTACCAAACTTGAAAAAAATAAATTAGTAAGTGTATACCTATTAAGTAGGTACCTAAAATCTTCTAAATTGTGAAATTCAACAAACAGAATTACCTGCCACAACGCTCGGAGCAAATTAAAAAATCAAGACAGAACAATAACAGTCGTTGAACAGTGAAGTGAGGCCGGTTTGTGTGAGGGCGTCGCCGTTGCGCCGCCATAGTTCAACAGACAAGCCAAGGCGTAGTTTCCTTGTACGTGGATGTGTGTGTAAACGGCGAGGCGTAGTTTTGGTCGGCCTCACTTGTTTGTTCAGAACATTCTGTCGTTATTTTTTTGTCTAGTCTGAGTCATAACGATAAAACATATTAGACAGGCAGATTAGATAGGATTTAAATATTAAAGAGTCCGTATTACCTATCTCAAACCAGACGTAGCTTATCGACCGAATCTCCAAAAACACAAAAACCTGGAATAATTTATCACGTCAAAATCAGCTTAGTTATTTTTAACTTAGCGCTTAGAATAATTATTCTACACGCACAAACCCTATTCAATCATGTAGTCGAGGCCCTGTTCATTCTATTCTTGCAATTTTAACTTTAAATCCTGGCTTAAAACACAATTTATATCAGGAAAACCTCTCAAAACGGTTGGAGCTTCAAGCTCACTCACTTTCAAAGAATTTTATCCCATTTCTTTGTATAAAGCGCTCAGAGTAGGTATTTTTCCTCGCGTTTCGAGACTAAAGTGTTTATTCCTTAGTGAAATCTAATTGTCTACCTACCTATACTGTTTGTTTCGGTTTCTGTAGGAAGGACATTGAAATATAGGTATGTTTTGAGGATATGGTGAAAGGGGGGATTTGGCGAAGTGTCTTATAAGTCGAATGTCAGAATCAAACATCATACTAATTATCCTACTTCCTACTAATATTATAAACGCGAAAGTTTGTGAGGATGGATGGCTGGATGGATGGATGGATGGATGTTTGTTACCCATTCACGCAAAAACTACCGAACGGATTGAGATGAAACTTTGCAATAATATAGCTTATATATCAGAATAACACATAGGCTATAAATTATAATGATATATTGCGTATGCGGGCCAAGCAGCGGGTAAAAACTAGTATTATTATAAATCCGACAAGTTTGTTATTTTGTTCCCCTTGCACGCCGCAACGGAGCAACGGATTAACTTGAATTAAGGCATGAATATAGTTCAAATATATATAGACTACTTTTTATCCCGGAAAAATAAAAGGTTCCTGTGGGATAGCACAAAAGTCAAAAAACCACGCGGGCAACAGCTAGTACTTAATATATAGTTGAAGAACGTTTAAAACAATATTTATAAAGACCTCTACTGTACACAGGCCTTCCCTAATAAGAACCGAATTGAGTAATTATGTATTTTGTTTAGCTTATTTTATCTCCACGAAGTTGGTTATGATCATTTCGCATAACTTTTTGTTGATATTTCTATGATATCTATAGGTATTTAAATACAAGAACAAAATTAGTGAATCCCACCCATATAGTCAAATAAGGATATTATACATTTTATTGTTTCCCGACTTTTTTATTTTGAATCAAAACAAGATTACTTTTGCAAAAATTAGCATGACCGACTTCACCCGTGTACAGAATTCGCGAATATTTCGCACGGATCGATGTAACATTTTTCACATTATTGTTGATTTATCGAAAATGGCTCAGACGATTTCGATAAAATTTAAATGGGACCAATTTCGAAGTAAACTCTTTCCAATAAAAAAAAGTTAATATATATATATATATAGCGTCGAATTGTATACCTCCTCCGGTGGTTCGTCGGTCAATAAGCAAGTGCAAATACCTTTACTTAAAATTAGTAAAAAAATGATAAAATGTATGTACTCCTGTGAAGTATCTGCTATGTCAGTGAGCTCCATTCTACTCCTTTTTATTGCACTGTCTGGGAGGTACGTTGATCAGATAAATGTAAATTTTAGATGAACTTTCGCTTAGAACAAAAGCATTTTGTACAAAGTTTTTCATACAGACATGTTACTCATACATGTAAAGGCGCGGTTTCACCGAAAACATTTGTTTGCTAAAACTCCATCAGTAGGCAAATATACGAGTAAGTTTTAGACTTAGATGAAAATTCTCTCCAAGAACTTAAAAAAAATTATGACTTAATTTTACTATCGGGCCTATCCAACAAAAAAATCAACTTCCATATATTTTATCGAGCATCGACGAACATTTTTGTTTGGAACAGCTATTTTTTACGCGTTCGGGGTTCTTCCTATAGAAAGATACATAATTATTTATAAATGCAGTAATATTTGGAATTTATGTACGGAATTTAACACCGCTGGCTTTTCGGTGAAGGAAAACATCGTGAGGCAACCTGCATATATCAGTAGAAGAAATTCGATGGCGTATGTGAATCCACCAACCCGCACTGGGCCAGCGTGGTGGATATGGCCCAAACACCCTTCGTGGGTAGGCCTACGTCCTGCAGTGGACTAATAAAAAGGCTGATACAGTACAGTACAGTACAGTAATATCCTAGACATATTCGTTGTCTAGAGAAAGACTCGGCGGGTACAGATAAACCCGGTCAGAATATCTGTGCACCTCGCTGGAATGCGGCGCCTCTCCCGCTTCCCCTGTCACCTCTCCGCGCACTCCCCGGTGCGACAGTACGGTTAGCATCTTCGTTGCCCATACACGTCCCAATAATTTGATATTTTCGCTTTGTTGTTGTTTTGTTTTTTAATATTTATTGTTAAGTTTAAGTTTATGACGTCACGAGGTCAGGTGCACAGATATTGTGACCGGGTTGTACAGCTCTCTCATTTTATCGACGGCAATTTAAAGAAAACTGTTTGATAATAAATAAAATATTAATAAATTACATAGCACCTTATAATTATTTAGTCAACATTTAAAATGCATTTATATACAATGTGTTGTTTTTAAACTATCGCGATTTGAACACTTTATTATTATAAACTACGGGACTAATCGCGCACTAAAATTACGAGATAAATAAATACCCCATCATCCCGACGTTTCAGCCGAGTTGCATCGACTGTGGTCACGGGTAGACTCGGGATGATGAGGTATTTATTTATCTCGTAATTTTAGTACGCGATTAGTCCCGCAGTTTATAATAATAATATATACAATATGTTTGTCTACCGGTGTCGGAGCCTTAAGCGGTGACATCTATGGCAAATTTTGAACAACTTTTACTATGAGACCAACTCTGAAAACGTAAAAAAAACTGCTGTTCCATACGATTTTTGTAAGATTTTCGACAAAAACTATGGAATTGCTGATTTTTTTGCGATTTCAGAGTTGATTCCACAGTAAAAGTTATTCAAAATTTGTCATATTATATGTCACCGCACCGGCATCGGTAGACAAACACATTGTATAACTGGGTTACCAGGAAGGATATGTCTGATTCAGACCATCATTATTAACAACTATTACTATGAGACCAACCCGGAATCCTTAAGAAAACTGCTTCAAGATTCAAGATCATTTATTTGTGAAAACATGGTAATCGTGTACAACGTACAAAGTCGCAAACAGGTCGAAATATAATACAGAACGCATGTTTTTGCCCATCGTGGCGCACAAATGTCACACAATTTAAATTAAAAAATTATGAAGATTATGTACAATTTCAAAAATAATAAACAAAACATATAAATATTACTGAGTTATAAGATGTCGACAAAAGTTAAATTATAGTCAAGTATTAATGTCAGAATTTAAGATTATGTCAGATATTAGAATAATGTGAAGATTATGATGCTGTTTCATACATTTCGTCGATTCCAAGATGCAATTTTTATGGAATACCTGGTTGACCCCATAGAAAAGTTTACATAATGATAGTCTTAATCACCGTCTTTTAGCTTAGTACAGGGCAAGCAGATAGCCCTGTATATTTAATTATAATAGGTACATTCTTTCATATACAGGGTTATCTCTAATCAATTAGCATCCTTTCAGGGGCTTATTCTGTACATTAAAACTAACAACTTTTGTTTATCTTTAACTTATAAAACATGAAAACAAAACTTAAATAAATTATCCTATCTAAACTAAAATACCCTATCTAAAGAAAACTAGTTAAAAATTAGAGAATGTTGGACCTATAAAAGGTTTAAACAGTCTCTAATCACAGGCAACGTGCCCAAAATGCTGGCTGCATTGCCTCGCTGAATTGCGAGGCTGACTTTCTGCCCAAAATACAGGCCAGCATTCTGGTCACGTGTACTTTCTTTTAATCTCCCCGACAAATCTTTGAATATCTCTAGAGCACCCGGCCCCCACGGAAAAGAAAGTTGACGAAAGTCGTAGAACAAAAGTTGTTACTTTAGATGTACAGAATAAGCCCCTAGAAGGATGCTAATTGATTAGAAATAACCCTGTATAATACATAGGTAGCTAAAAGCTAGGCAGTTAATACCTAAGTAGTCTAAATTGAAGCGAACGAGAACGCCTGAGACATTTTCACTTGCAACAAAAGCTAATTAAATTGATCGACGAATAAAAAAGGCGCTCCACGGGCGTAATACTATTTTAAATTCAATCTCAACTTTTATCTCAAAATTAAGAACTTTTTTAATAATTGGGATCTAAATTGAGTTACCTAGAATAAAGCATTAACCTCAAAAGATAATGCCGACTTAAATACAGGCGCGTGTCTAGCATTAAATTTTTAAATAATTGTTATCTCAGGCAGAAGGATGACGCCCTAAACGAGTTTATGTTATACTTAATCTGATCCTCAGTTCAAGATCAACCAGGAATTCAAGAAATGTAAACGTACGTGGTCTTGTACTGTGTGCCTTATGAATAAGGTCAAGTTAGCCCAACGCGCTATGGAGAGAGCTATACTCGGAGTCTCGCTGCGAGATTGAATCAGGAATGAGGAGATCCGCAGACGAACCAAAGTTACCGACATACATATTAGTAAGTTGAAATGGCAGTGGGCAGGGCACAAAGTTCAGAGAACTGATGGCCGATGAGACAGTAAAGTTCTCGAATGGAAACCAAGCACCGACAAGCGCAGCGTAGGACGTCCGCGGACGTCCTACGCTATTCATTATTTCGTTGGTCCACCTAGGACCAACGAAATAATGAATACCGCAGGAACGCGCTGGATACAGACCGCTTTACACCGGACTTATTAGAAATTCACTTGGGGGGGCTGTCTAGCACTGGTTGCCTACGGCTGATAATAATGAACATTTCATTTCATGTTTTCATGATGATGATTTTCATCAAACATGATGAAACGTATAGTCTTCGTATTTGAAACAAAGTAGCCGAAATCTCAGCCGATAAGGCTCAATAATCTTTCGTGAGTAGGCCTACGTTTGGCAGTAGAATATTTTAAAAGGCCGGTACAGTACTCTACCTACTGTTCTACACAAGCCTCTTCTCATTGCGAGCAGAGGAAGTTTACCTCAAAGTCTATAAAACTGACAAAATTAGTTTAATGGACTAAAACTCATTCAAAAACTGCACGAACACGTTACTGACTTGAGTAGGTATATTATTATTCTAAACACAGAAGAATTGGTTAAGAACATAAAACCTTTGTAATCTAAGGTTGTCTCTCTTTTAAACCTTATACTTATCTCAGCAACAAAGGAAAGCAAAATACGAGTAAATACTTCTTTCAAGTCTCAGTCGTTAACAACGCATGCAAGCTAAACAATGTAGCCTTTATTTTCTCTTCATAAATTTTACTGTTATTGCCGTGCTATTTCGTTTGTAAGGAAACACGATGACGCCTTGTGTTGTGTGTACTAATGCGCTGAGAGTGTTGCTATTGTAAATCTTGCAGGAGCTTAAGAATTTATATGTACCTATTTATGTTAGTTAACCCGACCGACGGCGCATCCTTTTGCCTTCGCACATGTGCCTAAGACCATTGTGCACGGTAAAACCCACCCCTTCTTTTTGACTGACTAACCGCCGGAGGAGGTATACAATTCGACGTGAATATTTTTTTTATTTTTATGTATAACCACGCATAACTTTTTTCGTAGTACTCCGATTTCAATAATTCTTTTTTTATTGCAAAGAATATACTTCGAAATTGGTCCCATTTAAATCTTATCGAAATCGACTGAGCCGTTTTTGATAAATCAACAATATTGTGAAAAATGCTACATCGATCCATGCGAAATATTCGCGAATTCTGTACACGGGTGAAGTCGGTCATGCTAATTTTTGCAAAAAATAATCTTGTTGACTGACGAACCGCCGGAGGAGGTATAGGTACAATTTATTTTTTTTATGTATAACCACTCATAACTTTTTTCATATTAGTCCGATTACAATAATTATTTTTTATTGGAAAGAGTATAGTTCCAAATTAGTCCCATTTAAATTTTATCGAAATCGGATGAGCCATTTTTGATAAATCAACAATATTGTGAAAAATGTTAGGTACATCGATCCGTGCGAAATATTCGCGAATTCTGTGCACGGGTCAAGTCGGTCATGATATTTTATGCAAAAATAAAATAATGTAAAGATAAGCTTAGTGTAAAGTAGAATAAGTTTTGTCACACATTAGTTAAGTTACCATTTAGAGAACAGACTTCTAACTCAGTCTGTTAGTTTAGGATTAGATAATATAAAGTAAATGACTTCCAAATCAGTCGTACTTTTTAATATAAATCTAAAAACACCACCGCGGCGCTTCTGAATTCTTCACTGTCTACCTGTTTGCAAAGAATCTTTAGTTGTCCCTAATATGATATATATTATTATAATCCAGTAGTATCCCACAAATTTTGGGCGCACAAAGAGATCTTAAAAGGAGAGCTTCACCTACGGTTCAAAAAGATAATAATGGATACATGTATCTTGCCAAGCCTAAAGTACGGAAGCCAAACATGGACGTATATAAATAGAATTAAAAAGAAAATAACTTCATGCCAACATTCAATGGAAATAAGTATCCTAAAACTAAGAAAAATACAGAAAACCAGATATGCGGACATAAGAACGAAAACCAAACTTACAGACGCACTACAACATGCTCTACGTCTCAAATGGAAATGGGCAGGACATATAAGTAGGTACAAAGAAAGAAGATGGTCACTGGAAGCAACGAAATGGCCAGGCCCAGTGGGGAAAAAGAAACCAAGGTAGACCACGTAAAAGATGGACTGACGACATAACTGAAATTGCAGGAAAAAAATGGATGACAACTGCTCAAGACAGAGAGAGTTGGAACGGGATGGAGGAGGCTTTTACCCAAAATAATAAACTTTTATTAAACCTTTATACAGTTAACACTTTATACAAATTGTAACGTATATTTGTATGGAGAAAATAAAGCTTTTTTATTTTTATTTATTTATTTATTTGTATCCCACAGCTAGATCGAAGCTTTTATCGAATTTTGTTTTATAGGTACAACGGTATTAATCGAGCACTGCAATATTGAGACAAATATATACCTCATTATCCCATGTACTATCACGTAATAATACGTTTCGACCGATTTGCACGATCGATGCAACTCGGCCGAAACGTCAGGTTATGAGTTATTTATTTATCTCATATTAAGTAAGTACATAGTATGTATAATGAGAATAATAGGCCCAATTATAAAGGCGCCATCGTAAATTTAATAGCAACGTAAAAGTGATCTCTCTATCGAATGCCTAAAGTGAAAAAGAAACAGAACTATTCTAAATTGCTAACATAACTACGATGGCGCCTTCATAATTGGGCCTAATAATGTGTTCAAATCGCGAAACTTTAAGAGCAGAGGTAACATTATGTCTAATATTTTATTTTATCTATATGGACAGTAAGCCCGATTACAGAGGCGCCGGCGTAAATTAAATAGAACGTAAGAAGCGTTCTCTCTATCGAATGCCTAAAGTGAAAAAGAAACAGAACTATGCTATTTAGCTAATATAATTACGCTGGCGCCTCTGTAATCGGGCTTATTATGAAGGCACCATCGTAATTAAAATAGCTAATTAGACTATTTCTGTTTCTTTTTTGCCTTCATAATTGGGCCTAGTATCTATTTACGACAGATAGGTCAGATATTTTAATAAGTATATCGTTTAACACATCATTATGACCCAATTTTTCTATAAGCATTATAAGTAAGAAAAACAAAGATATTTTTTCATACTTTCATAAAATAAACTTTAAAATAGTAGTGATAATTTTAAAAGGTCCATTAAAAGATAGTGGCTCGGCTCGTTATCCAGCCATTACGCTGGAGAGCTGCAGGTAAAATTCACTAATTAATGAATGCAGATACTCTATCCGGTTTGTTCTAGACCATTGATTCTCAACCTTTAAGATTAGGGACCATTTTGATTCCTTTGCAGTTAAAAATGGACCACGAGGTTAAAAAAAATTATCTTTCTATATTTTACCGGTCTCAGCAGAATACCAGCGCTGATTGTTCTCAATCAGCAATTCACGCTGAGTTGGGACCGGTTTTCGTGGCATACCGTGCTCACTTGCTGCTTAACGCCTGTTACTCTTGTTTGTTGGTTATATTTGTTCATGTATGTCACGAAATAAACGGTATTTCTTTCTTTCTTTTTTGTTATTGAATCATGAATAATTACGACTGATTAATTTTCAAATTAATTTTCTGGCTTCTTGAAAAATTTTTTAGGATTACTTTTTTTGCCTTTTTTCCCCCTTTTTTGAGGGAAAACCCCTCGAATCAAAAATCGCAAACAACAAAAAATAATATATTACACAACCAGTTGACTAAGTTTCGTCGAAATTCATTAAAAATGTGACTTGTAGAGATAAATCAACACCCGCGCGAACGAAAACAAAATTTTCGAGTGAAGACGGAGACCTACCTTACTTCGTTTACTTGGTCAACTGGTTGAAATGGAAAATAAGAAAATATTCACGCATGAAATACGTGTCACTCCTCATCGGACACAAGTCTGTAGCCCAAAATATCGAACAATATGTGGACCATATTACCACTGTTCGAGAACCGCTGTTTTAGTTGCTCTAGAGTCTAGAACTTAGATAGCATTTTATCATACTCAAGCTTCGGTGGGAATCACCACGGGGACAATGAAAGATGAATGTCTCTAATCTGTTAGTTTAATTCTGATAAAATATTATTCTGATTTATCCAAACTAATTCGCGTCGTCTGGAAAATATTTGGAAAACATTGAATTTGGCTGGCAAAATTTGAGCCTTGGTCTAGTGGTAGTAACGCTCGGCTCATAATAGACATGATGACAAAAAAATTAGTCTGTCAGATAGACTATCAAAAAATATTAGACACGTATTTTTTCTTTGGTCAATTAAACAAAAATTGATGAAGATATAGCCCGTCAAAGTTCCGCGTGACGTCACAATTGCCATAAAAATGTATAGACTTCTGTAAAAGAAGTGACGTCACGACCCCTTCTCCCAAACTTTGACAAGGTTTTTCTTTGTCATTTGTTGTTTGATTGATATTTCGTTTCGTTTGATTGATTCGGTTCAGCGGGTTGCGGGAGCAGAGGCTGCCGCCAGAGGCAAACGCCTGCCTGGAATCGGCGCGGCGTACGACTTCGTCCCTTTTGCTGTCGACACGGCCGGTCCGTTTTGGTCTGAAGCTCGGGATTTCGTTCACGACCTGGGACGGCTTAGAGAAAGAGGCAGTGATCCTCGCTCTGGCTTTTATCTGATCCAGCTTATTCACTGGCGATCCAGCGCGGCAACGCAGCTAGCATAATGGGCACCTTCGGCCAGGGGAAGGCTGTTCGATTAGGTTTATTATGACGATGATGATGGATTGTTTGACACATTGTTTGCGTATGTTTTTGACATTTTACATTTGATTTTGTATTTAATAATATTATTTTAATGACAATTATTTATTCATGTAATTTTATAAATTGTAACATTGACTCAGTTGAATAAAAAAATCACATGGAAATATTGAGAAGAAACGTACAAACGACCGTAGAAATTTCAATGACGTTGCAAACTGTGATTACGTACTGGGCCAGCGTGGTACGTAGCTGAATCGCCCTTTGTAGATAGAATCTTCTGCATTGAATTTAAAAAGAACAGAATAGTACAAGTACATGTGTTTTTTAATTTTAAAAGATGCCCGATATGTGTCAATGTAGGGCGCAGAATCCATGAATAAATACGAGTATAGTACTACATCATTTGATCAGAAAAAGTAACTGTCCCATGTACAGCGTGTTGATCCCATTGTAAAGCCTAAGTTACCTACATTACGAAATTAGTGACATAAAATTAGTTTCACGACAATAGGTAGTTACATTAAAAATTTCACGTGTGAACATCAAATTTTACAATGTATGCATTAATTTCAAAACACTGATTTAGTTTTATGTCCTGCGCATTTTTTGGTAAAACTAATGTCAAGCAACTAATTGCAAACACGAAATGTGACGAAATTAGTTTCATGAAAGCGCATGCGAAGAAATGTTAAAATGGCGAAACAATGGACATCGATAAAAATATCTTTTTACTGGTTTTGTGTTACTAAAAATACTATTCCTTTATTTTGTAGATAATTTAATTTAAAAACGCTATGCATTTCAGAAACAAGTTTCGTTGCGGATGGCGCCATGGTTTATGTGATACGGAAGGTTTCATGACATTATATTAGAAACAAGTCCTGCAAAAAGTTTTATGAAATTAGATTTTTCGTGCTTATCACTAATTTCGTAATGTAACTCTAGTTTAAATGTTTTCATTATAACTAGTATAACTATCAAAAAATATTAGAGACGTATTTTTTCTTATGTCAATTACACAAAAATTTAAGAAGATAGAAAAATTACAAGTAATAGAAATAGTACTAAAATAGCAAGAAAATACATCACTTTGTCTCATTTTAAACATGAAATTTAATAGCTGTTAGATAAAGATGCACATACACCCGAACTTACGTAATTTCGAAGGGTTTCACCAACTAGCATTGAGCTATCTCGGCCGTCCAAATTCAAAAAGGTAAAAAGTAGGAAGGTAAAATGATCAGAGATTTGAACCTTCTTACTGGAACTGGAGGGTTCAAAATTCCGAAACAGACAAATGACCTAATCTAACCAAATTTTAACCATTTTGACATTTCAACTGGTGATTTTGTCGTATGCGACATACATTGTGTTTTTTTGTTCCACTCACTCTCGCGTATGCTGTATAACCAGATATGAATAAGACAGCTGTACCGTAGTTTCTTTTTAGTAAAATTTAGTAATACTTCCATTACTTGTAATTTTTCTAAGTTATAACCGGTCAAGTTCCGCGTGACGTCACTAGTGCTATGTATAGACTTCTGAAAGAGACGTGACGTCACGACCTCCACTCCCAAACTTTGACAAGGTTTATCTTTATCATTTGTTGTTTTATTGACGAAAGAAAAAATGCGAAGATATCCAATATTTTTTGATAATTTATCTTACGGACTAATTATCATAATGTTTTGTTTTACTCAATCATCATGCCTATTGTCTGTTTTTTTTGCAAGGCAAACACCTAGTTTGTGAGAAAATTAAAAATATACGAACCTATAGTAGTATAAATGGTGCCCGCGTAGAACATGGAGTTCCAGAAGCCCCAGGTCTTCTTGTGCTGGTCGTTGTCATTGAGGTGCTTCATACACTCCATCACGCTGGCTTCGTAGTCTTTCAAGTTGGATTCTATGTGTGGAAGGAGGTCGCCCTGAAAATATATAATAAATATTTGGTACAAAGGACACGTTCACAAAGTGTATATATGGAGGCTGGTATAATAATAATCAAAGAATCTAACCAGACAACTTGTTATATTTCAACGGACTTCACATCATTATTTTTCGCAATAAATAGCATGACCGACTTCACCCGTGTACAGAATTCGGATCGATGTAACATTTTTTACATTATTGTTGATTTATCAAAAATGGCTCAGCTTATTTCGATACAGGACATGTCCACAAAATGTATGGATGCTGATATAACAATAATCAAAAATAAATTCGAACCACAACACTCGTTACGTTTCGAAAAAGTTCACATTTTTCTGAGTCTATTACATCAGTTAAAACTAAAAAAGAGCCCTCCGGTTTTTTTTTTAATTTATTTTGCATCTATTAGGATAAATAAATATATTTCGATCGATAGGTAGTTTATCTCTAGGAACCCTGGTTAAGTAACCTCCATTAATGTTAAATAGAAGCATTTTTACCAATTAGACACAGTTATAATTTTTAATTTTACCAAATTAAGAGATGAATGTGGAAGAATCAACTACGAATGTAAGTAAAATAACGATAGATGCACTTCATTATTGCTAAACTAGAAATAATAATAAGCTGTATTATTATTTTTCATACAATTTAGTTTTCACATTTAAAAAAAAATGGAGGGATCAAAAAATCAAAATTAAATATTTTTGAGAAGTCCATAAATCAATTTTTCAAATGATGTGTATATCATCTTGGTTCGATTTTTCTCTAAATAATATACCACTTGTGGACGTCACCTTTAAATGGGACCAATTTCGAAGTACATTCTTTCAAATAAAAATAATTATTGAAATCGGACCACTATTTAAAAATTTATTATACACATAAAAAAGGTACCTCCTCCGTTACGTCGGTCAAAAAGAGGTTCACAATTCGGCTTATGTTTGTATTTGTATGTCTGCTTTATTGATTATTCCGCAAATAATAAATTATTCTGCTAGCATTTACATTTGCATACATCAGCCATAGGTTGTGCACTGCTGGACATAGGCCTCGTTTATAAATCTCTAATAAGACTGGTTGGAAGCAGCTTGCGTCCAGCGAGATCCTGCAGCCTAATTTAGACTTTATATAATATCAGCTGACTCGGTGAACTTCGTTTTTCACAATATCTTTATAAATTATAGCCTATGTGTTATTTTGATGTATAAACATTACTATTGCAAAGTTTAATCTCAATCCGTTCTACTGAACCGTTTTTGCGTGAAAGAGGGACAAAACACACAAACTTTCGTAGGATTTTCATGTTAATAAAAAATTTCTTACCTCGTTTAATAAGTTTTTTTCAACGATGATATCCTTTATTGCATCAGTAAATTCTCTTCTTATACTAGTTAGGTTTTTGTCGAACTTCGCTTCTTGACCACCTGTAAAGAAAAAAACAAGTTTATTAGATAGGTAGTATAATTTGGTACAATTTCGATAATAAGTAATAGATTCCTATGCTGTGATAACTTTTAACTGTTTTGTGCTTCATTTGTGTTTCAGTTCTAAGAAACTATGGGAACCGCTAAAAATATGATTGCCAGTAAAATTTCCCTTTGGAAAGCAAACGCGATTTAAAAAGAGTTAGCAAAGTCAAAATATGTGCTAAATATGTACATTACACATGTGTTATCTAATTTTATCTTCATCATCCTAAGAGCGTTTGTTCACGGCCGTTTTTTTGGCCGACGAACCACCGCACCGGAGGAATACAATTCGACGCGTATATATATTGTTTTAAGTATAACCACGCATAACTTTTTTCATAGTAGTCAGATTTCAATAATTCTTTTTTTTATTGCAAACAGCATACATCGAAATTTGTCCCATTTAAATTTTATCGAAATCGGCTGGGCCATTTTTGATAAATCCACAATATTGTGAAAATGTTACATCGATCGGTGCAACGGACCGTCAATAAACAATTGCCTAAATTTTTCGCCGGATGGATGTCCAGTGCGTCAACACATGTTCATTATAAACCATACACCACCGCGAATCCGGTGAAAAAAAACGGTCCGTTGTCCGGTGAAACTAATTGCCATGAGCAAGCGCTCTTAGTCGGTGGACGTCCGACGCTGCGCTTGCATAACTTGGGATGCTTTGCAACACTAAATCGAATGTATATAGTGATCCTATAAGATTCCCTAACTCAGTGATGACTTATGGCACTGAAACGTGGTCTCTAACTATGGACCTTATATAAGCTTCAAGTAGCACAACGAAAAGGCTATGTTCGGAGTCTCTCGACGAGATCGAATCTGGAATTAGGAGATACGTAGAAGAACCAAAGTTACCGACATTGGCAAGTTAAAGCGGCAATGGGCAGGGCACATAGCGCGGAGGACTGATGACCGATGGGGTCGAAAAGTTCTCGAGTGGAGACCATTCAGCTGCAAGCGCAGCGTAGGACGTCCACCCACAATGTGAACAGATGACCCCATTAAAACCGCTGGATCGCGATGCAAACCGCTCCCAATTAGTCTTATTGCAGATCTATAGGGAAGGCCTATATCCAGCAGTGGACGTTCAACGGCTGATGTATAGATGGGTGATTGCTTTACTACGCGAGCCCAAACTAGAATCAGTAGGTATAAACATGTTTCAAGTCAATGAACCGAAGCTCGTACCAGAAGGCAAGTTAGGTACATTAAACCTATATTTTCCGCTCTAACTAGCCGTTTCATTTACACATGTTATTCGCTGCTCCTTGCATGAATAGAGCTCATAACGAACAGGACGATGCGGGCACGCCCTATAAGTGCGAAGTTTATTTACATAGTATTTTATATCCTATTTAAAGTAAATTTTTGTACTATTTTTAGACCGACGAAACGGAGGAGATACTCAATTCGAAGGGTGGGTTTTTTTTGGATAAGCACGCATAACTTTTTACAAGTTTTTATTTTAACTTGCAATGGATGTAAGTAAGTTCGGGTAGAAACTTGCAATTTAACCAACTTCCCGATTTCCGGTTGAGCTTAAATTTTGCACGCTTATGTGTATCGCGTGATAATGCAATAATATGGTAGTGTTACGCGATGGGTTCTTGGATAATCAGTTAAAACGCCGATTATTCACTTTGAACTTTATTGCACAAAATCACAATACACACGACTCAACTGGTTCGCACAAACACTTCGCACTGGCACTGATATTCACACAAACTAGTCACTTCACAATCACTGGTACTGCACTTGAACACGAGATGTTATCTCTTCGACGATAAACGAATAACTGAGTCCCCGAGAGTCAGCCGGCGGATTTATATCCGTCATTACAGTCTCGAATTTACTAGACGAGTCGCGACATTACTCGATATAATAAACGCTATTGTTAACAGAGGAGCAGGTTGAAAAGTTCTGGAAATATCGATGTCATTGTGTTTGACAAAGTAAACAAGATGAAAGTTCAAGACTTCCCTATTATTCTCAAATAGGTCCACATAAAAAAAACTATAAAACCGAATACAAAACACCGGGAAACAAAAGGCACAAAAAAACGCAAAACAATAGAGCACCCCAGAAGCATGATCACGTAAACATCGCAGATTACATCATAGTTACTACATACCTACAACGGGCTTGCGCCTACTGCGTTACAGTAGCATGGAGCTGATTTAATGATGGAGACGAGAGGTGACCACAGGAACTCTTGTACTAAACAAAATAGATAGTATACCCGTCGTGTTTGGGCTCGGTTTACTTGCCGTGACCTTGCTGTTACATGAATGAATGATTTTATTCCGACATGATATCCAGGATCTCAAAAGCTTGTATTTTAAAATATACCTTATATTTAAGGGGGCTCCCATAAAACAAACTTGATTTTAAGCCGTTTTTCGCTCGATATTGGTAACAGGTAGGTAGATTATTATTTTATACTACGGGACTAATTACGAGATAAATAAATACCTCCTCATCCCGACGTTTCGGCCGAGTTGCAACGACCGTGGTCACGGGTAGACTGGAATGTAGAACAGCTGGTACCGCCAATTCAATTTGAACTTGAAAACTTTAAAAACAACAGGTAGGTAGTTATGCACCCCTCTCAACCATCTTGTCTATCATAGAGCAAGACAGATAGAGAGCTTACGCAGCAGTTAGCGTTCTCACGCCTTGTTAGCTGGAATGCTGCGTAAGGGCCCACCAACATAGAGATACGGTAGCAGTAAGAATAGACTAGAAATAAGATCATTAGTATTAAAGCCTCCATATCGGCAACACCTTAGTTTTATTTTAGTTTTTAAAAACATATTTAAGTGCTCCCTAAATTTAACTAGGTAGATGCTTGAAAATTTCACAGAATATTTAGTTGTATATTGACTTCAATACTACATTATAAATTAGAATAAAATTAATATTTTCCCATACAGTACGGAACCTTTCGTGCGCCTGTCCCACTCATACCTACTTGGTTGATTATTTTGTACAGAGGTCATCTAGAAGAAATCACTTTCAATATTAAGACCGCCGTTTGCTTAACTAATTTAAGAACTTATTAATGTTAAGTTGTATTGTTTTTTATTTGTCTTGGTGTGAAACAATAGAAGAAATTTAAAATACGTTTATCATTTAAAGAATTACCAATATTTAAATATCTTTCAATCTAAATTGACCTACTATTAAGAGCACTTGTATGCAAACTTTTAAATGAGTACTATAGACAGAAATGAAAAGTAAATTACCATGTTATTTCATTTCAGTGTTTATTAAAAAAATGTTTCTGTTCGCGAAGCCAAGAGCTCTCCAATGCGGATCCCAAGCTAAGTAATTAAATTAGCTTACGTATGAGAGCGCGTTTATAACAAACCTTGTTATTTATACCACTAAGGTGATATTCTGAAAAAAAAAATTAGATTGAACTGAAGCGGCGAACATTGTTCTGGATGTTTCTTTTTGATCGACGAAACAGGAGGTACTCAATTCGACGTGTATACGAGTATTATTAACCGACGAACCGCCGGAGGAGGTATACAATTCCACGCGTATATTTTTTTTATGTATAACCACGCATAACTTTTTTTATAGCAGTCCGATTTCATTAATTCTTTTTTTATTGGAAAGAGTATACTTTGAAATTAGTCCCATTTAAATTTTATCGAAATCGGCTGAGCCATTTTTGATAAATCAACAATAATGTGAAAAATGATACATCGATCCGTGCATAATATTTGCGTGCGCCCCGGCTTCGCACAGGTGTATTACACATATAAACATTTTTCTTGAATTACTCTATCTATTAAAATAAACTGCATCAAAATCCGTTGCGTATTTTTAAAGATATAAGCATACATGGGGACAGACAGCGGAAAGAGACTTTGTTTTATACTATGTAATGATTCTGTACACGGGTGAAGTCGGTCATGCTATTTTTTGCAAAAAATAATTATTTTTATACATATAATCACGCATAACTTTTTACATATCGGTCGGATTTTGATAATTATTTTTTTGTTGGCAAGAGTAAACTTCGAAATTGGTCCCAGTTAAATTTTATTTAAGGCTGAGTTATTTTTGATAAATCATCAATTATGTGAAAAATGCTACATCGAACCGTGCGGAATATTCGCGAATTGTGTACACGGTAGATAGAAGTCGGTCATGCCAATTTCGCGAAAAATAATTATTTTTGCGTGATTTGAACGTATTTATATGGAAATTTGTCTATGGTTCTTTTAGCGAGAAAAAGGGTTAGTAACGCTCGTAACGTAGGTTGGCTAAGTTATTGTCAGCGATCACCGAAATTAAGCAACGTTCCGCATGGTCAGTATTTGGATGGGTGACCGCGGGTGGCATTTTCCAACTTGATGCTACCGTAGCTCAGATGACACGTTGAATTATAGGCTCCGGTTGTTTTAACCGTTTCGCCATGTCAGAGGCCTTCCAGGCGGTCTATAAACTCCGACACCAGGGCTAGCCACCTATACGAACTTGCTTAACTTTTTTTAGCGAGAAAAATAACAGATCTTTAAACTATACGACATTATGCTAAGGGTCCTTGTTGTGGAACAAATTTAAAACTGCAATATAATGATTCTTATCTTATACAGAACTAATAAAATATTTTTATAAATATTTTTGGGACATCTTACACACGGCCTCTGACCCCAAACTAAGCAAAGCTTGTGATATAGCTGCCAGAGACTGATATACTACATATACTTATTTTTTTAAATACATACTTACATAGATAGTAACTAAATAACACCCAGACACAGAGCAAACACTTATGTTTATCACATAAATATTTGCCCTGGGTTGGGATCGAACCCACGCCTTTTTGATCCAGAAGTTAGAATCACTAACCACTGAGGCACCGAGGCAGTAAAAAAAAAGTTTACTAAGCCAAAAAAGGTAAGATAGATCATCTTTATGCTAAAGCTAATCCGGATTTCAAAAAAGGAACTTGTTTGTTGTATTGTGTCGAATCCATGTTGTAATATTGTATGGGCCAGATTTTTTCTCGAATTCCAGGTTGACTCGACAGTAAAAGTTGTTTATATTGATATGCGAATCCCTCTTTTTCGACTAATTACACCATTTATGGATAACTTTGTAAGAATATTGTATTAACATATTTAAATATTTTTTAAATTTATATTGCTTTGCTCTGTATTTTAATGAATGGGCTCAAAAACCACACTTTTTGCGATTTTTTTTAAATTCTAGCTTTGAAGTTGTGACTTAATATAAAAAAACCGGACAAGTGCGAGTCAGGCTCGCTCATCGAGGGTTCCGTACAAACACGTTATTAAAATAATTAAAAACCTGTTTTAGCTTGTGCTAATGAAGTTATTTTATATGATACCTTACATGAGACGATTTACTCACTTTGAATTTTGAACCCATATTTTGTGAATTTTGAGGCCCTATTTTTTTGTGATTTAAATAAAAATGTACAGTTTTCAAATTTATTCCTATATGTGTACTCTGAGACAATGCTTCTCGCCAAATTTCATAATTCTATGTCAACGGGAAGTACCCTGTAGGTTTTGATTTTTGTGAGTGCAAAATATGCGGTTTTTTATGACATAAATGGCTCTAACTTTTTTAAACGATAACTGAGAAGTTTTTCTTTTACACAACTGCAAGAGACTATAGATATAAGCATACAGTTTGAATTTCAACTCGATATCTTTACGGGTTCCCGAGATAAAGAGTCTTGACATACACACAGACGGACAGACGGACAACAAAGTGATCCTAAAAGGGTTCCGTTTTTGCCGTTTGAGGTACGGAACCCTAAAAATTAAAAAAAAATGTTCCGTCAATAACTACTAATATTTGTTTTAAATTTTTCAGTATGTTAAGACATCGATTTGTTATCAACCAGCCCCTGCACTGCATTCTACCAAGAAACCGCCGCGGTGTCGCAACCAACGACCCACCAGCACCGGGCGATACCCAGAAATCTTGCAATCGTTATTTTTCTTATTATATTCAGTACAGAAATTACTCACTCTTCTTTTCTAATATCGAGTAATCAGTCCTCAACTTGTAATTTATTAATTTTATTATAATTAAATTAAGTTGCACCACATTTCGGCTTACTTTTCGCATCCTTTGAGTGCGGCCAGACGTAATTAGTAAGTTAAAGTATATTTGTTTTTTCTTAGTTTCTTATAAACAGAATGCAAAAATTGACCAAAATAAATAAATAAATATTGAGGGACATCTTACACACGGTCTCTGACCCCAAACTAAGCAAAGCTTGTGATATGGCTGCCAGAGACTGATATGCTACATATACATATTTTAAGTACATACTTATATAGATAGTACCTAAATAACACCCAGATACAGAGCAAACACTTATGTTCATTACATAAATATTTGCCCTGGATGGAGATTTAACCCACGCCTCTTTGATCCAGAAGTTGTGTACTAACCCAAAAAACCGGACAAGTGCGAGTCAGCCTTGCACTTCGAGGGTTCCGACAAACACATTGTTAAAACAATTAAAAACCTATTTTAGGATGTGCTAATCAAGTTATTTTATATGATACCTTACATGATACGATTTACTCACTTTGAATTTTGAACCCATATTTTGTGAATTTTGAGGCCCTATTTTTTTGTTATTTAAATAAAATAGTACAATTGGGGATCGAACCCACGCCTCTTTGATCCAGAAGTCAGGTTCACTAACCACTGAGCCACCGAGGCAGTCGCAATTAATCGCAGTTATGCTGTGATATAGCCCATAACATAAGTATAATATTGAACAATTTTCCGTGCATCTCTTTGACCTCTTTCTGTACATAGCTGTGCACTTGCTTTATCGTGAACGTCTAGGCTTCGTGTCGAGAGCACGCATGTTTTCATTACGCCGGTGCAAAGCCGCCCGCCCGCCCTAGTAATGGAGTGGGGGCATTATTCTACTCTGCTATATCACAAAACACTGAGAGTATAGAGAGCTACAATATACCAAGAAGTGGTAGTTTTTAAGAATGTCGTAAAGAAGTGAATTAGTCCGGTTTATACTAAAAAGCCGTGGTGGTCTAGCGGTAGTAACAATCGTCGACCTGCAATCGTGAGGTCGTGGTTTCAAATCCCGATCGCGTACCAAGAGTTACTTTGGAATGTATGTACGGAATTTCACATCATTGGCTTTTCGGTGAAGGAAAACATCGTGAGGCAACCTGCATACCTCCGTAGAAGAAATTCGATGGCGTATGTGAATCCACCAACCCGCACTGGGCCAGCGTGGTGGATATGGCCCAATCACCCTTCGTGGGTAGGCCTACGTCCTGCAGTGGACTATTAAAAATGTGTCATACGAATAGCGCTACGGCAGTACTCAGTTGTAAATACCAATCATAGTCAACCATCTAAAGACTGACAATGACATTTCGATGATTACTAAGATACACCTGGTAAAACTACGCCGTGAGCACTACATTTATAACCACATATGTATAATTAACTTTTTCGAAAAAAAAATGTTTTATGGTAATACTAGATTTTACCCGCGGTTTCAATCGAAAAGAGATACTAAAAAAACTTAGCCTACAACACTTTCCGACCTTCAAACTAGGGATATAATCAAAACATCAAGACGATAGAGTAGAAAGGTTCCACTAAACAAACTTTTTACTTATTAGTAACGATGCTAAATCAATAAACTATATACTTAGAACTTATTAGTAACTAGTAACCCGCCCCGGCTTTGCACAGGTGTATTATACATATAAACCTTCCTCTTGAATTACTCGTATCTATTAAAAAACCGCATCAAAATCCGTTGCGTAGTTTGAATGATATAAGCATACATAGGGACGGACGGAGCGGGAAGCGACTTTGTTTTATACTATGTAGTGATAAGTTCTGCGTCAGTTGGCCTACGCACCCCGAGAGTAAAATATATTCAAAGCCTACGCCGTAGCTTTGTAGCCGAATCGCTACGAATGACTATTTCTCGGTATTCATTACACAAGACCTACGCATAAATTCGTAGACAATCACTACGTAGAAAGTCTGCGTAGACTGTTTGTTAGTAGATAAGCACAAGATTTTCTGTGTATCAGAATACTACAAAGATTTTTTGTGAAACAGAAAGATTTCAAAAAGCTTTATACTTAATATCATATAAATACGACCGCCGATTTTTGCTAAGTATGTACTCCATAAATTTTGTCGTGAGTTAATTTTTTCTCTGATTTTATTTCGTGAATGTGCTGGTTTCAAATAAGGTTTGCAGTAAAAGATGATTATAGTGATAATCTTGCAGAGCTCAGAAAGTTCCCTCTGTAGTAGTCGCCAGTAGTAGTTACTGTACCAGCCTTTTTAATAGTCCACTGCAGAACGTATGCCTACCCACGAAGGGTGATTGGGCCATATCCACCACGCTGGCCCAGTGTGGGTTGGTGGATTCACATATGCCATCGAATTTCTTTTACGGAAATATGCAGGTTGCCTCACGATGTTTTCCTTCACCGAAAAGCATGTGGTGTGAAATTCCGTACATAAATTCCAAAGAACTCATTGGTACGGGACCGGGGATTTGAACCCACGACCTCACGATTTTAAGGCGTGTGTCACTACCTCTTGACCACCACGGCTATTAGTAGTTACTACTAAACACTATTCAAAAGTTGATAAAATAATTACCGTCTTCAACCGTGTACAGAGTTCGCAAATATTTCGCACCGATCGATGTATAACTTTTCACATTATTGTTGATTTATTAAAAATGGCTCAACCGATTTCGATAAAATTTAAATTGGACCGAAATTTCGAAGTATTTCCTTTCCAATAAAAAAATAATTATTGAAATCGGACCATTACGTAAGAAGTTATGCGTCACATAAAAAATATACGCGTTGAATTGAGTACCTCCTTCGTTTCGTCGGTCATTAATACAGATACTTATAATATAATTATACAAGTAAGATTTCAATTTACGCTCTAGCACAGTTCATTCCATGTATTTCAAAGGGCGTCTTTAGCAAAACTGTTTATCAGTCATTGTGCGCCCCAAGATATCCATTCAGCCTCAGACGAAGGTTGCACAGATACTGCTGACAATGGACGTACAATAAAATAAAAAGTAAAATATAAAAATGGACTGCATATTTAGTACTGTTATATCTAGAGTGTCTACTCTTCTTTTTTCCTCTATAACAAGCTATATTGCTACAAACTACAAGAATTCAAAAAATACTGGCTGACACGGCATTACACTCATCATTGTGAATAAATTTACTAAAGAATCATCTTTGAAATCCTTTGAATTAGAATTAATGAAAAATGTCTACAGAATAAATAAAATGTATTAAGAAAATTGAGACTTATTCAAATCATTATTATTCATAGTTATAGATAAGTAGGATTGGTGGAAGAACTATGTCATACCTACTTGGCATAGTTCTCGTTCTTCGACGACTTAGCATTGTTTCTGTTTTAACTAAGCTTTAGGTTTTGGTTAACTATGGCACCTACTCTAAAATTGCATGCATCCGGATTGAGTTTGAATGACATAACAAACAATGTGGATTTGTGTAAATGGCGCCTTCATAATTGGTCACATTGACCGTATAAATATGAATTAGTTTATTCGGTCATAGTTATTTCGGTCGTCATTCACCTTGTTTATTACCAGTATATTACTTTGAATGCAACCCTATTGTTAGTTGTATAATCCAACACAATATGATTTCAATTCACGGTCTAGTACAGTTGATTCCGTGAATTTCAAAGGGCATCTCATCTCTCCCAACATTCGTAACTGTCCGTCAGCCATTGTGCGCGTCGGAAGCCAAGATATCCATTCATCCTCGGACGAAGGTTACACCGATACTGCTGACAATGGAGATACAATGGACTGCATATTGTGAAACTGTATCTAAAATTTATACAGACAGATAAACTCTTTATTGTTATGTTCGTTCGTTTGTGCCCTGCCCTTTGCCATTTCAACTTGCCAATCCCTTTTCAAATTTTCAAAAAGTTATATGCCAGCTTTTAATAGTCTACTGCTGAATATAGGGCTACTTACTAAAGACGATTGAGCCTTATCTATCATGCTAGTGCTGATTGGTAGATTCAAATACGCCATCGATTTCATCGACATTGTTTTTTTTTAACTCATGAAACTTAACTTAAAAAAGTAAACTAGGTATATACGCATATCTATACACCCAGTTTCATAACATTAAGCCCGATTACAGAGGCGCCATCGTAATTATAATAGCTAAATATCATAGTTCTGTTTCTTTTTCACTTTAGGCATTCGATAGAGAGAATGCTTTTTACGTTTCTATTAAATTTACGCTGGCGCCTCTGTAATCGGGGTTTTTGTGACATCAGGAGCCTGATTCTCTATCGATAAAACGTAACGTAACGCGGTAAGTATTTTTTTTTATTTCTGTATTTTTTTGGGGAAATGTTTGATAAATCTTAAATTACGTTAATATGAATTATAAACTGAGCTATGTAAAAAATAAATATTTTTCACATGAATTTCTTAGAAAACAAAGAGCACGATAGAGCGCGTTAGTCCCTTGTTTTCATACAGAATCACCCACCAGCAGGACGGCTTGGTGTACGACGAAATTGTGTAGGTATTGTACGGAACTCATCGACTTATTTATTTGTAACATTTTTTCTACATTCCATATTGATGACGGAACTCTAATAATAGAGCTAAGCTGTAATGCATCACATAGTTTTCAACCAAAAGTTTTAATTTACTGCAATGTCTTCCAGTTCATAAAAAAAACTAAAATACGATCTCCACTCTGAACCTTGACGCACAAATCAATAAACTACCTACGTTTAAATCTTGTTTCATCCTAATAGTATTTATATTATTTCAATTAATCTTAAAGAGTTATTGCTTTCAAACATACTTATCTAATCCAAAACTAATAAAAACTCTAAGTGACACGAAACACATGCGATTGAGTATCTTTTGGTTCTTTTGAAATTCTACTCTTTGCTAGTTCTGGCGGGGTGCCAGCTTTCAAATCTGCATTCCCACTTACTAACATTGTTATTGTTGTCTGACAAGTACGGGTTAATTATTTAGCTAGAATCAAAATATTAGAGATTGAAAGTGGCTTGAAAGAATAATTATTTATGACAGAAATGTTACAACTGATAGGAATCTCATAAAGTCGGTTGTATTTATTAGAAGTATTACCAAAGAAAATATAATAATACTGGTTTTAATTAAGAACGCATTATAAAGGATAACTCAAAAACGATATTGGCACGAGTCAGGGGATTGTGATCAAATAATAGGCACCCACCTGCGCTGTCGAATACGAAAAAAAAATTAAATCGGTTAATTTAGAATAAAAGATATACCTATGATGTAAAACGTAGGTCCAATTGAGAACTTCTTATTTGTTTTCAAATGGGTTTAAATCATATTGACTGATAACAACGCAATTTCTAAAAGTGTAAAAATTACAACGACATGTAAAAACACAATGTAAATTAAGACTTAAATAGCTACTGAATATGTCATTGATGTACCGTATATTTGTAAGATAGAACCGTTCATTATTTTAAATAAAAGTTTTTCTGTATTTAAGTATATTTCTGCACCACAGAAACCAGTTTAAAATTAATAAAAAAAGACTAACTATGTGGAAAAGGTTGATTTTAACTTAAAACATGTTAGTGTACAATATTTTTTTTTGCAAAAATTAGTATGACCGACTTCACCCGTGTACAGAATTCGCGAATATTTCGTATATGGATCGATGTCGCATTTTTCACATTATTGTAGATTTATCAAAAATGGCTGAGCCGATTTCGACAAAATTTAAATGGGACCAATTTCAAAGTATACACTTTCTAATGAAAAAAGAATTATTGAAATCGGATTATTACGAAAAAAGTTATGCGTTATACATAATATATACTCGTACGCGTCGAATAATTGTTTACCTCCTCCGGTGGTTCGTCGGTCAAAAAGTAAAATGAATTTGTATCTTTCTTTGACGAGCCCAATAAAATGCACTTGCAATAAACAAGACAGACTGGCATTTCAATCCGAGTCAACAAATTAGAATTTCTCAGCTAAACAGGAAGTTTTGGCCCGCCGCGACTTGTAAAAACCACTCGGGAAGTTTCTGAAAGGCACTCTCTAAGTGGTTTGAATTCAATCGTAAATTTCTAAGTAACTTTTAGAACGCTTGGAGTTTAAAATAAACGCCATTTTGTTGGTATGGTAAATTTGAGCCAACTGTTTGCGTTGTTTTAATCTGTCGTCTTCATGTTGTTGTCTTAAAGCAACTCTAGCTTTCAAAGATTTACTCAACGTGGTAATTATTTAACCCGTCGTTTGTGACCTATATGTCTCAGTGACCGGGTGGAGAGAAAAAGTTGAATAATTTTTTTTCATTTTTTTTCGGGGGGGTGAAAAAAATCTAAATTAAATAATTTTGGGAAGCCCATAAAACAAGCTTTCAAATGATCTATATATAACCTTGGTTCGATTTTTGTCTGAATAATATACCACTTGTGAACGTCACCTTTAAATATCTTTCAGATGTCAAAATCCACTAGATATGTATGTAAAAATTCTTCAATATTTAGTTTAAAAAAATACAATTAGCTGTAGTGGCTGAATTCTTATTTAACATTAGGCTTGTTCATTTTATTTGTCTTTGACCGACGAAACGGAGGAGGTACTCAATTCGACGCGAACCTATAAATATTTTTATGTATAACCACGCATAACTTTTTACATACCTAGTGATAGATTTTAATAATACTTTTTTTATTGGAAAGAGTATACTTCTAAGTTAGTCCCATTTAAATTTTATCGAAATCAGCTGAGCCATTTATGATAAATCAACAATCGGTGCGATATATTCGCTAATCGCTGAAGTCGTGGTGGCCTAGAGGTATAGACACTTGCCTTGCAATCGTAAGGTCGTGGGTTCAAATCCCGGTCCCGTACCAATGAGTTCTTTGGAATTTATGTACGGAATTTAACACCACTGGCTTTTCGGTGAAGGAAACATCGTGAAGCAACCTGCATGCGTCCGTAGAAGAAATTCGATGGCGTAATGTAAATCCACCAACCCGCACTGGGCCAACGTGGTGGATATGGCCCAATCATGCCTTCGTGGGTAGACCTACGTCCTGCAGTGGAGTTTTAAAAAGGCTGGTACAGTACATATTCGCTAATTCTGTACACGGTTTAAGTCGGTCATGTCATTTTTGCAAAAATCATCATTAAATTCAGTGTCGGGACTAGTAACTTCCGTTGCCAGGTTTTGATGTAGCTTGCATAATCACCGTCAGTTTGCTAGACTACACCAGTGGCTAGCACAACACGCTTAATTATTCACTTGGTGTACTCTGTCAACAGGGTCGTTTAACTAGCTTTCGTGTTCGAACTAGGCACTTGGGTAAAGTTGGATACCGTAAGGATTTGGAAGAAAATACTTCTTACTATAGCGTTCATAGCGTAGTTTGCCAGAGATCACAAATGAACAGGGTTATTTCTAATTAATCAGCATTCTTTCAGGGACCCAGCCTTTACATGTTAGAAGCAGCTTTATTTGTCAAAAAACACCCACACCTATTCACTGCCTCAACAAACCCCAGACGCCAAAACCAACTAGTAGCACCCGAATTATTATTAGGAATAGTCAAAAAAGGCCCAGAATACATGCTAATAAAAATATTCAACAAGCTACCAAATAACATCAGAAACGAAACAAACGATTTTTTTTAAAGAAAACTAAAAGCGGTTCTCATATTCAAAAGCTATTACTCAATACAAGACTTCCTAGACGAAAAACGTTTCGACACCGCAAACTAGTAAAAGTAAAATAATACATAATACTTAGCTAACGTTCCATTACCTTAGTGTTTAAGTTAATTGCAATACCCTAATACAGGGTCCATAAGTATGTAACTCTAGGTTAATATAAATGATACATTTATAAATTAGACTAAGAGAATGTGTATTAATGGTGCAATAAAAACGATTGAATTGAATTGGACTTATTCTGTACATCAAAACTAACAACTTTTGTTCTGCGACTTTTATCAAAGCTCAAAAAAAATCATCTGTTCCATACATTTTGTCGAGGGTGAACGATATGTTTGACCGACGAACCACCGGAGGAGGTATACAATTCGACGCGTATATAATTTTTTTTTAATGTATAACCACGCATAACTTTTTTCGTAGTTGTCCGATTTCAATAATTATTTTTTATTGGAAAGAGTGTACTTTGAAATTGGTCCCATTTAAATTTTATCGAAATCAGCTGAGCCGTTTGATAAATCAACAATAATGTGAAAAATACTACGTACGTCCATACGAACACGACTGAAGTGAAGTACACGGGTGAAGTCGGTCATGCTAATTTTTGCAAAAAATAATCTTGTTCTACGGAACAACTTTTTTTTGAGAATTAATATTTATTTATTTAAATACGTATACAGGGTTATTTCTAATCAATTAGCATCCTTTTAGGGACTTATTCTGTACATCAAAACTAACAACTTTTGTTCTGCGAATTTTGCCAAAAGTAAAAAACACTATACACACTGGATTGTCATCCATGGTATGTGTATACAGGAAAACCAAAAATTAGAAATCAAAATCAATATTAATAACATAATGGTGAGAGGTAGATTCTTGAAATATTCACAGAATATTTAGTTAAATAATTAATATTTAGTTAATGCTGGGCACGCTGCCAACTGGCAGTGGGCTTGAGCATTTAGATTATCTTTAGACCTTCAAGGGTCTGTGGATAACCCAATTGCTTTCTATGTAGTAGTGTAGGTAGTTTTTATCATTTTTGATGGTGTGAAGACAGCTAAAGATGCCAGAGGTAAAATAACTGTGAACGGACTGTAAATAAAGTTGATAAGTTGTCGGTAGGTACATAAAAATACATTTAATTACCCGACTTAATTTTAGTATTAACTTGTGAGGACTACTCTCCTATGCGTAGTTGTCAGCCTTAGTTCGGCCCCGCCTGAATGACATTAAGTATGTGTTAACTTTAGATTCAATATACATATGTTATGTTAGGTCTGCTTACTCTTATATGTCTGTGGCTGTTCCATACATTTTGTCGCGGGTGAACGATATTTATCTTTGGAACACCCAATTTTTTTTGAGTTTTGACAAAAGTCGCAGATCAAAAGTTGTTAGTTTTGATGTACAGAATAAGCCCCTGAAAGGATGCTAATTGATTAGAAATAACCCTGTATAACGGGACTAAACTCACGTGTACGATAGTCGTAACGTAACGACTATAGTTTTGGTCGCATTCGGCAACCTCTCTCAAGTTGGCGAGTGCTACGTTCGTATGCACGCGGAGCCATCTCGCAATGCACTGCGAGACGGCTCCGCGTGCTAACACGTACACGTGAGTTTAGTCCCGTTATATATAGTAATAAATGTGTGAAAACCACGTTAATTTCCATACATGTCCCTATTGTTTTAGCCATGTCAAAGGCCTTCAGACGCCTTTAAGAGTGCGCCTAATACCATGAAAAAAACAGATTTCACCCGCGCTTCTTGCATCGCCTACTATCATCTATGCTGCTCTGTTTAGAGTCGAAAATCGCATGACACAGTTCACGATGAATTTGGCTTCGAGCGCCAGCTTACATTTTTAGGTGACATTTTATTAAGCATATATTTAAAAAACTAACCGATTACACTACTACTTGACAAATTACGTAGCTAGACATTAGTCTGGCTACGTAATTTGTCAAAAATAATGTCGTGATGTCGCTGATAATTTCGAGCATTTGAAAAAAAGTTTTTTATTATGATGCGAAGTTTTAATTTTTTTCTAAGGTAACCATATTATTTTCCAAAATTTTACGCGATTGCTCTGCTACTATAGGTTCTTTCCTTACTTATAGTATTTTTTTTAATATGGATATTTATGTTCGTTATCTTTACGCCACGTCTTTAAAAAGTCGAATTTGGCATTAGGCGCCCCCTTAAACTCGCCGCCACGCCAGACCAGACCCCAAGGGCTAGCCCTGCCTATATCTTACTTTGCGTAGACAAGTATTGATTCCATTTTTTTTTAAATGAATGAGAGTCGAAAGAGGTATGTATTGCTCAGAATTTTGAATTAAATACGCCAGTGCAAGACTTTACGCTACACAGCTGCTACGTACAAAATTATTATAGGGGAATAAAACAGTTGCAGTATGCAGTAGGTATAATTATTTTTTGCAAAAAAAATAGCATGACCGACTTCACCTGTGCTGTGTACAGAATCATTACATAATATAAAACAAAGTCGCTTTCCGCTGTCTGTCCTTATGTATGCTTATATCTTTAATTAAAACTACGCAACGGATTTTGATGCAGTTTGTTTTAATAGATAGAGTAATTCAAGAGAAATGTTTATATGTATAATACACCTGTGCGAAGCCGGGGCGCATAGCAATGAGCCCCGGCTTCGCACAGGCAAATATTACGCCCGGGTCGATGTAGCATTTTTCACATTATTGTTGATTTATCAAAAATGGCTCAGCCGATTTCAATAAAGTTTAAATGGGACTAATTTCGAAGTATACTCTTTAAAATAAAAAATAATTATTGAAATTGGACTACTATAATAAAAGTTATGCGTGGTTATACATAAAAAAATATATACGCGTCGAATTGTATACCTCCTCCGGTGGTTCGTCGGTAATAAATCACAACGTATCTCTGAGAAAATTGCGTGCGATTCCTAGGATCTAATCGTTATCTGTAGCGCTCGTAGCATAGTTTGACTAGGTGTTTGTCAGCGATCACCGAAATTAAGCAACGTTCCGCACGGTCAGTTTTTGGATGGGTGAGCGCAGGTAGCATTTTCCAACTGAGCGCTACGTGGTTCATAATATGACACGTTTAATTGTAGGCCCCGGTTGTATTAACATGTCAGGGGCCTTCAGGCGACCTAAAAACCACACCAGGGCTAGCCACCCGCCCTATACGAACTTACTTACCGGTAATTTACTGCCATCGTTAAGCAATATGAATACTGCTTCCTAAAGCCTCTTGTATACCTATCAAGGCATCGGCAACAAAGCTAAATATGAAACACCCTTAACGCTGCCATTTTCACTTACATTCGAAGTCTGCTGGAATAAAACTCTTTTGTAAATCAAGCTAATGCGCCCCGTCAACGTTCACATCATGTTTAAGTATTTAGACGGTGTATTTATGGATACGTAGGTATAGAATGAGTAATACCGCAGCAATTTCTCAAACGCTGGAAGTTCCTAATGGCGGCGGAGCTGCGTTAAAAATGTATGCACACGTCGAGGATTCGATCAATCAGTGCTGAGTGAAAGTGCTAAGGCAATTTTTAGGCAAAGCAGCTGGAGAAGTGTTTTTACGAACATAGTTAGCATAGGTATTCTACCTAGCGGGTCAAATGAATTATTTGTGTTTGGAAATTTAAATATCAGTAGAGTTCCATATATTATAATTATAGTAAACATTTTCTTATTCTGATAATTCTAATAGAAAGTCTACTTTTGTCTGATAATTATGTCTTAGTAGTTAAAATGATAGTAATAATAGTTCTTTGCCATAAAAAATTACAATGAAATATTGTGAATTCTATGTTAACTTTTGAAGTGAAACTTCTAATGCGACTTCCAACACACCAGGTTGCTTTAAATGTTTAACGCTACCATGTTACCACGCAAGAAAGAGAGAGAATACAGCGAAGTAAACAATGTGAGCGTCGTGAAATTAGCTGATATACGTACGAAGTTTCACTTCTTCCGCGCGGAGGGACTCCACGAACTTTGAACTTGATGATAAAAACTGTGTAGGGCCAGTTTGTATCATCAAGTTAAAATTTGGCGAAAATGCGCCCCGGCTTCGCACAAAACTACTCTATCTATTAAAACATAAATTACTCTATCTATTAAAACAAACTGCATCAAAATCTGTTCCGTAGTTTTAAAGATATACATACATGCAAACACAAGCATACATGGGGACAGACAGCGGGAAGCGAATTTGTTTTATTCTATGTAATGATTCTGTACACGGGTGAAGTCGGTCATGCTATATTTTGCAAAAAATAATTATTCATGTTCATGTTCTGTATACTTTTTCTAACTCGTGTCATATTAAATCAATGCATCTCTTTCAGATTTTCTCGATCGAAAACATTATTTCACTGTGGTCCAAAACTAGTGTCCTTAGTAGTACATAGATAGGAAGTTAGACCTTCTCTTCAATGTAACTTTACAAACAACTACTTGATCAAACTTTACCTACTTTTCTCAAAACAAGATTTCTCAAATGTCAAAGTAAGCCAAGCACAGAAAGTTTGAATCAAGATGGAGGTCTCCAGAAAGGAAGTTATTTTATCTAAACGTATCAGGGTCTTGTTTGGAACCGTCGTAAATCAACGGAGATATATCTGTTAGTTATGTCGGAAACTTGACTAGAAACTAGACTGTTGCTAATTTACGTACGCGCCATGGAGCAAAACCTATAGACGCGACGTCTGCATAAATTCCTGCGTAGTGAAAACTAGAACAACTATTTAATTTTTGTATGAACTTATAAGTAATCCTAATCGTCACTAAAAGAAAATTCAGAGTGAATATAAAAGTGTCCTATGTAAAGGAAGCTATAAGCTTGTATTAGGGATAAAATATCACTACATTAAGTTTAAACGAGCCTAGTGTTAGTCACATTATTGGTCGATAAACACTGATAAATAAATAAATAATGTGCAATAATAACTTATTAACTGATTTTTAAATTTTATAAATCTCCGTCATACTAATTCGTATTAACGGAGATATATAAATGGACTTTTGCTAATTTAGGAACGCGCCTTGGAAGTAAACGTTCAGACGCGACGTTTTAGTTCATTTCTGCGTAGTGAGAACTAGAACAAATCACTAAAGTAAGATCGTACAAATATGCCGGTGGCTAGCTTTGATGTCAGAGTTTTTAAGCCGCCTGAAGGCCGCTGACATGGCTTTTAAAAATAACTTTTTAAGATTTCTTGTTTTAGGTAGTAACTAAAAAATAATAAAAAGATAATGTAACAAGATACATTATCTTTTACGACCCTAAGCTATGCATTTTATTTACTGTCCAGTTTGAATTTGTACGAATAAGACAAATTATTATTTATTGTTTACAAAAGATACATTGTTCGAGAGTGATTATAAAAGCCTTCTTAAGGGTGATCGTCTCGGTCAGATCACGAAAGTCAAATATTTTTGGGTTTTTTTGGCATTTACAGATAAATTACTCGTTTTAAGTTTACGAAAACTCATTTAGTGGCCATGAATAGGTTGCGTTGACTAGTTACATACACTTAAATGCCTCCTCCTATTAGGGAGTTGAAGAGTCTCTATTCTTTCCGAGTACAATTGAAACGCTATCTTATTTCAAAATAACTTCAGCACGGATTAATAGTGTACGACCAGTCCTTTCTATAAATGACTCCGCTCTTTTTCCATGTTCTGGATATTTTTTGCTGGCAATTTATGTATTTTTGTTATTATTATCTTTTTTTTGTGTAGTTCTTTTTCGTTACATTAGTGTGTAGATTAATCATCATAATTATCACTGTTTTTTATATAGTGTTTGTATGTGAAAATATATATTTATTACGTATATTTCATGTTCCTTGACGTTATTTTGTTCGATTTTCCTTTAAAGAACCCAAAAATATTGAAAATCCCGCGCTGACCTAGTGTTTGCATTGCGATATTTGGCTTACCTTACCTTACTGACTTACTTACTTAGTTTACTTAGAAGCCGTGGTGGCATAGAGGTAGTGACACCCGCTTTGCAATCGTGAGGTTGTGGGTTCAAATCCCGGTCCCGTACCAATGAGTTATTTGAAATTTATGTACGTAATTTTATACCACTGGCTTTTCGGTGAAGGAAAACATCGTGAGGCAACCTGCATGCGTCCGTAGAAGAAATTAGATGGCGTAATGTGAATCCATCTACCCGCACTGGGCCAGCGTGGTGGATATGGTCCAACCACCCTTCGTGGGTAGGCCTACGTCCTGCAGTGGACTATTAAAAAAGTTTGGTACGGTAGGTACGGTACCTTACTGGCTGATAAACACAGATAATGTGTAAAGATTTTTTTTTCATAAATCTTCGTCGTAAATTAACGAAGATATAATTATCTGTAGTGGCGGAAACTTGTCCAGAAACTAGAATGTTGCTAATTTGGGTACGCGCCATGGAGCTTAACGTGCAGACGCGACGTCTGCATAAATTCCTGCGTATTGAAAACTAGAACAACTATTTAAATGTCGTTCTCGTACGTTTATATGTACGTATAACTAACTCTTATGTATTAGTTACCAAATTACTTGTGTTAGTAACTAAAAGGGATTTAGCAGCCTCCTTTATGAAGAAAGGTCTATACTTTTGCATAGGGATAAATATGGCTGCATCAAGTTTCTATGAACTTACGATTCATAACCTTATTGGGTGGTAAAAACATAGACAGACCTACAAAACGCTTTATTTACAACCACTAAAATGGGTATAAAATGGCGGCCTTATCTCCCATGGTGATTTATCCAGGCGACCGTGAATAAAAACAAGATAAATAACCCCGGGCACGTCAGCCGCATGCCAGAAGAGCTTTGGGCTAACATCACCACCAAGTGGAGTCCTAATTGGTGGCCCCCTAGGTAAATGATGGCGTGACTTTTGATCCAAATTGCCAGGCATCAGCACCAGATAGACAAAACTGAAAAGCTCAAGAGGAAGCCTTTTCCCAACAGTGGGATACTACAAGCTGATAAACAAAAATAATTATGATTTCTTAACCAATATATTATGTTGAATTTCAGACAATGAAAAAACAGAAGTTACTTCATTTCGGTCATGAATTAAAACGTTTTGTCGCGTTTTAAAAGAAACTCAGATTTGATTAATGTAATTTATCTTTATAAAGTATCTAAACTTATAACTGTTGTAACCAAGCAATGGAATTGCCTAAGTACTGTTAGTATTCTGAAGCATTCAGCACTAAATTGCGAATAATTTGCCATAAGTTTTACGGCGCAACTGGAAACTGTAATGGAAAACTTATACAGCACTATTTGTGTTCAGAATTACGTACATGTAATCCTGAACATTGTTCCTAAATAATTTCCTTAAACAAATACTAGTCGTTCTCATAACAGTAGACCTCGCGATATATCTTTTAAACTGAATTTTTATAGTTGATTGAATCAGGCGCTACTTTGCGGAAATTCATCTTCAAATCTTTGTTTTGAATAAATATTTTATATATAAGGGTCTTATTTATTAGTAAAGTGTTTTCAATATTTTATCATATTATCATAAAAGTTTTTTTTTTTAATGCCCTTATAATATATATTTGCCTACAACAAAATAGCGGAAATACACTAACTATTTATTCAAAACAAAGATTTGAATTTTTATAAGCTATATTTCGACTTGCTCTTCCTATCTCATCCATACCCACAAATCTTATTAGGATTTAATTTAGGATTTATATTTATTTTAATGTACTAACCAATCTCCCCAAACATTATTAAAATCGGCGGATAAACAGCGCGACACCAAATTTTTCCCTCCTTGACGCAAATATCTTCCCTATAAAAAAATCACCGACGACAAAGAAAAATCATTAATCTATGTAACCTATGTAAGAGATGACGAAACTCGTCAAGATTCGTTGAGAAATGCGTCCCAAGGAAATCCAACATCTGGACAGACGAAAGCAAAGTAACGGAGACCTTCGCTTTCGCTTCGGTCAATAATATGGTTATGCAGAAAGAGCTAAAATGGGCTGAATAAGACCATCATGATAAACAATTTTTATCCAACTCAAAACTCGATGATAAATCCATTTTTGCATCTACGAAATTTATTTCATGAAACAGTAGATTCAATTTTCTCTAATTTCGGGTTGGCCCCGTGAAAGTGTTCATGTGAATAATACATAAGGTCAATATATACTGTCTGAATTACTCTATAAGCTAAAAATACCAATTGATCTTAGCAAAATTGGTTTGTGTAAAAAAAATACCTCAAAAATAAAATCGTGGTGCCTTCGCCTGAAAGTAGAAATTTTATTTTGTACCTTGTGTCTCATAATTTTATTTTTGTGGTATTATTTTTCAGTCCTCAAAAAAGTTTTTACCAATTTTATTTTTGTGTTTTAAGTTTTTCTTTTGTTACTACAAACTGCGTTCCACATAAAAAGCCCTTTCTTTTGATACCGCTATGGAAGGGGCTGTGTAAAAAAATGTAATCAGCCATGCTGTGGCGGTGGCCATCTTGTATTTACGTCAATGCTGAATACAAAAAAAAATGTATTGTCATCGAAACTACAGCTGTTTATTTAATAATAATAATATAATAATAATAATATAAGTTTATTACCAAAAGAAATACACAACAAAAGTAATGCATCAAATAAGTTTAAAACTAATACAATGCAAAAGTCTAGAGTTTCTAAGATTACAAATAATCAAGTACAGATCAGCAATAATTTCAATAAAAAGCTAGACGGCGAGCCCCAAACTAAGCACAGGCTTGTATCTTGGGGCTCATATGCGACGTTACCAGGATGCCAGGAATTGTTACAGATTATAGATCACAGATTAGAATTCTAGATCAAATTTGCGAAGACCAAAATTTTGTTATTTACTAAAATAATAATAAGTTTGTTATTAGCGAAAGGAAATAGTGGAAAATAGGAATTTCGGGAAATCTCTTGTATTGTGAAAAAAAAAGAAATAATAATAATAATAATGAGATTAAGTGTTTTGGCTCTTGACTATTGCAGTCATTCTCAATACAGGCAACTTATTAAACTCTCAGTCTGGTCGTAGGATAGAATTAGGAGCCAATCCTTTAAGTTTTTCTTAAAATCATACTTTGACAAGTCATTGTATCCGGCTAACGCAGAGCGAGCGCTGTTATATGTGCAAAGCAGAGGATAAGCTGGACTGCGTTTAGCCATCATAATATGTCATGTTATTCTTCCCGTGGATAGATTAATATGTCATATCAATCTATCCACGGGAAGAATAAAATTTCAATTACTTCCAACTCATCATCATCATCATCTTGCCCTTATCCCACTAGGTGGGGTCGGCGCAGCACGTTTCCTTTCGCCACTTCACTCTATCATACGTCATCTCATCATCAACTCCTTTCTCTCGCATATCATCTTTCACACAATTCGTCCACACTTTTCTTTTTTTCCCATCTATTACTTACAATTTGACCCAAAAAACGGGTAAGTTAAATAAAACCGTCCCATGACGACTTTTTGAAAAAAGTGACATCCGCCATCTTTAATGTCAAAATGGATGCCATTTTTGAAATCTACACCCCCGAAAACTTCGAAAACGATACCCAGGACGATTTTTTAAAAGAAGTGACATCCGGAGTACAGAATAGTTTTAGAAGTTACAAAACCAAATCGATTTGATGATATCGCCACACTGTACCTTTTAACCCTGCACATCCCTTTACAAACGAAACACAAACAAGCAATATTTGCGATAGCAAAACATAAATTACGAGCAACTTTTTCCCAATATTTGTCCAAAGTTTACGTAAGGATCACAAATCAAAATTTACCAGTCAGTTACGTAAATTGAAAACAACAACTCAAAAAAGTAACGAATAGAAAAGTTTACGAATTTATGAATAAAAAATTCGAGCGGCCTGTCTGTAGGACTCGTATATCATAATTATTCTGACCCCGCAATTTTCCGTTTTCCTCTTTTTGACACTTCTTCGTTTTGATACTTTAATTGAATTATTTACGCAAGTGTTGAAAAAGGGACGGTGTGCCGAAATTGTACTAGAGCGCAGTTACACTATTTATAACGATTGCCGGGTAAACTTTAAAAATATATGTCGCACTGGCAACCCACTCCGATTTTGAAAAATAAGAAGAATAGAATAAGAAATATTTATTGCCCATAAAATTAAAATAGGTAATTCAAAAGGTTCACGTCTGTAAATCTTTTAAATAAAATGTCTTACGAATTACAACAAAACTCCTACGAAAATCCACTGCACTGCATATTAATTTTTGTATGAACAGTAACCATTGCTTAGCAGCTTTAAAATAGGGAAATTTAAAATGGGTAGTATTTAATCGAGTGCCTATTAATTTGAACCGAGCGAAAATACCGAATGGGCGACAAAAAGCGAGCGAAAACAAATGCTTAGGCATTTGTTTTCGCTCGCTTTTAATAATAATAAGCGACTTAACACTAAATATTTGAGTGTTCCATTTGTTTCATTGTGACTGCAGGGTTACGTTGGATGCAAGTTGCTTCTTATCGGTCTTATTGGAAACCTATAGGGGAGGCCTATGAATAACAGTACGTCCTATTGCTTATAATAATGATAATTACTTTTTGTTTCACGCCTAATCCACATAAGCGACTTGCTTCTTGCACTTCGCCGCGCTGGCACGCTCGCTTCGCTCGCTCGGCCCGTCGTTTTTTGTCATGTTTTAGCCTAAGCTAACCTTTTTTTTATGTTACACCTAATCTTTATAATGTGACAATATTCGATGACGAGCTTCGATGTCATTATATACATACATTAATTCTACCAAATGAAACGTAATACAAAAATTTGCTAATCGCTGGTGGTCAATGTGAAATATAGGTAAAACTTTACTTGGCAAACTTCGATCACATATCTATAGAGTCACAATCGTGCAAAAAAAGTGTACAAGCCAAAACCTTGCCTAAGCTACGTAGTGGGCAGGCTTTTTAGTTAGTCGTAAGGCGATTTCAAGCCGACTACAACGCCGCGCGATGACAAATTGCTCGGTTACAAGCACTAATTAGGTGACATAACGTCTAGATTCGAGAAAACGGGTCATTGGGAATTATTTGATGCAAATATCTAAGTCGGTAAGTGTGAGGCCGCTCGGACATTTTTTGCTACTTTCCCTTAGGGACTGTGGCTCTATAGATATTTGCTCCAAGTGGGCAAGTATTAATCAGCCAAACAATTTTCCTCGAAAAGGCAAATAAATAATAAACCTTATATAACAATATTATTATCGTAGCTCATAAAACGCTGTTCTTATTTCCAGCATAAACCCAACATATAGTAACACACTTGATAGTCGCCCACCTATGATATTTTTCAAGCGGTTTTTTACTATCCATTTAAAATCGCCTGTAATGTATTTTGCTTTTTTAATTATATTTTTAAATAATCTTTATTTAACTATTACCTTTCTAGGAAAAGCATTTAACTGAAAATTACTTTCAACTGTTTTCGTTACAACGCCACAGAATATTCCACAGTACAAAACTTGGTCTGTAGTGGTCTCGCCTTCCGAAGTTTGGCTTATATCTGGGTAAGATATGGATTAAACTTCGCGTCTCGAAACTTCGATCTATTGGTGGAGACGAGAAGTTGGCTGCATCGAAATCTATTAGTACTTATAGTGAGCCAATAGGACGTGGGCGAGCCAGGAGAGGTTAGGTGACACTTAGAGGTGATCGAGCAAGTAGTAGGTAAGTGGCCGTTAATCTGAATGATGTGTTAACGTACTCATACGTAGGTACTTTGAAATGTACATACTTACATAGTATTTTTTTTAATCGGGCAAAAGTGCCTTTATTAACTACAACTAAAAACAATACTATTTTATAAGCTAAAACTACAAAGGTACACTACTATCACATAAAAAGCAATTGAATCATCCACAGACCCTTGAAAATCTAAAATTAATCCAAATTCTCAAGCCCACTGCCAGTTGGCAGCGTGCCCAGCATGCTGGCTGCATTGCCACGCTGAATGGCAATGCTTACAGGTTGAGCCAAATAAATACCAGTATTTTGGTCAGGCGTCACGTCCACCAGACGCTTAGAAAGACTTTTGAAAACAAGATGAGCTCCCGGCCCCCACGGACCCAATGTCTCAACTCCAAACAGCTCAAATATGTAACCACTACCGAGGTTGGCATATTTGCGGCGCTTGTGCTGCTCCGCCGAATCGGCCGCCGCTTCAGCCCTACTCTGAGTTTCAGAAACATGTGACGGCGCCTAAGTATCGACGCAAGTCGCGTCCCATACTAAGGGCCGTCATATCGTCTTTATGCACTTCCATGGGACCAACATCATACCGTCAGGCCTTTTGCCATAATAACTAGTTATGATATGAAAATAAGAATTAACTAATTTAGAATAAAAAAATCTGTTGCGCCGTTTACAATGAAATGCACGTAAATAATATATACTTCGAAGTAAATACAATAATTTATTGAACAAATAAGATTTAAAAATAAGATTTTTGGTGGTTTTTCAGGTCCCAGTTCATATTTTATCTCACCAGACAAGAAGGCAGTAGTGGCTTGATGGTAGTAGATTTATTATAAAACCGGCAATAAGTATTTTTGAATTAATTTTTTTATAGATAAAAACATCGTGTGGCCTTGTTGGTCCGCGATGAACTCCTCAATTTCTGAACCGATTTTAACCAAATTTTTTATACTGTGTGCAGTTTGATTCAACTCGAGAGATAGGATAGTTTTTATGATATCTCAATTTATAATCGCATTTTTTTACTGGTGAAATTTTAATATTATTATGCCAAAACATCGTTTTCGTCAGCTATAGTAGTACAAAACAATTTATTTAAAAAAAATGATTTTGATACACTACCTTACTTTGTAACTTACTATAACTTACTTTGTAGTTTGTAAGTAATTTTACTAAAACTTTGACAAACAGAATTGCATCACGGGAAGTTCCAGTTTATTTTAGCGCTTGCATTCCTGTGACCAACGCGGCAACGGCGACGAGCGAAAGACTCAATGGAATGTGAACGACAAATATAAATTATATAATAATGACCAAGAATAGCTAGGAGATTTAACTAGACGAGGTACCAGAAATAAATTAAAAAAAACTGGACAAGTGCAAGTCAGACTCGCACATCGAGGGTTCCGTACAAATCCAGATAATTTCACAAAATTGGGAAGTAAGGTGTTAAAATCTCTGTACCATCGACCAAACAGTTTTTTTTTTACTTTGTCGTCATACATCGAAAATTAAACATTGCTATAATAATCAAAACCTGTTTTAGCATGTGCTAATGAAGTTCTTTTATATGATAACTTACATTTATACTCTTGTTTGTGATCTCTTTCCGTTCAGTGGTTGCCTGGTAGAGATCGCTATCAGCGATAAGGCCGCCATTTGTGGCACTAATTTAATTTAAGATAAGTTAAGTATCTACTCTGTACTTAGTGCACACAATAAAGAGTTCTATCTATCTATCTATCTATCTATGATACGATTTACTCACTTTGAATTTTGAACCCATATTTTGTGAATTTTGAGGCTCTATTTTTTTTATTTAATAAAATGAACAGAGTTCAGATTTATTTCTATATGTGTACTTTGAGACAATGCTTCTCGCCAAATTTCAAAGTTCTATGTCAACGGGAAGTACCCTGTAGGTTTTGATTTTTGTGAGTGTCGAAATATCCGTTTTTTTACAACATAAACGGCTCTAACTTTTTAAACGATAACTGAGAAGTTTTTCTTGTACACAACTGCAAGAGACTATAGATATACGTATACAGTTTAAATTTCAACTCGATATCTTTACGCGTTCCCGAGATAAAGAGTCTTGACATACACACAGACGGACAGACGGACAACAAAGTGATCCTATAAGGGTTCTGTTGAAGTACGGAACCCTAAAAAAGCAATAAAGAAAGTTTCTGTTTAAAAAAATCGACGCACATAAAGGCATAGTCGCATGCTCGTTTTGGAATAAATAAATAAATATTTGGGGGATTTCTAACTAAGCAAAGCTTGTGATGTGGGTGCCAGAGACTGATATACTACTTAGACATATGTTTTATTACATACTTATATAGATAGTAACTAAATAACACCCAGACACAGACAGAGCAAATACCTATGTTCATCACATAAATACGAGTACTTGCTCTGGGTGGGGATCGCACCCGCGCCTCTTCGATCCAGAAGTCAGGGTCACCACTGAGCCACCGAGGCAGTAATGTGTGATGGCGTGACATTCCTGGCGAAATTGGTTGTACAATATTTCTGTTTGTGATTTTTTCAATTATTTATAGTGATCTAAATAAAAATGCCAAGTAGATGACAATGATGAATCAGATTCTTTCTATTATTATTTATTATCCGTTCTAGATTTGGGTGATAGCTGTCCAGGCCTTTGTGTGTATCTTGGTACTTCTGTACTAGAAAACTTTAGAGAATATGAGCGCAAAACATTCAAAATTTTACTACCATCACATAGCAACTATTTTATAACTCAGAAATACCTACTCAGTTTTCACGTAGGAAACGTATCTGTTAAGCTAATTAACCCAGAACTAATAGAAGTTTAGTTCTGAGTCCTATGTCTGAGCCAAAATTAGCTACTAACCTTTTAGTTAGAATGCGCCTAAATATCTTCGAGCGATAGGAATTCTAGCCGCTCTCTGGTAGCGCTGGACCTATTTTTGTTAGACGTTAATTATTATGATTTACTCTATTGTAGACGCCAAGTTTGAGTTTTGCGGGTGTCTGCTTGGGTTAGAAATTACCACTGTCTCTGACAATTAAATTTTAGTTTTGATAATTATTTTTCGCAAAAAATGGTACAAACGATTTTAATTGTGTACGAAATTCGAAAAGTTCGCTCGAATCATAGAGTCATCGATGTAAAACATTGTTGTTTATTTTGGATTTTTCAAAAACCGCTCAGCTGGTTTCAATATAATGGTCACTTATGAAGTATGATCAAAATCTGTTCATAGTTGGCGGAGTATTCATGTAACGTTCATACAAAAAAAATGTTTGTATCTACAGTCGAATTGAAAACCTTTATTGAGTCGGTTAAAAATGAATTTTAGAAAAACTTTAGAATTCAGCTTGCATGCTTGATCTTCAGGCGGTTTTAAAACTAATATCAGGGCAAAGAAGATATAATAATACTACGTAACCAGGGCAAATCTTCTAGCCTACACTTACTTTCAAACTTACTTAACGACGAGCAGGACTTTTGTTACCATCGTTCACAGTTGACTTACATTGACTTATATAAGACGCTCCTGGATTACTTACAGTAGAAACTTTCTTTTTGTGATAAACATTTCAAAAATTGACGCGTTCGCAAGATTTGAACTTGCATTTCTTTGGAATTCCGGCCCAGACGCTTTGTCCAATTAAGCTAAAACGCTGTCTGCGAAGACGTCGAATTAGTGAAAGTGTTTATCATTTTTATCAACTCAAATTGTTGGAAGCGCCATCTTTAAACCAATCAGTCACTTAATGTGAAATTATTAGAACTTCTTACCATTAACGTGAAATGGCGCATTGCTTAATCAATGAAATGATTTTTATCGTGCTTCACACACTAGGTGTATTACAGTAGAAACTTTTTCGTTTGTGATAAACATTTCAAATATTGACGCGTTCGCAGGATTTGAACCTGCATCTCTTTGGGATTCCGGCCCAGATGCTTTGTCCAATTAAGCTAAAACGCTGTCTGCGAAGACGTCGAATCAGTGAAAGTGTTTATCATTTTTACCAAATACTACATTTTTGGAAGCGCCATCTGTGAACTTACAGTAGGTAAGTAAATCCTACAAAATTAGAGATCACAGGGAAAAATTAGAGATCTGTGGAGATCACAGGGTCAATTTTGGCTTAGCAAATATTCAAATTTATAATCTGGATCAGGGACACTATTTTTGACTTCCGAACGGCTTGAACGTATACGAAACTTGTATTCAGACGGGTAAGACGTATACGTAACTTTGCGGCTTCTTCATATAATTTGTCAAAGTTCCGTATACGTCCGACTCGTACGAAAGTTAAAAATAATGGCCCTGTAAGTTGTTCCCGATTTTTGCGTTTCTTCCTATTCCAAACACAGAACTCTAGTTGAAAAGAGTGGGCGAAACTTTATTTATTTATTACCTGTCTTTCAGTTTTTCTACCCTAAACATTTCATCCAAAACTATTATCAATTTCAGCAAGCCAGTGACTGCTGATATATGATACAATAAATCTTTAAGAGCAATAAAGTTTAACGACTGATCGACAGACAACACACAACCTTTATAGATAGTCCAGTCCAGACACATAAAGTTTTGCCCAGGAATTTAAAATACTTAACGTAGGTGAGTGTTTTTATGAAAATTTTAAGAAGATCAAATAATGCAGTCATCTTTATACTTATACATATTCACCATTGACATTTTTGTTTCCTAATATTCACATATAATATACTGGGCTATTTCTAATCAATTAGCATCCTTTTAGTGGCTTATTCTGTACATCAAAACTAACAACTTTTGTTCTGCGACTTTTGTCAAAGCTCAAAAAAAATTAAGCTTTTCCATACATTTTGTCGAGGGTGAACGATATTGATGATTTTCTATGGAACAAAATCTTTTTTTTGAGAATTAATAAAAGTTGTTAGTTTTGATGTACAGAAAAAGCCCCTAAAAGGATGCCAATTGATTAGAAATAACCCTGTATAGTTATACTTATTTATATCTACTTGTATAGTGCGCTATGGAGAGGGCTATGCCCTAGCATAGCCGATAAGTAGAGCATATAAACCGAGGGTTTTCCTGATTCGATCTCGCAGCAAGACTCCTAAGTCTTGCTGCGAGATCGAATCAGGAATGAGGAGATCCGCAGACGAACCAAAGTTACCGATATAGCTCAGCAGATTAGTAAGATGAAATGGCAGTGGGCAGGGCACATAGTTCGGAGAACTGATGGCCGATGGGGCAGTAAAGTTCTCATATAGAGACCACGCACCAGCAAGCGCAGCGTAGGACGTCCACCGACTGGGTTGAGTGACGATAAAATTAAGATCGCAAGAACTCGTTCGATGCAGGCCGCTTCCAATCGGGCGTATTGGAAATCCATAGGGGAGGCCTATGTCCAGCAGTGGGTATCGTACCTACGGCTGATAATGATGATGTATAAGTCCGCGCCACAGTCATCAATATCATTTTAAAATCTTACTAAGTAATGTAACTATCCCTCAAATAGCACTATACTTTTCCGCAATTTCCGCGTTAGTAGTAGCCCTAGTAAAAGTTGATCGCAATGAAGGGTATTCAAATACGAATTGAACAATGACATTTTAAAATATGTCCTTCTCTTAGAGCAGTGTTTTTCAAACTGTAAGTAGCAACCCCCAGGAGGGTCGTGAAGCCTTACTGGGGGTGTCTAAAGCAAAAGACAAATGTGTCTAGGCAGAACTACGATAAGGGTTGAAAAAAATCGTAAACGTAGTTTTTCAAGTCATTTAAATTGTATAAATTTGACCCTTAGGGGTCACTATTTCTACACATAATGGGGTCACGTACTCAATAATATAGAAAACATTGTTCTAGAGAAACATCTCATATTATGAGCATTATATCTGCTACCTACAAATCTAAGTACATTTTGCAAAATCACCTGTCGACGTCGCGAACACGTTTACTAACCATTAAACAACTAATTTAACGAAACATGAACGACGCCGAAACATTACACAATAATTCTAATGTTCCGACAATGCTTGCATTACGGGCTAAGTGCGCTTTCATAGTAGGCGACTCAGGTGCAGCTGATGAGTGAAACTAAAGGTCTCCACTGGCGATACTTTTTCGCGTCTTTTGGCGTAGATACATTTAAAAGTCTGCTTATAATTTCGTAAACGCATTCCATTATGTAACGCAGTACAGCTGTTAACCGATCTCGTTACTGATGTGACTCGTTCTTGAACCTCTCTCGTTTTTCTGACAGTTCTGACAGCTCAAAGCTGTCAAAAAGCGAGAAAAGTGTTAGAACTAGTCACCTCAGTAACGAAATCGATTAACAGAATAATGATTATGATTTCCGAATGAAAATATAGCTAACGATGTTTTTGAATGAACTAATGGACAACGACCGAATAGACGTGGTCAATGTTGACTGTATTACTTTAGTCAATTTTTGACATCATATTTTACACAATCATTAAGAAGTAGAAAATAAGAAAAGGTAATCGAAAATACAGTGTACTTTTTAAGTAAATGTACAGTTTCTGTGTCAATGTTAATCAGATTAGTTGCTTAACTATTTTTATCGTCAAATGTTTTATTCGTATGTCAAGACGAACATAAATGCCAACATTGAATGGACGCTGTTTATTCGAAAGCATCGTCAGTGAGGAACTGACAACTTTTAAAATATTTTTTTAACTATTTTTATATGCTACGGGACTAATCGCGCACTAAAATTACGAGATAAATAAATACCTCATCATCCCGACGATTCGACCGAGTTGCATCAGTCTACCCGTGACCACGGCCGATGCAACTCGGTCGAAACGTCGGGATGATGAGGTATTTATTTATCTCGTAATTTTAGTGCACGATTAGTATATAATAATAATGTGTTCAAATCGCGAAAGTTTAAAAACAACATATTATTTAACGTTTCTAAAATCGAGCTTCTGAAACAATGCTGCCGCGCTCTACTTATAAGTTGCATAGTATGAAAGCGTTCTAGCAGTAGGTGAAAGCTATTAATTTTCACAGCAAAAACACCACTATGGAATCTGGCAATTTGCTGGTAAATGTAGCATGAATTTATTAAATTCTCGTATGCTTGTATAATGCGTTTTATGTCTGCAATTCCGGAGTATATTTTTAAAATCTCTATAATGCCGTTAAACGCAATCATGACGTAGGTAATAAAACAGAAATACCTTTTTGATAATTAAGCTAGATTTTCCCAAAAGCAAACCAAGTATTTTAATGTAGTAAGTAATCCGAGCAAATTCAGATTCAGATTCAGATTGTTTATTAACCTTATAACAATGATCGTTATATTAGGCAAGTCAGTTACAATAATTATTCATAACGCTTAAAAGAAATTATGCAATCTAACTTACCATACTAAGTCCAATAAAATCAAAATAATAATAGTGTTCAAAAATTAAATCAATTAATGTCAAAAAACAATACATTAGGTAAAATAATAATTACTGAAAAATATAAAATTTAAACATGTCAAAATTAAAAATAAATGGTCCATATGTAAAGAAATATTACTAAAATTCAAAAGCAATGGAGCGTTGGCCCATTTCACGTTCTTGAAGTACATTTACCTACGTTTAGGTACAATTTCCATAATACAATTAAATTCCTCTTTCTTAAAAAAAAAAAACTATTCAGATCAGCTTATAAAAAAGAAGTCTACTTATATACCAAGTTGTAACAAAATTGCGATAGCCAGTTCCGTAGACAAAATATTAAGTATTTCACAGAATATTTACCTTCAAACAAAACAGAATTACTTACACAAGGATTGGACACAATTTTGAAAACTTAACTTGACAAGTCTAAACTTAATATAAGCTTTCTTTTTCATTGCGTTATATTAGATAAGTAAATAAAATTAATTAATTTTAGACAATGCAAAAAGCCTTCAAAATTCAATATCCGCTTAAAGCTGTTGTTTAAAAGGATGTTCTAAGAAAATGTGAACCTCCAAAAATCATATCAAGCTACTTTGTCCAAATCTCGTCCAAAGTATTCACTGTTTACTCCATGTGTTTACGAAAACACACACTAACCTCTTTTGACAGCGAGCATACAAATGTCTCTCTCAGCTGAGCTCGTAAACCGGAGTTATTAAAATTTGACGAGACGCGACCGATTTTACAGCGCAGAGCGCCACCTGTCTTCGAAACTGGGGCCTTATTTTGTAAGCGCTCTGACGTTCGGCTTCGCTTTTTCTCCTGCTCGCGCCAGTTACTCACGCCGCGAAAGCGAGCGGGAGGAAAGGCGAAGCCGAACGTCAGAGCGCTTACAAAATAAGGCCCCTGGTTAGAAAGGCGAGTGCAGAGTTTTCAGCGTAGACTAAATAAATCGGCCATACTTTAATTCAATACTTCATAGTTTTCGCACCGCAACACAGTACTGCGTAGTTTCGCTCCGTTCGAGCTCAGTATATCTATCTACATACATACTAATTGAAACAACTTTCTGAATTTACTTTTTTTTAATAAATATGCTTATTTAATACTAAAAATCATCTAAGTAGTCCTAAATAAGAAATCCAAGTAATACCTACTAGCCATACCTACCTATTTGCAAACAATTTCCAGGACATATCTAGGTATCCTTAATATAAGATAATAAGAAAACCATCTACTTAGATCTACCGATTTTGATGACTAGAGACTCTAATTTTACTACCGATTTTAGTGCGAATAAATTGTTTTGACTGTAATGTAAAAACAATTTAAATACAATATTTTAGCAGAAAAACTTACAAGCTTGCTAGTTTAAGCCTGCTGTAGATATGTCGAAGAGAATGAACTACACTTGCCGTGTATTTATACCTAAGAATCTGAACAGGTGTCTGTAAATTTTGTTCACGTACTTTACCAGTTCAGAGACACCTGGCAACGTTTATAGAAACAGTCGGAGTCATAAAAAGATTAATCTTATTGAATTGCTTTATTGTCAAACAAGTTTTTGTAGTAAAAGAGATAGTCTTTTTTTAAAGCTAGCGACCAGCCCCGGTTTCGTATAGGTGTACTATACATATAAACCTTCCCCTAGAATCACAAAAAATCGCATCAAAATCCTTTGCGTAGTTTTAAAGATATAAGCATACATATGGACAGACGGACAGGGGGAAGCGACTTTGGTGACCGACGAACCAACCGGAGGAGGTACTCATTTCGACGCATATATATATATATATATATATATATATTTAAATCGCCGAAGACTTGTTGTTTTAATAGTAAGTCTTTAAGTTTAATAGTAGTCTCATAGTAACCCGATTTTAATATTTTTTTTATTGGAAAGAGTATACTTTGAAATTGGTTCCGTTTAAATTTTATCAAAGTCGGCTGAGCCATTTTGGATAAATCAACAATAATGTGAATTTGCTACATTGATGTGAGCGAAATATTCGCGAATCCTGTACACGGATGAAGTTGGTCATGCTATTTTTTGCAAAAAATAATTATTTTATACTATGTAATGATGATTAAATGAGCGAGCAAGACACGCTGATTTCAAGCATCACTTTATCAATATAGTGTGAGTCACGTATTTTGAGATCGTGGTAAGATTAATTCAGTCTTTGTTCGTTAGGTTTAAAATACTTTAAGGCAAGCGTTTTCCCATCAGTCTCCTGTAAAATAAACCTCAAAATATGACTGTTTATCAAATTCGCAAATAATATAAAGTGTTTTCTGACCGCCCGTCGGTTCATGCGGGTTATGATGTGTTTAAGCAAATATTTATACGAACGAGCAGGCGTGCCATCAAGCTGCCGGTTTGAATTCAAACATAAATACACAAAAACGTCTGTTTCTGTCCGGTATTTATTTTTCAATGTGCAAACGTGTGATTTAGATTAGAGGTAAGAGAAAAGATAGGTCATTTTATTTTTAATATTACATACTGACTTAAATTTTGAATGGTTGTATACGATGTGATATGGTTTTATTAATACACTAGTAGATTTCTGAATCATACGTGCATCTGTTAACTTAACTAGTAGATCTCTGAATCATAGTAGTTCATGCATCTATTAAGTTAACTAGTAGATCTCTGAATCATACATGCATCTGTTAACTTAACTAGTAGATCTCTGAATCATAGTAGTCCATGCATCTATTAAGTTAACTAGTAGATCTCTGAATCATAGTAGTTCGTGCATCTGTTAACTTAACTAGTAGATCTCTAAATCATAGTAGTTCGTGCATCTGTTAACTTAACTAGCAGATCTCTGAATCATAGTAGTTCGTGCATCTGTTAACTTAACTAATAGATCTCTGAATCACAGTAGTTCGTGCATCTGTTAACTTAACTAGTAGATCTCTGAGTCATAGTAGTTCGTGCATCTGTTAACTTAACTAGCAGATCTCAGAATCAAAGTAGTTCGTGCATCTGTTAACTTAACTAGTAGATCTCTAAATCATAGTAGTTCGTGCATCTGTTAACTTAACTAGCAGATCTCTGAATCATAGTAGTTCGTGCATCTGTTAACTTAACTAGTAGATCTCTGAATCATAGTAGTTCGTGCATCTGTTAACTTAACTAGCAGATTTCGGAATCATAGTAGTTCGTGCATCTGTTAACTTGACTAGTAGATCTCTGAATCATAGTAGTTCGTGCATCTGTTAACTTAACTAGTAGATCTCTGAATCACAGTAGTTCGTGCATCTGTTAACTTAACTAGTAGATCTCTGAGTCATAGTAGTTCGTGCATCTGTTAACTTAACTAGTAGATCTCTGAATCATAGTAGTTCGTGCATCTGTTAACTTAACTAGTAGATCTCTGAATCATAGTAGTTCGTGCATCTGTTAACTTAACTAGCAGATCTCTGAATCATAGTAGTTCGTGCATCTGTTAACTTAACTAGTAGATCTCTGAATCATAGTAGTTCGTGCATCTGTTAACTTGACTAGTAGATCTCTGAATCATAGTAGTTCGTGCATCTGTTAACTTAACTAGTAGATCTCTGAATCACAGTAGTTCGTGCATCTGTTAACTTAACTAGTAGATCTCTGAGTCATAGTAGTTCGTGCATCTGTTAACTGAATTCTAATTAGCCTGTATCTCGACATGCTTTCTACCAATTTATTATCAAAATCAATTGATAAGTAGTACTACAGCAAATTTCCATCCTTTTTAAAGGAAATATTATAGGGCAAAACCTCAGACCATATGAAAAAATCAAGACAGAAAGTCGTGAACAAACAAGTGAGGCCAGTTTTTTATAGGCTAGTGAGTCGACGATGCGCCGCCATAGTTCGACTGACAAAACAAGGCGTAGTTTCGTTGTACGTGCATCTGTGTGTAATTTTTTGTGTCTGTACACGGCGAGGCGTAGTTTTTCCGGCCTCACTTGTTTCTTCACAACAAACTGTCTTTATTTTATTATTTGTTCTGAAGGCAAAACAACGTTTGCTGGGTCGGCCAGTCTAACTACTCTAAGTGTGCAAAAGCTTATGGCAACTAGTTGCCTACGTAGAGAAAAAATCCTCGTACGCAACCAGTTGCGAACATTGATTGCGTACGCGGCCAAAAGCGAACGTTTAAAGATGTACAACCTCTACATTATCTACATTAATAATTTTTACTATGAGACCAACATCCAAAATCGCAAAGAAGTTTGATATTAACGAGATTCAATTAATTATTAGATAGGACTAGCTGATCAAGGTTTGGAAGAGTTGAGGATATTAAACCATGGATTCAAGGTCATAATAATAAACACAGTGACATTTTAGCTATAAGTAATATTTTATGTCTCAGATATTTACTGTTGTGTATGTGCTATAAGAGATATTTTTTCCTCTATCTCAAGAATATTTACAAACATTCGTGTTCATATTCTTAGATCTCCTACCACAATTCCACAAAATGCTATAAATATACCTCGCGGGTATTCCACCGAATATGATCGGAATAAATTTCAACTTCGCTGGCTTATTTTCCGGTTCATTTCACATAATATTGCTATCAAAAGACGCACATTTCTCATCGCAGCCCACCGTAATGTAGTCACTATTCTAAAGCATCTGAGATAAATATAGACATAAATAGTGTTTTTACTTATTTATTTAAGCATTCGCGCCAAACAGTTTATATGATTATTTTAAACGTTTAGTTTTGATATCGGGATATGTGCAAAAAAATTGTTTAAATTGAAAAAGTTTTTTCCAACAACGTGTCGGAAATTTTTGAGTCTGTAAAGTCACCTAATAGTATTTTTTCATAAATTTCTCTGCAAAATTATCTTTTCTAAAAAACGCGTTTTTTTTGTTTTAAGAAACTGGGTCGTTTGCTAGTGGGTATCTATACTTTAGTATTGCGTAATTTCTAATCATTAATCAAGGTTCAACGCTGATAAAAATACTTTCCGAATAGGATAGAATTTTTTTTAACGCCGATCGTTTATTTTCCAGGTCAATTCCGATCGTTTATTTTTCATTTTACATGATATTGATATCAAAAAACGCACTTTTGTCATGGCATCTCACGGTAATATAATTATGTAGTCACATTATGAATCCTTGAGATAGAGATAAATAGTAAATTATCATAAGATAAATATGCGACTATGTGTCACTTCCAATGAGATGGTATGACTCAATACTTTGTGCAGAGCTATGTCGTTGTACATTTTTACTGCACATATATTGTTTTTTTGACCGACGAACCACCAGAGGAGGTATACAATTCGACGCGTATATTTTTCTTTTCTTATGTATAACCACCAGTCGACAGTAACCACAGAGTCGACACGCCTAAGCACCGAAGTCTGCCAAGTCAGTGGGAGGTGAAGAAACGCACACAAACCAAAATATAAGCAAGTTTACAAGCACACAAATGTAATTAACTAACACTAGCTGAAAATTAACGCAACACAAGCGCAACCAGACCGATATATTTATATAAAGAGCATGACCGCCGGTCGCGTACTTTTGGCAGAGGGTTTTTTTTACTTTTGGTTAGGTACTTAATTATAACCACGCATTACTTTTTTCATAGTAGTCCGATTTCAATAATTCTTTTTTTATTAGAAAGAGTAAATTAGTCCTATTCAAATTTTATCGAAATTGGCTGAGCCATTTTTGATAAATCAACGATAATGTGAAAAATGTTACATCGATCCATGCATAATATTTGCGTTCTAGCGATGCGCCCCGGCTTCGCACAGGTATATTATACATATAAACATATCTCTTAAATTACTCTAAGTATCTATTAAAACAAACTGCATCAATATCCGTTGCGTAGTTTTAAAGATATAAGCATACATGGGGACATACAGCGGATAGCGATTTTGTTTTATAAATGTAATGATTCTGTACACTGGTGAAGCCAGTCATGCTATTTTTTGCAAAAAATAATTATTGTTACATGTTTTTATAACACGTACGAGTATATATATATAAAAGAAAGTCGTGTTAGTTACTCCACTTATAACTCAAGAACGGCTGAACCGATTTAGCTGAAAATTGGCAGGGAGGTAGTTTAGAGCCAGGAGAAGGACATAGGATACTTTTTATCCCGTTCCTTTATTTTTATTTTTTAATAGTTATTCATATTATATTTTTCATATCATCTATTCCCTTAAAAAATCGTTAGCGAAACTGTCACCTATCACAACGACGCTAATAGGCCCAATTTCAAGGCACCATCGTAATTATAACAGCTAATTAGAATATTTCTGTTTCTTTTTCACTTTAGGCATTCGATAGTGAGAACACATTTTATATTCAAATTAAATTTAAGATGGCGCGTTCATAATTGGGCCTGATATGGATTGACGAAACGTAATAAGATGACAGGTGACATACATTGACTGAAGACTTTTTATGAATGTCACTCTTAGCATAGCAAAGAGACAAATTGTCTTTTCACCATTATAATTATGTCCTCAAAGAGGAAATATAGTATGGATTGACAATGACAACTGACATTAAAATTGGAGGAAATGTTTTTTCCTATGCCATGCTAGATATTACAATGACGTTTAATACTGGGCCGTCATTTTGTCTGACATTAAAAATATTTTTAAATATACCACCGTTAGAGGTTAAACATGTTTCTTTATTCTACCTTTATGGTACAGAATCCATACTAATATACGAAGAAACGGATCGACTTGATTTTTAGGAGTAGTATGGCATGAGTATAAGTATCTTGACTCTAAGGTTATTAACCTTGACTGTGAACTGTGACCTTGACATGAACATACATTTCTGTTGGTTTGGTTAGGATTGAACAGTGATAAAAGTGCAGCCCGCCTCAGTTGCGGTACTCCTCATGAGGCACGCAACTTATCGGCCAGCCTCTCAGCTACTTGAGTTAAAAAGCCCTGAAAAGCGGCCCAACCACGAGTGCAAACTTCTAAGCTGCCAAGAGAGAAAAGACCCAAAAAATCGGGAGACATCGAGCGCCGCCTTCTCAGCAGTCTCAGAAGAAACCCAGAGAAGCGGCTCTATCTGGGATTCCCGCGCCGCCCATAAGCCTCGGCTACTAAGTTCCCCCGCCACGACAAGGCGGAAACTTAACTTAACTTTATCTTAATCAACAGAAGCATTTATAAGTATAAGGTATTATGATGTCAGGTTAGGTTTGGACAGTGGCAATGTGTGTAAAACTTCATAAACTACTACATAACAAGCAATTGGATCATCCACAGACCCTTGAAGGTATAAAGATAATCCAAATACTCAAGCCCACTGCCAGTTAGCAGCGTGCTCAGCATGATGGCAGCATTGGCACGCTGATTGGCAATGCTTTTACGTTAGCCAAATAAACACCAGCATTTTGGTCACATGTCGGGTACACCAGACGCTCAGAAAGACTTTTGACAACAAGACCGGCCACCACGGCCACAATGACTCAATTACAAACGGCTCAAATATGTAACCATTGCCGAGGTTAGCATATTTGCGCCGTTTGTGCTGCTCCGAATCAGCTAACGCTCCAGCCATTCCCTGAGTCTCAGAAAGATGTGACGGCACCAAACTATCGACGCAAGTCGCGTCTCATACTATGGGCCGTCTACACTTCCATGGACCAGCTTCATACCCTCAGGCCTTTTGCCATCACCAAGCGCAAACCCATTCGGTTCGAGTACAGCTGCTATATTGGCGGTCGCAAAAGCCCTGCGTATGACATCGTTCACACTGGCGTGGCAACCAATTCGACCAGCGCTTCTTGAGCAAGAAAGACGGTGGTGACCGAGCTGGTCAACTAGGGTACTTGAATAGGTGAGACCGCTCAGCTACGTGCGGCGCGGCAGCAAGGTAGGTCGACTATCTCGACGATATCATCAATACCGCCGGTCGAGCCTGGTCACGACCGGCAAAGAACTGAGGCAGATGGCACTGCAAGAGAGAGGCCTATACCCAACAGTGGGACAAAGAAAGCTGCGGATGATAACGATGACGAAACAAATTAGTTGAACTTGGCTGTTTTTTGGGTTTGAAATGATTGTTTGCTACAATATTTGTGTACCGTTTCACATTGAATTGGGGCTAATATTTTGTGGCGCACTTACTATTACTTACTTCGTATCTACCGATTTTAGACCATAAAGCCGAAAACATACTATGGGACGCGGCTGACGGACGCGACTGACAGCCGCGACTTAGCAACAGTCTTAATACATCCGGTGTGCCAGATCGCTCTCGGACGTCCGAAAGCTCAAGGTCGTCCAAAGGTGATGTCCGCGACTGATGTCCGATAGTGTGCACGGCTCAGTGTACTTTCATAGTCTAGGTCGCGGCTGTCAGTCGCGTCCGTAAGCCGCGTCCGATAGTATGTTTCGAGCTTTACTGTCTTTACAAAAGTGAGATAGCTCAACCAGATCTACATTTTGGATGACAGCCATTAAACTTAAAATATCTTAAGGCGGTACGAAGTTCGCCGGGTCCGCTAGTTTATTATAAACAAATGTTGAAAGACATAGGTAGATAACTTTCGGTGAAATGTTTAAAAGAGTAATCCGCAACTCCCGCAGAAAGTGGCGCCGTTTTGCCTCCTTTACCACGATCCTCATTATCTTCGCAACCACTGAACAGAAGATGCTCATATTCGAACTTAAAAATTCTATAAATATAAACTACGTTCATACTAAATTTCACGGAGATCGGTTGAGCGGTACTTGAGTTATCGTCGAACAAATATACATACAAACATACACCCAAGTTCCGGCTCGTCCCAGTAGACTCTGAGACCTCACTTACGTTCGGTCAATTATTATGTCTTTTCTTGAAGCAATGATGTTATTTAGGTAGAAATATGCAATTGTGGATAATAATTATGTGAGCGGAGCAATGCTGCTATAGTAACGGCGATCTGAATTTGATGGCTCTCATGTCAGAGGTATATTTTTAAAGTGCTCTAAGGCTGTATTTCTGGCTACGTATCTTGCTGGCTGGAATAACTTATTAATCTTTGTAAGAATCAATATAATCGCTTCAAATGCGTAGCCTCGCTTAGCGCAGTTCCTGTTAAAAGGGCTTAGCAGAGCGAGTCTAAGTTAAGCGATTCTATTGGTTCATGTCAAGAACATCACTTTTAATGCTTTTTAGGGCTCAGCTACCTCTGCGCTCGCTTATGCCTGGTAAGCTGTAGAGGCCTCGTAGTGGCCGAAATGCAGATTGCTATCGAGGGTTACGATAGAGTCACAAACTCTACTGTTGAAAAAACATAGTAAGAACCAGACAAGTGCGAGTCCGGCTCGCACATCGAGGGTTCCGTACAAAAACGTTGTTAAAATGATTAAAAACCTGTATTAGCATGTGCTTATGAAGTCCTTTTATATGATACCTTACATGATACGATTTACTCACTTTGTATTTTGAACCCATATTTTGTGAATTTTGAGGCCCTATTTGTTGTGACTTAAATAACAATGTACAGTTTTCAGATTTATTCCTATATGTGTACTCTGAGACAATGCTTCTCGCCAAATTTCAAAGTTCTATGTCAACTGGAAGTACCCTGTAGGTTTTGATTTTTGTGAGTGCAAAATACGCGGTTTTTTACGACATAAACGGCTCTAACTTTTTTAAACGATAACTGAGAAGTTTTTCTTTTACACAACTGCAAGAGATCATAGATATACGTATACAGTTTAAATTTCAACTTGATATCTTTACGTGTTCCCGAGATAAAGAGTCTTGACATACACACATACATACATCAGGCAGTGTGTAGTCAAACGCAAACCTATTCGAAATAAAATAAAAAAAAAAAACACAGACGGACAGACGGACAACAAAGTGATCCTATAAGGGTTCCGTTTTTTCCTTTTAAGGTACGGAACCCTAAAAATTAACTTGAGCAAAAGGTACTCACTGAAAACTTTTGTTATAGAATCTCATCTATTTTTAGGGCATCAGACTTCAAATACAGTCGATACAGTCAGAGATTCTCAACAGTTTTACGACTCTCTATCAAAGCTTTGGAATTCTCACAAATATTTAGGCACGAATTAAACAGTATTGCGCATAAACATACTTTCATTGAATCGGGATGTCGGACAGACTAACAATAATTCCATTGGTATACTTTGGTGAAACAAGTAAAAAATTAAAGAAACATGTTGAAATATAAAATGTTATACGTGGTAATCTAGAAAAGGGTGCTAAGCCGCAAGGGAGTCATTAAGATCATAATTACAGGGTTATTTCTAATCAATTAGCATCCTTTTAGAGGCTTATTCTGTACATCAAAACTAACGTTTGTACTACCACTTTTGTCAAAACTAAAAAAAAAAAACAACTGTTCCATACATTTTGTCGCGGGTGAACGATATTTTTCTATGGAACAACAAATTTTTTTTTCGAGTTTCGATAAAAGTCGTAGAACAAAAGTTGTTAGTTTTGATGCACAGAATGAGCCCCTAAAAGGATGTTAATTGATTAGATATTTAAAAATAACCCTGTATAAATGGCTTTTACTGTGAGGCCAACCCCAGATTTGAGAACAAAAATCAGCTGTTCCATACAAAATAGCTATCGGAATCGACAAATTTAAAACAACTATTTTTTTCTTTAATTCCGTGTTGGCCCCATAGAAAAGATGTTCATCAAACCCCTTTCAGCTTAGGATACCGTTTCTGAATAACCCTATGTACTGTACTATACCAGCCTTTTTAATAATCCACTGCGGGACGTAGGCCTACCCACGAAGGGTGATTGGGCTATGCTGGCCCAGTGCTGGTTGGTGGATTCACATACGCCATCGAATTTCTTCTACGGACGTATGAAGGTTGCCTCACGATGTTGTCCTTCACCGAAAAGCCAGAGGAGTGAAATTCCGTACAGAAATTCCGAGGAACTCATTGGTACGGGACCGCGATTTGAACCCACGACCTCACGATTGTAAGGCTGGAGTCAATAACCCTTTAATAAAGCACAAATAAGTAAATATTGCATAATAAACTGTCATTACCATCTCAGGCTTATAACGTCCATATAAGACATACCTACAAAGTGGGTGAATATCTTACGCCGCGCTTGGCGGTACGTGGTCTCTATTCGGGAACTTATAAAACTACCGCAACGAATTCGATTCGATTTTTTTTAGAAAAACTATTCACAACAGTACGTATAAATCTAGAACATTTTCCTTAACTTGACAGGAAAATCCCCTTTCGACATTTCTCATTACAACAGGGTATTACTTACTACACCGATAAATACTAGACAATACGAATAAAGTTTATTTTATTTTCATTATCCATCTGACACAAACAGCGATGATTTCATTGAGAAAGTCATAATAAGTTGGAGAAATTAATTTCTCTAGTCATCGCCATTCAGTAAAAATATAATGTAAGCAGTGACTTAGAACCAGCACAAAGGGTATCATCCTGTGATTTATCTTTCAATGCCAATGTCTTGGGGCCAGGGACGAACCCAGAACTGCAGCGGGGCAAGAAAGTCCAAAGGTCACCTAGTAAATCAAGTTTGTGACGGAAACAAGCAGACCCTTACCTGTACCAGCCTTTTTAACAGTCCACTGCAGGACGTAGGCCTAGGCACGAAGGGTGATTGGGCCATATTCACCACGCTGGCCCAGTGCGGGTTGGTGGATTTGATTGAATTGAAACAAGCAGACGGATTTTCATAATTTAACTAACACTAATAACACTTTTGAAAAGTCATAGTCATAATATATCTATTTTTATAGGAATCCACAATGAAATAAAAAATCATAAAAGACACCTATTTTATTCACTAGGTATGTTTTTCAAAGCTGACAATCTGTGCTTAGCGGTGCAATACAGTCGAAAGCCATTAAATTAAATGGGTATCTTCTATCTATCGATAAAATAATTTTCATATCAAATCTTCTCAGAACTTCTAATAAATTATTTAATTTTCTAGAAACTTTACGAGACTAAATTGAAACCTGACTAACTACCAGTCACGCCACAGTTATGAACTTGTGAACATTTATCAAAAGAAATGAGTAGCACTGACTCAGGATATGTGCGAGGGGCGAGGGGGCGAACTAATGGTTTAAATGATGAAATCATGTCTCACAGTGTATCTGTATCTTCCACGAAAATTTGACTAATGTTTGGCACTCTACTAGACAATCGTACGCCAAATAAACAACATCGCTTCTGCTGACAGAAGTCGAGTTCAGTAACTGTTGAAATTGCTATTTTCTTAATTTCGCCCTAAAAGCTCAAGGTAACTTATTGCTTTATCTTAAAATATGTGAATAAATGTATGATTTTTATATTTTGCCATGAATTAATTCTCATAAAAGATAATTAGTTATGGTGATAACTAATTATTTTCTAAATAATGCTTATATATTCTTTTCAATGCCAGTTTGTTGTAATGTGTGCTAGATGTTTTACTAATTTTACTATAGCTTTATTTGTTCTGTTATTTTAAGGGTTCCGTACCTCAAACGGGAAAAAACGGAACCCTTATAGGATCACTTTGTTGTCTGTCTGTCCGTCTGTGTGTATTTCAAGACTCTTTATCTCGGGAACGCGTAAAGATATCTTGCTGAAATTTAAATTGTATACGTATATCTATGATTTCTTGCAGTTGTGTAAAAGAAAAACTTCTCAGTTATAGTATAAAAAAGTTAGAGCCGTTTATGTCGTAAAAAGCCGCTTATTTCGACACTCACAAAAATCATAACCTACAGGGTACTTCCCGTTAACATAGAACTATTAAATGTGGCGAGAAGCATTTTCTCAGAGTACACATGTAAGTTATCTTATAAAAGAGCTTCATCAGCAGATGCTAAACAGATTTTTAATTATTTTAACAATATAATTTTAATGTATGACGAAAAATTAAATACAAAGAAAAACTTTTTTTCGATGATATAGTGTAGAGATTTTAACAACTTATTTCCCAATTTTGTGAAATTTTCTGGATTTGTACGGAACCCTCGGTGTGCGAACCTGACTCGCAATTGTCCGGTTTTTTTATTTTAAATATATAGGTACACCATTTTGCTGAACGTATACTATTAAAAAAACGAATACGCAGGTAAATAAGATAAATAAAAAACTATGATATCTTAATCTCTTACTAGGTAACTTTTTACTAGTGACCTAAAAATGGCTCCGGAAAGGTGAATGTCCCCATCCTGAGTACCTCCCTGGGCCCGTCCCCCAAGTTCAAGGTTTGAAGGGCGATACCATCCATCATGTCTACTTACAAAGCAAACGCATTTTTCTAACTTCCCGTAGCGTGATCGATAAGTTAAGAAAAGCCCATTTCTTTATGAGCCCGTGTTATTTATAGTTTACAAAGGCTAAAGGGAAAATGTTGGCAAGAAAGTGGTGTAAGTTTTTTGCTGAGTTGGTTGTTTCTTCGGGATTTTGTACTTAACGTTGAAAGCTTAGGGCCCAAAACTAGAATCTTATTACTAACCTACGGTCTATTTGTTTTGGGTTGTTATTATTGTAACGCAGTAGATGCACGGCCGTTGTAGGTATGTAGTAACTATGATGTAATCAGCGTTGTTTACGTGATCACGCTTCTGGGGTGCTCTATTGTTTTGCGTTTTTTTTGGTGCCTTTTGTTTCCCGGTCTTTTGTATTCGGTTTTATGGTTTTTTTGTGTGTATTTGAGAATAATAGGGAAGTATCGAACTTTCATCTTGTTTACTTTGTCAAACACAATAGCACCGATATTTTCAGAACTTTCCAACCTGCTACTCTGTTAACAATAGCGTTTGTTAGATCGAGTAATGTCGCGACTCGTCTAGTAAATTCAAGACTGTAATGACGGATATAAATACGCCGGCTGACCCTTGGGGACTCCGTTATTCGTTTACCGTCGAAGCGAAAACATCTCGTGTTCAAGTGCAGTACCAGTGATTGTGAAGTAACTAGTTTGTGTAAATATCAGTGCCAGTGTGAAGTGTTTGTGCGAACAGTTGTGTCGTGCGTATCGTGATTTTGTGCAATAAAGTGCAACGTGAATAATCGGCGTTTTAACTGATTATCCAAGAACCCATCTCGTAACATTATAATAGCTCTCGTATTTTCGACCATGCCAGCCAGGGAGCTTCTTGGTACAACAAGTAGTATGTTCCTTGACGTTTATTACCAGTGTTACTACCAATCTTACTACCAGTGGTAAGAACGGTAAATTAATTACCGTTCTTACTGAGTACATCGTTAAAAGGTGACATCATTAAAGCATCACATATAGTTGCGGCTTAAGTTTGATCGACCAATCACAGTGGCCGGAGTGAATAAATCAAGATCTGTAATTGGTAGTTGACCAGGCCGCAGCTATCTGTGGGACGCTTAAACAAGAATCATCAATAAGGCCACCAAGTGACCAGCCTAGCCGAGTTTGGGGCCCTGTTAATCTAATTAGTTTCATTTAAAATTTCATGATAATCCTGTTCTGCAAACAATTTATAGCAAATTCATTGTTCTGTAAATAAAATGTTTTTCTTTCTTTCTTGCCAAAATAAGGCAACTACCTACAAAGTAAGTTTGTATAGGCCGAGTTGCTAGCCCTGGTGTTTTTAAGCTGTCTAAAGGCCCCTATTTCATAACTAAACCATTTTGTCTATGACTAAACTGTTAAAAAACCGAAGCCTACAATTTAACACTCCATCTACTAAACTAAACTGTTAAAAAACCAAGGCCTACAATTTAACACTCCATCTAAAAATATAAAGGAAATATAATTGAATCAAATGAATGGGAAAGAAAACGGTCCCGACTCTGGCTTGTGAGGTAATAAAATAAATAATTTATGAAGAATTGCAATAAATATCTTCCTAGTGGCACCAGACAATAATAATGAATGAACGTCTCCTTTATCTACATTTAAAATACACTCAATTTCGTTACTAATACAGAGATTTCCCTCCACATTGAAGAGAATGCGTACGCGAAACTAATTTCAGAACGCCGCTAGTATTAACATCCAAGGAATTTCTTTGAGAAAATATTTTCGACGAAGGCGCATATTTTTATTTCGTGAACTTTTACGCAACGCCGAACTGAAATTCCGCGAAAATGATAACAAAATAAAATGTAGATTCAAGTGGCAATAAAACTTTATTTTCATTAGTCATTTTCGTTAAATATATTAGAGGACAAACATAAGTAGTTTTGTTTTGAGTTTTCAATGAACTGGACGGAGAAAGTGGCGCGTATCTTTTGCAAATAAATACGAATAAATGTGTACTAGGAAAAATGATCAACGCAGTTACTTTGCCAGCTTTGAATTTCTAGAAAAACAAACAACCATGACTGAGTGACTACAGCGTCGTCGCGTCGTTGACATTACCAACAATAACTATTTATAGCATGACAACAGATGTTTCGCAATATAATTCAATCTTTTCATTCAAAATATTCTGTTTTCGTTCACGTAATGTTAGGTCACGTAAAACATTACATTAGGTACCCGTTCCTGTGCTATATTTAAAACACAATTTTAGTTTCTATCTTGGTTTCCATAGGTAATATGATAATAATATGGCTCATGATTAGTATGACTGATAAGAATAACTGTGGCAAAGTTACATTATTTTTTCTGAGAAAGACTTAAATTTCGCACACAATATGATGCTTGATTTAAGCAGATAACTTGTAATTTAAGTTGTACAAAAATACAGCTCTTAAATTATGCGTGCGTACCTAATAGTTCTAAGGTTGACCGCGTACGAGCGCTCAACCACAATTATAAACGCGGCTACGACCACAGCCACCGACGTTTTGTTTGTCCTAAACCTGTTCTTTTCCACAGAGTTATCGGCCTTTTACCGGATACGCTTCGGAGAGTGTGACCAGGAGTTGCACAATCTGGTCCCCCCTGCCCCTTTCTTCTATCGTACGGCTAGACGGACGCGACCAAAGCGCCACCCTTTTATGGTGGACATTCCGCGCGTTAGAACCAAGCGTTTCGAATCCTCTTTCCTCATACGAACAGCCGGAATGTGGAACGCTTTGCCTGAGTCTGTCTTCCCGTTAAAGTACAACGTGGGTGTCTTCAAATCCAGAGTAAATAGGTATCTTCTAGGTAAGCGTGCTACACCCTAGACCGCACATCTGCTTAACCAGGCAGTGTGTAGTCAAACGTGAACCTATTCGAAATAAAAAAAAAGGGTTATGGGAGATTGAATGTTTTTAACTACGAGTATCAGTCATAATAAGCCATATTTTCTTTCACGACAATGCATTGCAACTACAAAACGTTACTATTTATAGTTCTAGTAGGTAAATACATTTTATATGAACTTGCTCCAAATATACTGCGCGCTATTGGTACGAGACGGCAGCGGGTTTCGTGACAACGGTATGAAACAGCGGAAGAAACAACTTAATATGTGAACAAATGCCTACATATTTTAGGTACAATTTAACTGCAAAAAGCAAAACACCAACAACTTTGGCACACAATGCAAAAGACGGCAAATCCCAAATAAATCAGAAGAGGTCCAGTTCTCGTAAGGCAGTAGAAGAGGCCAGAAAACGCTGCGAATAAAACATCTTTGTATTTGTCTGTCTTCTCGGCCCTTTTGCCGGAGCAGATGTGATGTTCTTTATAAGCTGGAATGGAAAAAATGTCTATATATATAGGCCGAATCATATAAGTTGGCGGATCTAAAGTTAGCTACGAGCTGCGTAATAATCTTCAGCTTATCACTTATCAGCTTCAGCACTTATCGCTACCGACCTATCCCCCCTCACATAAAGTTGAGTGTTGGTTGAACTTCACATCTGCGGACTTGTATGATTTGGTCTATAGCTAAGTTAGCCTGGTTCTTTGATTTTTGACTGACGAACTACCGGAGGAGGTATCGATGGAGAGCATGAAAGCTCTATATTCAGAGTTCTTTATTTGGATAAAAAAACTATAACTTCCAATGTTGCTATGAAGAGCGGGCGATGTAACGTAGGTACGTAACTACGAAAACACGGTATCGTGCTAATTCAAAATCGCACGTGTATATGCGCCCTTAATTATGCCAATACAGTGAAAAGATGAGAAAATGTTTACCTGCCATTTTGTTTCAGATACCTACAAAATTATCTTTAAGGATATATTTGAAAATGTGGACTTGATTGCTTATATTATAACACAGAGTTTTTTTACTTTTCTTTTTTTTTCGAGTTTTATGTGATTTCTTAGAGATTTTTTTTTGATTATTTCAAATTTTGTATTTTTGTATAAACAATATTTGACACTGACACAATGCTGACACAAGTTTTTCAAAATATCTAACTCCGAGATCAAAGAGAATGGGATGAAATACCATCTCTATATAAAACCTATAACAAAGAGATCGTACTAGAACATGACTTACTACCTATATGACCATGCACCAAAAATAACTATTTATAAGTATTTAGAAAATTGAAGTCATTTGCAATCACATTGGAAACAAGCCACTTCCAGCCAGTCTTATTAAAACCATAGAAGATTGCATGCATATGCCCAGTAGTGGACCTTTTGCTAATTTATAAATTAGCAGAAAAACCGGCAAATGGTCTAAGGACTGGAAATAGTCACTTCTGATACCTCTGCACAAAAAGGGCTCCACGAAATCCTGTAAGAACTACCGGACAGTGGCGCTTACATTACACGCTAGTAAGATAATGCTCTATGTAATCAATGGGCGGTTGCGATCACACCTGCACCCACAAATACCAAGTGAACAGGCTGGTTTTGTCAAAGGCCGGGGCACTAGAGAGCAAATAGTCAATATGAGGCAGTTGATAGAGAAAAGTAGGGAATTTAATGTTCCCATGTTCATGTGCTTTATTAACTATTCGGAAGCGTTTGATTGTGTGAGATGGGAACCACTATGGACAATCCTTCAGGAAATGGGAGTACCTCCGCACTTAGTTCAACTGATCGCGAGCTTATATGATAATGGAGAGTCCATGGTTTAGGTGAATGATGTAGTGTCGGCGCCTTTTAAGCCAGAAAAAGGAGTTCGTCAGGGATGCATTCTATCTCCCCCTCTTTTCAATATTTATGGCGAGTACATTTTGAGGAGAGCCTTGGAAGGGTGGGAGGAAGGCATAATTCGGAGACGTACACAGATGGAGAAGGCCGCTATGAGCAAGATGACGAAGATCTGGCGAAACAGGAATATCTTCAACGCAACCAAAAAGAGACTTGTAAAAACGTTGGTATTCTTGATATTCTTGTATGGTTCCGAATCATGGTCATTGTGGTCAATTCGCGCGGTGGACCGTAAAAAGGTCGAAGGTTTGGAATGTGGTGTTGGAGGAGAATGTTACAAATACCGTGTACAGCGAAACGCACCAATAAGTATATTCTTGAGCAACTAAAGATTAAAACTAGGCGTTCCACAGTTTGTTATCAACGAGTGTTAACTTACTTTGGGCACATCGCTCGTAGGCAGCCAGATAATTTTGGTTGTAGTTGGGAAAGTAGATGGCAAAAGACCACGTGAACCTCACCTACCCTACCCGTTGGTCTGATCAGATTAAGTTAATAACCGTGCTTTCAGTTTCCACTGCTCTGGAAAAAGCCCAAAATAGGGCGGCGTGGAAGCTGCTCGTTACCGATTCCGTCAGAGCATTTCAAGACGGGCACGACCTTCAGTTATGAAAAGAACGAATAAGAAGAGAAGTTAGCAGAATTTATTATAACGACTCTCACTCATATCAAAATTTGTAAAGCAGCTAAAGTTGCAGATTGAAGCTATAAGCATACCTGATATTACAATATGTATAATGCTTATGTTTCTTTTTGGCCAGTAGGATAAAAATTTTGGACATCCCCCCGCCCCCTTGCAAGAGCAATTTCGTATACGTATTTTATATACGTCCGTGCCTCTAAAGCGAAACAATTTAACGTTCGCCAGGTCACATATTATTATTATAAAGACTGTATGAAGGTTAAATTATTTTTATCGTGCTTCACACACTAGGTGTATAGAAACTTTCTTTTTGTGATAAACATTTCAAAAATTGACGCGTTCGCAGGATTTGAACCTGCATCCTCTGGGACTCCGGCCCAGATGCTTTGTCCAATTAAGCTAAAACGCACTATGCGAAGGCGCCGAATTAGTGAAAGTGTTTATCATCTTTTACCAACTACTACATTGTTGGAAGCGCCATTTGTGAGAACTGCTTTAAAACCAGTCAGTCCCTTAATGTGAAATTATTAGAACTTCTTACCATTAACGAGAAATGACGCATTGCTTAATCAATTAAATTATTTTTATCGTGCTTCACACACTAGGTGTATAGAAACTTTCTTTTTGTGATAAACATTTCAAAAATTGACGCGTTCGCAGGATTTGAAATGTATGTATTTTTGTATGAAGGTTGACTATCGGCAAGAAAAAGTGCCTGTGGTCCACCTAGGTAGACTAAGATGGACCATCGGCATAAAAGAGCCCGTGGTCCACCCAGGTGAACTAAGCAGGTAGACCACGACCGATTTCTGAAAATAAATCCTGAAAACTTTATTGCTGTATAGCATAACGTTTTGATGCGAGCCCAAAAATAAAATAGTATTTAGATTATTTTTATGCTACTAGAATAAAATGCAACTTTGGGTTGACATTTTTTATTTTGTTAAATATTTAAGAGTCGCTTAAATATGTAAATACTGATAACAAAAATTACAGAATATGCTTACGAGTATTTACATCAGATACAACCAAAATAAGTGGTCCCATCAACGGACTTATATAATTATGTACTCGTATATTGAACGGACTGTAATAATTGCAAGTGCATTGCAATTTAGATATGTTGGAATATATTTTAAAATTTATTTTAAGTATTTTTTTATTACTAGCATTGACAAAATATAAAGCAAATACCACTTTGTAGAAGGGCGCACCCAACTGAAAGCCCGATGTAAATTAATATCGGTAAAGTAGCAGCTACCGCATAAAAGAGTTTTAAAAATACTCTCATGACCATTTCTGGGTATGAATAAACCATTTTTCCTTGCTTTCCCGAACAGAAGTCCTCTTCCCGTACGTACCCTAAAATAATAAGAATATTTTATTAAAATCAATCCCATTATATGGCGGGTGCTATTACCGCTAGACCACCACGGCTTCGGTTTCTTTAATTTCGGTAATCGCTGACAAACGCCTAGTCAAACTACGTAACGAGCGCTACAGAATTCTGCTAAAACTTTATATCCGCATCATTTCTTAAATTGATCCTCTGTCTGCAGCAGACTATGCAAAATATTTTACGGTGACCTAAGTATAACAGTATACTTATTCAAAGCAAAGCAATATAAACTACTTACGTGCCATTTTGATGCCGCGCTAAGAAAATCTAAAGAAAATTCTGGAATATTTCAGTTTTGCAGTTTCAGAATATTTGCATGAGCTTCGACCCCAATCTACATGCGATTGTTCAAAACATTATCTATTTTCTTTGTCGTGAAATAAGTTGATTCATGCAGAAATAGAGGTCTTTATATTTTGTTGCGATTTGGTTTTATTTTAATGCATTATTCTTTGTATTTTGTAAGCTTTTAGTGTTTCTTTTTATTTTAGTTATTCATGCTTGCTACTTGCTGTTTTAGTTTTAGTTGTTTGATGTAAACTTTGATGTAAATTGAAAAATTTGATGGAATAATGTCAAAGTGATGTCACGAAAGGCAAAAAAAGGACAAAAATAAGTTTTTATATTAAAGCTCCTTTTGTGTTAAAATACTAGATTGTACCTATTTACATAGGTACTTTTTCTTTCTTCTTTTGTATGAATTCACGAATTCACTTATTTCCACAGACTAGAAATACCTATTTACAATATTTTGGTAGCACTTTCAATATTTTTTATTACCCGATAAAAAATGGATGGGGTTCTCAAGTCGATGCGTATATTTTTTTTTGTTTATGACTACTAATAATAATAGATAAAATAAAATAAAAATAATTTATTTTAAAACATCAGTGTCAAAATTTGTGTCATATTTATCTCTGATATATCTGTCTGGTGGACGCGACGCGTGACCAAAATGCTGGTATTTATTTGGCTAAACGTATAAGCATTGCCATTCAGCGTGACAATGCTGCCAGCATGCTGGGCACGCTGCCAAGTGGCAGTGGGCTAGAGCATTTGGATTATCTTTAGGCCTTCAAGGGTCTGCGGATGATCCAATTGCTTTATATGTAGTAGTAGTGTAGGTAGTTTTAGCATATAAAGTAGTATTGTATCATATTGTAGTTAATAAAGGCACTTTTGCCCGTATAAAAAAAGACTCACTGTTTCTTAAGTTTTTTGAAATATAGGTATATTTTTATAGCTGTATATTGTAAAACAATTCAAAATTAAATATTAAATAAATACCAATAGTATAATAATATCCTTGAATTTGTCCGTCATCTAAAGATATACCAAGTATAATATGAATCGCAGTCACCTACAGAATATTCTTTCTAACATCACAGTTATTTTCAACGGCGTTCTCACAACAAAATGATGCATGGCTCGTTGAGTGATAGCTTTCAGACTTTGCCCTTCGGGTAAATGTAGGTATATTCTAGCTAGGTGAATAAAGTAAGCGAAATATATTAAAAATTGAACGATGTTTCTATCACAAAAGCTAGATTAAGTAGGTATTTTACATAAAAGAGTGTTTGTTTTATCCTAAGTTGATCTACGTAGACATTGTGTCGGCTTCATCTTCTTCACTTATTCTTACCTGGCGCTTGTAGCGTAGTTTGACTTGGTGTTTGTCAGTGATCATCGAAATTAAGCAACGTTCCGCACGGTCAGTATTTGGATGGGTGACCGCGGGTGGCATTTTCCAACTGAGCGCTTCCGTGGCTCGGATGATACGTTAAATTGTAGGTTATGGTTTTTTTAACAGTTAAGCCACGTCAGAGGCCTTCAAGTACTCTGATACCAGGGCTACCCATGCACCCGGCCTATACGAACTTACTTTATTTATTCCTACGTTATATTTGGGGAGGGGGGGGAGGGGGACGGCTCGCTTATTAAACCTGCAGCTGCGCATGCATTCCTTATTCTCTCCCCCGTCCTACGCTGTACGTACGTACTTACCAATAAGTATGTGGATCTCATTTGAGAGCTTTGTGGCTCTTTCGGCATTTTTCTGTAGTATATTCCCTGCCCACTGCTACTCTAACTTTCATCCTAATCCATTCGGTTAGTGAAAAGAGGGAAATCTTCTCCAGATAAAGGATTTTATTTTTGCTAAAAAATGTGTTAAAAGCAGTCAGCTATTTTTTTCGCGATATTGGGTTCGACTATCTACTTTGCTTTTTTTCTGATCTTATTACCCATTGTCAAAGATGTTCAATAATTATAATGAGTACCATAGAATAAGGACTAAGGACTAAATGAGTACAATGATATCCTATAATACGAGTATCTCCGTCGTTTATAAAAACAGCTGTAAATTTGTATGGGATGATTTTATTAGGATAATATACTAAACTCTACAAAAGGGTAGAAGATTTAGTTAAGACCATCAGTGCAGCCGCACCGTAACAGACGTAACACCGGAGTCCAGAGGCCCCATCTATCATCGCGACATCCACAGACACCGACTAATAAACTTATGTTGCTCTATTGCTAGATGAAAGTGCAACAACAACAATGGCAAGTAATGTATCAACAGTAATTTTTTTTGCAAAATATGGCATGACCGACTTCAACCGTGTACAGAATTCGCAAATATTTTGCACGGATCGATATAACAATTTTCTAAATTTTAATATAATGACAATACTACATTACTACTACATAGAAAGCAATTGGATCATCCACAGACCCTTGAAGGTCTAAAGATAATCCAAGTGCTCAAGCCCACTGCCAGTTGGCAGCGTGCCCAGCATGCTGGCAGCATTGCCACGCTGAATGGCAATGCTTATACGTTGAGCCAAATAAACACCAGCATTTTGGTCACGCGTCGCGTCCACCAGACGCTCAGAAAGACTTTTGAAAACGAGATGAGCTCCCGGCCCCCACGGACCCAAAGTCTCAACTCCAAATGGCTCAAATATGTAACCACTGCCGAGGTTAGCATATTTGCGCCGCTTGTGCTGCTCAGCCGAATTGGCCGCCGCTCCAGCCCTACTCTGAGTCTCAGGAAGATGTGACGGTGCCAAAGTATCGACGCAAGTTGCGTCCCATACTAAGGGCCGTCCACACTTCCATGGGACCAGCGTCATGCCGTCAGGCCTTTTGCCATCACCACGCGCCAACCCACTCGGTTCGAGTACGGCTGCGATATTGGCGGTGACAAAAGCCCTGCGTATGACATCGTTAAGGCTGGCGTGGCGTCCAATCCGACCAGCGCTTCTTGAGCAAGAGAGACCGTGGTGACCGAGCTGGTCAACTGCAGTACCACACTGACAGCGATGGGCTTCACAACACCTTGCACCCAAGCGTAAGCTGACAGCTAGACGAAATGCAGTTGGGTCTAAAAGGTTACCAGTATTGAAAGAGGGCAATGCTTGCAACCAAAGACCGGACTCCCATACAGAGACTGCAAGGATACGAGCGCGATCCGCGACGCTAGGACACGTGTCTAGAAGAGATTTCCGTGCTAGTTCGCAGATCGGCCGATCCCACAGTCTCTGCGACGATAAAGTCTTTGGAAGCTCGGTATTTGGGCAAGCGACCCTCCAAGCATTCGTTGCCTCATTCAAATGAGCTACATCTACGCCAGAATGGCCTAAAGATTTTTAAAAGATAAGAGAGAGGATTTTTTCAATCAAGTTCTGAGTACTATGAATGGAGGACAAGAAAGCTGGTAAAGCAACACTTGAAATTTGGCGGACCCCTAACCCTCCAAGCCTAACAGGCAAGGAGGCTTGTAGCCACGCCCTTTCACTCATGTCAATATTCAAAACCGATACTAGGGACTGCTTTACAACATCGTCTAAGCTCAAAAGGAGCTCATTGTGTTTCCACAATGGACTACATCGTAAAGCGTACATAAATTTTGGAACAAACAGACAACATCTTATAATGGTAAAAGCCATGTGGGCGTTAATTTTGAGTAGCCTATCAGAGGCACTCAAAAAATTTTGAATTTTTTCTTGAACGAAAGGCGGAAAAGACTCATCTAATATCGGCGAACCTAGAAGGCGAAGAGAACACTTAAGAGAACAATTTTCTTATTACCTATTGTTGATTTATCAAGAGCTGAGCCGATTTCTATAAAACTCAAATAAGACTAACTTTGAAGTATATATACTCATTCCAATAAAAAAATATATATTGAAATCGGTCTTCTGTATGCTGAGTGTGAGTTTTGTCTTAAACATGACGCGCTCTTCGGCGAGCGCGTGAGCATGTAATTTGTATTAACTTGTTGTGTTTCAAAAACGCGCCGCTAGTGGCGCTGTACATCTCTTCAAACAAATTACATGCTTACGCGCTCGCCGAAGAGCGCGTCATGTTTACGACAAAACTCACACTCAGCACACTGTGTAAAAAGTTATGCGTGGTTATACATAAAATATATACGCAAATCGCGTCGAATTGAGTACCTCCTTCGTTTCGTCGGTCAAAAACACTTTAGGGTTTGTATTATTAATTGTAAGGATAAACATCGGTACAACTGCACCAAACACCGTAACAGACGTAACACCGGAGTCCAGAGGCCCCATCTATCATCGCGACATTCACAGACACCGACTAATAAACATATACCTACACATTCCGAGACGCCAATATCCAAGTGTCGTCGAACACTGTGGGTGATGGAGGCGACATGATAATGTGAAAAATTAAAAATTGGTTTTAAAAAAACCTTTTGAAAAGCTTCTATAAATTGGTTTAAAAAGCTCCTAAAATACTATATCATAATTGGTGAAATCATCAACGTACAAAAAAATAAAACCTCCTCCTTTATGGAAGACGGTTAGTAATAAAAATGTAATAATGTATGTTTTGTGTAGGTACTGTGTATTTTACCGAACGTGAGAGAGGTTCTCACTTTTGACCCAACAATTTTGCTTTTATCTGTCCGAATGTGGATTCTTCTTAATTGTGACAGTTTTCAACGAATCTTGACGAAACTTGGTACACGTTTTCTTTACACTTTTTTTTAAGAAGATTTTAGTTTGTGGAATATTTCCCTCAAACTCAACGTTTTGACAACCGATTTTGACAATATTTGGCAAGACTTATTCACAATCAGTATGAGTCTTAAAAATACCTACATTTATTTAGTTAAGTTAAAAAAACCGGACAAGTGCGAGTCAGGCCTGCACACCGAGGGTTCCGTACAAATCCAGAAAATTTCACAAAATTGGCAAGTAAGTAGTAAAAATCTCTTTTTGTACTATCATCATCGACAAAAAAGTTTTTTTTTCTTCTCTCTTTTCTTGCCATTCATCGAAAATTATAATTTATCACAATAATTAAAAACTTGTTGCAGCAGGTGCTGATGAAGCTCTTTTAAATGATACCTTACATGATACGATTTACGCACTTTGAATTTTGAACCCATATTTTGTGAAAATAGGGCCTAGAGCCCTATTTTTTGTGATTTAAACAATAATTTACAGTTTTCAGATTTATTCCTATATGGGTATTCTGAGACAATGCTTCTTGCCAAATTTCATAGTTCTATGTCAATGGGAAGTACCCTGTACGTTTGATTTTTGTGAGTGTCGAAATATGCGGTTTTTTACGACATAAGCGGCCCTAACTTTTTTATACGATAACTGAAAAGTTTTTCTTAAAAATGTAAAAAAGAAAAACGTATATAGTTTAAATTTCTTGACGCGTTCCCGAGATAAAGAGTCTTAACATACGGACAGACGGACAATAAATTGATCCTATAAGGGTTCCTTTTTTCCTTTTGTGGTACGGAACCCTAAAAAACGAAGCAAAATCAATGTAAAAAAATTGCCAATGCATGATATAGATATGACAAATTCTAATTTATCACACATTTCAGGCATAAAATCTACTTTGCTATCACATTTTTACATCCTTAGAGAAATTAAATCACACATAAGCTTTTCTTTACTAATGTAAGGACAGAACCTGGCACTGTAACGTCGCGTTCACAGAGTTATTTTTCTGGTGATTAACGTTTCTATAACCGTTCGTTTATAAATAACCATCACGCGTGTCCAGCTACAATATTAGCTGATTATTAGGCCTAGGCTCCAGCAAAACGGAGCGAAGTGGAAATATGCGGAGCCAAGTAGAACAATCTAATCCATAACTTTATTGGAGAAAAACCATATTACCTTGGTAAAGAATAAAAATCTACGCTTCCGCTAGCTATCGTGTCTTACTGTGGGTTTGATCCCCACCCAGGCCAAATATTTCAAATATAAGTTTCTGCTCTGTGTCTTAGTTACTATCTATATAAGTAGGTATTTAATAATAAGTATATGTAGTATATCAGTCTCTGGCAGCCATATCACAAGCTTTGCTTAGTTTGGGGTCAGAGGCTGTGTGTAAGATGTCCCAAAATATTTATTTATTTTATTTTACTGTTCGATAAGCTAATATGGTATTTATGCAATGCGCTCTCTGTGACTCAAACACAAAACCTCATATTTCAGAAAAATCACATACAAAAATTATAAATCTACAAGCCCCGGCTTCGCACAGGTGTATTACACACAATAAACCTTCCTCTTGAATCACTCTTTTAAAAAAACTGCATTAAAATCCGTTGCTTTAGTTTTAAAGATATTTATAAGCATAGACAGCGAGAAGCAACTTTCTTATATACCTACTATGTAGTAATAGTGATTTTTAGAAGAAAAGATTCTCGGCTCAGATCACGATTGTGTTTTGTTTCTCGATAATATGCAAAGGACTCACGCACGGACTTATAACGCTTTGTCTAGCTCCGAAGCTTGTATTTTAGTGTTAATATAGTTCTAAATTTCTTAGTTAAAAATAAGGTTATAGATATCTAAATATCCGTAGAAGAACTAAAGCTACCAAAATAGCCCAACGGATTGGCAATTAAAGAGGCAGTGGGCAGGGCACATAGGGCGGAGGACTGATGACCCATGGGGATGAAAAGTTCTAGAGTGGAGAGCACGTATCAGCAAGCGCAGCTTAGGACTTCCTCCTATAAGGTGAACATCACCTTATTAAGATTGCAGGATCGCGCGGGATGCAAGCTACTTGCAACCGGTCTTATTGGAGATCCATATGGGAGGCCTATGTCCAAGAGTGAACGTCCTATGGTTGATGGATGGGATGATGTTTTAGAGACAAGAAGAGAGAAACTAGGTACTTTATTTATTTATTTATTTATTCAATTAGTACCGCATGCACGAATTACACTAATGATAATTATTTATAAATCAATTATATAAAATTAATGTCAATAATACAAATGTCAAAGAAAAATAATTCTAAAATAAAGAAAAATAACAGTCAAAAATACAACCTAATAAACAGATATGAAAATGTCCATGAAAAAAAAAACGCGTATAGAAAAAAAAACGCGTAGGTACGCGTATCTTCGCCTTACTCCGTTTTGGTAGAGTATAAGCTTAATAGGAGATTATTAGGAAGGACAGTTTGTCGTGATGCGAAGGTAAAACGTAAATAGATTAGAAATGTTGTGTAATTTCTGAGAAGTGATTCAGTTATCTAATTTTATATCACACTTCTAGAGGATGAGAATAAAATTAAGAGCAATGACATTGATATTATTTTTATTTTATTTAAATAATACGTAGGTATCTGTAGTATAGTATGTATACGTAAAGCAGTAGTGGCCTAGAGGTAGTGACACCCGCCTTACAATCGTGATGTCGTGGGTTCAAATCCCGGTCCCGTACCAATGAGTTCTTTGGAATTTACCTACAGAATTTTACACCACTGGTTTTTCGGTGAAAGAAAACATCGTGAGGCAACCTGCATATGTCCGTAGAAGAAATTCGATGGCGTATGTGAATCCACCAACCCGCACTGGGCCAGCGTAGTTGATATGGCCCAGTCACCCTTCGTGGGTCGGCCTACGTCCTGCAGTGGACTATTAAAAAGGCTGGTACAGTACAGTACAGTACAGTACGTATCTACCTACTATTTTTAGTATAGGCTATACTAACGTAGCGAAATAGAAAACTGTTTGATGTGTACATTATTATTAACAATTAGAACGGTAGGTAGGTACAAAGTGTATCATCTTTTAGTGCCACAACTAACGGCCTTATAAGTGAATTCTTCCAGACAACCATTGGACAGTATATCTCCAATGGTTGTCGGTTTCTTTTCAGATCACAAAAAATTATTAAATTTCTAGTACCTATGTATAAACTTTACACATTAATACTTTATTAATTTCTGTAACTAGGTATAACTATGCAGAAGTATTTATAAAACTGTAAAAAATTAAAATTTACGGCTTAAAACAAGTAGAATCAATTTATTACGGAAAAAGTTAATAATTACCTACAATAAATTCTAATGAATTTTAAAATATGTATTAAATATCCACACAGTAATGGTGGCCTAGCCAAAATATCCGTTGTATATATGTATAATATCCTATAAAAATATTTTTAAATGGCTCCTCTACATGAAAATGCGGGATTAAAGCATATTGGGTAAAGCAAATACACAAGCCATCAAATGGAGTACTGTAAAAGGAAGCTTCGTAAAATAAAACCTTTTGCAGAGTACAATACCATTATTTTAAATGAAAAACTGAATAAATATAGAATGCGAAGTATGTTTTCTATTCGGAAATATTTTCAGGGTATTAAATTTTACATAAGCAATTTTAAACTATAAAATGCCATAGATTTTACTCGTATAGGGTAGATTGTGCAATTTCGAAGCCATTTTGTTCATGCCTTCTTTCACCGATAATATGACACTTCTTGTTTCTTTCTTCCCTATAAAATACTTATAATTATGTAGTTGCTGTTTTACTACTATCTTTAATAACAACATCTAGGAAAATCGTTGATTCTTCAGTAGTATGATACAAGCACCTAATAATTATGTTTTGCAAAAAATTGCATGACCGACTTCACCCGTGCACAGAACCATTACATAGTATAAAACAAAGTCGCTTTCCGCTGTCTGTCCCCATATATGCTTATATCTTTAAAACTACGCAACGGATTTTGATGCAATTTATTTTAATAGATAGAGTAATTCAGGAGAAATGTTTATATGTATTATACACCTGTGCGAAGCCGGGGCGCATCGCTAGAACGCAAATATTATGCACGGACCGATGTAACATTTTTCACATTATTGATGATTTATCAAAAATAGCTCAGCCAATTTCGATAAAATTTAAATGGGACCAATGTCGAAGTATACTCTTTCCAATAAAAAAATAATTATTGAAATCGTACTACTATGATAAAAGCTATGGGTGGTTATACATAAAAAAATATTATATATCCGTACCGTACCAGCCTTTAATAGTCCACTACAGGACGTAGACCTACCCACGAAGGGTGACTGGGTCATATCCACCACGCTGGCCCAATGCAGGTTGGTGGATTCACATACGCCATCGAATTTCTTCTACGGACGTATGTCTACGTATTTATTTGTTAATATCTATTTAAGGCCACTATTTCCTGTTCTTGTCAGTTCATATTCGTGCAAGGTTGCCTGGAAGAAATCGCCATGGGTGATAAGGCCGCCATTTTATAATCATATTTTTTGTCGTATATATATGTGTAAATAGTGTTTATTTTTATATTGTGGTTGTAAATAAAGAGTTGTGTCTGTCTGTCTGTATGCAGGTTGCCTCACGATGTTTTCCTTCACCGAAAAGCCAGTGGTGTGAAATTCCGTACATAAATTCCAAATAAGTCATTGGTACGGGACCGGGGATTTGAACCCACGACCTCACGATTGTAAGGCGGGTGTTACAACCTCTAGACCACCACGGCTCGCTATAACGATATATATATACGCGTCGAATTGTATATCTCCTCCGGTGGTTCGTCGCTCAAAAAGTTATAAAATATACTACGTTTAGAGGCGCATTTCCACTTTGATTAGTGATGAGTGCAAGTGTTGAGTGAGTATACTCTATAAAATTTAACTTGATCTCTGCGACAGCTGTCAGAAAAATCACGCCTATAAAGTCCTGAATTTCTTAATAGTACAGACAGTACCTGTCAATGTCATACTTTATGGACATGCCGATTAGTAATGGACGACGAATGATCGTGACCACAGAGTTTTAGATAGAGTTTTAATTAAAATATCAATAGTTTATCCTGACGATATTTTAAATAAAACTTGATTTATCATTAATTTTACTGTCTATAAAATTTATAGACAGTTTATGTTTGATATTAACATTTTTTACACATGTAAAAAATGTTAATATCATAACATTTTTTACATGTGTAATTAAATTAAACCCAATTATATGTTACATTAGCATCGATAATAGTGAAAAACGTCGATAAATACTATCGTTACATTATTATGAGTATATAATTAATATCATAACATTATTTACATGAGTACATACTTGATCTTAAATAATAATAAGTAAATAAATTCCAATCTCACCTTCAACTACTCATTCGATTTCATTACAACATTGTTTGAAAATCGAGTTTTTTCCACCACTATCCCAACTCTAAAAATGTCAATCTTCAACTGTCGCAGAGATCAAGTTAAATTTTATAGAGTATAGTAAACACGGGTGGATAGCGACTGATTTGTGCGAGTGTGTGATCGACTATTAAACACTTACCACTTGCACTAACAAGTGTAAACACGCCTGAAGTATGCCAAATAGCTTGGAAATCATTTGTTGATTTTATGTAGCTATATTAAAATCGTAAACATAATAAAAGTCATTCTGAAGGACGATCACAACGACCTCCTTTCGATTTCACCAGGTGGGCCCATCAATATAAAACAAAAACAACATGTCGATAGGTGAGACATTTTATTATCTATAAAAAAAAATACTATCGTAAAACTACTACGTAACTTTAGAACTACTAACCTTGTCTTAAACAAAGCAACTATGTCAACATTTTAATAAAATATAATCTGTTATTTAGATCAAAAGTGAAACTTTTTATACCCCACTGAAACGTTTGTAAAACCGCACTGGCAACATCGTAAACCTAAGAATGACTCACCAGAGGTTAGGAATATGTAAATAAACGATGAAACACAGTTTTTAATACGTAACCAAATGACAGAAACGGTTTATGTACGGCAATATACGTTTTATAGGGCAAGTTTTTACAATCCCCGTTTCCGTCAAGTTACAGAAGCGTGCATGCGGCGAAGTAATCGTTTTCATGGAAGTGATTTTGTATTGCTTTGTTACTTTTTATGAGGGTAGGTCGGAAAAGTTGCCATGTAAAAAATGTATTTTAGTCTAACGTTTGTGTGCTTTTGTTTGATAGAGAAGTGGAAATTTTATGAAAATGTTCTTGTTAAAACTTTAAACTCTCTTAAAATAAGGAAGAAAAAAATAGAATATATATTAAATCACAGCAACTAGTTATTTATAATTGTTTATAAATACTCATGCAATGCACTCAGATGAGTGCATTGCGAGACGGCTCCGCGTGCTAGCACTCGCCAACTTGAGAAAGGTCGCCGAATGCGACCGAAACTATAATAGTCGTTACGACTATCCCTACACGTGAGTTCAGTCCCGTTATATATAGTATAAAAAAGAAAATTAAACATCAGTTTTCAGAGTCAAACATCAAAAGTTACATTGTTATTTTTCACGCACTAACGGCTATTTCCCGGATTTTAATTTTCATGATTAATACCTTGTTCTGGATATAAATACAAGTTCAGAGTCAGTGTAAAAATAAATCTGAGTAGACGTGACAAACTCTCTGAGGGCTTGATTTACGAGATAGTAAAATAAAACGGAGGATTAGATATTAATTCTTAGGAATATAAGTTCTGGAAAAAGTATTTTTAACTGTATGTAGGTAGGTGTTGAGTTTGAGTCAGTTTCTATAATAATTTGAGCATAATGTACTATACGCCCTTTGTTAGCTGAAAGTTTATAGTAAGTCTATCTATCAGTCTTCAATAATAAAATATAGAACTTATTCAATTACCTAATTCACGACCTATTTGAGTTGAGACTTTATTTTTATATACAAAATAAATCTCAACTCATTATCTCCACTGTCATCAAAATAATATATTCTATGAATAACTTCATTGTAGGTTTTTCTTCTAAGTCAGCGTGCTTAATCTTCGACTACAACGTCGCTTACTATCAGGCAAATTGGTGGTGCAGTCCAGACTTATAAGTGATAAAAAAGTTATATTTTAATATAGTTTTATTTTTAAAGTTATATTTAACCGGGAGCAAAAAACATTTACAAAGATCTTTCATTACGACTGGTCGACGCAACTCGAGACCAAAATGCTGGCCTCTATTTTGCCCAAAGGAACAGTATTGCTATCCAACATGGTACCTAATGGGGCCAGCATTTTGGAAACTGTGGCCGCTGGTAGTGGGCTTTTAGATTAGGGTTTTCATCGTCATCTATACATATTCTAAGTTAAAGTGTTTTTGAAGTTAAACTTCTAATAAAGTAAGTAAGTTCGTATAGGCCGGGTGGCTAGCACTGGTGTCAGAGTTTTTAGGCCGCCTGAAGGCCTCTGACATGGCTTAACGGTTAAAACAACCGGGACCTACAATTTAACGTGTCTTCCGAGCCACGGTAGCGCTCAGTTGGAAAATGCCACCCGCGGTCACCCATCCAAACACTGACCGTGCGGAACGTTGCTTAATTTCGGTGATCGCTGACAAACACCTAGTCAAACTACGCTACGAGCGCTACAAACTTCTAATGCGACTTCCAACAAGGTTGCGTTAAACGTTTAACGCTACCATGGAGGGGGTATGAAAACACTGTTGCGTTAAACGTAAATCAACTTCTACCCCTTCCTATTTTCATTTCCACATTACAAAATTTCACTTCTTCCGCGATGAGGGACTCTACGCACAATTTTTTTTTATTCATTTGTTTAAGTATGTAAATATAGCATAGTAGTTACAGAATAGAATAGAATGGAAAACGCTTTATTGTTCACACAATTTACAATAAAACAATAAAAGAGTACAATCTAATTAAAATAGTGCGATAACCGGCGGCCTTACCGCTTAGAGAAATTTCTTCCAGGCAACCTGATTAAGAGAAGAAAGAATTATAGAGGAAGGTAAGGGACGGGGTGTACAATAATGGCGAATTAATGAAAACAAAAAATGAATACACTTGAATAAAGAGTCATAAATATACATAAGATATATACATACATATCAATATACACAAGAATTCAATATTACAACAATAATAATACATACAAAAACATACTAATACTTAAATAAAGAAAATGAAATAAAAATACTAAACACATATTAATAAATATAATAATATATATAAATAAATATAAATTATATATTATATATAATAAATATATATATTATTTATTATTTATAAATAAATATATAATAAATAATATATAAATACTAAACACATATTAATAATATATAATATCGCAGGGGCGACTTTGTGGCGAGTCGTCGGTGAGTGGCGACACCGCGAACCCTGATTCCCTGGGGCTAAATGAGACCCCTGACTCCTCTCTTGTCTTAACCGGCCGGTTTGGAGTGGAAACCGCAAGAGCTAAGAACCTAAGCTCCAGGGTGGAAGTGTTAAAGGGCATAACGCCGCGAGTAGCGTCTAGTGAAAGCGCAGCACACCTCTCGACACCCTAAGCCGTCCACACCAATGTTGCCCCTCCGGTGCCAACTTACGGTAGCCTTTATGGGGGGCCCATTTAGTGGACGGCAAGTCACCACCGGCTACGAAATTTTGAAATGGAGCATATTTAGCGGGTGCCGTACCTCAGTCCATAGTCTAATTTTACAAAACATTTAAAATTTCACCAAAATAGCCCAGTTACAATATTTCAAGTCATTTTGTATGCCATAGTTTCCATTTCACTCTATCTTTTTTATATCTACCACTGTTTTTATATTTCGTAATAAAATTGTAAAAGGGGCCTCTCAATGTTGGCTTAGGCTCCATTGATGCCTAATAAAGGACCAGGCTAAGCCTGTGATTTCAGTATAATATAATAATAAATAAATGTAATAAATCAACTAAAAATGACTTTCTAACATGGAGGCAACTGCGATAAATAAACTTCTATGACTTGCTCCTTAAAGACAGCAAGAGAAGGAGCACGTCGAATAGGAACAGGTAGCGCATTCCATAACGGAACAGCTTGGAAAGCAAAGGACCTGCCGTACAATAATTCGGAGCGGGCAGAAGGAGTCATGAGGGTAAGGTTTTCTTTGGACCGGAGGGGAAGGGAGTGGGCGGAGTGTAGTTATAATATATAGTTAAGTTTATGAAATGTTAAATAAGTTTTAATTTAGTTAAAAGTAAGTTATTAGGTGGATAAATCGTGAAATTAAACGATGACACGACGCGGGCGTAACCGCGATAAACATACAGAATATTGCATACACACTCTTCGCCTCGCTTGATCAATGAGCTTACAATATCTCATTATAACGAAATGAGTTCATTATGAGCTTGTTATTTTTAGTCGAACCGATTTTATTGAGTCACTCAGAGCTATTAAGCCGTCATGGATTTAAAATCTATTTTAACGATGTCAGGTTTGTCGTGGTTTAACAGTGATTTTGAAATAATATCCGTACTTTTTAACGCCAATTTCAATTTTCGAAAACAGAATTACGATATGTTTCAAAAGTGTAAAAAAATACATATTATTATTATGTCGTATTAGACACGTCGTGTATTATTCCTTATTTGACGGAGTAGAATAGACGAAAATCAGTGTTGTTCTTGTGTGTTAAATTAAAAGATAAATAATAAAACAGTAAAATAATAAGGTTTTTGGGAATACTACCTACCTAACTAACCTACCTACTCTAACCTGCAAATGTTTGAGTGAGACCTATTGGCCCTTTAAAAGCTTAACTAAATGTTCTTCAGTTGCTAGTAAATTTACGCTGGCGCCTTTAAAATCGGCCACTTTGTAAACTTAAATACAGTTGTATGTGCATCTGGTGTGACTTATCAAGAATAAATAATTGGAAAAGTGGCGCGATGATGACTCGTACTATGATACAGTTAAGTACATAACATGCAGCTTCAAATTAAATATTAGGAGACATCTTACACACGGTCTCTGACCCCAAACTAAGCATAGCTTATGATATGGCTGCCAGAGACTGATACATTACATATAGATATTTTAAATATATAATTATATAGATAGTACCGATATAACACCCAGACACAGAGCAAATATCTATGTTTATCACATAAATGCTTGCCCTGGGTGAGGATCGAACCCACGCTTCTTTGATCCAGAAGTCAGGGTCACTAACGACTGAGCCACCGAGCCAGTCTGTGGTCGCGAAAAATGTTTTATTTCAAAAAAATTCCCACCGTTTACACGATAAATTAAAATACTGAGAAACAGAATGGGAACGAACAAAATAATAACACGGTTTAACGAGTACGTTTCCGTTATAATTAGGTAAATATTTCAAGTACACCCGTCACGTTCTTGACCAGATAACCGCAAAAATACTCCAGTAAATGTCTAGAAATAACGCCTCTATTTCTGAGACACGTGTCAAGAAAGATTGACGGGGACATGAGACTGAATAGTTAATGTGTGTCACGTTGGAAATCACGCACTTTGGACTGGTTGAAAAGGGCTAGTAGCTGGCAACATGGCAACATTCTCAGTCTAAGACCTGTCCCCAGCAGGTTCCTCTATGAAAACGCGAAAACGCGAAAATGTGAATACGCGAGAACGCGAAAATGTGAATACTCGAGATACGTGCTCCAAGTTGTGCTTTCAAGAATTGGGTAGTTGACTAGTATTGAATTAATTAAAAGTATTAAGATGAGTGAATTCTGCAATTAATTATGATTTATAAACTGAAAAATAACTTAAATTGGCTAATCCGGTTCAGGGATATAAATAATAAATATTTTGGGCCGTGTGTAAGATACACGGCCTCTGACCCCAAACTAAGCAAAGCTTGTGATATGGCTGCCAGAGACTGATATACTATATATACTTATTTTTAAATACATACTTATAAAGATAGTAACTAAATAACACCCAGACACAGAGCAAACACTTATGTTTATCCGATTTCAGTATTTTTTTTTATTGGAAAAAAAAGTTTAGTTCACCCGCGACAAAAATGTTTAGAACAACAAAAAAAATTTTTTGAGTATTGATGAAAGTCGTAGAACTAAAGTTGTTAGTTTCGATGTACAGAATAAGCCCCTAGAAGGATGCTAATTGATTAGAAATAACCCTGTATACTACTGGACTAATCGCGCACTAAAATTACGACATAAATAAATACCTCATCATCTCGACGTTTCGGCCGAGTTGCATCGACCGTGGTCACGGGTAGAGACCCGTGACCACGGTCGATGCAACTCGGCCGTCGATTAAAGCCGTCGGGAATGATGAGGTACTCGTATTTATTTATCTCGTAATTTTAGTGCGCAATTAGTCCCGTAGTATATAATAATAATGTGTTCAAATTGCGAAAGTTTAAAAACAGCAATAAAGATATGTCTCGTATTTTCAAATGGCACTGATTTAACCGGGCCGGTGTTTACTGTAGTTTAGTAATGGTAGCAAACAAGTCAGGCAGTCGCGATTTAGCAGGAGAGTAAACAGAAATGAGTTGTAGAAAAATGTATAATGGGTAATGAAATAGTTTTTTTGGTAACTAAATTTTTTTTTTAATTTATATGGTCAAGTTAGTGTAGGTCGGTATGAAATTGGTTGGTAATACATCTCTTTCTTTCCAGCTCTATAAATAAAAAGGGACGTAATATGTAACCGTTTCTCGAAAATTCAGCGTGTAACTTAATCATCATTTCAATTGTCTCTCAATCTACTGTTGGACATTTAGTCACAAATTGAATTGGATTGCGTATTCTAGTCTAAAAATACCCACAAAGCCAAAAGCAGTAAAAACACAGGTCCAATTTTAATAAAAAATTTGCTCTACCATCCACTCTTATCGAAGCAAACAAGGCTCAGACCTCTTGGGGCATAAAAAAGTGCGCAGTATTCCGCAAAAATACAAATCATGTCGCGCCTTACTCAGTTTTTATTCAGTTTTCTCCAGGAATTTCAAGGAAAATACAGGAATGAGAGCTATAGTTAGATGGTGATGTGTTGCTTTCAGATTTCAGTGACTAAGGATCGCGCTTCGGTAACAGCCAAGATTTAGCTATGGCTGCGTTTCCTGGGCTCATTTGTTATTTTTTTATTCACATTTGCACATGTTACATAAGTATCGTAGAAGATGAAATTATTTTTATCGTGCTTCACACACTAGGTGTATAGAAACTTTCTTATTGTGATAAACATTTCAAAAATTGACGCGTTCGCAGGTTTGAACCTGCATCCTCTGGGACTCCGGCCCAGATGCTTTGTCCAATTAAGCTAAAACGCTCTCTGCGAAGGCGCCGAATAAGTGAGTGTTTATTATTTTTACCAACTACTACACTGTTGGAAGCGAACGCGTCAATTTTTGAAATGTTTATCACAAAAAGAAAGTTTTTATCATAGAAGAACTTAAGTTACAAAGAAATGTCAGTGCGCATGACGCATAGGACGTAGAATCCGATAGCCATTTGAGACCAAGTGCCAGTAAGCATAGCGTAGGATGTCCAGGACATCCACCCACTATTAATCCCGGATATTGCCGGCTAGACGCGACTTGTATCTAGCATGATCCTAAAAGCTACCAAATCATAAGTAAATCTTAAAACTGTTGCTTAATAATTGGTAGCTTTGATTTAGTATTTTTAAATGACTTCAACTTTTAACCGCGACCTAAGTTTAAAAGTTTCGTTTCGAGCATTACCTAACTAATTTAGGTTTTGAGTCAGTTTTCATTTAAATTTACGTTTTGTATATGTACTATGTACCTACCCAGATATTCATTAATAAATCTCTCCACAGCTTTGTAGTTGGTTGAAATATGAACAAACAAACCCAATTTCGCACTGCAAAGAGATATAGTGTGATATAAGTTGATGATACTCATAGAGATGTAAAGAGAGTCCATCTACTTTTCCGGCGCGCGAGACACTTATATGAAGCAAAAAATTAAACACCGCAAAATGCATGTGAAACGTGAACAAAATATTGTAGAATACAGTATTGCGCAGTGTTATTATTGATACGGCTATTCAAGTTGTATTTCTGGAAATTACGGCAGACTTTTACTAATATACAGCGATTTTAGACTGCCGTAGCACCACATACTACTAAACCGCCTCTCTAGAATTTACGATTTTGACGAGCGTTTATCTATGGTGTTTTTCCCCAAATGGGCCCAATTTGAATTTGAAGATACAGCAGCCTTTTTTATAAGAAACCTGTGGTTGTTTGAGTGAGCGACGTATAAATAATACTCGTGAGCTCATTTATATTGATAGTCGCACCAAGTGATTTATTCTGCTCTGTAAGTATGGACTTGACATTTTATTTTTGTTTCTAATACTAATAATATGAAGTAATTTGTAATGGTAATTTTACGCGTAGTTGTGATATGGATCAGATATTCTAGTCTTACTAATATTATAAACGCGAAAGTTTGTGAGGATGGATGGATGTTTGTTACTTTTTCACGTAGATTAGAGATTGAGATGAATGATGAAGATTGAGATGAAACTTTGGGATAATATAGTTTATATATCAGAATAACACATAGGCTATAAATTATAATGATATATTGCGTATGCGGGCGAAGCCGCGGGTAAAAACTAGTATGAAATAAAGTCCCTGCTAGATCGAGACATATCCAATCTCCATCGATCTGTTAAAAAACCATTTGCTGAATAAATCCGTCAGCTGCCTTTTCACTGCACAACAATAAGCACATTGCATTTTGTGAGAAAATTTGAGTCTTGCGCGACCCCTAAAATTAGCTTTTCGGTTTATGTGGTTTTGCACGCATCGTCGTAAGGGGTTTATTTCATAATCTAAAGAGGAACGATAAGTGGCAAGAGCGTAGGCCAGTTTTTCATTGTAAGTGGGAAGCTTTTCCATGTCATTTTTAAGGTGATGGTAAAAAGAAGTCCTCAGAACATAAATGGACTTAAAAAGGGTACCATTTCCCCTAAACTAAAACTAAATAAACCACTACTACGTAAAAATCAGTTGGATCGTCCACATACCCTTGAAGGTCTTAAGATAATCCAAATACTCAAGCCACTGCCAGTAGGTAGTTTGCCCAGCATGCTGGCGACATTGCCACGCTGAATGGAAATTCTCTAAAGTTGAGCCAACTAAACACCAAATCATTTTAACATAATAATTAGCACATGTACCTACATAAAGGTAGAAGGAAATTGGAACCCGGATTAAAAGTTTTCAAACGGTAACAAAATTTTAACGCCTTAACTTTTGATTAGCGCCGAAAGGATCGAGTATATTTTATAGCATTTGTGTAAGACTTAGATTTTAATATCCAGTTACCTGTAGGTTACGCAGAACGTTACTTTCGTGGAGAAAGGAGGTCACTAAAAAATTATGAGGTTTTTCCCTATGTTTAAAAGAAAAGTTTAATTAAGTGTAAATAGAGACTGTTTGACATCTTCAGATCTTCGTAAAAACAAATGATAGATTCTTAGATTATACTTTTTAAAATTTAACTTGATCTCTGCGACAGCTGTCAGAAAAATCACGCTTCATAGGCGTTATTATATACAGTACAGTTACAGTATACGTTTTATCATTAGTGATGGGCGACGAATGATCGTGACCACAGAGTTTCAGATAGAGTTTTATTTAAAATATCGATAGTTTATACTAACGATATTTTAAATAAAACTTAATTTATCATTAATTTTATTGTATATTTTAATATCATAACATTTTTTACATGTGTAATTAAATTAAACCCAATTATATGTTACATTAGCATCGATAATAGTGAAAAACGTCGATAAATACTATCGTTACATTAATATGAGTATTTAATTAATATCATAACATTATTTACATGTGTACATACTTGATCTTTAATAATAGAAAGTAAATAAAATCCAATTTCTCACCTTCAACTACTCATTCGATTTCATTACAACATTGTTTGAAAATCGATTTTTTCCACCACTATCTCAACACTAAAAATGTCAATCTTCTCTGTCAATGTCACTGTCGCAGAGATCAAGTTAAATTTTAGTGAGTATAATTACTTTATCTGGTTATTAATCTAAGGATAGATTCATATTAAAATTTAATATCGCAAAAATAAGAATCTGTTGCAAACAAAAAGTTCATCGACTCTCAAAAAGTATAAATATGTAATAGATGTTTTTTTGCGATTTGATCCTATAGTTTTCCTGTGATCATAGTGACAAATATTATAATATTTTAGAATACATCCGACACGACGAGAAAGTCTCAGTCAAAATAAGTAGTCCCTGTGGAAATTGTGTCACTAATAATTATAATACATAATTATTTTGTAGAATAACCTCCATATTGTACGAGTACCTACTTCCGTAGAAAACAGACGTGGCAACTGAATATCCTTATTACACAACGTTTGTGACTAATAAACTGACGTAAGTTATAAGTAATTAAATAATATAGTTCGTGATTGTTATTATTATACACATGGTTCTAAAAACTTTAAAGTAAATTGACCAATTAATAGAACAGGAAAATTATGAATGGTTGTAACGCATCAAAGTTCCGAATATATATAATTACTAAATCGACGCGTTGGAATGGAATCTGTGTTCGAGGAATATGGTTTTAACAAAATGTTTAGGCACACTTAGCTACATATATTTCATTACTTAGATGTCAAATATATCTTACAAGTCGGCGGATGTGAAGTAAGCTACAAGCTGTGCGAATCCCACGTACCTACCAGCGTAGGACGTCCACCCACAAGGTGGACCTCATTAAGACCGCAGGTTCACTGGATGCAATTAAGTGGCTATCAACTGGGTTTATTGGAGATCTATAGGGTAGGCCTATGTCCAGCAGTGGACTTCTTACGGTTGAAACGAATATCGAACGAAAAATTCGATTCGTTTTAATTTATAGGTTTACCTAATGCAGTTGCATCACTTGCTTGTAAAATCAGAAGTCATTTATGTATAGTGTATTAGCCGCACCCGCGTTAACCCGAGATAAAAACTAGCCTATGTGTTAATCCAAGTTCTAAGCTACCTTCATAACAAATTTCATCTAAATCGATGCAGCTATATGTTCGTGAAAGAGTAACAAACACCCATACGAGTACATACTCACAACCTTTCGCGTTTATAATATTACTAGTTTTTACCCGCGGCTTCACCCGCATGATCAAATATCATTATAATTTATAGCCTATGTGTTAAAGCTATATTATTGCAAAGTTTCGTCTCAATCCGTTGAGTAGTTTTTGCGTGAAAGAGTTACAAACATCCATACATCCATCCATCCATCCTCACAAACTTTCGCGTTTATAATATTAGTAGGAAGTAGGATAGTAAGCCCTATTATAGAGGCGCCATCGTAATTATAATAGCTAAATAGCATAGTTCTGTTTCTTTTTCACTTTAGGCATCCGATAGAGAGAACGCTTCTGCTACGTTGCTATTAAATCTACGCTAGCGCGTCTATAATCGGGCTTAGTATATATATACTTAATATGAATAACAATTATTTCTTTATTTTTTCTCACGGCTAAACCTGTGATATCCAAAAACCTAAAATGGAAGATATTTCGAATATAAACTACTTAAAACGTATAATGAAAATGTAGATCGTGGAACCTTTGGAACGCTCCCTCATTTCGCTTTATGCAAATGCTAATCAAAACTTGTTCTCACCTTCATAACGAACGTCAAGAAGTTTCACATTTGTTAAGCTTATTCCACAAGGTTGTATAGATAATTGTTACTTAGCATGCAAAAATAATTTTTTATCCGATACATTTTTATTTTATGTTAAAACTTAAAAAACATTGATATTTAATTCTTAACTACCTTATGCCTATATAAATACATTGTACCTATATAATAAAAAAAAGGCTAACAAGATTATTTTTTGCAAAAATTAGGATGACCGCCTTCACCCGTGTACAGAATTCGCAAATATTTCGCACGGATCGATGTAGCACTTTTCACATTATTGTTGATTTATCAAAAATGGCTCAGCCAATTTCAATAAAATTTAACTGGGACCAATTTCGAAGTATATTCTTTCCAATAAAAAAATAATTATTGAAATCGGACTACTACGTAAAAAGTTAAGCGTGGTTATACATAAGAAAAAAATATACGCGTCGAATTGTATACCTCCTCCGGTGGTTCGTCGGTCAAAAATCGAAACAAATACTGTGTCCGTGTGGTAGGGTGCCAAGAACGATTGATTGATTTTGATTGTTTAAAAAATCTGTCACATATTTTTCTCATGGAAAATCCTTTATAGATACTACCCCACCCCGGGGGAGGCAGGGTGGTTATGTGGAGATCCCACCTGAGGCGGTGAACCCACTAAAAATCCTGGGGTGTTCCTTCTCTGCTCATCTGCGTCGGTATTGCGGGAACGCTTGCGCACACTTCCACGACCATCTATGTCACATGTGTGCCAACTAGTGTCAACTGTGCAACATTCCCTAAAACCTGAGGGAACAGAAAACGTCATTGAGAGGTTAACTTTTGTCTAAAACTCGGATTGCTGCTTGAAATTTAAGCCCGCAAGATATGTCGCTGCCGGCCATCTCTCATGACCCTCATTGTTAAAGCCGGAAACATACTATCGGACGCGGCTGACGAACGCGACTGACAGCCGCGACTGATAGGTATCTAGACTATGAAAGTACACTGAGCCGTGCATACTATCGGACATAAGTCGCGGACGTCACCTTCGGACGACCTTGAGCGTTCGTACGTCCGGGAGCGATCTAGCGCGCCGGATGTTTTACAACTGTGCTAAGTTGCGTCCGTCAGCCGTGTCCGATAGTATGTATCGAGCATAGCCATCGCTCTCATCGCTGCTTTGAAATGAGGCATCAGACATGGAGATGTAATATCTCTGGAACTATATGTTTACTGCCACTTTGGAGAACGCAATATCGGCATCGACTCGAAAAGAAAAATATTATCGCTATTTCTGTTTGTCTTATCAGAAATTTGATGAGAAAGAAAATAACAGAGATTGCCTTGATTGACTAGACTTATTATTAGAATCACCATTAAAGAGAAAGGTTTCATCTTTTGCTAATCATATATTATTATTATACTTTCTAATAAAAAAAAGTAAAAAAGAAGAATAAGAAAAGTAGGTAGGTGTTTCATATCCCGCCTATGAATTGATATTTCCCTATGCACCAATTGGACATATTTTAATTCGGTTAGTGCCACAGCACAATGAAGACCTTAATAAGCTCCTGTCGGATTAATTCTACTTTTTCATAGAACCTTGTATAAGCTAGAATAAAAAGATACAGAAGAATAATTTTGTACGATCAGTATACGTTTTATGATTAAATGTTTCATCATGTCCACTTGTACTGTATTTTTGTGTCGAAACATTATTTTATTTAATCATGTTTTCAATTATCATCCATTCTTATATTTTTGAAAATGCCAGGGTGTGATTGCTTGTATTTAACAATTTTTTGCGTCCAATATGGCAGTTCATAGTGTCCATAGACACGCTACATCTACAATATTTGTTTCTAAATTATAGCAATAGTAGCCAGCTCTTATTAACGATCATGAATTATTACAGATACTTCATGACCCCTGTGATTTCTAAATTTGTAGCATAATGTAGTCACACTCGATATCCCAGCTTTATATGTTGCTGTAAGAGCTGTATCAGGGACTCTACTTTTAGTCTGATAGCTCTCTAGAACGCACCTATGCACAAAAGGTCACAAGACCGAATAGCAGGATTAGAAGAGAGAGAAGAGAGGATTAGCAGGAGTATTGAAAATATGTATAATAATGTTGCGAACTGAACAGAACATGCCTTAGTATGCGTTTAAAAAATTAAGTAGAAAGGCTTTTTCTAAGTTTTCAAAAGTTGTGTTCCGGAAGTTAAGCCTCTGTCTTTTCATAATTTGTGGCATAACGCCACGCTGTAGCAAAACTCCTTTAATAGCTTTCAGCGGCAGTTTAAAAGCGTTTTATTAAAATTATTCCGGTGTTAATTTCATTTTTTGCCGTTAATGGGGCAAATGGGCCTAACTTCTGTACCCAAACCCTTTCGTAATGAAGTATGTGTTTGTTTTAGTAAATAAGCTAGGTCAGGAATGAATGTCGACAATATTAATAAAAAAATTTATGTTGATAATATAATATTTTTACAAAAAAGGAGAGAAATAATTGGACTTTAATAAAGTCCAATTATATATCATATAATTGGACTTTAATAAGTTTGTAAAAATATTATTTTGAAATTTAAAATATATCATTGGATCGTAGTGGTCTTGTGCTGGTAAGTCTGGTAACGCTTGCCTTACAATAGTCATGTTGAGTCAGTGAGTTAGATTATCGAAAAATATTGGACACAAATATTTTTTTCTTTTGTCAATAAAACAACAAATGGCAAAGATAAACCTTATCACAGTTTGGGAGTGGAGGTCTGACGTCACGTCTCTCACGAAAGTCTAAACATTCGTATGACACTCATGACGTCATGTGGAAATTTAACGGGCTATATCTTCATCAATTTCTGTTTGATTGACCAAAGAAAAATACGCCTCTAATAAAATAAATATTTTTTTAAATAATCTATCTGACGGAATAATTTCATTGTTCAGTCACCATGCGTATTGGTGAAGTCGTGAGTTGAAATTAAGGTCCTGTAGAACGAATGAAGAATGAAGAAGAAGAAAATTTTTATTTACCAAAACGTAATTAAGTTAATAATATCAATATAATTTGCCTAATACCAGTAGGTATTGTAGTTATATACATAGTGAAATTAACAGTGGGTCCCAAACTCGGCTAGGCCGGTCTCTTGAGAGCCCTTACAAGTGGAGTTATTCTAACGAAATTCGCGCTTTAACATTTAAAAAAGGGTCTTTGACAATTAGATAGTGTTAATAACATAAAATCGGAATCATAATTAAGTGAAATTAAAATACAAATTAAATGAAATAAATCAAATCGATTTAACATTTAAAAATTAACGCATGAAATTATTCAATAAAAATTGGAATTAAAATTAATTGAAATCAAAATTAGAATACAAATTAAATTAAATAAATCACATCAATTCACAATTAATTTAGCTAATATCATATTGGCATAACAAGAATAGGATCAACATCAAAATGAGATTAAATCAAGTTTCACACATCAGGCCTTTCATAAAACGTAATAATTTACAAATCAATCAGACTACGCAAATCAATGAACTATTAGATTAAATAAAAAAAAATCTCATTGGAATTGGACGCGGTACGAATTGTCACATCACTGGATTTTTGATGTCATACGTGACTCTACCAAACCGCACAGTATTAGTGTAGTGAATATGGTACAATAACCCTTTATGGGGATGGCTATTTTCAGTAGTAGTCTATCAAAAAGATATCAATGGTTTAGTAATCTAAATGGGCCTTCTTGCTCGTATGCTGGAAAACGATTGTGAAAACGAGCGTTTGGTTTTGACTGGTTTAAAAACAGTTTTCCAAAACATGTAAATAACTCGGCTATTTTTAAATATTCATGCAACATCAGTTTTCTTTTCTATTCCCAGCTCTAGGTCAGTGATTACTTGATACTGTAATTCAGTTTCTATCATTAGATCAAAGTTTTTTAATCCTATTTTTAGCTGTGTAATAGCTCTGTTTTCAATTTCATTGTAGTTTTGATACCTGATATTCAGTTGATTTAATTTTATTCGTAAAACTAAAATGGCTGTGAATTTTCAACTGAAAATATGATACGATAACGAGCTGCGTATCGGGTTTTTCTTTCGACTCGTATTGTTTTGTATTTCGAAATACCTAATATTCTAGGTGCATTTTCATTGTAATATCTTATTTGAAACGTATGAGTAATTTTTACCAATAATTGGAGCCCTTTTTTCATTTTGTTATTTAAACGCAATCTTAGAATAAAAAAATAGTTTTATGCGAAATGTAAGACAGAGATTTTTAAAAGATAATGTTTAATATTTGATAAGTATAGTAAGTATAAGCTCCAAGTAGCCCAACGAGCCATGGAGAGGGCTATGCTCGGAGTTTCTCTGCGAGATCGAATCGGGAATGAGGAGATCCGTAGAAAAACCAAGGTTACCGACATAGCCCAGCGGACTGGCAAGTTGAAGTGGCAATGGGCAGGGCATAGTGCGGAGAACTGATGACCGATTGGGTCGAAAAGTTCTCGAGTGGAGACCACGGCAAGCTCAGCGTAGGACGTCCACCCACAAGGTGGACGGATGACCTTATTAGGACCGCAGGATCGCGCTGGATGCAAGCCGCTATCAACCGGTCTTATTGGAAATCATTAGGGGAGGCCTATGTCCAGCAGTGGACGTCCTAAAGCTGAAATGATGATGATTTAAAATAATTATGTAAATCAGTTCATATTCGATATTAGTAAGTAATTGTGTACCTAATAAATAGATGATAAGGGTATAAGATATTGATTGTTAGATATCATTGAACAATTCAAATATTGTACCTACATTACATCACAATAGACTTGGTGACTGACTGAGTAAAAAATATAAATAGATATAATTATAGAAAGAAATAATCGGTCAAGTGCGAGTCGGACTCGCGGGCGGTTGTTTCCGTGCCGTATGGGAGCCACATTAATGTTATATTTAAATTATTTATTTTTCAAACACTAACAACTGAGCCACCAAGGCAGGCAAGTTATATTATAATTCCTCTTTATAATATTAGTATAGATTACGTTTTGAGTCATCTATCATGTTATGTTCAAGCCAAACTATTTTGTATATAACAACTGCAGTCAAATATAATTCACACATTGTTCCTGAAAGTTCTCTAGATACAACCTTGATTCATTAATGGATCTGTTATCAAAGGTATATTCCAGTGAATGATAACAGCGAAAAGCCCCAGGATGTTATTTATTTGTCATCCATTAGAGCATATCCAAAACACAATAAGTGTCTGAGGTTGGGCAATACAAATAAACAACTATGATTAAGTAGGTATGTGTTTTATTGCCCATTTATTGCAATTTATTTATGAACTAGCGACCCGCCCCGGCTTCGCAGAGGTGTATTATCCATATAAACCTTCCTCTTGAATCACTCTATCTATTAAAAAACCAGACAAGTGCGAGTCAGGCTCGCGCATCGAGGGTTCCGTACAAATCCATAAAATTTAACAAAATTGAGAAGTAAGTTGTTAAAATCTCTATACTATAACTATCGACAAAAAGTTTTCACTTTTCTCGTCATACATCGAAAATTACACATTTTAAAAACCTGTTTTAGCATGTGCTAATAAAGCTCTTTTATATGATACCTAACATGATACGATTTACTCACTTTGAATTTTGAACCCATATTTTGTGAATTTTGAGGCCCTATTTTTTGTGATTTAAATAAAAATGTACAGTTTTCAGATGTATTCCTATATGTGTCCTCTGAGACAATACTTCTCGCCAAATTTCATAGTTCTATGTCAACGGGAAGTACCCTGTAGGTTTTGATTTTTGTGAGTATCGTAACATGCGGTTTTTTACGACATAAACGGCTCTTACTTTTTTATGCGGTAACTGAGAAGCTTTTCTTTTACACAACTGCAAGAATTTATAGGTTTACGTATATAGTTTAAATTTCAACTCGATATCTTTACGCGTTCCCGAGATAAAGAGTCTTGACATACTCACAGACGGACAGACGGACAACAAAGTGATCCTATAAGGGTTCCGTTTTTTCCGTTTGAGGTACGGAACCCTAAAAAACGCATCAAAATCCGTTGGGTTTTAAAGATATAAGCAAACATGGGAACAGACAGCGGGAAGCGACTTTGTTTTATACTATGTAGTGATTCCTAAGACTTATATACTTATAGTTCACCTAGTAAAACATAGTTTCCAATTAGGTACACGTAGTTCATTAAGCAAGTCGTGGTGGTCTAGAGGTAATGACCCCGCCTTACAATCGTGAGGTCGTGGGTTCAAATTCCGGTCTCGTACCAATGAGTTCTTTGGAATTTATGTACGGAATTTCACACCACTGGCTTTTCGGTGAAGGAAAACATCGTGAGGCAACCTGCATATGTCCGGAGAAGAATTTCAATGCACTGGGCCAGCGTGGTGGATATGGCCCAATCACCCTTCGTGGGTAGGCCTACGTCCTGCAGTGGACTATTATAAGGCTGATACAGTACAGTACAGTACAGTTCATTAAGCTAAATATGCGGACAATTGCAAATCGGTTATTTTCCTAACTTAGTTAAGAGTCCAGGTTTTGCGTAGTTTACTTTTTAAACTTTCGCTGATATTCGACACAACAGCTGTAGTGTTCAATTTACGTGTAAGCCTGTACTAACCCCTAAAATATAATATCATCCAGTATCAAATTTAACTGTTAGTTCAAAATTAAATTTATCAAAATATTAATAATAATTTCATTGAAATGAAACTTCTAATGCGACTTCCAACAAGGTTGCGTTAAACGTTTAACGCTACCATGGAGGGGGTATGAAAGCAGTGTTGCGTCGTAGTTTTACTTCTTTCGAGCGGAGGGACTCCACGCACTATTTTCTTTTTTTTTCGCAAGCAACGTGTTATATCGTGGTTCTTACGGTTACTAGGATACTACCTACTCTATTAAATTTTTAATCGGACATTTTTATTGCACTTTCTACAGGATACAGGCTGTTGCTTTAGAAAATGTAGATATCAACACAACCGCTCTATCTCAGAAAAAAGAGGCGTTTATTTTTGGTCAAATTTGCACTAAATTTCCGATCCAATTTTACTCTTATTGGAGATCTACAGAGACTTTTGTCCTGGTGCTGACGTCTTAATATGACAAAAATAAAATTACCAATAAAAATTATAAAATAAATATTTTGGGACATCTTACACACGGCCTCTGACCTCAAACTAAGCAAAGCTTGTGATATGGCTGCCAGAGACTGATATACTACATATACTTATTTTTAAATAAGAATAAGAATAAGAATAAATTTATTTCGTGACCAGAATGTTGTTCCTTAAGCTAATTTTACTTAAATAAACTAGATTATTATTTATTACTTAAGATATCTAAATACATGCATTAATTAAAATTTATTGTTGATTAAATGAATTAAAATTAAATCGAATTGGGTACATGTTTTAGGGTTAATTATGAAAGATTTTATATTTAAATCGTATTTAGCTAGTTGTGAAGCACTAGCTTCCACGGTAGGATTCCCTGTGTTTGTGGAAGCTAGTTCTCTTCAGGGATGATTTGAAACAGAGGGTTAGTAGGAGTGAATGTTTAATAGTGTAATTGCTGGTGAGTTGTATGATCACAAGAATAATTATTATATAATAGTTCGTGTCAACGTTTTCAGTATTGACATTTGTTAAATTGATTTAAAGGATACAGTAAATACATACTTATATAGATATTAACTAAATAACACCCAGACACAGAGCAAACATTTATCACATAAATGTTTGCCCTGGGTGGGGATCGAAACCATGCTTCTTTGAGCCAGAAGTTAGGGTCACTAACCACTGAGCCACCGAGGCAGTCAACAAAGATTTCAACAGTAATTTTATTTATTACTAGCGACCCAACCCGGCGTTGCCCTGTTGTATAATACCTACATATAAACCTTACTCTTGAATCACTCTATATAAAAAACGCATCACAATCCGTTGCGTAGTTTTAAAGATATAAACATACATAGGGACAGACAGCGGGAAGCGACTGTTTTATACTATGTAGAGATAGTGATACGATATTATACAATTCTGAATTTATGGTGCAATCATTTTAGAATTCTTCTTTCATCGCAACAAAAATGGCAATATTACACAAAATATAAATGGAATTATTTTTTGTGGAATATAAAAAATAAAACGCTCCTTTAAAAAGAAAATCTCTAACTCCTATTCACATTGCATTCCATAAATATTGTATTAAACATTTAAAGTACAAACGTCTGCAAGTGCCTGCAGATAACTAAGTGTATGTCCTACGTGACTGAAAAGATTAAAATAAAATGTTTTAAAACGTTTTTATATTCTGGTCGGGACGTGAGCGGTTATCAGCCAGACCTCCCTGCCTCAGGACATGAATTATTATATACTGATATAAGGGATGCACTTGAGGACGACTCCGAGAGGGGGCTGATTAGTTTAAAGCTTCTTATTCTATATTTCTGCTGATATTTTGAAGTGAAAACTTATTTAGCGGCGTTGTGTAGTTTTTGACCTACGAACCACCGGAGGAGGTATACAATTCGACGCGTATTTTTATTTTTTTTATGTATAACAACGCTTAACTTTTTTCATAGTAGTCCGATTTTAATATTTTTTTTTTTATTGGAAAGAGTATACTTTGAAATCGGTCCCATTTAAATTTTATTGAAAAAATTTTATTTTATTTTATCGAAAACAATAATGTGAAAAATGCTACATCGATCCGTGCGTAATATTTGCGTTCTAGCGATGCGCACCGGCTTCGCACAGGTGTATTATACATATAAACATTTCTCTTGAATTACTCTATCTAATAAAATAAACTGCATCAAAATCTGTTGCGTAGTTTTAAAGATATAAGCATACATAAAGACAGACAGCGGAAACACTCTGTACACGGGTGAAGTCGGTCATGATATTTTTTGCAAAAAATAATTATTGGGATGGGTAAAAAATGTTAAGCCCGCGTCAGGACAGACGCGTAAAGTGATCTAAAATTCGTAAGACGGAGCGAGAATAGACCGCCGCGCGCCTGCGTGGCGTAGAGAGGAAGCAATACCCTTTCTCTTTATACCGCGCGGTTGCACAGGGTGCCTGCGCGAGTGTATGATATTGTATTTTCCCATATAAATACATTATATGTTCAAGTTTTCACTTCTGCCGGCACTCCTGGAGTGCAGCCCGTGGTTTTTTTTATCACGAATAAGTTTTTTTTAATTCCTTATTTCCCTCGCTTATATGCAAGGTCTTTGTTTAATAAAAATATTTTGTTTTTCCATACATATTTTAGATATTAATTATTTTAATAGGTACCTATTTATCCTGAGTATTTATTTCCATAATTATACATATATCTTATCCCCCAATTTGCAGACTTTTCAGCCCAGTGTACATACTCATGGTTCAATAGAACCATGCGTTGTCCAATTCAAGCTCCCAAAAGCTCTTCTATTTCTTTTTCTCCATCTAATTTTCCTCCATCACGAATAAGTTGGCGACCGACCACCAACTCGCCAGAATGTAATCGACGTTATGGTCGAATAAAAAGCACGTAAACTTGGCGATACTGTACGGGACTTTTAATAGTCCACTGCTGAACATATATACGAAGGGTGATAGGGTCATAACCACCCCGCTGGCCGAGGTCGGGTTAAAGGTGAACAGATATCGATAGACTCGTACATGGATAAATAGGCAGCACATACAATGTCACTGCATTGTATGAGCTTCCTCCCTAAAAAACGTCATCTTTATAAAACGCAGCTGAAAAGTGAAAACTCAGCTGTGTTCAGCGTTCATTGAATGTTGTTAATAATTGTGCAATCCATGTGCAATCATAATATCACCGAAAATATGCAAATTTTGTAGCGCTATCTTCTAAAGTCAATAATTTAGCTATTTACATGTATTTTTATTCACTAATACTGTTGTATACACCGTACACCGCACTATAAACCACCCAAGAACATTACGTACACCGCACTATAAACCACCCAAGAATATTACGAAATTAAATGTGGATGTTACTCATTATCTTAGTATGTTTATTACTTACATTTTCACGACTTAACGCATGTTCCGGTCCTAATGAATTTGGCAAGGAAATGTGTTGATGAAATGTAGACAGTTACGTGTAAAATATCATTGCTTGTTGAGGTGTAAATGTGTAATATACAAAAAACATTATGTAGGACGTACCTACACGATATTATTACTTTCTTGTAGAATTTATGCATGAACACAATGTTATCAAATATTGAGAAATTGTTGTTAAAAATTTATAGAGCATTCCTTAGTTATTTTATCCATCACAAAATACGATTAAACATAAATTCCAATAAAAAAATTAATATCATACTATAACCTAAAATATAGTTAAAGATACCCAAAAATGCATGGCTAATATTTAAAACAACTTTGAAACACCTTAGAAATAAAAGTTTTGTCAAAATGTCATATGGTAAGAGTTTCTTAAAATAAAGCTGTTTAACTATCGAAATATTTTTGCGAATTTTTCATTTAATAATTTTCCTTTTTCTTGAGGTTTAATTTCACCCCTATAAGAAACCTTCAGTACGGCCCTGGTGGGCATCAACCCAAACTCTGACCTTTCCACTTTCGCTTTCAAGGGACAAACCCTTGTGTTTTCGTGTATTTGAATTCATTAAAACTGGAATGGTTACCGCGCTCGCAAAATCGCCAAATTATGCAAAAATATGGGAAAAACAGCTAACAAAATTCTTTCTTTATTGAATACCCATTTTTGTGTTTGTAACACGTCTCTTTTTGTGGAAATAAACCTATCTAACATGTTTGTTTCATTCTGCGGAATTTATTAGCGGAAACCTAACAACAATAATCCAAAATTATAATTAACTTTTTTAAATTTATAATAAATAACTGTGTTACTTAGGTACATTTTTCATTTCATAGTCTACTAGAAAATTTGAGTTTATGGTATGTTTTGAAATAAAACTTCTTTCTATAAAAACACAAATACAATACAATACAAATACTCTATCAACTAATCCTGGTAAATAACCTACTTTCGTATTTACCTCAGTGCTAATTACAATTTTAAACTTTATACAGTTCAAAACCCTCCACATTTTAACATTTCACTATAATCTTTACGCACACACAAAAAACAATTTGATAAGAAATGTTCGTTGAGACTTCTATGACATATTAAAAAATAATAAAAAAACATGCAAATACTTACTCTCCAGCGCCATAAAGACCGCACCACCAATAATACTGTACAGCACCAAGCTGAATGTCAAAAACAAGTGCGTAAACCACCTTTTCGACAACACACGCAACTTATTATACAACCAGAAGGCTGTCTTTTCACCAGCACTCAATCCACTCTTCGCTGTGTTCATAGTAAAGTCTTTAAAACCTTCGAACTGCTTGAACATGAACTCGGACGCTTTATTGTGATACATGTGGACAAAAGGGTTGAATAATGGATGGTTAGGGTCTGATATGTGGGACCCAGGCGTCCCAGGCGCCTTCGGGAACCTGGGGCTTCCATAGTACACAGAAGCAGTTCTCGGCGTCATGGGTGCTGGAGCGTCAGGGATTTGCAGAGTGATTTTCGGTCGAACAGGCCGTGTCGGCGGCGGCGGCGGCGGGTAACTGGGCACATCTAGCGAAGCCATTTTTGATCTCTTTTAATACACAATGTTTATTGACACGAACGTAAAATGTTTGCGCGTTTGCACGAAGCGCCGGCGTCGAAATTCTTCGACAAATTGACAATCGCGTCGACGTGAGTAGACGTCCGAACTACTAAGTGGACACTGGTTTTATAAATATAAACCACGTTGAGAGAGCTTCCCGTTGTGTCATCGTGTCTGCGGATACCGAGGAAAACTCTGTATAACTGGATAATAATAGTTGTAGGTTTGTAGGCGAAAAAATATTGTTAAAGAGGCGTCTTAGATAAGTAGCCCTACGAGAAGCCAGATTTATATAAAGGGGTTTGAACATTTTTGTTGGGAAGCTGGTATATCCAACCGCCGCGATTTTGTTTTTGACCGACGAACCACCGGAGGAGGTATACAATTTGACGCGTATATATATTTTTTTATGTATAACCACGCATAACTTTTTTCGTAGTAGTACGATTTTTATAATAATAATAAATACCTAATAATAAATATTTTCGGACATCTTACACACGGCCTCTGACCCCAAACTAAGCAAAGCTTGTGATATGGCTGCCAGAGACTGATATACCACATATACTTATTTTTAAATACATACTTATATAGATAGTAACTAAATAACACCCAGACACAGCGCAAACACTTATGTTCATCACATAAATCTGCTTTACATCAGGCAGTGTGTAGTCAAACGCAAACCTAGAAATAAAAAAAAAAAAAAAAAAAATTTGCCCTGGGTGGGGGCTCTCAACCCACGCCTCTTTGATCCAGAAGTTAGGGTTACTAACCACTGAGCCACCGAGGCAGTCATATATAAAATATAGATAATTGGAAAGAGTATACTTCGAAATTGGTTCCATTTAAATTTTATCGAAATCAGCTGAGCCATTTTTGATAAATCAACAATAATGTGAAAAATGCTACATCGATCCGTGCGAAATATTCGCGAATTCTGTACACGGTTGAAGTCGGTCATGCTAATTTTTGCAAAAAATAATCTTATTAAGATCGCAAAGTTCTCTCTCGTAAATCTTTACATCCAAAGAAGTGAGTAACTCCTGTGCTTTAAAATAAATAAAATTAAATAGCCTTTATTAGCCCCTCATAATAATTATAAAAAATTGGATTACATAATTTGAAAGTTACATGAAACATAATACTAACAATAATTTATTCTTAAAATTAAATTTACTTATTTTAACTAGGGCACCCAAATCTTGGTGTAGGCCTCCTTCATGTCTCGCCATACAGTTCGGTCTTGCGCTAGACGGGTCCAGCCCCCCTACCGCCTAAGCAATAGCAATCGTAATAGCAATCGTTTATGACTTAATTTTAGTCATTTGGCACCGCCTATGTGACGTTAGCATCGACAAAATAGTTTTTTTTTTTTTTAACTTTTAACGTCATACATCGAAAATTACACATTGTTAAAATAATTAAAAATCTGTTTTAGCATGTGCTAATGAAGTTCTTTTATATGATACCTTACATGGTACACGCAACTTCACACCAGTATCCGCGCCATTTGCAGTCGGTGCCCAAAGCGCTGTTGGACAGAGCGGATGCCCTCTGTGACGCTGAACATGTAGCGACTGAGAAAGCGCATGTGCGGGACGTTTTAAAGAGAAATGGTTATGGTGTGAAAAAGCGAGACCTAGGTAGACGCAGGTATCGGAATAACGGTTTCGACATCGAGAGGCAGCCGGCTTTCATGCCTTATGTTAAAGGAGTGATGGATAAGGTGGGGACTTTGCTAAAGGATTACTCCATCAAGACAGTGTATACTCCCTTATCCAAATTACTAGGCCAAGTCAGAACGCCGAAAGATGTCATTCCTTTTCAGACTCCTGGTGTATATAAGGTGGATTGCAGCTGCGGTAGTTCCTACATAGGTCAAACGAAGCGTACTATTGATGAACGGATCAAAGAACATATCGCGGCAGTCAAAAACAGCCAGATACAGAAGTCTGCTATAGCTGAACATTTGCTTGACAGAGGTACAGGTCATTGGATCGAGCTCCACGGCCCAAAAGTCCTCTCCACGGATCGACACTATTTTTCAAGAATAGTTCGTGAAGCGGTGGAAATCAAAAAACATAACAATTTCCACCGGGAGGATGGATTTAAATTATCAGCGTCGTGGAATTCTGTCGTCGACAAATGTAAATCGCGTAGTGTAGGTAGAAGGACATTATTAGATACCGTCAGTGTTGTGTGTCGTGGTGACAATTTTTCAAGTTCAAGTTGAATTGGCGGTAGCAGCTGTTCCATACTCCAGTCTACCCGTGACCACGGTCGATGCAACTCGGCCGAAACGTCGGGATGATGAGGTATTTATTTATCTCTTAATTTTAGTGCGCGATTAGTCCCGTAGCATATTATAATAATAAATAATATTTAAAAAGACAAGTAATGCAATTTAACTCTTTGTTTGAAAACATTCAGTGATGGGGCGCGTCTGATATCCGCCGGTATTTATTTATCTCGTAATATTAGTGCGCGATTAGTCCCGTAGTATATAACACTATTTTTTTAATTACTCTAAAAGCTCACTGTTCTAATCTAAGTACGTTAACGAAATCTACCCTATGCTTGCTTACGAATTAAAATTAGAAATATACTTAAGAGTCTGCATCTCACTCACTCTACAGCTAAAACAAGCACAGGCACGAGATGACGATTGAAATAAAATTACTCATCTTAAGAACTGGGACTTCCTAAAATCAATGAATCTTATCTTCCGTGAAATATGCGTAACGTTACTTTTGAGATACAGTTTCAAGGAACTTCATCAAGATGAAGGTCTCATCTGCGACAGGACCGGATTTAGGGGACTGTAGAGGCCACGGGAAGCCGTGATGGCCTAGTGGAAATGACTCCCGCCTTAAAATCGTGAAGTTGCGGGTTAAAATCCCGGTCCCATACCATTGAATCCCTGGAAATTAATATGCGAAATTTCACATCACTGGCTTTTCCGTGAAGGAAAATATCGTGACGCAATCTACGAAAGTCCGTAGAAGAAAATCGATGGCGTTTGTGAATCCAGTAACCCGCACTGGGCCAGCGTGGTGGATATGACCCAATCACCCTTCGTGGGTAGGCCTACATCCTGCAGTACAGCCCTGGGGCTGTAGCCCTTGAGATTCAAAAATAACTGTGTAGGTAGGTAGGTACTTATTATAATACCGTGTAAGAGTTTCAATCCACTCGCCCCTTTCTTTAATAATAATTCATTTCAGACATTCTCACTACCTTTTTTTCTGTAAAATACAAAGTGGGTGTAGCTATAAGTCAATCTATTATTTATATTTTTATAATATAAAAGGCTTCCCTGAGTAACTGACTGACAGACAGCCTACAGACCAAACCACTTAAGATACAAACTTGAAATTTGGTATATAGATACATTGTACGACATAATGGAGTACTAAAGAAGAAAATTTTGAAAAATCGATCTCTAACGGGGTAAAACGGGCCCTTTTTGTTTGTATGTAACTTTTTATTCCTTATACCGAATGACTTGAAACTTTGTATGCATGCTTTACAGACAAAATAAAAAATACGTTTGTTCCTGTTTTTCCGAATTTTTCTTATCTAAGGGGTCAAATAAGGTCCCAAAGTTGGAGAAAAAAGCGTCAATTACCTACATCCAACCAGCCGAACGGTTATGATTGAAATCTGGTATGAAGGAAGCACACAGCATGTTTCAATACAGGAACTAATAATAGCCAGGAAAATCTATAGGGTTCCTTAGGGATAATCAAAATTAATCATGTTAGGCTACAGCCCAAACCGACGATATTTCATTTTAAGCAAGTACCTATGTACTTAAACAACACGGGCGAAGCCGCGGGTTTGTAAATCATTGTGCAGTATCTGTGTACAACATGATTCCAGCTTAAACGTGCTAAACCCTAGACCGCATCAAAAATAGCGCAGTAATAAACATGTTTTCAAAAAGTTACCTACGTAAATATTCCAATGTCAGCAACCTCAGATCTTGGCAATAAAATTATTAAAAAACACTTTTCTTCCCGCCTTTTTTATTAGATAACAAATTGAATGATTCAATAACTGACTCATCTCGGTCTGAGCTTTTTATTTATAAAATCCAGCAAAATTGAGAACATCAAAGTACAGTCAATGCCCTTTTTATATAGTTTGCTCATTGAAGTGTATATTTGGAGGTGGTGAACTTTGCTATTGATTCTTTTGGTCTGATTTTATCGTCTGAAAGGGGGAGTGCTGTAGCGTCGACTAACTTCGCTAAATGTGGCGCTACCACACGCGCGCCTCGAGGAAACTAGCGTCAGCCAATCACAAGCCGAGGGCTGCATCGTGCAAACGAAATTCTCAGCGGCGCGGCCGAACTATAATATCAAGATTACACTGTCGGATAGCTATCCTCGGACACAACATCTCAACATTCCGTATCTGGATATGGTTACTGATGAGTCCTCACATGGCTGCTTTACCCAATTTTAGCGGTGAACGTCCTAGGACAGTGGCCACATGTGGTAATTGTATCTTAGGTACTTACATGTTGGACGGCGGTTTGTTTTTGAGTTGGTATCTTTAGGTTGTACCTATATATATATATAGCACAAATATATATATATATATATTTGTGCTCATCATTTTGACTAAGTTTGACCATCTAGTCAAGCATGCGACCACGAAAAGCCACGAAAAGAACTCATTTCGACGTGTGAAGAAGTGACAGATATATACTTTGCCATAACGCTGACTCGTTCTGACACTACGAACGAAATAATTCGTGCCGCGCATACCACCCCGGCATGGGACCCAACCCAAAATCCCAAAAATAAAAACTACTATTCCATACAAATACTCGACCGACTCAACTTGATTTTTCTTACGATGTAGACCTCTACATCGTAAGAAAAATCATAGTCGCCATAATAAAACTTATTCATTATACCTACTAAGCAATATTTAGCACGGTCACTTTACGGATAGGTGAGCGCGGGTTGCATTTCCAACTGATAGCTACAGTGGCTCGTATGACACTTTAAATTGAAGTTCCCGGTTGTTAGCCATGTCAGAGCCCTTCAGGCAGCTTAACAACTCTGACACCAGGGCTAGCCACCCGGCCTAATACGAACTAACTATATAATGATGAGCATGTTGAGGTACCTCGGAAAGCTACCGCCCATTGCAAAATAACACTCTATACAGGGTTATTTCTAATCAACTAGCATACTTTTACTTTTGATCTGCGATTATTGTCAAAACTAAAAAAATTAAGCTGTTCCATACATTTTGTCGCGGGTAAACAATATTTTTCGATGGAAGAACGATTTTTTTTTAGTTTTGACAAAAGCCGCAGAACAAAAGTCGTTAGTTTTGATTTACAGAATAAGCCCCTAAAAGGATGCTAATTGATTAAAAATAACCCTGTACGTCCATACAAGATACCCAGTCCTTACAAGACAATATTATGTCAATGAGTTTTCTGAAGAAATTTTCTTAGAACTCTCGCTTAGTCATTTTGCGAAGTTTCTTTCGAAAATAATTTTCTCTGATGTGCTTAACTTACGTGTAACAGCTGTTGCAAAGTTTTTTAAAAACAAAAGCTCACTGTAAAATTGTGAGCTATTAATTTGAGAGCTTTTTTTGTAAATAAAAGGGCTGTGAATATAAGACTTCGCTTTTTATTACATTCATTCATTAGAAGTAGAACGCCCACTGCTGAACTTTGGCCTCGAATCTCCTATAGTTTCCAATAGTCGGTTGGAAGCTGCCTGCATCCAGTGAGTTCTTGTCTCTAATATTTACATCGTAAGTCCACATTATTACTACAATGTCATACTAACTGTAAATTCTGGCAGCATTGCCATTCAGGGTCCCTCAGAAGGATAACAAGTTCCTATACCTTGTAAAAAATAGCTTGATACGCGAGACAGTGACATTGACATACGCGTACTGACTCACGCACATCAAGTTTTAATTTTTAAAAGATAGAAACCAACATTGAGGAGTTGCACAATCTGGTCCCCCCTGCCCCTTTCTTCTATCGTACGGCTAGACAGACGCGACCAAAGCGCCACCCTTTTATGGTGGATATTCCGCGCGTTAGAACCAAGCGTTTCGAATCCTCATTCCTCATACAAACAGCCGGAATGTGGAACGCTTTGCCTGGGTCTGTCTTCCCGTTAAAGTACAACGTGGGTGTCTTCAAACCCCGAGTAAATAGGTATCTTCTAGGTAAGCGTGCTACACCCTAGACCGCACAGGTGGAACAAGTTAGTCGTCACTCCATACAAACGTCCATGGTACAATACACGATTTTTTAATGTTGAATATCTAAAACTAAGATTTAAATCAATTTATTGTGACATAATCTATGATTATTGCTAAAAATAACTGTAATCAAAACTATGCATTCAACTAAAATAAGCCTCAAAACATTTGAATTTTAACACTGATTTTAAGGAAACTTTAGGCTTAAATAAATCGCACAATAACTAGACTGAGTCCATAGTAATTGAGCAATAATCTTAGCTTATATATTCTCAAAGTTAAATAACTTTAATTTGAACTAATTCATTTAGCAGTTTTTACAGGATTCACTATGAGCAAAAGCCTTTACGCGCATTTTTACGCGGCCGTGTTTAGGTAAAAATTATAGTTCTATTTCACCCGACTGTGTACCCCGCGCGGGGAGCGGGACGGAACGTGTAGCGCGTGCTCCCAGCGCGGCCCCCGTACGCTACGCGGCTTCGGCCGAGTCCGGCCGCCATTCTCCACTAGCCCGTGCCCGTGGTGAGTTGGTGTCGTTGAACTTTGTGTTATCACGCAGAGTTCAACGACACCAACTCACCAGACCATATAATATCTTATATGATAAGGACGCATTATTCGACGATCGGACGATCATTGTTTTCAACTTCGGAAGTATTGACGTAGGTATATTCTTTGGACTTCTTGCCGGTTATTTGATTATCCTACAAATTGAACTATGGGTAGGTGGTGATTATTATTAGTAGTAGGTATTAACAATTGTACTGGGTAATTCTGGATTAACGTAGGTAGAGCGCGTTTGTTTACGCTCGCAGTGCATTATAAACGGACCGGGCTCATTTTGTCTTCTAGAAGGTACTTATCCGTTCCCCGTACGCGTTCTGGTGTTCGACTTCGCTTTTCATCCCGCTTGCTCTCGTAGCGTAAGTAACTGGCGCGAGCAGGATAAAAAGCGAAGCCGAACGTCTGAACTGTTTCATTATTCTGAGTTCAGAACGTTAGGTTAGATACACTTACGTTAGGTATATTTGTCAGCTTGTTTAGAAATGGGCCGGTTCCCAAAGTTGTGGAAAACGGGCAAATTAGTGCTTCTGAGGAAAGACGGGCGTCTTGCCGATTCCCCTTCCGCGTACCGCCCCATTGTCTTGCTGGATGAAGCGGACAAGCTATTCGAGCGTGTGATAGCTGCTCGCCTCGTCCAGCATCTTGAGAGGGTTGGTCCAAACTTGTCTGACCAACAATTTGGTTTCCGTGTGGGCCGGTCTACAGTTGACGCTATCAAGCGTGTCAAGGTCCTGTCAGACGAGGCGGTGGCCCACGGTGGCGTGATGGTGGCAGTGTCTCTAGATATCGCAAACGCTTTTAACACACTGCCGTGGGCCTGTATAGAGGAGGCGCTGAAACACCATAAAGCACCCCTTTATCTCTGCCGAATTATTGGCTCGTACTTTTCCGAGAGATACGTCTCGTGTCCGGGAAAGGACGGTCGACTGCTGCGATGGCAGATGTCGTGCGGTGCCCCGCAGGGCTCGGTTCTCGGGCCGGTAATGTGGGACATCGGGTACGACTGGGTTCTGAGGGGAGCTCTCAATCCAGGCGCCAACGTGACCTGCTACGCAGACGATACCCTTGTTACTGCCCTAGGCAAGACCTATGAAGAGGCTGCGCGACTTGCCACAACGACGGTAGAATTAGTGGTAGGGAGAATATCAAGGCTGGGGCTCCGGGTGGCGTTGAACAAATCAGAGGCCCTGGTGTTCCATGGCCCTCGTCGAGCGCCGCCAAGGGGTGCCAGCATCGTTATTGGGACTGGATCTATCGAGGTGAAGCCCACAATGAAGTATCTTGGACTTTGCCTCGACGGAAAGTGGAATTTCCGGGAGCATTTTGCGCAGTTGGTCCCTAGACTTACTGGTGCAGCTGGCGCTCTCAAACGCCTCCTGCCTAACCTCGGGGGACCGAAAGCCGGTAGTCGCCGCCTGTATCTTGGAGTGATACGGTCGATGGCCCTGTATGGGGCGCCTATATGGGCGGATGCCTTAAATCGTGAAACGGTCGCCTTGCTAAGGCGACCGCAACGTATGATGGCGATCGGGGTGGCGAGAGGCTATCGCACAATTTCTTTTGAGGCAGCATGCGTTTTGGCACAATCACCTCCATGGAATCTGGAGGCGGAGGTCCATGCGGACATGTATGCATGGCGCATGGAGCTTCGACAACGCGGGCACAATCCGGGATCCAGAGAGATCGAGTTGTGGAAAGCCCGAGCAAGAAGGTCCTTGATCGTGGAGTGGAAGGAGGAGCTGGCACAGCCGAGAGCTGGCAGCTGGACCATCGGAGCTGTCCAACCCGTTCTTGAGAACTGGTTGGATAGGGAGCACGGGTCGCTTACCTTCCGGCTGGTGCAGGTGCTTTCCGGGCATGGATGCTTCGGAAAGTACTTGTGTCGAATAGCCGGAAGAGAACCGACCACCGATTGCCACCATTGCGGTTGCGACGAGGATACGGCGCAGCATACGTTGGAGGAGTGCCCAGCTTGGGCGAGAGAGCGACGTGACCTCGTCGCAGTCGTAGAAAACGATCTCTCGCTTCCATCGTTGATCAATTCAATGGTCAGTTGCGAGAGATCGTGGGAGGCGGCCGTTTCCTTTTGCGAACAAGTTATGTTGCAAAAGGAAATGGCAGAACGCGAGCGAGAGATTCTCTCCGATCTCCCAATGCGCCGACGAAGAACAGGGCGTCGGAAGAGGGTCTTCCACGCTCTCCTCCAACCTCCATAAAACGGGGCTTGGGCGGCGGACTCGGGGGATTCCGTTGCCCGAGAAGCGTAGCCCCCGAGATGGCGCGCGCGGTGTTTCCGCGCGCCTCTCAAGGAAAGTAGGGTGGAGAAGCTCCACCACTAATCAGGGTCGGGTCTTAGGGATCAGCGCCGCTGGAGCCGCGGACGAGTGCGAAAGCGTCCCCGTAGCTCCAGCACATGGGCGTCAGGCAGAAACACCCCAGGGTTTTTAGTGGGTACACCGACCAGCGGCGGGACTCCCACATAACCACCTTGCCTCCCCCGGGGTAGGGTGGTATCTATAAAGGATTTTCCCTGGGAGAAAAAAAAAAGGTATATTTGTCAGAACATTTCATACAACTCTAATAATATTACGAAAAATATGTAGGTACCTACTTACCTACAGTATGATTTTGTTCAATTGAAAGGTGGTGGTTAAGATCATCATTAGGAACAACTTTTACTATGGGGCGTACCTAATTCGAGAAAATAAACACGTTTTTCTATATGTCGTAGTAAAATTTGATAAACCTTTTTTTTGCAAAAATCCTAGGAAAGGAGATCTTTCACAGTCCATACATTTTTGGGCTAATTCCGAAAGTGCCGGCCAAAGTAATTCATTATAGAATAATAGTAGTGCATATTAATTTGAGCATATTATACTATGGTACCAATCCTCTAGGACCACTCCCTGAGTAGTTATCGAATTTTTAAATTATTTTTTTTCATATTTTTTTCTCTCATTAGAGCTTTTTAATAATTAATTAGGATATTCTATTAGTACATATAATTATGTACATTTTAATTAGTAATTTTACTCTGTTTGGTATTATTACACAGAAAAAAAACCATACTAATAAGTACCTAGCCTCATCGCCAGAGGGCGCTGTAGTTTCAAAAGAGTTTTACCACAGTGTAGGTAGCACATTCTTTTTTCAAATTTTCATTCCAATCCCTTTATTTGTTTTAATTTGACAACTTATGGAAGCGAACGTATCGATCGGTTTTACAAAAATGGAAAAAGAGCAATATCGTTCGGTGATTAGATTACTATTTTTGGAAGGGAAAATCGAAATCAAAGAGCGCTTGGATGCTGTGTACGGTGACCCTTCTCCATCGATGGCCACCGTCAAGAATTGGTTCAACGAGTTTGCACGTGGCCGTATGTCGGTTTTTGATGAACCACGTCCAGGTGAACCGAAAACAGCTGCTACGGAGGAAAACATTAAAAAAATCCATGATCTCGTATTGGCAGATCGCCGACTGAAGGTTCGGGAGCTAGCTGAGACTGTAGGCATTTCAGAAGGAACAGTGTATCATATTCTTCACGAGGAACTCGGCATGAGAAAGCTGTCGGCGTGATGGGTGCCGCGTTTACTCACACCGGAAAACAAGTGCAACCGTGAGACCACATCGGAGACGTGTTTGGCGCTGTTTAAGCGGAATCCAGCGGAGTTTTTGCGTCGTTTTGTGACCGTCGATGAAACCTGGATCCACTGGTACACACCAGAGACCAAGAAGCAATCAAAACAATGGATCCAGACCGGGGAACGTGCTCCAAAGAAGGCGAAAACTGTAAAATCGGCCGGAAAAGTTATGGCCACCGTTTTCTGGGATTCACAAGGTGTGATCTACATCGATTACCTCGAGAAGGGTAAAACAATTACAGGGCTTTACTATGCCGATTTATTGGGCCGATTCGACGCCGAATTAAAAAAAAAACGACCCCATCTGGCGAAGAAAAAAGTGCTGTTTCACCACGACAACGCACCGGTTCACACGTCTGCCGTTGCCATGGCCAAATTGGTCGAATTACGCTACGAATTGCTGCCCCATCCACCGTATTCTCCAGATTTGGCCCCTTGTGACTTCTTTCTGTTTCCTAATCTGAAAAAATCTCTCGCCGGGAATAGATATGGATCAAATGAGGAGGTCAACGCCTCCACGGAGGCCTATTTTGCAGAGTTTGACAAAAACTATTTTTCGGACGGGTTAAAAAAGTTGGAGCATCGCTGGGCTAAGTGTATCGAACTAAAAGGAGACTATGTTGAAAAATAAATTGCCACTTTTCCAAAATTTTCGTTTACTTTTTGTAGGCTAAGTATTTATTGAATGACCCTCGTATTTCAGCCGTTTGAAATTGAGACATTGTGCCCGTGGTGGCCGGTCTTATTTTTATAAGTCTTTCTGAGCGTCTGGTGTACCCGACGTGTGTGTGTGGTGTTTATTTGGCTAACGTATATGCATTGCCAATCAGCGTGGCAATGCTGCCAGCATGCTGGGCACGCTGCTAACTGGCAGTGGGCTTGAGTATTTGGACTATCTTTAGACCTTCAAGGGTCTGTGGATGATCCAATTGATTGTTATGTAGTAGTAGTTTATAACGTTTTACATTATAAGTCTTGTACTTAGTGGTAGTTAATAAAGGCACTTGCTCTATAAAAAAAGTCAAGTACCGTTGCACCTTGCCACTGTCCAAACCTAACCTGACCTACCTACCTAAAGTATTATGATACCTTATACTTATAAATGCTTCTATTGATTAAGATACGAGTAAGGTTAGAGTGTACGGGTTCCCGCCTTGTCGTGGCGGGGGAACTTAGTAGTCGAGGCTTATGGGCGGCGCGGGAATCCCAGATAGAGCCGCTTCTCTGGGTTTCTTCTGAGACAGCTGAGAAGGCGGCGCTCGAGGTCTCCCGATTTTTTGAGTTTTTTCTCCCTTGGCAGCTTAGAAGTTCGCACTCGTGGTTGGGCCGCTTTTCTGGGCTTTTTAACTATGGCAGCTGAGAGGCTGGCCGGTAAGTTGCGTGCCTCATGAGAAGTGCCGCAACTGAGGCGAACTGAGACTTTTATCACTGTTCAATCCTAACCAAACCAACAGAAATGTATGTTCGTGTCAAGGTCACAGTTCACAGTCAAGGTTAATAACCTTAGAGTCAAGATACTTATACTCATGCCATACTACTCCTAAAAATCAAGTCGATTCGTTTCTTCGAATATTAGTATGGATTCTGTACCATAAAGGTAGAATAAAGAAACATGTTTAACCTCTAATGGTGGTATATTTAAAAATATTTTTAATGTCAGACAAAATTACGGCCCAGTAGGTATTAAACGTCATTGTAATATGTAGCATGGCATAGGGAAAAACCATTTAGTCCAATTTTAATGTCAGTTGTCACTGTCAATCCATACTAAATTCCCTTTTCGAGGAGCTGTAATGGTAAAAAGACAATTTGTCCCTTTGCTATGCTAAGCGTGACATTTATAAAAGTCTGCAGTCAATATATGTCACTTTTCATCTTATTACGTTTCGTCAATCCATATTAGGCCCAATTATGAACGCGCCATCGTAAAATTAATAGGAATGTAAAATGTGTTCTCGCTATCGAATCCCTAAAGAGAAACAGAAACAGAAATATTCTAATTAGCTGTTATAATTACGACGGTGCCTTGAAAATTGGGCCTATTAGCGTCGTTGTGATAAGTGACAGTTTCGCTAACGATTTTTTAAGGGAAAAATGATATGAACAAGAGAAGATGAATAACTGTCAAAAAATATAAAAAGGAACGGGATATAAAGTATTCTATGTCCTTCTCCTGGTTCTAAGCTACCTCCCCACCAATTTACAGCCGAGTCGGTTCAGCCATTCTTGAGTTATAAATGGTGTAACTAACACGACTTTCTTCTAATAAAATACTTGATTTTAATACTCGATAATTACCCAGGGATCCTAGAGAGTAGGTTTACAAGTACTAGCAAAATATCATAAAAAAATAACAACTCAATTAAAATTACAAAAACGATATTCAAAACTCGATAACTACCCAGGGAGTGATCGATGAGAGTTAGTCCCATAGTATAAAATGCTCAGAATAATATGCACTAACACTATGTCCTCATTAGTTATAATTTGGCCGGCACTTTTAGATTTAGCCCAAAAATGTATGGAACGTGAATGATGTCCTTTATTGGAGAAGCGAAGGTATCTGGATTGTCAAAATTTTTATTCATCTGTCCGGTTGTTAGTTTTTAAAATGGTTTTTAGTCATAAGCGACATTTTTAGTAGGCATTTATCAACCGACTGATAATATTTAGCAAAATAATAATAGTCAAAATCCCAACAAGTATGTAAGTAGGTATTAACCTTTTTTAGTACGTAACATTTTAAGAACGTATTTTACTCTTCACGAATTTTTGCTATGGGACCAACTGCGAAAACGCGAAAAATGATGAGCCGATCCGTACAATTTGTCGAGAATTAATTAACTTTTTGTATAGAACAGCTATTTTTTTCGATATTTCGCAGTTGGTCCCATAGTAAAAGTTTTTCGTAATGATGAGTAAATGCATCCTTATAATGACAGATATTTAAAAAAATAAGAATGTAGGTATTTCGATCAAGATCGAGCTGAGCATTTTGCTGCGAAATTGAACCGTACTGCTTTTGTTACTGAGAACATTTATGAATGTGCAATTTGGAGAACTGACTAAGTACCTATACTCGAAATTACTACAAAATGTGCTCGCGAAGTCTCTACTATTTGGATAACTAATTGACGTAATGTATTATTATATTGTATAATTGTATTAAGTAGATTAGATTCAATTCAATAAACATGCGACGTGACAACTCTACAAGGCAGGTATTCACGCAGCTTGGATTTACGATTACTCATTCAATATTATAGTGTCCGCGTTGAATGAAATGGCAGACGTGGGCGTGCGTGTCGAAATACGCATATTGTGATATTTCATTGTGTGCGCACACGCTACCTCTACTGCTCATCACCGAGTCTGTCTCTTTCTCGAGCTAGACAGTTGAGATAGCATTCATTTTAGCCACGCCCATAGAGGAGTTCGTGCCGTCAAATTGTTGGACCTTAAGATCAGGCAGTGTGTAGTCAAACGCGAACCTATTCGAAATAAAAAAAATCAAATAATAAAGTGCACTCGATCATGAAGTACAGCATTGTGTACCGAACATTTTGACTAAATAATATGGTACTTAATTTGCGTGAATCATTACGCGTATCACGTATGCCAATGTCAATGTCTCGCTTATCAAGCTATATTTTATAAGGTATAATGGTATAATACTTCTTAGGGAAGACTTTTTAAATGACAACGCATTTAGTTGTAGTGTTTTGTCTCGGTCTAGTTGAAATAAGTAGATATGTAGACATGCGAAGACACGATTTCTTTCAACCACATTTCAATCAATCTTAATTAGCTAGAAAAGCTACACTATTTCCGTATCTGTTGCCGAACTAGGCCAGTGTCTATGTTTCGGCTTAAAAATAAAAATCAGAGTTAAAATAACTGTAACGATTAAAAAAAACTCTCCTACCACATTGAAACTAGCCGTTGGTACGGAAAATTTTGTCCTTTTTTCAAGATACTTCGCATTTTATAGGTATGTAGGTACTAAATACCTAAAGATCAGACGAATTTTTACGACGGCCATCTGCCATCGAACGCCTTTTAATCGATCTAATAATAAGGAATTACAAATACCTGACTGTACAGGAAAATAGACAGTTTCTTGGTATTGGAACGGGATCGTCCTAAATAATTAATAGTTTAAAAAAACCGGTCAAGCGCGAGTCAGGCTCGCACACGAGGGTTCCGTACAAACACGTTGTTAAAATGTTGTTGTTGTTAAAATAATTAAAAACCTGTTTTAGCATGTGTTAATGAAGTTCTTTTAAATGATACCTTACATGATACGATTAACTCACTTTAAATTTTGAAACCAAATTTTGTGAATTTTGAGGCCCTATTTTTTGTGGTTTAAATAAAAATGTACAGTTTTCAAATTTATTCCTATATGTGTACTCTGAGACGAATGCTTCTCGTCAAATTTCATAGTTCTATGTCAACGGAAAGTCCCCTGTAGGTTTTGATTTTTGTGAGTGTCGAAATATGCGGTTTTTTACGACATAAACGGCTTCAACTTTTTTAAACGATAACTGAGATTTTTTTTCTTTTACACAACTGCAAGAGACCATAGATATACGTATACAGTTTAAATTTCAACTCGATATCTTTACGCGTTCCCGAAATAAAGAGTAGACGGACAGACGGACAACAAAGTGATCCTATAAGGGTTCCGTTTTTTCCGTTTGAGGTACGGAACCCTAAAAACACTAGAAAAACACACTTATTTGCCTATCTTCCGGCTTCATCATCAGACCTTGAAACCAAGTCGTGATCAAAGTTTATTACAAGACTTTTCTAATAAATCCAAAACAGCTAGATACGATTTTCCATCAAGAAGTTCCAGTCCATATCTTCCGGCTCCTTCATCAAATGAGTTCGACAGTACCATATTACTTATTGTATTGTCCAGCCCCCCGACCGCCTAAGCATTAGCAATCGTAATAGCAATCGTTTATGACTTCATTTTAGTCATTTGGCACCGCCTATGTGACGTTAGTCATCAATTGCTTTGCGCGGATTGCGAAAGCAATCGTTGAATGAACAACTTTGATGGCTAACGTCACATAGGCGGTGCCAAAGTCATAAACGATTGCTATTACGATTGCTATTGCTTAGGCGGTCGGGGGGCAGAACTACATACAGCTGCCAATTTTCATTACGCTACGACCCTTGAAAGATGGTTAAATTAGTTAGCTTAAATTCCGTTACTTAATAAAAGCGTGTTAAAAAGCTGGACTTACCTATAGGTCGAGTATAGGTCATAGGAATCATAATACAAGACGTCGACTTTTATAATTCGTTGTGAAGTTAGTTAGCTACAAGCTGCACAAAATCCTATCAAGGCAGCTTGAGTTTCAGTCTGAATCGGATATTATGACGTTTGTAGCTAACTTACGAGTGTGAGCTGCCGGGTATTGCGGCGTTTCGCCCCGCAAGCTGTTTGGCCCGCGGGGCGAATCGCCCATGACTCTTTTTGGAGGCCCCCATTCGGCCCGCTCCAAACGATGAGGGACTCGAGCTGCCAACTTGTCCATACAAAAACAATAAACTGTTAAACCTCTAAATATTATGATCCGATTTAAGTGACTTTTTTTCATGTAATCAGCACTTCAATAGCTAGGTTTATACGTCTCTGTTTTTACAGTTTTTAATGACCTCAAATTTATAAACCTCTAAAAAGTCTAAAAGTCACGTTTTTACGCAAAACTTTGGCTAAATAAAAACTTTTCTGAAAAGATTAAGCAATATTTCTTAAGCTGGAAATATACTATCGGACGCGGCTTACGAACGCGACTGGCAGCCATGACTGATATGTATATAGACTATGAAAGTACACTGAGCCGTGCACACTATCGGACATAAGTCGCGGACGTAACCTTCGGACGTCCTTGAGCGTTCGGACGTCCGAGAGCGATCTGGAGCACCGGATGTTTTAAGACTGCGAGTGCACATTGCTAAGTCGCGCCTGTCAGTCGCGTCCGTCAGCCGCGTCCGATAGTATGTTTCCGGCTTTAATCAAGCGATTGACGCCAAAAACATAACATTTTCCTATAACTTAAGGGGTAAAAAGAGTTTTCTTCCGGAAAGTAAATTTTGTCAAAAATGTACTGAAATTTTTCTCAATGCTCTACGGAAAACACTGGCCGATTCACGAGCCCCTTAATATCGATTTGTACGATCGGAATATTATAGCTAGCACTGCTAGCAGTGCCATAAATAGGGAGGTGCCACCGGTTCCCAGGCACGTAGACCCTGGGGGGCGCAAGAATGGCCAGAGCTAAGGCCTTATTGCGCAAAACAAGGGTGCAGTTATAAAAGCTCGAACACGGCGCAGAAAAGGCTATTTACGGCACTGACAGCTAGACTTGCAAGTTTATTCAGATAACGTAAGATGAAGTTGAACTAAATTAGTTGAACACTCACCTGGTGTTCGAGTTTGTCAACCGCCTGAAGGCCTCTGACATGGCTAACTGGTTAAAACAACCGGGATCTACAATTTAACGTGACATCCGAGCCACGTAAAAGCTCAGTTGTAAATTCATTCATTCATCTCGTGTCAATCGCTATTTCTTTTTTCCTTTTTTTTATGTTGTAAATGCCACCTGCGATCACGCATCCGAAGACTGACCGTGATGAACGCTGCTTAACTTCGATGATCGCTAACGAATACCTAAGAAAAGCCAATGGTGTGAAATTCCGAAGATTCATTGGTACATAACCGGGATTTGAACCCACGACACGGCGGGTATCATTACCACTAGCAGAGGCGGACTAGCACACTGGGCCGCCCTAGGCCAGTTAGCTCAGCCGCCCGTTTTTACTTTCTTCTAGAATTTTCTCAAAGGAGAGGGAAAGTAAGCTGATTCCAATTGATTTTATTGAAGATCTGTAGCCAGACTAGCCAGGGCAGGCTGATAAATAAATTAGAACAGGCTCTGAACTAGTAACCATCATCCTCAGTATCAACAGTATACAGGGTTATTCCTAATCAATTAGCATCCTTTTAGGGGCTTATTCTGTTCATCAAAACTAACAACTTTTGTTCTGGGACTTTTCCAAAACTCAAAAAAAAGTTGTTCCATAGAAAAATATCGTTTACCCGCGACAAAATGTATGGAACAGCTGGTTTTTTTTCGAGTTTCCAGTCAATAAAATTATTGTTTTACAAAAAATAGCATGAACAACTGAATATTTCGCACGGATCGATGTAGTATTTTTCACATTATTGTTGATATAACATTGATATACCTATATATTATATACTCGTATTATATAAATGAGTGTACCCATTTTAGCTAAAACTCCTAATTGGATCATTTTCATCATGTTTGTATGAACCTTCATATTCATATACTTTATTTGCTACTAAGTGTTTTAGGTACATTTAGGTCATATAATTATTTAAAGCTCTTAAGACTTAGTTGCCCTAGTCGGGCATTGCAAATACAGGGCTATACTGAATATTATAATATTGGTTCTTTGGTGTATTTAACATGAAAATACGACTTGTATACCTATTAGTTTTAGTTAATCCAAGGTTAGTAGTTAAGCAACAAATTACAAAAAAAAACTACAACATATGAAATTTTGAGCGCTGTATCAAGTCCATGGGGACAGGTGAATTTACTAGATCAGCGAGCGAAATTCAAATATTTTTGGGTTGTTTGGAATTTTTACTTTTATTGTAACTTTACATACCTAATTATTTTTTGCAAAAAATAGCATGAACCACTTCAACCGTGTACAGAATTCGCGAATAGTTCGCACGGATCGATGTAACATTTTTCACATTATTGTGGATTTATCGAAAATAGCTCAGCCGATTTAGATAAAATTTAAATGGAACCAATTTCGAAGTATACCTACTCTTCCCAATAAAAAAAGAATGATCATAATCGAACAACGACGTAAAAAGTTATGCGTGGTTCAAAGAACTTATGCATGGTTATACATAAAAAATGTACGCGTCGAATTGAATACCTCCTCCGTTTCGTCGGTCAAAAACTCATTTAGCCACGAATAGGTAGTGTTAACGAAGTATATTATTATAGTATATGTATACCTAAAAACCAAAATAGTGGCCACTTTATGCACATAAATCCAGTAACTAAAAACTAAGGTAAATTAATAAAATACTTAATTTTGGGCATAAACTGACAACTAATTCGGTTTACACGTGAATTTTACTCGTACCCCTCGTACCTACCTATTTATGACCGCTAAATAAGTGTTTATAAACTGAAAATGAGTAGTTAATTAGTAAAAGGCAAAAACCCAATAAAAATTTAATATCGCGCTGAGACGAACACTCTTGATAGCAAAATGTCTTAGTATAAATCGCCGTATTGTATCTTTAAATTAAGTTTTGACATTAGTTTTGGCGGGAAGCGGGAACGCGGAAAAATCATGTCGTTGCATTGTAATATTTTGTACACCTTGTGTTTTTATCAGTGATTATTAGTGAAAAATTGTGGTATTTCGTTGATTATGACCTGATTTACGTGCATGAATGTAAGCAAGCGATATAATGTGACGTATCATGTTGTTCCGTGTTGTTACCAAAACTCCATAGACGCCACTAGTAGAGTCTCCACTGCTTGAGGTATGACTTTGACTATGTTTGGACTTGACCGCGACTTTATTGGACTATATCGTGACTACGACTGACTATTTTGATAAAATATTATGAAAAATTATTAAAACTTAATACTTGACACTGGCAAATGCAAAACAATACGACGCCAAAACATAAAAGAAAAAGAAGTTTTGACATTGACAACAACTGATTGAAAGACAATCGGTTAAATTCAGTGTTACTAGTGTTATAATTGTAAAAGGAACATCTACGATTTCTAATTTATATTTTAAACTCCTGTTCAGAAAAACGCATCAAGTAGGATTTCATTAACAGCTACTTTAAGTCTAATAACGATTTCCTTCCGAATATTACAGAACAGCAGACCTTAACAATGAATAACAACCGTAGTAGGCAATTAACAATATTTCGTTATATTTTTTTAAATATGGTGGCATTTTCCAACTGAGCGCTACCGTGGCTCGGATGACACGTTAAATTGTAGGTCCCGGTTGTTTCAACCGTTTAGCCATGTCAGAAGCCTTCAGGCGGCCTAACAACTCTGACACCAGGGCTAGCCACCCGGCCTATACGAACTTACTTACTTACTTTTAAATAAATATCTAACTTTGCACCGAAAAACAAATGAGTCTACTAGAATCAAAAACCGCAAATATAGACAAAAATTAAGTTATCTATGGTCGCAAATTCAAAAAACTCAATAACGTCTTTTATAATTTTACTTTTCAATCAAAACTCGCATAATCCCATAGAAATCTTCATTTTAAAATTAAAGTGTGAAGCAAAACCAGCTATGTCCAATGAATTTATTTCAAACTCAGCAATGTCCTCGTGACCCAATCACAGCTCGTGATTTCGTTGCTAATAGTATGGCGGAATCTGGAATGTTTGTGCGAAGTCGTTTCGGTTTTTAATTAATTTTTACTAGATATTATTGTTTATACAGTGCAATAACAACAAAAACCAAATAATGGAATGTTACCCTCAAGTTGTGGATAACAATCTGGCACGGAAACGACGAATTAACTCAAATACTTAACTGGAAACAAAATCGCACCAAACAAGAGCGGTAAGTTACTTCATCTAATACGACACGATACTTTGAGATACTCGGGAAGAGATTTTTTTATTATTTAGCTTTTTTTAGGGTTCCGTACCTCAAAAGGAAAAAACGGAACCCTTATAGGATCACTTTGTTGTCCGTCTGTCCGTCTGTCCGTCTGTGTGTATGTCAAGACCTTTTATCTCGAGAACGCGTAAAGATATCGAGTTGTAAACTATATACGTAAACCTATAAACTCTTGCAGTTGTATAAAAGAAAAGTTTCTCAGTTACCGTATAAAAAAGTTAGAGCCGTTTATGTCGTAAAAAAACGCATATTTCAACGCTGACAAAAATCAAAACCTACAAGGTACTTCCCATTGACCTAGAACTATAAAATTTGGCAAGGAGCATTGTCTTAGAGTACACATATAGTAATAAATCTGAAAACTGTACATTTTTAATTCAATCACAAAAATAGGGCATCAAACCTCAATGCAAAAAACAGTGGGCTATAATTTAAAAGTGAATTAATTGTATCATGTGGGGTATCATATGAAAGAACTTTACTGAAACATGCTAAAACAAGTTTTTTCTTATTTTTACGATGCGTGATTCTCGATTAAGGACAAGAAATGCAAAAAATAATTAAAGTACGCCGCCCGCTCCCGACAACGTGCGACGCGCCCGCTCGGCGCTCTATTTAAGCCGTCTACCCGGCGCTCGTGAGTCATTCTAGCTCGACTGCTCGTCCTCGATGGTCTGCGATCTCTAGGTGCATAATCTACTGAACTTCGGCACTTCGCTCTAAGGTCATTACGACATAGTTCTGAATGAATTAATTAATCTAATACCTGCATGTAATTTAGGGATTTGTACGGAAGCCTCGGTGAGCGTGCCTGACTCGCACTTGTCCGGTTTTTTTTACTATGTTAATTAATTTCTCATTGTAATACACTTTTTTATTATTTAGCATATACTATATTTACTATGTTAATTAATTTCTCATTGTAAATAAACTTTTTTGTTTTTTTTTTGTTTATTGAATTTCATCTACATAAAAGGATCAAAATGTCTGGAGTATAGTTAACTTTATATATGGGTGTTTCATAAACCTACAATATCCATCAGAGTTTGCAACAAAAAACACAAAATCCCGGTGTATATTTCAAAATCAGCTAAGTCCATATTAAATCTCTTTTATTACCGGTTTTCTTATAGAAAGTATTATTAATTATTTATTGCGTATGTAGATTTTTTACTATATTTATAAATACAAGTTTTAGTAGCAGTAAATTGTAGCTGTCTGCAATCACAAAATTGTGATTTGCTGTTACTTTGCAATGGTGGACATTGCGGTTTTTGATTCTAGTAGACTCAAATCAATCATAAATGATTTCAGATCCTACGTTTCTTTATTTATTTGTTAGAAATCTCATATATTTCGTTAATAAGAAAGTTTCTTATAGGCCGGTTAGGTTAGGTTAAGACCTCTGACATGTCATGGCTCAACGATTAAAACCACCGAAGCCTACAATTAAACTTGTCACCCGAGCCACGGTAGTGCCTAGCTGTAATTGCCACCCACGGTCACCCATCTGAAAACTGACTGTGCTTAACTGAAAATTTAAGTTAAGCACGGCGTAGTTTGACTAAATGTTCTTTAGCGATCATTTAAGTCTTAAATGATTATGAACATTTAGTCAAACTACGCCTTGAGCGCTACACAGATTTAGTTGACAGTAATAATAAGTCAAAAATATTATTAGAATTTTTGTAACGTTTTGATGTTCAACGACTGTTTTTTTCAGGTTGAAACATTGCAACACTGTTTTCATCCATTGTATTGATATTTTTATAATTGCGATATTTGTATTATTTCACCTAGCTTTACGGCCAATATTATACTATGAAACGTGTATTTGTGTATAAAGATAAAAACGAAGAGAATGGCAAAGTTTTGGCGTTGGAAGACTCGATTGAAACCTTCAAAAACGCAATCAAAAAACACTTCCAATTACACGACGAAAACATCAGTTTATTCTATGAAAACGACTGTGAAATATATGATATTCGTTTAATTAGAGACGAAGATAAAATATACTTAAATCGCCGTTGCAAAAAACGCTGCGATATAGCCGAAAAATTCGACGAAAAGTTGAGCATAAAAGAGGAGCAATGTAATGCTGTTTCTGACTGGATAACGCTTAATGTCGGTGGTAAACACTTCACAACTTCTCGCTCAACACTCTTAGCTAAAGAACCTTCATCTATGCTCGCGAGGATGTTCGCAGAAGACAAAAATGAGTACTTAATGAACCCTAGTGCCACTGACAAAACTGGAGCATATCTGATAGACCGTAGTCCAGAGTATTTCGAGCCAATATTGAACTATTTGAGGCACGGTACGGTCGTTTTAGACGCGCATGTAAACCCTAAAGGTGTATTAGAGGAGGCAGTGTTTTATGGTAAGCATTGTTATGAAATGTATACCTCTTTGTTTCTCAATCAGCTTAGCAAGTTATGAAGAGCACAATATCATAGTGTCTTCGCCTTAATAGAGACTGTAGGAAAAGTGCTGATGACACAATATTAATTACTTTTTAGCATAAGGCTAGATTGTATTTTTGAAGGAATGTCTGCAATTTTTTAAACCAAAAAAGAACCAGTTCAGTGCTTAATGATAAGTTTATTTAAGAACGCCAAAGGCCTTTTGCCTAGATGTTTTTTATGATTGCACCCTACCCCTTTACAACTGGCTCAAAAGAATTGTGAGAATCGACAAATAATTTGGCACTAAAACCATATTGATTTTGTAAATGCAAGCGGTCTCATACTATAGTGCGGGATAAACATATAACCGCACAACTGTAGGAGACCTGTTGCGTTCACAAAATCACTATGGTTTTTCTTCTCGTATCAATTCTTTTTGTCCATTTCACACTTATAATATTGTGCTGGTTGTAAAGGGCTACCTACTCTTTATACCACTATTTCAAATAACACATCCTAAGCGCCACATCAGTAGTATTAGAATCAATATCCATAAACTCTGCTTATTTTCTCCTGGTAGTTTAATATTAAAATCCGCATTGCTAATGTCACCTAATTTTGTGGTTGGACATCGAACTTGCTAGGTGGTATGTGGACTCAACTCGAAAACATTTTGTGACCCCTTTGGTGATCAATCTTTCCTGCTATATGCCCTGCCCATTGCTATTTGAATTAGCCAATCTCTAGTTTTATTCTTCTATCAATTTTATTGGAGATCTATAAAAGAGACTTGTCCAGCAATGGCCATATAGCTTTTTTTTAAATTTATTGCAATAAAATTTACATGAGGTTATAAATCTTAAAACACTATTAAACCTAGCTTAGGTTTGACAAAAGTGTTCTAGTTCTGAACAGCTGATGAAAGAATATTTTCTAGCTCTGGTGCTCTATTTTAGACCAATAGCCTTCTAGGATGTATTGGTGAATGATCATGAAACCAAGTAAGAGCAGGCAGGCAGGCACTGGAAATCTATGTTAGTGCGAACAAAACCGCATAACATAACAAAGTTCATTTCAACCATTGAAAAATTTACTTATGATGGCATTAAAAAGTGTTAAATTTTCAATGTGTTAGATATATAAAGATCTATAAACTTATTTAAAAACAGATCAGACTTTTGTACAAAGAAGGAAAAATTTCCTTGACAGATAAATACTAATTATTTGATTCTGCTTGATATAAGTACGAGTACATCACTATATAAACAAATATGTATATATATCTATAAACAAATATGTATATATATCTTATGTGACTGCCTCAGTGGCCCAGTAGTTAACAACCCTAACTCCTGGTTCAAAAGTCCTTAAAGTTTAAAATCTTTACACTGTAAGGATTTTTATGAACATAGGTTTTTGCTCTGTCTGCATGTTTAATTTCTATATGAGTATGTATTTAAAAAAAAATTAAGTAGTACATAATATTATTCTATCAGTCTCTGGTCACAGTTCACCTCATATAAATATAATCAGATCTTTCGCAGAATCATGCTGGATACAAGTCGCTTCCAAGTCTTTTCGCGTTGGTCTTATTGTAGATCCGTAGGGGAGACCTATGTCCAGCAGTGGACATCATGTTGCTGATGGATGGATGGATGAGTCCCTCGCAGCATTACTCGTATCACAAACTGCTTTGTTTGGGGTCAGCAGATACCGTGTGTAAGATGTCCCCTAAAAAAGACAAATTAATAAATGTTTCTAATATATTCTAGGCATAGATTCCATGATCCCAACTCTAAACGAGCTGATAGAAGATTCCCGCATCAATTCCGGAAGCAGCCATCCGCTGTCCCGGATGGACGTGGTACATTCCATTATAAAGACTCCGATCACGTCTGAGCTCCGGTTTCAAGGCGTCAACATGGCCGGGGCAGACCTCAATAGATTGGACTTGCGGTATATTAATTTTAAGGTAAAAAACTCGTATACTGAGCGCCACACAAATTGGCAGATGAGAAGTTAGCCGCAGATGACACTTAGCTGTGATTGGCTAATTATTGCGTATGTGTCCACAATTCCGTGCTGCGTGTTGTAGTGCGTAGGGAGAGCACGGGAGGGTGTGGCCCGGCGTCTCGTCTCTCTGGTTCCCTTGAATGCCTACACTTCGGCTTTTGCGCAGGGCTCTGCGCATAACTTCCTATCCGTCGATTTGTGTGGCGCTCAATATATCAGATGTTATTGGCAAACATTAAAGCCAGTCAGTAGTAAGTAAGTAAATGTTAGGCGGTGGCCGGCTTGGACGCCGGCGAAGCTTGTTCACGAGCATGATATTCAGCTCGAGGCCTTGGAATCAGTGGACCAGCGTGCTGTTCGGCTCATAGGTAATGAAAATTTGCAAAATCATTTCATTGCCTGGAGCATCGCCGAGGGTTGCGAGACGGTCAATTTTATATAGGATTCATTTCGGAGAGTGCATCTGAGCTATACGACCTTATCCTACCATCCCCTTTTTACTACAAGTAGAAAGACGCCACATTGCCACCCCTACACTGTCGATTTTCCATCGATACATACGAAGCAGTTTGACTCAACATTTCTGATTTGTACCGCCAGGGAATGGAACAGTCTTCCTGTTTCCTAAGAGATATAATAAGTTAAGCTTTTCAAGATCAGAGTAAATAGATATCTTCTATTTAGGTCTGCATGCTTCATCGTCGATCACAACGTCGCTTACCATCAGGCGAGATGGTGGACAAGCGCGGACTTATTCGCAAATAAATAGTACATTGTTCATCGAGAGGAGAAAGTGACCGATTACCGTCGAGGGTGTCGTTTGAAGCCCGAGCCGTAGGCGAGGGCTTTAAAACACCCGAGATCGGGAATCGCACTTTCTCTCGAGTGATACATAGTGCTTTATACTACACCTACGAGGAAAATAAAAAACTAAATCTTCATCATCACTATCACTACTTATCATTTTGATAGTTTTATTTTACTTTTCTACGAAAACTGAATCCTCAAACAACACACAAATTGAAAATGGCGCCAATGGCGTCTGCAATTTTCACATGTTCTTTTTTCAAATTGTTTGACACCATCCAACACACAGCTAGTGGCCAGTGTCATTTTGCGAACTTGGAGATAAAAACTCACTGTAAAAACTTTTTGGCTTTTGATATTTAGGTTACCAGCGCATAGTCTTACCCAAAATTAAAAAAGAAAAACCACGTAAGAAATGGATTTTCATACACTTTTCTCTCCCGCTCAGATGCGTTTTCTCGCCGCATATTTGTTCGATATGCAATGACGTACTTTCTACCGTGAATTTGATAAAGTATCAAGGTACTTTCCGAGCAGGTGTAGTATAAAAAAAATTGTACCCGCCTTACTTTGCACGACGTCGCGCCGACTCGCTAGCGTTACAGTGTACTGTGACACTGTAACGCTAGAGTTACAGTGTTCCATACATAACTGACGAACGGACGTATTACTAAGCGCCATACAAATCAGCGGATGGGAAGTTATGCGCAAAATATGCGAAATATAGGTACACGCGGGAGCCAGAGAGACGAAACGCCGGGGCACACCCGTCCGCTAACCTCTACGCTCCCTACGCACTACGACACGCGGCATCGGCATTGTGCACACATGCGCAATAATTAGCCAATCACGGCCAAGTGTCATCTGCGGCTAACTTCTCATCCACCGATTTGTGTGGCGCTTAGTATACGCAAGGTTTAAAACCGTGCGTGGCCCTACAAAAAAACGCTTCGTTACTAAGGGGCCTGAGATGTCCCTAATATTTTTATTTATATACCTACTTAAATACTTAAAAGGCCCAATTTCAAAAGCGCCATCGTAATTTTAGTAGCAATTTAATATGTCCCTGTTTCTTTTTGACCGACGAACCAACCGGAAGAGGTACTCAATTTGACGCGTATATTTTTTTTTTATATATTACCACGCATTACTTTTTTCATAGTTGTCCGATTTAATATTCGCGAATTGACACGGATGAAGTCGGTCATGCTATTTTTTTTACAAAAAATAATTATTCACTGTATGTATCAAAGAGAGAAGACTACGTTGCTATTAAATTTACGATGTTGCCTTTAAAATTGGCAACATAGCATAATTTAATTTGCATTAAATTTTTAAACGAGCTAATAACCTAATAACTGCAATTTCAGTACGCCTGCCTTTCACGTTGCAACCTAAGTGGGGCCAACCTTTCGCACTGCTGCCTGGAGCGAGCCGACTTGTCGCACGCTAACCTCGAGGGCGCTCAGCTGCTCGGGGTCAAGGCGCTTTGTGCTAATATGGAAGGTAATGAGGTGTCATGATACGTGTACATACTATAATTAGAAAAAACCGGACAAGTGCAAGTCAGGCTCGCACACCGAGGGTACCGCACAAATCCAAAAAAAATCACAAAATTGTATTGGAAGTACGTTGTTAAAATATCTATACTCACTCATCATCATCATCGAAAAAAGTTTTTTTTTTCTTGTCATTCATCGAAAATCGTTAAAATAATTAAAAACCTGTTTTAGCATGTGCTAATGAAGCTGTTTTATATGATACCTTACATGATAGGATTTACGCACTTTGAATTTTGAACCCATATTTTGTGAATTTTGAGGCCCTATTTTTATGTGATTTAAATAAAAATGTACAGATTTCAGATTTATTCCTATATGTGTACTCTGAGACAATGCTCTTCGCCAAATTTTATAGTTCTATGTCAACGGGAAGTACCCTGTAGGTTTTGATTTTTGTGAGCGTTGAAATATGCATTTTTTTACGACATAAACGGCTCTAACTTTTTTATACGGTAACTGAGAAGCTTTTCTTTTACACAACTGCAAGAATTCATAGGTTTACGTATATAGCTTAAATTTCAACTCGATATCTTTACGCGTTCCCGAGATAAAGAGTCTTGACATACACACAGACGGACAACAAAGTGATCCTATAAGGGTTCCGTTTTTTTCCTTTTGAGGTACGGAACCCTAACAGAATAGAAAACGCTTTATTGTTCACACAATTTACAATAAAACAATAAAAAAGTACAATCTAATTAAAATAGTGCGACAACCGGCGGCCTTATCGCTTAGAGCGATTTCTTCCAGGCAACCTGATTAAGAGAGGAAAGGATTATAGAGGAAGTTTAGGGACAGGGTATACAATAATGGTGAATAATTACCAATAGTATTGTTAGAAACTACCATACTAGCACCTCTTTGAACAGATATCATAGTGGCAACACTACCGTTGGACTAGCCTCCTTACTGGAGCCTTTAAGCGGGTGCCGGCAGAAAGGTTTTGCGCAGCGGCCATGCTGTTTCTTTGAGTCATTATTTTGGTTATTAAAATTGAAGTACCAAGTTGTAATGGTTGAAAAGGGGAAAGTAGGTCGATCATTTAAGGTAATGTGTTGTATTCAAGCTATTTTTAAAATAGGATTCAAAATTAGAGCTAATAACGATAATGTTTCGCATTTGTATTCATGATCGTTTTCTTGTTAATTACAATAATGAAACTGATCATAGACGTTTTATTTCAACAACAATGTCGAAGATATCAGTATAAATATAGTTTAAAAAAAAACTAAAAATCACGCTTAGGAGTTATCCTTTTTTTATATATATACTAGTTTTTACCCGCGGCTTCGCCCGCATACGCAATATATCATTATAATTTGTAGCCTATGTGTTATTCTGATATATAAGCTATATTATTGCAAAGTTTCATCTCAATCCGTTCAGTAGTTTTTGCGTGAAATGCGTGAAAGAGTAACAAACATCCATACATCCATCCATCCATCCATCCATCCATCCATCCATCCATCCATCCATCCATCCATCCATCCATCCTCACAAACTTTCACGTTTATAATATTAGTAGGATAGGATATTATAGGATAGGATATGCATTGTCATCGTTCTTTGATAGGTGTGTGAAGTTTAAAGAAAATCTGATTGCTCAAAGTAGGTCAAAATCGAGCTCAAAGAGGTTGGTTACAAGCAAACATACAGGTGAAACTAATAAAAGCGTGTTAAAAATACAGCCAGGTCGTGTGGGGCCAGTAGTTACAACTTATATACTAAGCGCCACACAAGTCGACGGCTGAGAAGTTAGCCGCAGATGACACTTCGCCGTGATTCGTTAATTATTGCGCATGTGTGCGTGCCGCGTGGCGTAGTGGTGAGCACGGACGTAGGGAGCGGGCGGGTGTGCCCCGGCGCGAGTCTCTGGCTCCCGCGCATACCTATATTACGGCTTTTGCGCAGCGTTCTGAGCATAACTTCCCATCCGCCGACTTAGGAATTAGAATTTCCGATCGCAAAAATTGCTCCATTAACAATGAAATGTCAACATTTTTTTGTGCATTGATATTATACCACAAAATTAAACCCGTTCTCTTTAGTTAATCCTAAATATGTAAGTTCATTGACTAAAAAAAAACCGGACAAGTGCGAGTCAGGTTCGCACACCAAGGGTTCCGTACAAATTCAGAAAACTTTACAAAATTGGGAAGTAAGTTGTTAAAATCTCATAATCATCGACAAAAAAGTTTTTTCGTTCACTTTTCTCGTCAAACATTAAAAAAATTATCAAAAACCTGTTTCAGCATGTGCTAATGAAGCTCTTTTATATGATACCTTACATGATACGATTTACTCACTTTGAATTTTGATATTTTGTGTGTATATAGGCCCTATTTTTTGTGATTTAAATAAAAATGTACAGTTTTCAGATTTATTCCTATATGTGTACTCTGAGACAATGCTTCTCGCCAAATTTCCTAGTTCTATGTCAACGGGAAGTTTTGATTTTTGTGTGTCGAAATATGCTGTTTTTTAGAACATAAACGGCTCTAACTTTTTTATACGATAACTGAGAAGTTTTTCTTTTACACAACTGCAAGATACTATAGATATACGTATACAGTTTAAATTTCAACTCGATATCTTTACGCGTTCCCGAGATAAAGAGTCTTGACATACATAAAGATGGACAGACGGACAACAAAGTGATCCTCAAAACGAAAAAACGGAACCTATAAGGGTTACGTTAAGGTACGGAACCCTAAAAATGTCTTGATTCTTACGGTACAATTTTATTATGTTTGTGTTTTAGGTGCCAATTTGAAAGGATGCAATATGGAAGACCCTGCAGGTTCCAGAGCGCTTTTGGAAGGCGTGAACCTCAAAGGTATGCCCTTGCTTGAGCTATAGTTTGTTTCATTAGCGCTGAGAACTAGGGTCGCGATCCTTTTGCAGGTGCTGTACCAGCCTTTTTAATAGTCCACTGCTGGACGTAGGCCTACCCGAAGGGTGATTGGGCCATATCCACCTCGCTGGCCCAGAGCGGGTTGTTGGATTCACATATACCATCGAATTTCTTCTACGGACGTATGCAGGTTGCCTCACGATGTTTTCCTTCACCGAAAAGCCAGTGGTGTGAAATTCCGTACATAAATTCCAAAGAACTCATTGGTACGGGACCGGGGATTCGAACCCACGACCTCACGATTGTAAGGCGGGTGTCACTACCTCTCGACCACCACGGCTTACCCTTTGCAGGTACCGCAGAGATAACCAACCTTTGACGAATAATAGGTTTGCTTTAAAAATATCAATATCAAGTCCAACTTGTACAGAACAATAATATGAAAAACTCTACATCGATCTGTACAAAATATTCGCGAATTCTGTACACTGTTGAAGTCGGTCATGCCTTTTTTTGCGAAAAATATTTATTACAATTATTAATTAATTAATAAATAAATATTTGTAGACATTTTACACACGGTCTCTGACCCCAAACTAAGCATGGCTTGTGACATGGCTGCCAAAGACTTATATACTACATGTACATATTTTTAAATACATACTTATATGTATAGATATTAATGTAAACTATTATTTGAAAATAATTTTAAAAAAGTCATACACATTCTTTATTGTGTGAGAAAAACAACATTATACTCTATAAAATATAGCTTGATCTCTGCGACAGTTGTCAGAATAATCACGCCTATGAAGTCCTGAATTTCTTATTAGTACAGACAGTACCTGTCAATGTCATACTTTATGGGCATGCCGATTAGTGATGGACGATGAATGATCGTGACCACAGAGTTTTAGATAGAGTTTTATTTAAAATATCGATAGTTTATACTAACGATATTTTAAATAAAACTTAATTTATCATTAATTTTACTGTACATTATTTACAGGTGTATATAATTGATCTCAAATAATAGTGAGTAAATTGAATCCAAATTCTCACCTACTCATGTAACTTTGGCTCAATGGCCGTGTTACCAGGCCATAAACTAAAAAAAGCACGCCGCCATTATATATTATATACATTAGCATCAATAACAGTGAAAAACGTCCATAAATACTATCGTAACATTATTATATTTTATTATAATTTATTTAATTAATATCATAACATTATTTACATGTGTACATAATTGATCTTAAATAATAGTAAGTAAATAAAATCCAATTTCTCACCTACAACTACTGATTCGATTTCATTAAAATATTGTTTGATAATCGATTTTTACCACCTTTATCCCAACTCTAAAAATGTCAATCTTCTATGTCATTGTCACTGTCGCAGAGATCAAGCTATATTTTATGCAGTATAATTAGTTTTCGTTATATATCAGGTGCCAACCTAGAGGGTAGCAACATGGGAGCAGTGAACCTTCGAGTAGCGACCCTCAAGAATGCCAACTTGCAAAACTGTGACCTCAGGGCCGCGGTGTTGGCTGGTGCTGATTTGGAGGTAAATATTTACTTTCGCGATTTGAACACATTATTACTAAATACTACGGGACTAATCGCGCTCTAAAATTACGAGATAAATAAATACCTCCTCATCCCGATGTTTCGGCCGAGTTGCATCGACCGTGGTCACGTAATAATTATATTATGTTGACACTGCAAGAACAGTATACTTTAACTATTTTCATTCTTTGATGACATATGGAAGCTTGCTTTGGGGCAATGCCGCTGATGCTATTAAAACTATTTTTGTGCTGCAAAAGAGAGCCATTCATTATATTTACAGGCTTAGGCCCAGGGACTCCTCGAGGCTACTCATTAAATCAATAAATATCTTGACCATGCCTTGCCCCTTGCCAGTATATTCTAGATAATATTATGTATGCTCGAAACAATTGTAATAAATATCATAAAAAATGTGATATCCATAATTATAACACGAGAAATAAGTTGAAATTTGTAATACCAAAGACTAGGCTCAGCAAGATAGATAAATCTTTTCAAAATAATTGTATACGTTTTTATAATATATCACCTGTAAGCTTGACAAGTCTAAATGACAATCGGTTTAAACATATCATGAAAAAAAAATTAATAAAGAAAGCATACTACACCCAGTGTCTCCATATGTAAATCGACAGTTACCGTGTTTTAGGGTAAAAATTACGGTGTTTCTAGACCAAATTACGGTGAATTCACTAAAAGTGTACCGTGTATATTACCGTGTAATTTTTGAAAGAAAAAAAAACAATATTATTATGAAATGCCCCAAAACACTATATTTACATTTTAAATGATTAACAAAATTACTATTATTCTGAAACAGAGTCTCCTAGCACAACAGTATCTTTTTCGTGAATGGATTTATTCATTTTTGACAACATGTTGTTGGTTGGCCTGAAATCAACACAGTTTTTCCCATTTCTTTTAATGGACTGCTGGGTGAAAATATTCCCTTTTTTTTTTTGTTAGCAGTTTGTTTCTTTTCTTCGTCTTAATATCATTGACCTGGCTGAAAATACGCTCGCACTCGGCATTTGAATGCGGTACAGAAAGCACACCTAGCATAAATTGCGGAAGTTCTTTAAATTTTTTATTTCCGTCTGTATCTCTTAGCTCTAAAATCTGAAAAAAAAAAACTGTAATTAGTACATCCATAGTAATATCCAAATAAATAGGAAAAAAACAGTAAATTAAAATATCCAACCTTATGTGCCAAAATACATCAGGTTTTTCAGTTACACAGCCAGTGCCTGTGTCTTTTAGTTGTGTTGCAATAAATGGAAAATTTCTCCATTCGTTATCTAGTATTTGTTGTTTATCTAGCGTTTTAGGACTAACGCGTGGCAGCATGTTAAATAACGTCGTTAATGTGGATAACCTTACATCAGCCGATGCCAACATACACATTTCAGGGCGCAATTTAAAATTGAGCGCCTTATAACATGTCTAGTTACATTAAATACAACAAACTAATTCATAATGGTAATACGGTGGTTTATGACACGATAATACCATTATTACCTTGACGGTAGATAACGACTTGATTACGCTGCATCTACGGTAATTACCGTGTATATGGAGACACTGACTACACCATTGACGACTTCTTGAAGGATAAACTGGCTTGGAAACACATGACATTGGATAATATTGATTTATAGTTTTTAATTTTTGACATGTATTAATAAAATTGATTTAATTTATTGTAATTTATAATTTACTTTTGTTTATGTTATGACGTTCAAAAGTGTACTTTTTTTGTACCTATTTGATAAATAAATGATTGAATTGAATTGAATATGCTACCTGTGACCACGGTCGATGCAATTCGGCTGAAACGTCGGGATGAGGAGGTATTTATTTATCTCGTAATTTTAGTGCGCGATTAGTCCCGTAGTATATAGTAATAATGTAAATATTCACATTTTAAACAAAACCATTAACACTTTGTCAGCCAATCACGACTTTTTCGATCTAATTTTTAGGGTTCCGTACCTCAAAAGGAAAAAACCGGACAAGTGCGAGTCAGGCTCGCACATCGAGGGTTCCGTACAAACACGTTGTTAATATTATTAAAAACCTGTTTTAACATTTGCTAATAAATGTCTTTTATATGATACCTTACATGATACGATTTACTCCCTTTGAATTTTGAACCCATATTTTGTGAATTTGAGCCCCTATTTTGGTATTTATATATGGTATCTTGCAGTTGTGTAAAAGAAAAACTTCTCAGTTATCGTATAGAAAAGTTAGAGCCGTTTATGTCGTAATAAACAGTATATTTCGACTCTCACAAAAATCAAAACCTACAGGGTACTTCTTCCCGTTGACAAGGAACTAGGAAATATTGGCGGGAAGCATTGTCTCAGAGTACACATATAGGAATAAATCTGAAAACTCTACATTTTTATTTCGATCACAAAAAATAGGACCTCAAAATTCACAAAATATGGGTTCAAAATTCAAAGTGAGTAAATCGTATCATGTAAAGTATCATATAAAAGAACTTCATTAGCACATGCTAAAACAGGTTTTTAATTATTTTAACAATGTGTAATTTTCGATGTATGACGAGAAAAGTGAAACAAATAAAAGACTTTTTTTTTCGATGACTATAGTAAACTTAGAGATTATAACAACTTACTTCCCAATTTTCTGAAATTTTCCGGATTTGTACGGAACCCTCGGTGTGCGAGCCTGACTCGCACTTGTCCGGTTTTTTTCTAAGTTCCGCCGATCACGACGGGCTGCTATTTCCATTTCCTAAAATTGTAATTAAAATAACGACGCTGACGTGAATTGCGTTTATTTCAATATGTAGCTGTATCTACTCAAACATAGGCGATTCATTTACAAAGCGATGAAGCGGGGGCGGGGAGGAGACTCGGCGATCCAGAAAGGTGTCTTTTAGATTTCAATTTTTTACATAAATGAGACATGAATATTGTTTGCATTGTTTTTAATAATATAAAATATACAATAAGCCCGATTACAGAAGCGCCAGCGTAAATTAAATAGCAGCGTAAAAAGCGTTCTCTCTATCGAATGCCTAAAGTTAAAAAGAAACAGAACTATGCTATTTAGCTAATATAGTTACGATGGCGCCTCTATAATCAGGCTTAATGTATATATTACTCTACTAACATGTGCAAATAAATAAATAAATAAATATTTTAGGACATCTTACACACAGCCTCTGACCCCAAACTAAGCAAAGCTTGTGATATGGCTGCCAGAGACTGATATACTACATATACTTATTTTTAAATACATACTTACATAGATAGTAACTAAATAACAAACACCCAGACACAGAGCAAACTCTAATGTTCATCACATACATTTTTGCCCTGGGTGGGGATCGAACCCACGCCTCTTTGATCCAGAAGTTAGGGCCGCTAACCACTGAGCCACCGAGGCCGTGAAAATAAAATAGAATTAAATTACTATTATAGTTACTTTTCTATAGAATAATCGCCAGAAAATTAAGAACATCATTATGAACAATTTTTTTCTATGGATACAATCCAAAATTCAAGAAAAAAGGTTCAGCTATTTCATACAAAACTGCAACTCGAAATCGATAAAATGTATGAAACATTTGACTGAAACTATTTTTTTTCAAACATTTGAATGGAACTAATTTTTTTTCTCGAATTTCCGTTTGACTCATATTCAAAGTTGTTCATAATGATGGTCTGAATCACCTCCTTTCGCCTTAGTACACCAGTTCTGGATAACCCTGTATATACAGGGTCACAGGTATTAAACGCATAACCTTTTAAGGGCGACTCTTGTACACCTAGATTAACAACGTTTGTACTAGGTACTTTAAAAAATTCGCTTCTCCATACATTTTGCCGCACGTTGACGAATTTTTTGTAAAAGCCGAGTTTTTCTTCGTGATTTTCCTAAAAGTCCAACAAAAATGGTTTGTCTAGATATATGTACTAGATCCGCCCTTAAAAAAGATTTTGCGTTTAATTCCTAAGATATTTTTTACCGATGGTTAACCGGAGGAGGTAGAGGAGGTATATTATGTACTAGTTTTTACCCGCGGCTTCGCCCGCATGATATTTTGATTTTTGACGCAATATCATTATAATTTATAGCCTATGTGTTATTCTGATGTATAAGCTATATTATTGCAAAGTTTCATCTCAATCCGTTCAGTAGTTTTTGCGTGAAAGAGTAACAAACATCCATACATCCATCCATCCATCCTCACAAACTTTCGTGTTTATAATATTAGTAGGAAGTAGGATAACCTCGCATAACTTTTTTCATAGTAGTACGATTTTAATAATTCTTTTTTTATTGGAAAGATTATACTTCGAAATTAATCCCATTCAAATTTTACCGAAATCGGCCGAGCCATTTTCGATAAATCAACAATAATGTGAAAAATGCTACATCGATCTGTGCGAAATATTCGCAAATTCTGTACACGGGTGAAGTCGGTCATGCTATTTTTGCAAAAAATAATGATGTACATTTTATTATGTTTCAGTGCTGCGACCTCTCCGGCAGCGACCTCCACGAAGCAAACCTCCGCGGCGCAAATTTGAAAGATGCGGCGTTCGAACTCATGCAAACACCGTTACATATGTCACAAACGATCAGATAAACTTTCAATAAATATCGTTATCTATACTGAGCGCCACACAAATCGACGGATAAATAAAATCTATATATGTATATAAAAATGAAACCCGTTTTCCGTTGTCACGACATAACATGAAAACGGCTTGACCGATTTGGCTTATTTTTTTTTGTAGTTTTCTAATACTCTGTACAAGGTTCTTACGGAAACAAATATTAAGAAAATCTCTCAGAAAGATTGAAAAATATACTAATAGACTCTCTCTTGGTCGGTTTTGTGACTATTGACGATGATTTGACATTCGACTTCTAGGCGAAACGAAGTTCGCCGGGTCCGCTAGAAAATAAATAAATATTTTGGGACATCTTACACACGGCCTCTGACTCCAAACTAAGCAAAGCTTGTGATATGGCTGCCAGAGACTGATATACTACATATACTTATTTTTAAATACATACTTATATAGAAAGTAACTAAATGACACCCAGACACAGAGCAAACACCTATGTTCATCACATAAATATTTGCCCTGGGTGGGGATCGAACCCACGCCTCTTTGATCCAGAAGTTAGGGTCACTAACCACTGAGTCACCGAGGCAGTCGATGGGAAGTTATGCGCAGAGGTCTGCGCAAAAGCCGAAATATAGGCATTCGCGGGAGTCAGAGAAACGAGACGTCGGGGCACACCCGCCCGCCAACCTCGTGCCTCCCGCGTGCTCCCTAGGCACTACCACATGCGACGTCTGAATTGTGCACACATGCGCAATAATTAGCCAATTAAATGAAAAAAGTTTATTCGACATTACAGATAAAATATAACTAAGAATAGTAAAAAACATAGAAATGTCGAAAAGGGCTCAGCATTAATGCTAAGTGCTGGTAAATACCGAGCACCCAGCGCTGGTTTTCAGGTGAATCCTTTTGTTATACGGTACAGTCTGACATAAAATATATAAAGCAAAGGAAGTAAAAAGTGCTTAACAAACAATGCAAAAACAAAGTGAAGAAGTCAAATAATACAAGTTTACAATCAATAATATTGCGATAAATAATCACGGCGTAGTGTCATCTGCGACTAACATCTCATCTGCCGATTTGTGTAGCGCTCAGTATACCTACTAAACATAATAATATTCAGGTTTAGGATCTCAAATAAAGCCGAATCAATAACAATAGCAACATTCAAGATTATTTATTTGTTGGACACACGGTAGTGTAGACAACATACAAAGTTCTTCTTCTTTTGTTTGGCGTCGCATTGTTGTGCATTTGCCAGTGTCAAGTATTAAGTTTGCATACAGATCTTACAAGAGTTATAAAACGCATGTTCTTGCCGTCGTGGCGTACAAATATGAAAAACACAACAGCTAAATACAATTCATTAAAAAATGTCAAATGTAGTCTAAAATGTCAAATATAATCTAAAAAATGTCACAGAGAAATAATATAGGTACTAATAAGCTATACAATGTCAAAAAAAAAACAGAAGTGAATATAAACAAAAGAGTTCGAGATATTAATATTGTTGTCAGAAATTAATCAATCAGTCTTTAAAATATTTTTGTCGTTAGCAATATCTGTATTGTACACCAAATAATATAAATACATTAGAGTAGCTATTTACAAAATATTGCACAAGGGCGGCCTTATCGCCTTTGGCGAATCAAAGGGTTTTGAACATTTAAGGCATATACACCCGCCGCCATGTTGATTTTTTTCTGCGCACGTATTTAGTACCTAAGTTATTACTACATTGATGTATTATAATTATATGAGTAGGGACAGTTATACACACAATAAATATTTCGTACTATGGTATCTTGAAGATCGCTGTTCAGAAGCCAAGTTATTAATTCACAAGCAAAATCACAGTCAAATAAGCCAGGTCACAAGGACACGCCGTCATAAACCATGTGACGCCAAAATATAAAAGAAGAAGAGTATGGCCGCCTTATTTTCAAACAATGTCAATGTAATTTTCAATTCGAATACAAAAAAGTACTTCTAATGGACCACAAACATAAGAATATGTCTGTGTAATGGACACTGTTGTAAAAAGTAACGGGAAAATAATTTTACGAAAGAAACGAAGCAAAAAATACCCTTTTGTGGCCCAATTTCTATATATTTTCGCAATATCTCCTTTGTTGATAACCCCAAAGCGGGTGGATATGCCAGCTTACAAAAATATTCAAACCCCTTTTTTGACGGCTGAGAAGCTAACAGTTAACTGTTAACAGTTATAACAGTTGCGCGAGGATTGGGTTTCGCGTAGCTAACTTCACTGCTGCCAAATAACTTTTCGGTCTGTACAATATTTTAACATGTCATTGAAAGAACAAATAGAGGTCCAGTTGTACTCATTTCACTTCGAAGATTACTAAGAAATACCTAGTCGAGCTACGATATGAGCGTTATATTCCAATTTATGTAAGATTAATTTATTGAAATAAAAGTATTATTATCTTTAATTTATTGTATAATTTTGTTGTTTTATTTACTAAACACCTAAATATGCTAGGCACTAATTGAGACCTTGAGTACATATTCCAAGTTTAATGTTCGTTTGTATTAAAATCTAAATTGTGGCTTTTATCGGTCCCTCCTGAATGGTCTAACTCGATAGTCCGAACAACTGTATCGGACGCGACTGACAGCCGCGACTGATAGGTATCTAGATAATGAATGTACACCAATGAAAAAAGCCTTCTCAATGATGTACACTGAGCCGTGCACACTATCGGACAGCAGTCGCGGACGTCACCTTGGGCTGACCTTGAGCGTTCGGACGTCCGAGAGAGATCTGGCGCGACGGATGTTTTAAGACTGCACATTGCTTAGTCGCGGCTGTCAGTCGCATCCGTCAGCCGCGTCCGATAGTATGTTTCCAGCTTTATTTTATAAATATAATGAATGTTTACTGTAAAAAAAAGTTTTTATTCAAAACAGCTAGACATTTTACAACCAGGCATGACCGAAAAAATAGCTTAGTTAAAAATGAGCTTAATAATACTGAGCGCCATTGTACACATGCGCTAGTCGCCCCACTACTTTCGCCGAGCGATTGTACTCGGACCCAGCCGTACCGTTCACGAAGTTATATTTTTACCTATAATTTCGTGGTACCGGTATACCGCCCAGTAGTATCTATAGTAGTCTGTGATACCGCCCCGCAAGGAATATAATACTCCCGCCCCGTACCGCTCGTACCACGCTTGTGTGATGTTCGCTTATTTTTGAAATTCCCGGTCGTGAACTTACGTTCGGATACTCGCTAAACTCTTAATTTTGTTTGTCATGTTGGTAGAGCAATAGAGATGGCACTTTTTAAAATCGTAAATCGACTAAATTCTAAGAATTGTTCTGAGAAATGAAACAAAGCATCTAGTTTGTTTTCTTTCCGCCATACTAAATGAATTGTGTTGGTTTTACGATTAAAAGATTAATAACTAGTAGTTCTCCGAAAAGTAGACCTTGAGACACATGTCTCTGATTAAATCTTTAAAAGCCCTGCAAATCTTGCTAGGATTTAACTATAATATATTATTATTTAAATTTGCCAGAATATTTTTGCCAGTATTTTGCCAGATTTTACTGTCGAAATCGGCTAACTTAATAAGTAGGTATAATAGAACCCGTCTATAGCAAGTTTCGTTGAGATTCGTTAAAAATGCTACCTGAGGGGTTGGTCCAGAGGGGCTAGTCCAGGTTTACATGTATATGGAAACTACCTGTAGTTCCGTTTTCGTTATGTTTCCGTATACTATGGCTCTAAGCATTTATGTACATCGCCCCTGGCGGAAACGAGGAAGAACTAAACAAAATGTATGGAGTCACACGCGGACGCGAAAGTTTAAGTAAACTACACAAAACCTGGACTCTGTAGAAGAATACCAACATCTGGACAGATGAAAGTAAAATCACCGTGTTTAAAATGGAGACCTTCATTTTCGCTTCGCTCAATCACAAATCTAAAATATGAGCCAGTAGGATAAATGTGGATTCACTAGGATTAAAGTGGAAATACAAATACCTTTGTGGTTATTTACAGATTACAAGTAGCGGCACGTAAGTCTAGCGGTAATCGTTATTGCGCAGTAGTCGAAAATTGGGTATCACAGGGGGGCTAGAGGGACAAAGGTTGCGCGTGCGGCGTGCCGGTTGGCTAGCTGCACGTACTCCGTCCCCCGCCCCGATACCACGCGCCACAGACTTCAGACTGTACACTCGCATTCTAAAGTATATTGTCATTGCCGTTCATTGTTTTTGTTTTTTGATAAGTTTGAGTTTGTTTGTTATCATTGGTTTTTTATTTGTATACTATAGTAGATATTGAATATGTCTAGAAGAAACAGTGTTTTAAACAAACAGGCACGAAAAATGGTGTATGGTGTGCATTTTTTCCTACCCTCTAAAAACTTGAGTCACATAACAAAGCAGGATGCACGGAATTAACCTGTCAATATATATTTTTTTTGTTATAAAAAAAACCACACATCTTTTTAAAAATGATATGTGCTTCAAAATATAGTGATTTTTTGCTGTTTTCATATCACTAGTTGAAATTAATATTAGACCACCAGAAAAATTACAATGTTTTTTTATTGTTTTTACATTACGGATTACATACATAAGAAGTGGCGGTATCTCTTGAATATAATTTTCTTTGGGCGGTAGGGTCTTAAAGGCTTTAGTGTCCAAAAATGGGCGAATTATTTTTAAAAAATCAATCTTTTATTACTGTTGCTGTCAAAAAAAGGAAATGTCAAATTCAGTCAATCAGATGATGCATACAGAGTTGCCAGACTTCGTTCTCGGTATTCTAATTTAGCAATTTTGGTGGTGTTGACGTGTTCATATAATAATTATTTTCTTTTTTAACTATTGGCACATAATCCTGCGTTAACTCATTTTAGCCCGTAATATTTACGAACTGAGGTGTTATTATACATTTTTATAGAAACCTACATTTTGAATACTAAAAGATTATCAAAATGAAAGAATACTTTTATTTTTATAAGTAATTTTTATCATATACTTTACTACTAAAAACAAAAAGCTGCCGTTGAAGTTATTCGAGAAATTCGTGGCCATTTTAATACTACTCGTAATAATTCTTCCGGGTGCTATTCGAATCTCGGCTGCAGGCTACAGCTGCAAGCAGCAGCTGCACGAAGCCGGCTGTGGCTGCACAACTGAGGGGTTAGTCCAGGTTTACACATAAATTGAAACTACAGCTGTTTCGATATAGCCCTATACATTTTTGTACAGCGCCCCTAGTGGAAACGAGGAAGAACTAACCAAAATGTATGGAGCCACACGCGAACGCAAAAGGTTAAGTAAACAACACAAAACCTGGACTAAGGGCTCTGGTTATCTATGTAGTTGTATGAATTTCTACAAAAATATTCCGAACACGGCTACGGCAGCATGTGCTACCGAGCCTCGGCTGCAAGTATTGTTAACCTGTTTAGACATGTCCAACGTGCCTGCGACGTACGACGCAGCACGAGCAACCAGCACCGGAATCATTACCGACTGCGGATAGAAGCAGCGGCTGAGTGTCATGCGTTTGCTAGGTACCTCCATTCGCAACCTGCATCCGCAGGCTGCAGCCGAGGTTCAAATAGCTGCTTTACTTATATTCTTAACTTATTGTTGCGGTTCTTGTACTATTACTAATGAAATGGATGAATACCGAAATTCATTATCATTCCGTTTTTCATTTTCTTTTTATATCAGTCCTAAACATTAAGCTATATTGACATGACAACGTCTTATAAATCGATGAACTCCAAAACGTAATCTGAAATTATAGACAAAATGGCATGCACTGATTTAAAAAAGTTATATAAATACATATCATTGAGACAATATTGACTAAAAAATACATGAAATCAAGTTTTTAAAATCTAGCACCATTTTAGCACTCTAAATATTACAAACCTGACAATCCTTAATCTTTGGTGTCTATCAGTGTCATATACATAGATACTTATAGCTTGAAAATTGTTTTCGTTTTTTCTTATTTTATATATATATTTTTAGCCAAATTGTACATAACTGAACAGTTTTAGAAGCGTCATAAATTACATTGGTGAACATAACATTCTTAGAAATAAACTTGGGAGAAATTAGTGTTTTCGTATACTACAGGTCCTGGTATGTATCATCTTTCTTTTGAATGGAAGTAATTACTTTATTTTTTTTTATATAATGACAATACTACACTACTACTACATACAAAGCAATTGGATCATCCACAGACCCTTGAAGGTCTAAAGATAATCCAAGTGCTCAAGCCCACTGCCAGTTGGCAGCGTGCCCAGCATGCTGGCAGCATTGCACGAGCACGATCCGCGACGCTAGGACACGTATCTAGAAGAGATTTCCGTGCTAGTTCGCAGATCGGCCGATCCCACAGTCTCTGCGACGATAAAGTGTTTGGAAGCTCGGTATTTGAGCAAGCGACCCTCCAAGCATTCGTTGCCTCATTCAAATGAGCTACATCTATGCCAGAATGGCCTAAAGAAGGTGCGAGGATTTTTTCAATCAAGTTCTGAGTACTATGAATGGAGGACAAGAAAGCTGGTAAAGCAACACTTGAAATTTGGCGGGCCTCTAGCCCTCCAAGCCTAACAGGCAAGGAGGCTTGTAGCCACGCCCTTTCACTCATGTCAATATTCAAAACCGATACTAGGGTCTGCTTTACAACATCGTCTAAGCTCAACAGGAGCTCATTGTGTTTCCACAATGGACTACATCGTAAAGCGTAGATAAATTTTGGAACAAACAGACAACATCTTATAATGGCAAAAGCCATGTGGGCGTTAATTTTCAGAAGCTTATAAGATGCACTCAAAAAATTTTGAATTTTTTCTTGAACGAAAGGCGGAAAAGACTCATCTAATATCGGCGAACCTAGAAAGCGAAGAGAACACTTGTCTACCAATTTGATATTAGGTGCCAAATCATTAAATTTGTTAAGTATCAAATCTTTATCCGGACATAGTCACAAACGAAAAGTTCGCATTTCGAAAAATTTTGCTCCAAACCAATTTGACGAAACTCGTCAATAAAAATTTCTAAATCACGTAGGACTCTGCTAGCATCGCCACCCAAAGTCCCGTCATCCAGATACCAAACGTTGAGTTTAGGTTGGAGACGTTGAACAATTCAGATTCAGATTCAGATATGTTTATTGTTAAACTGTGTTACAAATATAAAGGTCTTAAAAATAGGTTACAGTACCAACAGTTTCGCCCAACAAGGACATACAATATTTTAGTAGTCACAAAACATGTTAAAAATGTATACATTTACATCTCTATTCATTCTAATACACAATCAATCTCAATTTAATTTTCATTTTAATTTACATTTACATATAAAATAAATAAAAAAAATGCAGAAATAGTAAACATTAAAACCGTTTATAAAATAAAATTTAAGTATGATCTATTTAGGTAGCTTATCCTTAAAAAACTCATCTACCCTGTAGTAACTTTTTTGTATTAACAATTCAAGAACTTTTCTTTTAAACGTAGGTACGCTCTCCGATTCCAGCACTGATTTGGGCAAATGATTATAAATTATTGGACCCATCCCTAAAAAACTTTTGTTAAATAATGCAGTACTGTGAGGTGCCATACAAATTTTATTATGATTCCTTTTTGATGTCATGGTTGGAAACATATGCAAATTATTCCTTATAAATAGTGAGATTTCATAAATATACAGGCACGGAAATGTCAATATTTTAATTTCTTAAAATACTCCTTACAGAAATCTGTGGTCTTTAAATGGCATACGGACCTTAAACATTTTTTCTGTGCTTTGAAAACAGTTTCCCTCTCGGTACAGTTACCCCAAAATATAATTCCATATCGTAAGGTCGATGTAACATATGCATTATACGAAGTAAGCACTGCTGTTTGGTTCACAACTTTCCCCAACATGAATAAGGCGTACGAATAACTATTTAATTTGGAGCAAACAGTTTCTGCTTGCTTATTCCAGTTTAAATCAGAGTCAATGTGAAGGCCCAAAAATTTTGTAACTGAAATTTCCTTAATATCATTATTTAAATACTTAATCCTAGATGTCAATTTTCTATACTTATTAAATGTCATTATATATGTTTTGTCCAAATTAATTAATAATTTATTACATGTCAACCAATTGATTAAATTACTTAATGCTAAATTTATTTCCGGCTCTAAAGGTTTATCATTATCACCTACGAAAATGGCTGTACTATCGTCAGCAAAAAGAACCATTGGATGATTGATAGATTTAGGGAAGTCATTTATATAAGAAATAAAATATAATGGCCCAGCTATGCTGCCTTGCGGTACCCCACACTTCACTACGCTAGGAGATGACAAATATTTCTTCTCTGTTTTAGATGTAGGACTTATTTGCACAATTTGTGTGTACTGCACCCGATTCGAATGGTACGATTTAATTAAGTTTAGAGGATTTTCCCTTACTCCGTATTTCTCTAATTTGGAATATAATATTTCATGGTCAACATAGTCGAAGGCTTTTGTCAAATCCATGAACATAGCATACACAGGTAGTTTTTTATCCCTGGCTGTAATAACAGTTTTTAACAAACTGTAAATGGCCATGTTTATGGACTTATTTTTCCTAAAACCAACTTGTTCGTCGACAAGAATATGATACTTGTCCATGTATGAATACAGACTAGCGTGAATGTAAGTTTCAAATACTTTAGACAACACTGGTACTAGAGCAACTGGTCTAAAATTATTCATGACTTCTATGTCGTCCTGAAGGTTTTTTGTGGACAAAATATTTACGTTTAACTAGAGGAAAGCACAGATCATACAGTAATTTAAATATCTCATAGAAGTGATTATAAGCTTCATTAGGGCACTTGCTGGCATAAACTTCCCCAAAACTTAGTGTACTCAAACTATCCTTAAATTTAATCATGTTTTCCTCAGAGTAATCACGTTGAAAAGAGTACCAACACTTAAACGGAAAAAATTCTTTTACCGGGCATATAAAATATTGCGCTGTGTGATCAGACAGGATTAGCTGCATCACTTCGCACGAAGAACCTCGAACATTATGGAGAAAATTGTCGATACAAGTGCCACTAGCTGGCCTTGTTGGCTCCTGAAGGGATATTTTAAGATTATAGCTCTTAACTATGTTTCTAAAAGTGTCTGTAGTTCTTGTGTCCTCTAAAAGGTCAATGTTAAAATCACCACAGATAAGCACTTTTTTGTTTTTTAAACAAACCTGGCGCAGTATATTCTCAAAGCTCTCATAGAATATCGTTTTGGAAGCTAGTAATTTTCTACAAGCTCTGTAAATACAGACTATTATTAATTTTTGTTCGATTAGTTCGATAGCACAACATTCTATATTGTTGATCTTACTGCACCGTTTTACATCCGCTAGTTCTTTAAATTTATGACTCTTATGTACTAGTATACACGACCCACCTCTACGAATTTTCCTGCAGGAACTAGCGGCCAAAGTAAAGTTTGGTATATTTACTATAGCAGTATCGCTATTGATCATGTTATGTTCTGTTATACCTATCACATCAACGGACTTATGTTTAGTTTCAAGTTCGTCAAGTTGAACAATAAGTGCATCTGCTTTACTCATTAAACCGTCAATATTTTGGTGTAAAACATTAATTGTTTTCTTGGCAACGAAAAAATGTTCCTGCTGCTTCACTTTCAGGTTCATGATTATCTACTGCGTGTCTCAAAATGTTGAAATTGGTTTGCGTACCCACACTCTTAGATACAATTACAGTTTTATTTCCATTTGTCTTGATCATTTGGTTTTTAACCTCATTTAACTTTAGTTTATAACTACAATAGCTCAATACTCTAGCAATAGATTTGCAGATGGTTATACGTATAACATGCTTATGGGGAACAACTTTATTATAATTCATATCGGTAAATATAACATGCTTGTGTTTCGTACATATATGTCTGATTTCATAATTTAATTTTTCTTCGTTAAGAAATTTGTTAAAAGGTACATCACTTACAATTATGTTAGTAAAAACAAAATATGTCAAGAAACTGTTAAGTACGAATTTAAAATTTTCAGGGTTACAGTCATTCATACCACCTAATATGACTATGTAGTCATTTTTTGTTAAAGTTGTCATTTCTTTCTTATATGAGTTTAAAATATCTACTAGTCTTCCATTTGCTTTCCAAAATGATAATACTTCATAGTCTGAGCCAACCAAATGCTGTAGCGCTTTCTGTAATCCAGTTCCGCGTTGGTTAGCAGACCAACGCGGAACTATGACTAACGGATATGACTATCCTATTTTTAACTTTTGTTTGTTCCTCCTTGTTCTTCTCTTTCTCTTCTTCAGGCAATTGGATGAATGGCCAGGCTGAAAATGGCTGGTCCGAGAGGGTCACCTTGTTGACAGCCAACGGAAGATAGCAAAACATCATTTTTGTAAATTAATTTAGTGGGTTTGCCGTAGCATTGCCAAAGAAAATTGAAAAGATCGGGAATTTTGTCTTTGACTTGTGCCAACAAGGCGTCTCGATTAACCGAATTGAAAGCATTTTTGACATCCACCTTAAGCAACACCTCTCCACAATTTTGACCGAGAAAAGTTCGAAGCGAATGAACAGCAGCCTTACATCCACCCCGCGAACAAAAGCCAAGATGGTATTGGTTGAAAAAGGTTACTCAAAAGAGCAACCTTTTTTCTACAGCCGGCTTTGGCTGCGAGACGACGATATGTGTTGCCTACAGCAATAGGTCTGATGCAACCATCTTTTTTGACAAGTCCGCATAGGTTAGCGCCATACAAGACTTCGATGACGTCATCATTGACCCGCCCAGATAACATGAGATTTGCCAAACCCGTTAATTCTCTCATGAGAGACTCAGCCACCTCACCAGAGCTAAAAGATAGAAGATCTTTTAGATGTTGAGGCGAGAGACCATCTAGGCCTCCGGCTGAGCCGCTCCGAAAAGAAGAAACAGCCGCTGCAATCTCCTGAGCTGACACTTCAATGACAACGTCAGGGTGTGGTGGCTCAGGCAGGTGGAGACATGCTGCCGGCGGGTGCTTGTCACGGAGTGACTGGACCGTATCGGGTGTGTGGGTGGCAATAGTGTCGCTGGAGAACAGGACTCGTGCGGCACCTTTGATATCGCCATCACTAATTTTGCTCTCTACTATTTTAATAGTAACCGAATCGTCTGTTTTTTTAGAATTTGGTTTATTCTGCCTTGTCGGCGGAATAATGCTTTCAAAATCTAAAGAGTTCTCTTCCAATGCGCTGTACTTTACGCAATTTTCCTTTACCCTAGTGGTAAGGGATTTTTTGTTTGTTGGGTCCGAATGTACGTAAAGCACAACGTAGGGAAAAGTCAAGAGGTGTTACCAAGCGTCTAAAGAATTTTTAGAAATAACATTCCGAATAGCAGCAGATAAACACTGGGCAACCGAAAAACGTGCACCACGCGGGATGCGTTTTACAACAGGAAGATAACTTTTGAGTGAGCTAAGAACCTCCCAAAGCGGTTTGGAAGGAGCAGCAGCGCTCACGGGACTGCTGCTGGCTCCATCAGAGCCTGCAGACTCCCCGGATGGTGTTGACATGGAAACAAGAAAACAACAATGAGCCGCGACTGTCAAAAGCCTACCGAATATTACAACACAATAGAAAACAATTGTTTGACTATCTCTAGCTCTACAAATATTACCTCGAAAGAAAATAAGAAAAAAAGGAAAGATTGGAGTAGAATTTGGCCCGCTAGAGCAGAAAAATCTGAAAAACAAGGGCCGAGAAAAATCCTGCCAACAAGCGTAGACAACGCGTAGACGCGCAACATTTAGTAATATGCTCCACATTTCGCTCTGTGATAGACTTAATATTTATTATAATATGTTCTTAAAAATTATTTCGTTATATTATTTATAGTAATAATTGTATTATGTGTGCGACTGTACACGTGCGCAAGATATTTCATCCATACTTTGCTCAGCGCTAGAGTTATATGCCGCGACCTGTAACTAGAGTTTCTATATTGTTCGTAGCGGCGGTCGAATTCGGTCTCCTCGCAAATTATTCGATTCATTTAGCTGTCTTTGGTAGTCGATTTGTTTTCGCATCCCTAGTAGAATTTTTATTGTTCAGTTGGCAAAATTTATTTTTTATTCGCGTTCTATTTTTGTGTGTGACGGTTCCTGTCCGGCAAAGAAGGATTTTTAATTTCCTAAAAACTTTGATGGTTTTCGTTTAAATCATCGTGATTCCTTTTAAAACTTCCTCCCGATTGCGGTGAATAATAAAAATGCAGAACGGAGACGACGCACAGGTGGCTTCTGAAAATGGTAAGTTTCGCATTGTTGTCAAAGAAAATCTAGCAATAACAATATTGAAATCCGCATTTTCTTATGATTTACAGCAATATTTCATTAGAAAGTAGGTGCAAAACATGTATAATTGAGTTTTAGTGATCAGACCACATGTTTTTCTAAGTACCCGCATTGAAATATTGTTAGAAAAATCTCGATGTCTATTGTGTGCAATGTAAAATATTTGGGATTTGAGTACGCTGTAGTAATTTCACTTGCATTTGATTGTTTCGTGCACTGTTTGCAGCGTTTTGGGTGGTTACCTCGCCTTGTAATTATTGAAACTCGTGGGTAGGATAATTGGAGTGTGAATAAATGAACAAAGTGAGTCACATTCTGCTCTGCCCACTTCTTTTATAAAAGTGCATTTTGATTTATTAGGCAGAATTACGAGCGCACAATATTATCTAGTGCATTAATAGTTGTTGCAGATAGTAGGTAATGTAAGAAACCACATTCTTATTTTACTGACTCCTTGCCTACCTACTATGTACCTTATTATAATTTGTGAGGTCATGTTAGATTTTCTATTTACATTGAATCATCGACTTGAAGGTCTTGATTGAAGAAAAATGTTATCTCCGAGACATAGATTCTTATTTACTTTGAGTGCTCTCAATATGGTTTTGTACTTGCATAATAGTTAAACAATATTTGATAAATGCTTATCTGTCTACTGCTGCAGTAATGACTTTTGAATGGGACCTTTCTATTTTAAATTATCTTTTAAAGTTGTGGGTAACAAATCTTTATAGCACATCGTTCCGAGACTGTGTTACCTATGGGTTCATCATTACAAGTGTTAATACCTCTTTTCAAGTTGTTTAATTTTATTATGTTAGTAAAAAAATGTGGATCTCATTTTATCCTACAGAGGTGACCTTTAATTTACCAGTCGCAGAAGTACCCTCAATTTTTTTACCCACATTTAGAATTTTATCAAGACTGTCTCTCATGAAAATTACTACCCACCTTATTTAATTTATTGCTGTATTAATCACTGTTACTGACTTTTCAATACTTATGACATTTGTTTATTAGGTAATGTAATTTTCTGTCATCATATTGTACTAAATTTTTGACGTATACTGTTGTATGAATAAAGGAATATGAATATATTAATGCAGTATAAAGGTTTTATCTAAGTACCTAACTTTATTTATTATTTGTATAATTTATTTATTATATTGATGCTGTATTTGAGTTCATAGACACGCGGCTACATGATCTTTGTTGATTAATTTTATCATATCTTATTAGAACTAAATCTTAGTTCCAATTACCATTACCTTGTGTTTTTATCATAGTTTCTTTTTCATAATCATCATTATTAACAGCCCTAGGACTTCCTCTGCTAGATGTATGTCTCCCTGAAAATTTCCAATAAGAAACTGTTTTTTTTTTATCTGTTCTGTTCCACATAAATCTACGATCAGTTTCACTTTAAGTACAAGTTTTGGGTGTTAGATTGACATGTCAAGTGTGCACTCCAGTGAGTGCATCTCCTCTTATTGATCTTATTTTAATTGATGACAGGCTTTCTTTTTAGCCTCTGTACATATCCTTGCTCTGTGAGTGTCACAGCCAGCTCATTGGGATGTCTTTCCAGCCGATGCTTGTATTTTTTGCAGGTTGCTGATATCTCTTCTTGGACTGTGCAGAAACTGGTTGATAGACAGCAGCTTGCATTCAGTGGTGATCCTGCTGTCTTGATTAGATCTACCTTCTTATTCTATGTCGGGGTGATAAGTCCTGCACTGATGTCCCACATGGGGTGTTTTGTCCATATCCTTTTGATCCACCCTATCAGTGAATATTATATATTATGCTTAGCTTGCTGGTATGTGGATAAACAAGTTGAAGCGGCAGTAAGCAGGGCACATAGTTCATAGAACAGATGGACGATGGGGCCATAAAGTTATTGTATGGAGGACCACGTGATTATTTCATTTGTCTTAATAGATAATTATTTATCTGATGTTTGCCGAATTTATATTGTGAATCAATCTAAAATTTTGCTAAAAGTAAATTTTGTGACCAAACAAAAAGAAAGTTCTATAGCTACGTCCCTAGCTAGGACTGTCAGTTTTTTCTTATCAGTTTTTAGGGTTCCGTACCTCAAAATGAAAAAACGGAACCCTTATAGGATCACTTTGTTGTCCGTCTGTCCGTCTGTGTGTATGTCAAGATTCTTTATCTTGAGTATGCGTAAAGATATCGAGTTGAAATTTAAACTGTACACGTGTATCGATGAATTCATGCTGTTGTGTAAAAGAAAAACATCTCAGTTGTCGTTTAAAAAAAGTTAGTCGTTTATCCGCATATTTCGACACTCACAAAAACCAAAACCTACAGGGTACTTCCCGTTGACATAGAACTATGAAAATTGGTGAGAAGCATTGTCTTAGAGTACAAATATAGGAATAAATCTGAAAACTGTACATTTTTATTTACATTGATCACAAAAAAATAGGGCCTCAAAATTCACAAAATATGAATACACATAAATCATATCATGAAAGGTGTCATATAAAAGAACTTCATTGCTAAAACAGGTTTTTAATTATTTTAACAATGTGTTTGTACGGAACCCTCGATGTGCGAGCCTGACTCGCACTTGTCCGGTTTTTTTATTGAAGATAGGTTCACTTTCTTATAACACTTAAAGATTACTATTTAAACTACTAAATTAATAGTTAACTGCCAGCTATTCTGTAATTTTTTTTGACATTACTGTATCATTATTAATCCACTGTTGGATATAGGTCTACCCTCTTTCGGTGTGGATAAGTCCTGCACTGATTTCCAGCATGGGATGTTTATTGCTGCATCTACTTAAGCCAGCCCAGCTCCTTAAATTAATGGAGCTTGGCTCTCGGCTGCTGGAATAACCGCTCTAGTGACTTCGAAATAGTGATGAGGACATTGATGCTGGTGACAAATAGGTATATACTTGAAATGCGATTGGGCCATATCCACCTTGCTGGATGTGTGTACTGTACCAGCCTTGTTAATATTCCACTTCAGGATGGAGACCTACCCACGAAGGGTGATTGGTCCATATCCATCAGGCTGGCGGGTTGATAGATTCACATACACCGTCAAATTTCTTCTACAGACATATTATGCAGGTTGCCTCACAATGTTTTCCTTCACCGAAACCTAATGAAATCCTTGAAATTTATGCACGGTACTTTTTGGTGATTTTTTTTTGGTGCGATATTCCGTTCATTAATTTCAAGGATTTCACCTCACGTTTGTAAGGCTGGTGTCATTGCCACTAAACCACCACAGTTTCAGGCTGGTGGATTGTGATCCATTCTAAAGTGTGCAACAGATGTTAAAAAGTGGGTAGAATGAATAAATGTTAGAAGATATTAGACAGTCATGGACACATCAAATTTTCTTGCTCTTTTTCCTCATTATATGCAAGTTTCCTCGCTGTTTTCCTTTATGCATAAATTACAATGTACTCATTTATACAAGACTGTATTTTTGGATGTTTGGTGCATGAATTTTATGATTATAAATAATTATCACATTGGGTAATTTAAGTATCCATATAGTTGATACAAATGATTGATTGATTCTTTAAAATGTTTTCTTCATTGCTGCTAGTTATGCATACATGAACCCAGAAAACATAATACCTGTTCAAAAACGGAGGTTCTTTGGAAAGGAAAGGAACTTCATCATCATTATCAGTCGTAGGACGTCCACTGCTGAACATAAGCCTCCCCTATGGATTTCCAATAAGCCCGGTTGGAAGCAGCCTGCATCGAGCGCGTTCTTGCGGTCTTAATAATATCGTCGGTCCACCTGGTAGGTGGACGTCCTACGCTGCGCTTGCCGGTGCGTGGTCTCCATTCGAGAACTTTACTGCCCCATCGGCCATCAGTTCTCCGAGCTATGTGCCCTGCCCATTGCCATTTCAACTTACTAATTTGCTGGGGTATGCGGTAACTTTGGTTCGTCTGCGAATCTCTTCATTTCCGAGACTCCGAATATGTTATGAAAGAAACGTTTTATGATGATTTTTTGGTAGATCATACTTCAGAGATGGTCCCATTTAGATATTATCGAAATCGGTCAAGTCGTTTTTGAAAAATCAACAATAATGTAAAAAATACCACGATAATATATTGATTTATGCGAACTATTCAAATTCTGTACACGGTTGAAGTCGGTTGAGCCATTTTTGGTAAGTAAGTAAGTAAGTTCGTATAGGCCGGGTGGCTAGCCCTGGTGTCAGAGTTGTTAGGCCGCCTGAAGGCCTCTGACATGGCTAAACGGTTGAAACAACCGGGACCTACAATTTAACGTGTCATCCGAGCCACGGTAGCGCTCAGTTGGAAAATGCCACCCGCGGTCACCCATCCAAATACTGACCGTGCGGAACGTTGCCATTTTTGGTGAAACATAATTATTGAACAGTTGTTAAAATGTGTTTCAAAGTGATGTTACAAGAAGAAAGAATTTTCGGCATTGTTGCTAAGGTTAACTATAAAATGAAAACAGAAGTTAAAACAATAGTCAAAAACAATAAAGCAACATAACCAGGTAACAATGTATTGATATAGCATTCATTCCAGCCGATTATTATTAACATGACATAAATAAATGTGTGAACAGGTGGGTCTACCATGCTGCGAGTCGCCTTGACTATGTTAATAGGTATATAATATGTGCGTCCATCTAACGACTGCGTTAAGACGCTCCAACAGTAAACTTTTAGGTATTTTATAATAATGTCTTGCAGTATACAAATAGTCTAAAATCGCGTGTCGTTTGTTTTTAGACGAAACTCAATATGACAATTCGATAATTATTTGCAGTTCAAAAAGAAAAAGCCATGTTTGCAATAAAATATATAAAGGAGTTGTACCTGATTTACAAGGAACTCGGTATTAAAATTCTAACCAAGATCATTTAATTTTTCTAGGAATGTACTTAAATTTGAAAGTTCCATGGAGTAATAAAAAATAATATATAGCCCTGCATTTTTTTTTAAATTGTTATTTTATAAAAGTATATTGGAAATTCAAAATAATATTTTCTACGAAAATAAATAGGGCAAATAAGCGCTAGATAGCCCTTTCCGGGCTAAATCATTACACTAATGAATAAACAAATACAACGAGATATCCGTTCCGTTTCACGTTACATACCCCAAATATATATTATCGATTTTCTAAATATTGCAGGGATTTAAAAATATGTTTTTATCAGATAATAATTACATTTTGAATCCTCTTTATAAAACAGCAATCATTGATCTGGTTAGAATTTTTATTTATTTTAATACCGGTAACGGAACAAATCCTTTGTCTTTAGTTTAGTAAATTTCCTATTTTATGATTACAAAAAATATAGTAGTTATCGATCTAAATGTTTAAAAATGCGAAACGAAAGATTTTTTTCTAAAGCTTTTTTTTGTGATTTTTTTTTCAAGATACCAGATATTTTTTTTTGCATTATTATTGTAAAAGTATCTCTTGTGAACTATTATTGTGTGCTCTGTATTTTTTCTAAGTTTGTATCAGTAACAGTTACGCCTAACTGTGCGACGAAAAACATGACGTTTTACGGATTTTTGTCTTCGGGCAGCGCCTTAAGCTGGAAACATACTATCGGACGCGGCTGACGGACGCGACTGACAGCCGCGACTTAGCAGTGTGCACGTCTTAAAACATCCGGTGTGCCAGATCTCTCTCGGATGTCCGAACGCTCAAGGTCAGCCGAAGGTGACGTCCGCGACTTATGTCCGATAGTGTGCACGGCTCAGTGCACATTCATTATCTAGATACCTATCTGTCGCGTCCGTAAGCCGCGTCCGATAGTATGTTCCCAGCTTTATTCTATTGGCAAATAAATCAGCAATTTTGTTTTTATTACACTTCAGAAGAAAATTTTTTGATAATACCTAGGCTAGTTGACAATTTTTTTTGATGTCCTCTTGTAACAGCCAACCATAACCAGATCCGAGTAACGAAAACAAAAATAAAGACAGAGCGCACTATGGCAGAATATGACGTCACGGTCCGTAAGTGTCGTACATTCGCCATACTTTGTGGGAAAGGCACAATGTACCCCCTCTTAATCCCTACCAAAATCTTTACAAGCTTGTATCTCTGAACTGGATATGCCAATTTTTAGTTCTTTTTTCAGTTTAGGAATCATAATTAATTACAGAATTCAGTAATAAATCTTAATACTCTGACTAGTCAACAACTACCCTATTTTCGAAGACTATGTTCTACACACGTCCACCGTCTTATTCCTCTCCTATTGAATTCTAATAAGACATCTGTCGCATCTTTTTGGGACGTTCTACGCTGTATAATCCTCGCCACGCAAATCGGCGGATGAGAAGTTAGCCGCAGATGACACTTCGCCGTGATTCGCTAATAGGGATGTTTACTAAAAAAAATATAATTAGTCCGTCAAATAGATAGTCAAAAAACATTAGACACGTATTTTTTCTTTTGTCAATTTAACACAAATTGATGAAGATATAGCCTGTTAAAGTTCCGCGTGACGTCACTAACCGCTATGAAATGTACCGGCTAGTGCCGTCACGAGCCCCCACTCTCAAACTTTGACAAGGTTTATCTTAGTCACTAATTGTTTGATTGACAAAAGAAAAAATACGTGTCCAATATTTTTCAATAATCTAACTGACGGACTAATTATAATAATGATTTTCATACCCAGTAAACATCCCTATTATTGCACATGAGTGCACAATACCGACGCCGCGTGGCGTAGTAAAGAGCACGGGCGTAGAGAACGCGAGGGAGGCATTAGGTTGGCGGGCGGGTGTGCCCCGGCGTCTCATCCCATACCTATATTTTGCCTTTTGCCCTAACTTCCCATCCGCCGACTTGTGTGGCGCGGACTATATAAAACTTAATGACGTCCGTCTCTAAAGTTAGCTATTACCTGCGCAAATCCCCACTCCTTGCGCCAATGACATCAATCAAATTGTTATTGCATCGATCATTCGTCTAAACACGACGATTGAAAAGAGCAGACTGAATTAAAATGCATTAGGCTCTAAAGGTCACAGGATATTTTTATAAGGATGATAGATATGATAACATTGATAACAGATATCTAAATCATTTCCTTCTTTGGATAGTCGGCTAAAATAGTATGACAAGTGTTTATCTAAAAGCAGCGCAAAAACTTCTATTTGATCTACCATTCACCAGGTGAATACTAGATATTTTTTGTCAGATTTGATAGACTGCTTGGAGACCTTGTGTGATTCATTCCTTAGTTTACTTACGTGAGAAGCTTCCAGCTTAATTTTTCTGCGTGTTTGTTTTTGTTGCTTCTGCAAGTTGATAGTAGGCCAGATTATATAGGCGCCAGCGTAGATTTAATAGAGTCTGACTAACAAAAGTTGATACTCGAATTTTTCGCTAACTTTTTAAATAACAACACGGTGCTACTACCATCGCGTATCTACCTTTAAATTGGGGTTTTTTACCTCGTATTAAAAACATTTTTTAAACCTACGTCAAGTACTAAACTGAACAAAATGGCTCATAATATAGTCTTCATCGTAACGAAGTAGATGGTACGCGTTGAAATCATTTGGATCATTTGGAGAGCAATGCAAAGCCTCAGTTTGGCATAAGTAATAATTACGTCAAAATACAGAAAATATTTAACGTAATGAATATAAAACAACTACACGACAAGTTAAAGCTTGAAAAAAACATTAGTTTGCGATTCCCCCAAAGATTTAGAAGAATCAGAATCGCAGTATGGTAACAATGGTACATCGTGTGAGTCAGAGAAAGGGTTTCCCTCACAGTTTAGGGCTGCCATACTGATATTTTTTTTTAATTTGCCGCGCTTTTTCAGTATCAACTTTTGTTAGCCAGACTCGAGCAACGCAAAAAGCGTTCTCTCTATCGAATGCCTAAATTGAAAAAGAAACAGAACTATGCTATTTAGCTATTAAGATTGCGATGGCGCCTTTGTAGTCGGGCATAGTAAAAGCATAAAGGCAGCCTTTGTTTCACAAGAGTCGAGAGTATTTAGCTTATTACAATGATATTGAAAATATTTAGCCGTCACTCGACCTTAGACCAATCCTTTGCCTCCCGATGTTTTCCTTCACCGAAAAGCCAGTGGTGTGAAATTCCGTACATACATTCCAAAGACCTTATTGGTACGGGGACTGGGATTTGAACCCTCGACCTCACGATTTTAAGGTTTAAGGCGGGTGTCACTACCACCATGACTATGCCTGCCTCGGTGGCTCAGTGGTTAGTGACCCTAACTTCTGGATCAAAGAGGCGTGGGTTCGATCCCCACCCAGGGCAAATATTTATGTGATGAACATAAATGGCAAATATTTATGTGATGAACATAAATGTTTGCACTGTGTCTGGGTGTTATTTAGTTACTATCTATATAAGTATGTATTTAAAAATAAGTATATGTAGTATATCAGTCTCTGGCAGCCATATCACAAGCTTTGCTTAGTTTGGGGTCAGAGGCCGTGTGTAAGATGTCCCAAAATATTTATTTATTTATTATTATTTTTACCAGACCACTACGGCTCGTCTTGACATCTCGTAATCAAATCATAATTATCCTCACGTTTTCTAAATCAAAATTCTCCTCTCTCCAGCCAAGAAGCCAGTACCGGAAGAAGTGACCAAGCAGTCCATCCGCTTGAAGACATGGCGTCACCTCGAGTCCAACGGTCTGGCGATGTTCCCTCGCCCAGTTTACAACCGAATCCCCAACTTCAAAGGGGCGCTCGAAGCGGCCGCCAAACTGGCAGAGCTGGACGTCTTCAAAAACGCCACCACTGTCAAAGTGAACCCTGATAAGCCGCAAGAGCCCGTCAGGTATGTTTAGTCTATAAGAGACCATGTTACGGGTCGTACTGTGTTTTCTCACCCATTGTGCAATAGGATCTCCAACTTTAAGGGGGCGCCCGAAGCAGCTGCCAAACTGGCAGAGCTGGACGTCTTCAAAAACGCCACCACTGTCAAAGTGAACCCTGATAAGCCGCAAGAGCCCGTCAGGTATGTTTAGTCTATAAGAGACCATGTTACGGGTCGTACTGTGTTTTCTCACCCATTGTGCAATAGGATCTCCAACTTTAAGGGGGCGCCCGAAGCAGCTGCCAAACTGGCAGAGCTGGACGTCTTCAAAAATGCAACCACTGTCAAAGTGAACCCTGATAAGCCGCAAGAGCCCGTCAGGTAAGTTTAATCCATAAGGGACCAATGTTACGGGTCGTACTGTGTTCTCTCACCCATTGTGCAATAGGATCTCCAACTTTAAGGGGGCGCCCGAAGCGGCTGCCAAACTGGCAGAGCTGGATGTCTTCAAAAACGCCACCACTGTCAAAGTGAACCCTGATAAGCCGCAAGAGCCCGTCAGGTAAGTTTAATCCATAAGGGACCAATGTTACGGGTCGTACTGTGTTCCCTCACCCATTGTGCAATAGGATCTCCAACTTTAAGGGGGCGCCCGAAGCGGCTGCCAAACTGGCAGAGCTGGACGTCTTCAAAAACGCAACCACTGTCAAAGTGAACCCTGATAAGCCGCAAGAGCCCGTCAGGTATGTTTAGTCTATAAGAGACCATGTTACGGGTCGTACTGTGTTTTCTCGCCCAGTGTGCAATAGGATCTCCAACTTCAAGAGGGCGCTAGAAGCGGCTGCCAAACTGGCAGAGCTGGACGTCTTCAAAAACGCAACCACTGTCAAAGTGAACCCTGATAAGCCGCAAGAGCCCGTCAGGTAAGTTTAATCCATAAGGGACCAATGTTACGGGTCGTACTGTGTTCCCTCACCCAGTGTGTAATAGGATCTCGAACTTTAGGGGGCGCTCAAAGCAGCCGCCAAACTGAGGAGCTGGACGTCTTACCACGGTTAAAGTTAACCTGAATAAGCCGACAGAGCCGGTCGCAGGCATAGGTCGTATCACACAAGTCGGCGTGAGTGAAGGTAGCTACTTGCCGCGCAATAAATATCCAATCAATGCGCAGCTTTATGTGAGCTTCAATCAGTATTGGATATTGCGCAGTCTGTAGCTAACAACTTCACAACCGCCGACTTGTATATTAGACCTATATCTAAAAATCCTTTAGAAACATCAATGTTACGAGTCGTAATGTGTTCCCTCGCCCGGCCTACAACTGGATCCACAACTTCAAGGGGGCGGTGGAAGCGGCTTAGCTGAACTGGACGTGTCTTCAAAACACGACCGCTGTCAACGCCAGGTATGTAATAGTCCAAATGAAACTCACTAGCCGATGTTACGTGTCTTTTCTAATAACTCCCGCGCAACATCGTATAGTGTCGCGCTGCACCGTGATATACCGCACTGAATAGCGTTACACCAAGGTGACTTGACGCGCCGTTTATTAGTAATTTTGTATGTTGTAAATAAAGGTATTCTCTGTGCAATTTTCGCGTCGCATCGCGTCGCTTCGCTTTAAATCTGAACTGAGACCATAACTAAATCTAACCCTTCTTGGACAGTTCATCAAACATCAATCCTTCTTTCTTATTTTTTGTTTTTAGGGTTTTATACCGCAAACGAAAAAAAACGAAACCCTTATAGGATCACTTTGTTGTCCGTCTGTGTGTATGTCAAGACTCTTCTGTATCTCGGGAACGCGTAAAGATATCAAGTTGAAATTTTAACTGTATACGTATATCTATGGTATCTTGCAGTTGTGTAAAAGAAAAACTTCTCAGTTATCGTTTAAAAAAGTTAGAGCCGTTTATGTCGTAAAAAACCCCATATTTCGCACTCACAAAAATCAAAACCTACAGGGTACTTCCCGTTGATATCAAACTATGAAATTTGGCGAGAAGCATTGTCTCAGAGTACACATATAGGAATAAATCTGAAAACTACATTTTTATTTAAATCTCAATAAAATAGAACCTCAATATTCACAAAATATGAGTTTTAAAGTGAGTAAATCGTATCTACAGGTATCATATAAAAGAACTTCATTAGCATTTGCTAAAACAGGTTTTTAATCATATTAACAACGTGTTTCTACGAAATACTCGATGTGCGAGCCTGACTCGCACTTGGCTGGTTTTTTTAACCTACCTTTTACCTTTTTAACAAAGGCTAACCTGAAAATCAGTGTTCGGTTTCTACCTGCACTTAGCTTAATGCTGAGGCCTTTTTCGTCATTTCTGAATTTCTTACTTTTGCATCTTTATTGTTGTTTTTGTGTATCCAGTGTTTGTTATTTTTAATATTAATATTGTTAGTCCCTTCCATTTATATTTCACAAAATACGTCCTTCTTCTGGGATATGGATATCCCAATAGAATGCAATCAATGCCAGTCAAAGCGAAATCAGCGAGAAAGTGTTTACAAAATTTTTCATACCAACGTTCTCAGACCAGGTTACTCATGCTACCAATCGAGCGGATCCGTTGGCAAGCTATAAGTCCAATAAACAAACTGACAAACACACTATATTGTCTAGCGACGTCTAGATATAGTTTGGCGGGCTTGTAGAGATATTTTTGGCCCGTTTCGTATTCGGTCGTTGAACTGAAATTCGTACTTTTACTTTTCTACCGGGGAATGTACTATCACCCACTGAAAGATTCTATTATTTGCTGTTGTGGGTAGAAAGTTCAGGGACGTTCGTAACCTTCGGCTTGTCTTTTGTTGATCTTTCGTATTTTGAAGTATGGAATGAACGATATGTAATTTTTGATACAAAAGAAGTCACTACTTGTGCCATATTTCTGTAGGATACTGTCAAAATCTATAAAGGGCCCAGTGGCATCAATTTTTACCTACCTACTTCCAAAAAAGAAGGAGGACTATGTTCGTCTGTATATATATATTTTTTTGTGTATGTTCGATATTCTCGCCAAACGTGAACAGATTTAAAAAATCTTTTTTAGTTCGAAAGATTATACTCGCGAGGTAGTCCCATTTAAATTTTATCGAAATCGGCTGAGGCGTTTTTGCTAAATCAACAATAATGTATATGGATGTCACATAGATACGTGCAAACTATACGAATTCTGTACACGGTGGAAGTAGGTGTTGCTATTTATTGCGAAAATTAATTATGGATTACTTTATTTGACAGCTGGTATACTTTGTTCTTTATTCGGCACTGTGTTACTTCAGCACCCACAGGTGGTAGCAATAGAATCTTTCAACAGTATCTTTCCTTAGATTAAGTCTAGGTATAATATAAAATAAGCCAACTAATTAATCTCTGCCAAGCCTCGTACACCTAGGTACAGTCCGAAATAGTGTGATCTGGAAAACGTCGCGAAACAACATGTGAAATGCACGTTTTAGAACTTGTAATTAAGATGTAGCTGTGTCGTCGGACTGAACAGTCTAGATAAGATCTGATTTCGATGGACGTCCTATACTGTGCTTACCGGGCCGTGGTCTTTTATCACAACTGCCTCGATGGCTCAGTAGTCATTGACCCTGACTCCTGGGTCAAAGAGGCGTGGGTGCGATCCCACCTAAGGCAAATATTTATGTGATATTTAGGAGTTTGCTTTGTGTTATTTAGGTACCATCTAAATAAAATAAAGTATGAATTTAAAAATATGTAGTATATCAGTCAGGAAGCCGTGGTGGCTTAGAGGTAGTGACACCCGCCTTACAATCGTGAGGTCGTGGGTTCAAATCCCGGTCCCGCACCAATGAGTTCTTTGGAATTCATGTACGGAATTTCACACCACTGGCTTTTCGGTGAAGAAAATCATCGTGTGGCAACCTGCATATGTCCGTAGAAGAAATTCGATGGCGTATGTGAATCCACCAACCCGCACCGGGCCTGCGTGGTGGATATGGCCCAATCGCCCTTCGTGGGTAGGCCTACGTCCTGCAGTGGACTATTAAAAAGGCTGATACAGTACAGTACAGTATATCTGTTTCTGGCAGCCATATCACAAGCTTTGCTTAGTTTGGGGTCAGAGACCGTGTGTAAGAAGTCCCCTAATATGTATTATTATTTATTTACGGCTTGCATTATTCTATACGAAAGTGTTTGTCTAATAAAAGCGGGTCCATTCCAAATATTTATCGTAAAAAGAAATAACAGGGCGAAAGCCAAATATTTATGTACGAAACCACCAGTCAAGATTTAGCGATGCCGATCACGAAAACGGACAAGAATGACACGCTCTGTCTATTTCAAACAGTACAATAATGAAATAAAATGTATCAAAAGGTGTAAAAATAGGAATCGAACGCACAGAAATAACATGCTACGCTGATTACTGGCATATTACATAAACCATGACCGATTTCTTGGGCAACGCATTCCATATTGAGTGTTTTATAACTTTCAGTGTAGCGACTCGCGTGAACGTTGCAAACGTTATGGCCATTTTCTTTAGTTTTGATGCGGATGCGGCTTGCATCGAGGTTTATTAGTTTTTGCGCATATTCTTAGATGTAATGTAGTTGTGTATTTAATTCTACTATTTTTGAGTCGTGTTTTACGTGTCACAATTTATATTCCGGTTTTTGATCAGAAAGTAGCTACCTCATGGCGCTCTCCCTTGTTTTATTAAGTCCTGTATGGTGCAGGTTTCAGGACATGCTGTACTGTTGGCCAGATGTGGTGTAGTGTGCGGGCTGACACCTACTTTCTCAATTTTTTTATGTGCTCTAAGCTGTCCTGTTGGAAATCAATACAGTACAATATTTTTATTTATAACACCATTGTTACATGTCAAATCAATAATATAGTGGGTGTACCGGTTGTGGCCTCTGACCCGGTTGTGGACATTAGGTGTCAAAATTATTGCATAATTGATAATTATAAACAACTAGTTTTTACCCGCGGCTTCGCCCGCATGATATTTTGATTATTGACGCAATATCATTATAATTTATAGCCTATGTGTTATTCTGATATTTAGGCTATATTATTATTGCAAAGTTTCATTTCAATCCGTTCAGTAGTTTTTGCGTGAAAGAGTAACAAACATCCTCACAAACTTTCGCCTTTATAATTTTAGTAGGATATGATGTAATATTAATATTGTTTGTGTGAATCTAAATGTTTCAAAATATCTTTAAAAATATTAATTTAACATAGAATTGTCTTTTTAATCTTTAAAATTCAAACTGGCCACAAATGGTACTAAGGTGGCCACAACCGGTGCAATTATCCTACAATTATATTTTTTTATCAATTTTACTATTCTACTATTACAATATTGATATATTGTTACTCTTCATAAAATAGGATACAATTGGTACCTACAATTCAATACTAATAATAAATTAAATAATTAAATGTCAGTGCTAAATAAATAATAACTAAAATAAATCAATTAAATTCGTAAAAACATATTAATTTATAAATTACAATGTCAATCAATCTTATTTCAGGCAATTTTAAAAAGTCATTGAAATCGTAGAATATCTCGTTTTGTATATAGCCATTTTTTCAGCTTGATTATTTTAAAAGACGCTACCTATTGGAATCAATAGCCGTGGTGGGCAAGAGGTAGTGACACGCGCCTTACAATCGTGAGGTCGTGAGTTCGAATCCCCGGTCCCGTACCAATGAGTTCTTTAGAATTTATGTACGGAATTTCACATCACTGGCTTTTTGGTAAAGGAAAATATCGTGAGGCAACCTGCGTTAGTCCGTAGAAGAAATTCGATGGCGTATGTGAATCCACCAACCCGCACTGGGCCAGCGTGGGGGATATGGCCCAATCACCCTTCGTGGGTAGGCCTAAGTCTTGCAGTGGACTATTAAAAAGGCTGATACAATACAATACAATACAATCTATTGGAAAAATCTAAGTTCTAAGTAATGATGATAAAGTTTTAGTCAATAAATTAGTTCTATGTGTTGGCGATATATTGCTGGGTGGTCCCGGCATTGCACACACAAATCTTGGCATTAGACAGGTACCCCATGTCGCGCAAGTTCCTGATATATTTAGTTAGCGATTTAATATAATCAAAACAAAATAGCTACCGCGACTGTACGGGCTAGGTGTAGGTGTGTGTTGTTCTTTGACCTGATTTTACTTAAAAATAACTATTTATTTTTGTCTATCTCTCATATTAAAGCTCGATTCACATCTGCCAGGGTCCGACCGGCCTTGACCTCGAAATATTAGTCCTGATTGTTTGGTATTTCAGACTTATTGTCGAGTCGAGATTATGATAATCTTTTATTATGTTTACTTAGTTTTGATATTCGAAGTCCCAAGAAAAATTAGCATAAAAATGTCATCATCACCTGCAGAAGAAAAATATTGAATTTCGAGAAGCTTGTTACGTTTTATTTACCGCGTATTAATTCCGTGTTTTATCATACACACCAGTTTAGCCATTGGACGTAGGCCTCACCAAAGTTAATCCAAAGTAATTTTTTACTTTAAGGAGGAAGCAAAAGAAAAGAAACAGTATTTTCATAAATAATAAGCTGCTCGATCTAAAGCTATGAATTTTATAAGTGACACTAAATAAAATCTTCTAAATAGGCGCATTTCAAGGTCAAGGCCTAATCTGGGTCCAATTTATTGTGAATCAGACTTATAAGCGAAAAGCCGTGGTGGTTTAGTGGTAATGACACTCTCCTTACAATCGTAAGGTCGTGGGTTCAAATCTCGGTCCCGTTGAATTCCTTGTAATTATGTACGGAATTTCACATGTACAGAATTTCATAAGGCCGTAGAAGAAATTCGATGGCGTATGTGAACCCGCACTGGGCCAGCGTGGTGGATTTGACCCAGTCGCCCTTCGTGGGTAGGCCTACGTCCTGCCCCCCTACCGCCTAAAGCAATAGCAATCGTAATAGCAATCGTTTATGACTTCATTTTAGTCATTTGGCACCGCCTATGTGACGTTAGCCATCAAAGTTGTTCATTCAACGATTGCTTTCGCAATCCGCGCAAAGCAATTGATGGTTAATGTCACATAGGCGGTGCCAAATGACTAAAATGAAGTCATAAACGATTGCTATTACAATTGCTATTGTTTAGGCGGTCGGGGGGCTGCAGTGGACTATTAAAAAAGGCTGATACAGTACAGTACAGACTTATAAGCGATAGGCAATCATTTGGCAGATTATTAGCAAAGTATTAAAGTTGTATTACCACATCATTTACTCGCATAAAACTGTGCATAATTAGAATTAGTCACCACATAGATGTATGTATGACATCATATAATGTTGTTAGACTTTATATCCGTATCGCTAGGTCTTATAATGCACTGAGATGCGGTGGTAACTTGACCCCGTTTCGTAATATTGATAACGGGATCGAATCAGCGATTGTGTCCTTTGGTATCAATGTGATATGATTGCTAATGTGTCGGTCTTGCAATGTTAGGACATTCGTCAGATGATTTAAAATTGTTCCGTATCAGTGACCTGTCTCTGACGGTTGACATTTTGGTGTTTTACTTCGCGCCACCACTGAAGTCCAGTACACGAGGCGCTTCCATCGCGTAGTTAATAGTTTCCGTAGGATAATCCGCGCCACACAAGTCGGCGGATCAGAAGTTAGCCGCGAAAGACACTTCGTCGCGATTCGCTAATTATTCCGCATGTGTGCACAATGCCGACGCAAGTCGTTAAATAGCAACCTTTTTTAACCTGGTCAAGTTTAATGCCACGAAAACTCAAAGCTGTTTGTTTTCGGCCAAAAAAAGGCCCTTCCAACTGTCTCTTGCTTTCCGTGGCGTGTCCGTTCCGGTAACTAACAGTCTGGAACTATTAGGCGTTACGCTATCATCGACTCAACTTTGGGTCTTATATAGAATCAAAAGCCCAATTAGTCTAAAAAAAAACTTGGTTTTCTCTCTTAAGGTGAGACCGTATTTCACACCTGAGCAACTGCTTAGTCTTTATAAAGCGCAAGTCAGATCTTGCATGGAATACTGCTCTCACCTTTGGGATGGCTCTGCCAAATACCAGTTGGAGGCTTTGGAGTCCATTGAAAGGCGAGCCAGGAGGCTGATAGGCAACGAAACCTTGACTAAGTCGAAGCTGCATAGTCTCGAGCATCGACGTAGAGTCTCGAGTAAATAGGTATCTTCTAGATAAGCGTGCTACATCCTAGACCGCATATCTGCTTAACATCAGACAGTGTGTAGTCAAACGCAAACCTATTGGAAATAAAAAAAAAACAACCATGAACCGGTAAGCGCAGCGCAGGTAGGACGTTCATTGAAAAGGTGGTTCGACAATTTGATCAAGCGCGTAGGAAGCTGTGGATCCAAGCTGCCTCTAAGCAGTCCTACGTGAAATCCAGCAGTGGATATCCTACAATTGATGATCATAATAAATAATAATAAATATTTTGGGACATCTTACACACGGCCTCTGGCCCCAAACTAAGCAAAGCTTGTGATATGGCTGCCAGAGACTTATATACTACATATACATATTTTTAAATACATACTTATATGTACAACGTGTAACGGAAAGACTGTATACATACTGAAAGTACCAAATCAGATAACGGTAACAAACTAGATGGGGGCATGTTTAGCCGTGTAAGTTCGTTTGCTGATTTTTAATCTTTTTTTGAAAAACTAGTCATTTTTATGACTAATTTACATTTGCACAGCACTATCACACTAAACAGCTGTGAGGTCAATAACACGACCTTGCCCATCAAAATCAGACCACATCTCCTTGAACTGCTGTCCTTTTTTTTCTAGTCAGTCATATATAATTTTTTTTTAAAAGTGAATGTTGTTATTTTGTCTCGGAATTTCGAATACAGCATCTACATATATAAGGTATAGTATCATCCCTGCTCCCCAGTCTGGAGACCTCATTATGCAGTGCATTCTTTAAGACTGGAAAGAGTGCAAAAGAGATTTCTATGGCATTTGGCTTATTCAGCAAAGAAAGCAAAAATTTTAAATTCGTATAATAAGAGATTAGTTAATTTTAAAATGCAAACGCTAAGCGATCGTCGTGACAAATTAGACATTATTTTCCTTTACAAACTTCTACACAATGATATTGACTGTCCAAAACTTCTAGCAAAATTTAAATTTAGAATTCCCTTTAGGTATCCACGCTATCCAATAACTCCATTTGCCCCAGTGTTTCGTAGAACTGTGCTAGGTGCCAATTCTCCTGTGCCTAGAATAAGTAGACTCATAAATAAATTCCAGAACCACAACCAGTTCGATATTTTCGGAGATTCATTAATTAAATTTAAAATTAATTTAAACTCAATCATGACCGAAATGGTCAACCCTGCTCTCTAACTCTTCTCATCGCACTGATTTATAATTGTATTTTTAATTTTGGTTTTTTTAAGTGAATAGTGTTCATACTGTTTTATACCCAAGAAGTAGTAATTACATGCGGTGCTTCCTTCAAAAGGTGACGCATTTATCTTAGTTCTATGTTGTAAGTTAAGTGATATATTGTAAGTGTTAATGCAGTTATCAATGTGAAGCCTAAATAAATAAATAAATAAATAAATCCCACTTTTTATGTATACAGCATTTCCGTTACACGTTGTATAGATAGTAATTAAATAACACCCAGACACAGAGCAAACACTTATGTTCATCACAAGAATATTTGTCCTGGTGGGGATCGAACCCACGCCTCTTTGATCCAGAAGTTAAGGTCACTAACCACTGAGCCACCGAGGCAGTCGCCAAATCTAGACTGTTTTTTATGCTTTCCAAGTTTGTACTAAAATTGGTTTCATGATAATTTCTGAACCAAAATCTATTGCTAAATCCTCATTCCTCATACGCAGAGCCAGAATGTGGAACGCTTTGCCTGAGTCTTTCTTTCCGAAAAACAACGTGGGTATCTTCAAATCGCGAGGTCTTCTAGGTTGCGTGCTACACCCAATTGTGAATCCACGGACCCACATGTGCCAATGCTCTGGATCTGCCCAATCCAAGGGAAAACTAATGTTTAGATGTGGTCTGTTAAGATTTGATTATTTAATACGTAAGTTTTGTTGCCATCGAATCAAAAAGCATTTAACGAAGGATTTGACATTAATATGTGTATTTTTTATACTGAAAAAAATTTAGGATTCAAAGGTTACTTGAAATAAATATACTAAGATTCTGAAAGTAACACTTTGAGTTATTTTAAAATGCAATACAGGGAACACTGTAGCAAATTAAAGAAATATAGCGTTCATAAAAATATAGTGAATGAACTAAATCGAAATTGTACACTAAAAAAGATCGGAATGATTACAGTGGCAACATCAATCTTATCGTAGCGTCAAGATTTTATCGAGGACGACAATTTTGTCTAACGTGATCGCATGTTAACAAAAACGAGTATTTTGTAGACGTCGGTAAAATTTATCGCGACGATAACGACAAGTGTCGTTCCTGCCATGCTAAGACTGCAGGCAGTGTGTAGTCAAACGCAAACCTATACTAATTAAAAAGGGCTTTATAGGATTGGATTGAGTTATATCCGTTAGAAATGCACAAAACTTACGTACCTATATAAATACGTTTTATACGATAGATTAATATAAGTTTCAGATACAAAATTATGTCACAAATATTGATTACAGAATGCACACGTAACTGAGGTTGGTGGCATTGATAATGATAACCTTTATTCGCACTTCATTATTATTTACTGCAACACGATTTATCAAACGTTATCATTTTACACCACTGGGTAGGTGCTGTGTCTAAGTAGCCCAACGAGCTATAGAGAGGGGTATGCTCGGAGTCTCTTTGCGAGATTCCCAGGAAAACCAAAGTTACCGACATAGCCTAAAAATGAAAGAGAAATCTGAGAAAAATACCGTACAAGTGCGAGTCAGGGTCGCACATCGAGGGTTCCGTACAAACACGTTGTTAAAATAATTAAAAACCTGTTTTAGCATGTGTTAATGAAGTTCTTTTATATGATACCTTACATGATACGATTCACTCACTTTTAATTTTGAACCCATATTTTGTGAATTTTGAAGCCCTATTTTTATGTGATTTAAATAAAAATGTACAATTTTCAGATTTATTCCTATATGGTGTACTCTGAGACAATGCTTTTCGCCAAATTTCATAGTTTTATGTCAACGGGAAGTACCCTGTAGGTTTTGATTTTTGTGAGCGTTGAAATATGCGTTTTTTACGACATAAACGGCTCTAACTTTTTTATACGATAACTGAGACGCTTTTCTTTTACACAACTGCAAGAATTCATAGGTTTACGTATATAGTTTAAATTTCAACTCGATATCTTTACGCGTTCCCGAGCTAATGAGTCTCGACATACACACATACGGACAGACGGACAACAAAGTGATCCTATAAGGATTCCGTTTTTTCCTTTTGAGGTACGGAACCCTAAAAATCGGCTGTCTTATACAAAATTGCAACTTGGAATCGATGAAATGTTAACTTGTTGATTTTTTTCTCGATTTCCGGGTTGGCTCCATAGTAAAAGTTGTTCATGATGGTGATCTGAATCACCCCCTCAACCTTACACCTTCTCTCAGAAATAATCCTGCAGATGTAGTTGTGCATTGACCTGAAATGAAATCAATTTCTGGTATAATACGTAGGGTCAATGGTAATCAATTAGCATCCTTTTAGGGGCTTATTCTGTAAATCAAAACTAACAACTTTTGTTCTGCGCTTTGGTCAAAACTAAAAAAAAAACATCTGTCATCACAATCATACATTTTGTCGAATGGTAATCAGTTAGCACCATTATAGGGGCTTCTTCTGTTCATCAAAACTAACAACTTTTGTTCTGCGACTTTTATCAAAACTAAAAAAGAAACAGCGATCCCATACAATTTGTCCAGGTTGAACGATATTTTTTTTTTATTGAGATTTGATAAAAGTCGTTGAACAAAAGTTGTTGTTTTGATGTACAGAATAAGCCCCTACTTATAAGGATGCTAAATGATTACCATTATTCTTAGTCGTATTCTTCATTAATGAAGGTCCGTGTCTAATTTGGAGCTGTTTGATCTTAGATCACTTTTTGGACAATGTTCTTTCACTTGGACCTGTCTGCTGCGGATCTCATGGCGTCTGGATGGGCATTCCGGTCAAAGATATTATTTGATCCGTCCATCTCGTAGGCGATCGACCGCGTGATCTTTTCCCGTCGACCTTTCCTACTACCATTAACTTCTCGAGGTTGTTTGGGTCTCTGCGAGCAATGTGACCAAAGTCTGAATGCGCTGGAAGCAAGTCGTCGACAGTCGTGTTTTTATACGGAGCTCCCCAAGAATGGACTCGTTGGTACAGCGCGCAGTGAGTGTGTAGTGATTACCATTAATATAATGTTTGTATCGCATTATTCGTATTCAACATTGATCTATATCGAATTTTAAAAGTTTCCACAAATATACGAATAACTTTCCGACTGCAACGTACTATATCAGTCGGTTGTTAGGCCGTTTTGTTTATCTTACATAATTGAATTCTTATCATTTTGACCGATAGCAACAAGATTAATACAATGGTTTTTCAGCTCTTTGATGTAACGATTTCCAAAATAAATATTCTTTATCTACTGAGGTTGTGTGATCTTGATATGAGCATTGATCAAAACTGCTCGGCAAATCCTACAACGTGCTGCTTGCTACCTGCATTTTGTAATGGTAGGACTCGATGATTATAGAAGGTAAGTGTGTTACATCCTAGACCGCATATCTGCTTAACATCAGGCAGTGTGTAGTCAAACGCAAACCAAATTGAAATAAAAAAATATAGAAACTGGCATATACCGGATACACTTCGGAGAGTGCGCCCAGAAGTTGCACAATCTGGTCCCCCCTGCCCCTTTCTTTTATCGTACGGCTAGACGGACGCGACCAAAGCGCCACCCTTTTATGGTGGACATTCCGCGCGTTAGAACCAAGCGTTTCGAATCCTCATTCCTCATACGAACAGCCGGAATGTGGAACGCTTTGCCTGGGTCTGTCTTCCCGTTAAAGTACAACGTGGGTGTCTTCAAATCCCGAGTAAATAGGTATCTTCTAGGTAGCGTGCTACACCCTAGACCGCACATCTGCTTAACATCAGGCAGTGTGTAGTCAAACGCAAACTATTCGAAAAAAAAATTATACACATTTTAACTATAATATAACACAGGTCACTCACGCATGATTTTTATGCTAAACAGAAAGTTGTCTATGGTTTCGATAGTATTTGGCGTTCCTTATCAAGATGAGCACTAGCCCGGATCCCTAGACTGCTATGTGAGATGAGTATCCCACATAGCACTCTAGGGATGACTAGGGCTTTGAAAATCCGCTTGGAAAAGCTTTGCCTGTTGAAAAACTGTTAGTTATTTTCCAGCTAAAACAATATTATGTTGCTTGCCAGCAGTCCAGAGCTACGCTCCGTTACTTAACTTGGCTGGCTTGGGTAGACGGTGGAGGCTGAAATGCACGAAACATCCCATGCGGGATGTCACTGCTGAACTTATCGCTCCCACACTGTATAAAGGTCTATTAACACATATCAGTGAAGCCGCAGTTGAAAATATTCTTTTATACATTCTCTATGAACACATCCCCTTATGTCAGTGTCAGTGATTGTAATATTTTATTCTTCCACAGAGTGTTATGCCTGGAGCAGAAGAAAACTCTATACGTGCCCGTGCCGCGGCTTCAGACCGGGTTCCTGAACCGGCTGGAACTACCGGAGGGGGAAACCGGACCGGCGGCTATCCGGAAGGCGGTCTCGAGGAACGGAATGGACACCTATGGCAAACCTGTTGGTAAGTACAAAAACTTGAGCTCTCGGGGTTCGAGATGTTTCTCTGTGAAATGTTTAATGAAAATTGTGCCGGTACTGCGGATTTAGATCGGATACCTAAACCGGCTAGAGCTGCCGGAGAGGGAAACCGGACCGGCTGCCATCCGGAAGGCGGTCTCAGGGAACGGGATGGACACCTATGACAAACCTGTTGATAAGTACAAAACTTGGAGCTCTTAGGGTTCGAGTTGTTTCTCTGTGAAATATTTAATGAAAATAGTGCCGGTACTGCGGATTTAGATCGGATTCCTGAACCGGCTAGAGCTGCCGGAGGGGGAAACCGGACTGCTGCCATCTGGAAGGCTGTCTCCAGAAACGGACTGGATACCTATGGCAAACCTGTTGGTAAGTACAAACACTTGGAGCTCTTCGGGTTCGAGTTGTTTCTCTGTAAAATGTTAAAAGAAGATTGTGCCTGAAATGTGGATTCACACCGGGTTCATGAACCGGCTAGAGCTGCCGGAGGGGGGAACCGGGCCAGCGGTATCCGGAAGGCAGTCTCCAGAAACGGGATGGATCCCAATGGCAAAACTTTTGGTAAGGACAGAAATTAAGGGGTGCTGTTTCTAAAGCAGAGGATTGTAGGTGCTGGTATTGTGACATTTCACATCGGGTTCCTGTTCCGGTTCGAATATTTGGAGATCCGCCACTTATGAATCGATTTTTATAATTATTTTTTGTTTATTGGATTGTACCTACTTCAGATGTGCTCCCATTTAATTTTTCTCGAAATGGGTGGAGAGATTTTTCATAAATAACATTAACTATGGTAACATGGATTCACTATTCGCATTTTGTGCATACAGTGCAGTGATTAAAGTCGGTTGAGCTATTTTTTGGGTGACAAATAATTTTATGTTATAGACGAGTCTTCTGCGGTTATAATGGGCCTAGTATTATAACGACTAATAATATTAATTTTGAATTATTTATAGACATTAAAAATGATTTTTTCAGGCATAGAAGAGACCGTTTCGTTGGACGTGGTCGTGATGGGCTCGGTCGCCGTGTCCAAGGAGGGATACCGCATCGGCAAAGGTCGAGGTTAGTACTAAAATAACTTCTCATGTTGACAGTCTGTTTTCAGTTGTTATACATATTTTACTAGTTACCCTTCCTGACTCCGCCCGGTTATGAATAAGTTATAGCTAGAAATCTCCCAGAAGAAATATTCTAAAACATAGTGAAAACCGCATCGCATTCTGTTGTCTAGTTTGGAAGATACAAACGGATACGTAGACAGACACACAAAAATAGCGGTTTTACTTTATACTATACATAGTAATTATTATACTCCATAAAATTTAACTTGATCTCTGCGACAGCTGTCAGAAAAATCACGCCTAAGAAGTCCTGAATTTCTTAATAGTACAGACAGTACCTGTCAATGTCATACTTTATGGGCATGACAGTTAGTGATGGGCGACGAATGATCGTGACCACAGAGTTTTAGATAGAGTTTTATTTAAAATATCGATAGTTTATACTAACGATATTTTAAATAAAACTTAATTTATCATTCATTGTATTGTATATTTCAATATCATAACATTTTTTACAAGTGTAATTAAATTAAACCCATTTATATGTTACATTACCATCGATAATAGTGAAAAACGTCGATAAATACTACCGTTACCTACATTATTATGAGTATTTAAGTAAATCATAACATTATTTACATGTGTACATACCTGATCTTAAATAATAGTAAGCAAATGAAATCCAATTTCTCACCTTCAACTACTCATTCGATTTCATTACAACATTGTTTGAAAATCGATTTTTTCCACCACTATCCCAACTCTAAAAATGTCAATCTTCTACTGTCGCAGAGATCAAGTTAAATTTTATAGAGTATAAGTATTTTTTTCGAAAGGCAATTTTATTTTTCTTGACACATTACAAATTATGACAACCGGTAACAAACATACAACTGTCTGTTTCGGAATTTCGGAAAATCAGCTGTTTCATACATTACGTCGATCTAATTGAATGTTATTATTATTATTTTTAACTTTTAGAGTAATATATTTATTTATATTTTATTTATTATTGAAGGTACATTAATTACTACTTTAATGTTAATTATTGGTTGAGGGTATCAACCAGAACGAATTCAGGCAGGAATGTATTTATTATTTTATATTTTGTATGGGACAGCTCATTGTTTTAGAGTTCCAGGTTGGCTTTATACAAATTTCTTTATTAGGTAAAAACTACCTGGATGAATAACATTATTTGCCTCACAAAATAAAAATAAAATAATAAACAGTAAAAAAGGAAAACAAATACGGAATGAAAAATAAGATTACAAATTAAATAAACATGAGTCAATTATAATCTACAATGTCAATAATAGAATTAATAGATTTAATTATAGTAGAAGTAATTCATAATAATGGTATAAAGAACCCCCTTTTTGGCTTATTATACCTCAAGATATCTTATATACCTTGTATAGAATATATGTGTAAAAATGAAGTTTGGTTTCTTCCAGGCTACGGGGATTTGGAGTTTGGCCTGATGATGCACATGAAGGCGATAAAACCCAGCACCATTGTGATTACAACTGTACACGATTGCCAGGTATGAAAACACAAAATTAAATTTAAAATTGAAGTAATACTTTAGTATGAAAACTGTCGACATGGAATTTAGTTGTGGTTCAAAACCTGATCATCTATCAATAAATTGTGTAATAAATTTTCACGTCAACTGGCTTTTTAATGAAGGAAAATGTCGTACGAAAACCTCCATACCTCCTCCTCCGTTGAGGAAATTCGATGGCGAAGGCCGTATAAAGTTAGCAAGGTGGACATTGGCATAGCTAATAATTTTCTCTAGTGAGGGTAACTGCCTATTTTTTCCCGCCCAAGAAAAATAAATGTATGGACTTTTTCTTCTAGAAAAATAGAATGTATGGACTTTTTCTTCTAGAAAAATAGAATGTATGGACTTTTTCTTCTAGAAAAATAGAATGTATGGACTTTTTTTTAAAATTTTAAATAGTCGTGATTTAAAATTTTATATATCACACTAGCGGACCCGGCGAACTTCGTTTCGCCTAGAAGTCGAATGTCAAATCATCGTCAATAGTCACAAAACCGACCAAGAGAGAGTCTATTAGTATATTTTTCAATCTTTCTGAGAGATTTTCTTAATATTTGTTTCCGTAAGAACCTTGTACAGAGTATTAGAAAACTACAAAAAAAAATAAGCCAAATCGGTCAAGCCGTTTTCATGTTATGTCGTGACAACGGAAAACGGGTTTCATTTTTATATATATAGATAGATTACATACGATTTGGTTTAGTTAATTTGGCTTATGCAGTTATTTATCGATCCCATTCTGGTTGCAGGTATTCGACACCCTGCCGGCGGAGTTGTTCGGGCCTCACGACGTCCCCATAGACATTATCGTCACTCCTACTCAGGTACAATCATCACTGAATGCTAATACTTACATACAAGGTGTTGCTTCCTTTGGTAAAGCTTATCTAGATAGATCATCACCATCTAGATGTATCACCTTAGAACCAAACCACGAAGATGTTGTTTTTTATTAACACGCTTTTAATAATTTTACCTGTATATTTGTAACCAACACCTTTGAGCTCGATTTTGACCTACTTTGAGCGATCAGATTTTCTTCAAACTTTGTACACCTGTCAAAGACCCGATGACAATGCATTTATAAAAAAAAAAAAAAACTACATACGACTCCTAAGCGTGTTTTTTAGTTTTATTTTTTAAAACTATATTTATATTATTAAACCGACGAAACGGAGGAGGTAGTCAAGTCGACGTATATATATTTTTTTTATAAATCGGCTAACTTGAAGAACTTGAACCCCTCAAGTTCAACTTTCAAGAGGTGTATATTTCTAAATGTCCCTATACATTGTAAAGCAACTCCCTGTATATTTCAATGTTTTGATTTTCTATTTTCCACGTTTATTGTTCACGCTAATTTGAACCTTATGTCTTTATCTTTAGGTGATAGAAACCCAGCGCATGTGCCAGCGTCCAGTCGGCATCCTCTGGCACCTGCTGTCCAACCGCCGCATTCAACTCATGCCGGTGTTGGGACAACTGCGCGATATTGAAATGCTGTGAGTATTTTGAACCTTATGCCGTTGCCTTTAGGTGATAGAATCGTGGAGCATGTGCCCGTCATTATTGAGTATTCAACTCATGCCCGTCTCGGGACAACTGCGAAATATTGAAATGCTGTATTTTGATCCGTTTAGGTGTATTTAGGTATTTTTAGGGTTCCGTACCTCATACGGAAAAAACGGAACCCTTATAGGATCACTTTGTTGTCCGTCTGTCCGTCTGTGTGTATGTCAAGACTCTTTATCTTGGGAACGCGTAAAGATATCGAGTTGAAATTTAAACTGTATACGTATATCTATGATGTCTTGTAGTTGTGTAAAAGAAAAACGTCTCTGTTATCGTTTAAAAAAGTTAGAGCAGTTTATGTCGTAAAAAACCGCATATTTCGCACTCACAAAAATCAAAACCTACAGGGTACTTCCCGTTGACGTAGAACTATGAAATTTGGCGAGAAGCATTGTCTCAGAGTACACATATAGGAATAAATCTGAAAACTGTACATTTTTGTTTAAGTCACAAAAAATAGGGCCTCAAAATTCACAAAATATGGGTTCAAAATTCAAAGTGAGTAAATCGTATCATAAGATATCATATAAAAGAACTTCATTAGCACATGCTAAAACAGGTTTATAATTATTTTAACAACGTGTTTGTACGGAACCCTCGATGTGCGAGCCTGACTCGCACTTGTCCGGTTTTTTTATGCAAAATAGGGCTACATTTGGCCACCATCTCGCCTGATGGAAAGCGAAGTTGTAGCCGAAGATGGAATTATATTGTAGACCTAGAAGATACCTAAGCAGTCAGTTTCAGTTCAGTTACAGTCTTGACTTGAAGCTATTCAAATTTTAATAGATATGATGACTGAAAAAATTTGATTAGTTAGTCTTTTGTTAATTAAACAAAAAATAGATATTGTCCGTCAAAGTTTCGCGTGACGTCACAAGTGCCATACAAATGTATAGACCAGAAGTCTATACATTTGTATGGCACTAAAAGAGTTGACGTCACGATCCCCATTCCCAAACTTTGCCAAGGCACTGATCCCCATTCCCAAACTTTGCCAAGGCACTGATCCCCATTCTCAAACTTTGCCAAGGCACTGATCCCCATTCCCAAACTTTGCCAAGGCACTGATCCCCATTCTCAAACTTTGCCAAGGCACTGATCCCCATTCCCAAACTTTGCCAAGGCACTGATCCCCATTCCCAAACTTTGCCAAGGCACTGATCCCCATTCCCAAACTTTGCCAAGGCACTGATCCCCATTCCCAAACTTTGCCAAGGCACTGATCCCCATTCCCAAACTTTGCCAAGGCACTGATCCCCATTCCCAAACTTTGCCAAGGCTCTGATCCCCATTCCCAAACTTTGCCAAGGCACTGATCCCCATTCCCAAACTTTGCCAAGGCACTAACTACTCTGAAACCGTTCAAATAATCGCGAGGTTGTATCCGGTGTTCATATAAATTTTAATAATTAATCCTCACGCTAGTTTTAATAATGTGATTGACAAAAAATTCTTTAAAAGTAACTTACAGATCCAATAATATTACTCCGAAAACACAAATTACACAAACAGCAGTCAATCGAGAAATTCTTGTTTACTAGCATATGTAACGTCACTAGAATTGCCGCCCGTCTTAGAGCGGTCACGTCACAGATAAAAAAATATAGTGTTTTGTACTGTACTGTACCAGCCTTTTTAATAGTCCACTGCAGGACGTAGGCCTACCCACGAAGGGTGATTGGGCCATATCCACCACGCGGGCCCAGTGCGGGTTTGTGGATACACATACGCCATCGAATTTCTTCTACGGACATATGCAGGTTGCCTCACGATGTTTTCCTTCATCGAAAAGCCTGTGGTGTGAAATTCCGTACATAAATTTCAAAGAACTCATTGGTACGGGACCGGGATTTGAACCCACGACCTCACGATTGTAAAGCGACTGTCACTACCTCTAAGCCACCACGGCTATCATATATCATAGTGTTTTATTTCGTGCTATTTAAGAAAATTAGACATTTTAGTTTAAATAAAGTCAAATATGTCTTTTTCGGGTTTTTTCAGGAAATATGTCTTTTTTATTATCTGTATGGATTACCACAATCAGTAGTATATTTTCAATGTTGTCAAATAGCCTATTATAATAATGTTTTTTTTTTACCCAGTCATCATGCGTATTGTTGAATGCTTAGTCTAGTTCGGTTGTTAATTTAGTTGTAATGTTTGTAGCGCGGGTCGCGCGTGCGTCCTGAAGGAGGTGGACACCGACGTGGAGGAGCGCTCCACCGCGCGCCCGCGCCGCCTGCGCCGGCGCACGCGCAGCCACAAGAGCCAGAGCGAGGGGGAGGTAACTATTACTTTCAGATCAGATTACTTGTGTTAGGTTCAGCTATAGAGATACCAGAGGGATTTTCTTAATTTAATTCTTTTGACGTTTAAGTTAAATTGTTAGTATTTTATCTTTAGTTTGTTATTTTTTATAAGTGTAACTTATATACTTATGATTATCACTATCTGCTGTATTTTTTATGTCCACCACGCTGACCAAGTGCGGGTTAGTGGATTCACTTGCGTCATCGAATTTCTTCTACGGACGTATGAGACTTTGGTCAAAACTCAAAAAAAATTATTGTTGTTCCATAGAAAAATTTAGTTTACCCGCGAAAACTGTATGGAACAGTTGATATATCAGTCTCTGGCAGCCATATCACAAGCTTTGCTTAGTTTGGGGTCAGAGGCCGTGTGTAAGATTTCCCAAAATATTTACTTATAAAAAAAAATATGTTCCATTTTACGCTATTTAAGCTAATTTTTTACATGTGATATTTTTATTTCCTTTAATATAATTGAATATAATCTTTTTAAAAATAATTTTATTGCTAAAATATTTGTTCAATAACGTAACAATTTAAATCCAGGGAGGCAACACAACGGAAGGCGAAGAGGGGAAAACGGGCAAACCCCGTCGCCAGACGCGCCGCCGCAACAGCCAGAAATCCGCCTCCAAGGAGGGCAAGGAGGGCAAGGAAGGGAAGGAGGGCAAAGAGGGCGACGTTAAGCCTAGGCGCAACAAGCGCCCGAAGCCTGAGATCGAGTTCTCTGTTAAGGTAAGTGTCAAAAAAAGAAACAAAAAATCAATATAAAATTATTTATGAAAAATCAGTAATACCTAATCCAGCCTTTTAGACTATCTCACAGTTTTTAACAACAAAACCCCTAATAGAAGCTCCGTAGTTGAAAATGTCCAAAGATAAAACAGTAATAGGTGCAACAGCTAAAAATAAATATGTAATTACAAAAAGGGGAAAGAGGGCGATGTCAAGTCCAAACGTGACTAGCGCCCGAAACATAAAAAACCGAAATAAATCAAGTTGAGTGTCAAGAAGGGAAAAATCTAAAATTATCTAATGATAAAAGGGAAAGTGGGACAAAACGGTAAAATGTGTAACATCCAAAATTCTGTTTATAAAGAGGAGAAATAGGGCGTGATGCAGAGAAAAAAAACTGAATATAACACAAAAATGCAATGGTATGGAGTAATAAAATATCGCTCATTCGCAAGAAGGACGTCACATCTCAAAAAAGGTGAATTTGAGTTGAATATACAGAAATACTTAGAAAAGTATTTCCTGTAAAAACATCATAACTCTTGAGCTTTTGATGTGTGAGTAAGAAACATTGTGGCACTATATCCGTGTGACTCGAGCGCACGTCGTGATTCGACAACGACTCATTTCGGTTGTCGCAAGTTCGTCAAAGCGAGTGCACGTGCTCCTTTACATCAACGACGACATAATTTTGTCTTATGACGATCTTCTCAAAAAAATCGATAAAACATTATTTTACAATTTTGTGCAAAAACGATAGATCATGATTTGTGACTATAAAAAATTAAAGACTAGTATTAATCAGAATAGTCAGTTTATGTTGTGTCATTGTTCTTACTTAAAAAAAGAATGTTTAATGACAAGAATTCACAAGATGGATAATCAAAATATATTGAACGCAAATTAAATAAAAACTACTTTCATTCTAATTAATTGCGACTGTTATTATAAGGTTAATCAATCAGAAATAAAACAAAGTGGTGAAAGTCTCTATTAATTAATATTTTTCCCAAAAATCACTCCTATAGTTGTGTCGTGCTTCTTGCGAATGAGCGATATCGTTTTGTTTTCAGATTTCGAATATCAGCCCCAACACCCGAGTGCGCGATTTGAAGCAAGCGCTGACTGAACGCGGCGTCAAGCCTCAAGTTATGGTCTGGAAGGTGAGAATCATTCACAGCCCACGATCGCCCACTGCTAACCATATGCCTGTCTTCTTGTACGCCACTCAGTCTTGTGGCAATATTGTATTGGTTAGACCCGTTATTTACCAATTATCGTCGATCCAGCGAGCCGGCGGGCGCCCTATGCTTTTTTTTTAAGTGTAAACTTCTTTAGCGGCGCTGTACACTTTTTGGGAAGGCTAAAAAATGTTAAACTCTTTTCGGGACAATTCGTAGGGTACAAATACAAATACAAATATTTTATTGGTACCACCATATATACATGTCAAATTATTAATTACAAAAAACATACAGATTACAAAATTACAGCAAAACGATACAATGCAGTCAATCTCATTTTAAAATATAATATAAATTAGATATTATTATATCTATTATAAAGTTATTCCGATACAATTTCTGGTAATTTCAGAAAATCTTTGACGTCGTAGAATAATTCATTTTGGAGCCAATTTCTTAATTTATTTTTAAATGACGCGGCGGAAGGTGCATCACGCACTTGACCGGGTATTCTGTTATAAATCGCGGGGCCTGACACATAGACCGACCCCTCCGACCTCGCGAGCTTGTGAGTGGGCGTCACCAGCTGATTATGTCTCTTGTTACTCCTTAAATCACGGGTGGTGTTGACTCCTCTCTTTTTAAATGAAGATAAGTGAGTATGGGTAAATAAAACTAGTTGGTATATTACCTCACACGGCAAAGGTAGTATCCGTAACTCCTTGAAAAATCCTACGCATGAGACATCATCCGAAGCACCAAAAAGAGCTCTTACCGCTCGCTTCTGCATGACGAACGCTCTGTTAATATCTGAGGCACGGCCCCACAGCTCTAGCCCGTAAGTTAGGTTAGGTTAGTACTACATAAAACACCGGTTTTCACTCACGTATGACATACGGCCGGGTCGCTGGGAACCCGACCGGTTTCGGAGTAAATTAGTACTCCTTCATCAGGTAATACGCGCGCTCCCGTCGACTGGCGCACGCCGTGCGCCGTAAACCGGTCGGGTTTCCAGCGGCCCGGCCGTATATCATATGTGAGTGAAAACCGGTGTTTTATTAAGTATATAATGATTTCTCAGGCGAGTTTTAATGAATTAATTCTTAGGGTGATCAAAAATTCGTAAAACTTTCAAGTTTTCCCTTCTGCCGGCATTCCCGGAGTGCAATCCGTTGTTTTTTTGTTTTTCAATTTTACGTGGCCACCAAATTCAATTTCAAAGTATCTTTATTTACACTTAAATAATTACATATGTACAAATACCAGTGTTCATTATTATCCTAGTATTACAAAGAAATATGCTATTATAATGTTGTTTTGCAAACACTTGGTTCGTTCAAAACTTAAGAAAATGTGCATAACAAGATAATTATATAAACTAAATAAAAAACTATATAAAAACTATACTAAACTACTTATATAACATTTTTGTAAGCTTTTAGAAGAAGCATTACATTTTAAAATTATGTTTTGGGTTCAGAAAAAAAACCACCACCTACCGTCACTTGCCGTCACTATTTTTGGCAATGTGACCTACCCAACACCATTTCAGTCTCGTGATTAGTTTTACGATATTATTTAAAAACTGAACAATATATTGTATCAATTTATGTGCCGTGTTAGATTGTAAAAGACATCTCCACAAAATGTATGGAGGCTGGTATAATAATAATCAAAAATTCTAACCACAACACTAGTTACATTTCGAGAAAGTTCATATTTTTCTGAGTCTATTATAACAGTTAAAAACAAAAAAGAGCCCTCCGATTTTTTTAAAATTAATTTTGAAATTATTAGGATAAATAAATATATTTGGCTCAATATGTAGTTTATCTCTAGCAACCCTAATTAATTAACCTTCAAATAGTTAAATAAAAGCATTTATACCAATTAGACACACTTTTAAAGTGTTTTTATGTCACATTGTACCTACTAACTGGTCACACTGGTAGGTTATAATTTTTAATTTTAGCAAATTAAGTGACGAATGCGGAAAAATCAGCTGCGAATGCAAGTAAAATAACGATAGAAGCACTTTATCATCGCTAAACTACAAAAAGTAATAAGCTGTATTGTTATTTTTCATACAATTTATTTTTCACATTTAAAAAAAATGGAAGGGTGAAAAATTCTAAATTAAATATTTATGGAAGTCCATAAATCAAGCTTTCAAATGATGTATATATCATCTTGGTTCGATTTTTCTCTGAATAATATACCACTTGTGGACGTCACCTTTACTTATATTTTAATAACGTTATATCTTTTCCTTTCAGGGATTCCGTGGATTCTGCTATTTACACTTCTACAAGCCCAGCCCTCAAAAGGTAAATTTGTTACATATTCATATCTTTATAGGAAACATTGGCCTTTTCTGTGGGTTTCTTAGTAGTGGATGTCCTTTTTTTACCGATGAAATGGAGGAGGTACTCAATTCAACGCGTATATATTTTTTTTTGTGTGTAACCACGCACAACTTTTTACACAGTAGTCCCATTTCGATAATTCTTTTTTTTAAAAGAGTATACTTCAAAATTGGACCCATTTTAATTATTTCGAAATTGGCTGAGCCATTTCTGCTTCAAAATTGGTCCCATTTTAATTATAACGAAATCGGCTGAGCCATTTCTGCTTCAAAATTGGTCCCATTTTAATTATAACGAAATCGGCTGAGCCATTTCTGCTTCAAAATTGGTCCCATTTTAATTACATCGAAATCGGCTGAGCCGTTTTTGTTTCAAAATTGGTCCCATTTTAATTATATCGAAATCGGCTGAGCCATTTTTGATAAATCAATAATAATGTGAAAAATGATACATCGATCCGTGCCAAGTCGGTCATGCCATTTTTTGCAAAAAATAATGACTTATGAAAATACTTTATGGATACCAGTCTGGGGGACCAGTGGCTATAACCTTAATTCCTTACTCTCCTTACTAATATTATAAATCCTCAAGTGTTTGCTGTTTTTTGGTATGTTCCTTTATCTCGCAGCAACGGAGCAACGGGTCGACTTGATCTCGGATCTACATTGACGGAAAGTGACAGGCTATTTGTTATCCCGGAAAAATAAAAGCCTTTTGTAATTTTATGATCAGTAGGAAACCCAAAATCTTAAAAATTGGATCGGAAATTCAGTGCGAGGCTAAATTCTTTATACAGGGTTATTTCTAATCAATTAGCATCCTTCTAGGGGCTTCTGTACATCATAACTAACAACTTTTGTTCTACGACTTTCGTCAAAAATAAAAAAAATCAGCTGTTCCATACATTTTTCCGCGGGTGAACTATATTTGTCATTGGAATCACAACATTTTTTTTTAGTTTTGACGAAAGTCGTAGAACAAAAGTTGTTAGTTTTGATGTACAGAATAAGCCCCTAGAAGGATGCTAATTGATTAGAAATAACCTTGTATACTGTACTATGAATGAATTAATGAATGAATGAAGACTTTATTGTTTATACAGAATACACAAAAATACACAGAAAGGAAGAAAAAAACAACTTGAAACTAATGCCTTATTACTTATAGCAATCTCTTCCAGCACTATATAAATAAATGAATAAATATTTTAGGGACATCTTACACACGGCCTCTGACCCCAAACTAAGCAAAGCTTGTGATATGGCTGCCAGAGACTGATATACTACATATATATTTTTAAATACATACTTATATAGTTAGTAACTAAATAAACACCCAGACACAAAGCAAACCCCTATGTTCAACACATAAATACTTGCCCTGGGTGGGGATCGAACCTACGCCTCTTTGACCTAGAAGTTAGGATCACTAACTACTGAGCCACCTAGACTGTCTTATGGAGTCACGGTTTGTTCCATTGCAGGGTGAGGGCGACACCGCCGCCGCGATCAACATGGACAGCGTGATAGCTGCGCTGGCGCAGATGTCCGTGGGCGGTAGCGGCGGCGCCGCGGCCTCGCCCCCCAACGAGGACGACGACAAACCGCGCCTGCTGTGCGTGGAGCCCGCGCCGCCGCGACACGCGCCCGCGCCGCAGCCGATACAGCCGGAGGTATGTGCATACACCTTTATTTTTGTAACTACTTTTAGCCATCCCGAGGAGCTCCCCTGGGAGGGCTTCAGTGGTGGCGCGAAGTCTACGTGCGCGCCGAAACAAACCAGTCTACAAGTGTCAAGCTGGTTTGTTTTTTTTTAAACGATTTACAAAAAGGAGGTGGTTCTATAAGAGTTATCTTTGTGATAAGCATTTCAAAAATCACAAAGAATTTATTGAATCAAAAATAAATAATAATAAATAATAATAAATATTTGGGGACATCTTACACACGGTTTCTGACCCCAAACTAAGCAAAGCTTGTGATATGGTTGCCAGAGACTGATATACTACATATACATATTTTTAAATACATACTTATTTAGATAGTAACTAAATAACACCCAGACACAGAGCAAACACCTATGTTCATCACATAAATATTTGCCCTGGGTGGGAATCGAACCCACGCCTCTTTGACCCAGAAGTCAGGGTCACTAACCACTGAGCCACCGAGGCAAAAGAATTTATCATAAAGATAAAAAGATAAAAATCTAGTGTGGAAAGCACTCAAAATAATTCATAAAAAAGGTGGTTCTATGTTCATCTGTATGTATTTTTTTAACACGCTTTTATTAGTTTCACCTGTATGTTTCTTTGTTTGCTTGTTTGTATGTTTGCTTGTAACCAACCCTTTTGAGCTCGATTTTGACCTACTTTATGCGATCAGATTTTCTTCAAACTTTGCACACCTATCAAAGACCGATGACAATGCCTCCTAAGCGTGTTTTTTAGTTTTTTTTTATAACTATATTTATATTATTTTTGTGTTCAACGATATTTTCAATTGTGTCAAAAATCTCTTTTTTAGTTCAAAAGGGTACTAAGGTAGTCCCGTTTTAAATTTTATCGAAATCGGCTGAGCTGTTTTTGAAAAATCAACAATAATGCAAAAATTACTAACTATTCGAATTTTGTACACGATAGAAGTCTTATATATCTATATATATCTTCGAATGAAGTGGCTCATATAATAATGATCGAACTTCACTTCAAGAAGTTTATTTGATCTTATATTATCTTCGGTTGTGTTCGGGACGCACTACTCGTTTAAAACCAACGACTGACATTCTTGGTCATCGCTAAAGTTGCGTACAGATCCCGTATTCATTAAAGTTAGGAATGGTATTAAATTTCATATACAATGATTCCTTCACTAAATAGCCGATCATATGAAAAAATCCATACATTAAGTCCATGGAACTCATTGTTACGAAACCGGGAATAGAATTCTTAATCGCATTAATCTAAAGCTAGTGTTTTCCTACTAGACCACTACACTGCTTCACCGTCCACTTTCTGACTACGTCAGTGAGAAATGTTACAAGCGTTTCGCTTCAATATTGTCAGTAAGTATAATAATGAAAAGCAAAATGTAAATCCAACCTCTATTCCAGGTACATTGATTCGAGACAGCCAAAGCCACCGATGCTGATAACCTACGATACTAAAACGAATATTATATGTCTAAACACGCATAAGAGTTGCTTGGTTGCACGCGTCTCACGGGTCGCCTGTCGCATTCCGACACTTGTTTGTATAGCTTTAAAGTAGGTTTTTCTTTGCGCCGGACCCCAGAGGAAAAAAGCTAATTTATTTGTTTGAATTGTGTTGAAAATTCTGAGAAACTATGAAAATACTCGTTTTTATGTACAAACATTATCGAAATATCGAAAGTATCGATAAAAAATACTCGATATACCGATAGAAACGAAATGAAATTTCGGTATGATTCCTTGGCAAATGTTGATAAGATTTGGCTTTACGCGAAAATTTGTCATCAGTAATTAATTTATATGAATATGATATCAATAACGACTAAACATTTTTTTTCAGTTTATTAAATAAAATAAAAACAATTTATTTACAATACTTATATATGCAAAATTTAATGAGATTTATCGAAAACATCGATAGAAAATGAAATATAGATATGTATCCAACCAAATGTAGAAAAACCAGGTTTTTCATTTAATTTTGTCATCAGAAAGAAAATGAACTGTATCAATTTGGATAAAATATTTTTTTCTGATTTTCTGTTTATTATAAATGAATTTAAAATCGATGGTTATTGATGAATTCAACACAACTCTATACAAATGAATTAGCCACAGTGTGCGTTTTGTTTATAATTAAGTATAGGGCTTGATTCTGTTTTATAACTGACTATAGCCAATGTAACTATTATATTGTTTATATTTAGAAAGAAAATATTTTAGTTAAAAAATGTTATGTTAATGTTAATTTATTTAGGTAAAAAATTTAGGTTTGTTTGATTTAGGCCAGTAACTCGATCGTTGTTAACATGGTGACTTGTTGTTCCAGTTTACATAGAAACTGAACTGTACAATGGGTTCCATCATTAAATACTCAGTACGCAATTATCACAATATTTACTTTTTTATTGTAACTTGCTACGAAAACGTTTTCTAGCTGGGATTTTCAATATCTAGTTGATAATCTCCATGCACCCACACCAGCACTTATTTTACAGTTTTCTTTGGTGAATTTGCACATTTTATATTTTAAACCGCCATCTTTTACAAAAATCAATACTTCTTTCAGATATTGGTAAGCTTTAAACTAAAAAACTTAATCTAATATCTTCTAAGTAGGGTAAAACTTGCAGCTCTTTTTTCAGTAGAGCGTTTAAATTACTGATCAAATAAAATTATTTTCGTCTAACGCTATGGCGAACTATTTAAATACTTACTACTTACTTAATAATTTGTACAAACAATATTTTAAAGTTATTTGCGGCCTAAAATTTATATTTTATTTAAATTTTTTATTTTGATTATAGACAAAACGCACACATTTTAACCGATTAGCGAGGAGGTTCGATTTAAGTTTGTAGAATGTTCGAACGAATGTTCGCTCCATGGTTTTTATGTTCTTTTTTGTTACGGGCCGGCGCGAACAGCTGAGTTGCCATCGATCGAGTGACTTGGTCAAGTAGTGGCTACTAAGAAGCGAAGCATTCTGACTACTTTAAAATTAACAACAATGGTCTAAAAGAAAGTGTTAACATTTATTTACTCGTTTTTTTTATACTATAAATGAAATAATATGATGATTTTTTTTGCATTGAAAAAGACGTGCCCGCCTGATCACTCGACCGTTGTCAACGCAGCATATAGTTTTTGAGAGTGAGCTATATATTTATGAAAAAAAAACCTTTAACTAATGTCTTTATGAATGTTTTAGTTGTTCTCTAGTCTAAAATTAGAATGTAATTATTAACATCATATTACTCGTATTATAACCTAAGATATACGTAATGGAACTTCGAAGATAGAAAGGGAAATTCATCATTAAAACAACGGAATAAAGTCGTTAATAGACAAGGCATATTTTGATGGCATATGTGTCATTGTTTATATACAAGATATTCCTCTCTCTCCGAAGCAGCCATCTTGTATCGAGTAAAGTTAATTCCTCGTTTTTTCAAAACGAATTTTCTCATTGCATTCTTCCATTAATAAACGTGTATGTAACGAAAGAAGCTATATTTTAGTATATTAGTATGGATACGAACACTAAAAAAAACTATATTTTACTATTGTAATTGTAAGGTGCTTGCAAGAACGGAATCCCGGAGAAATTTAGATTTTTCGATTAAGTATGAAGACAACAAAATTTTGCGTACGTAATCGTTGCCCTAATGACTACCAAGTCGTTCAAAGATGATCGACGAAGAAGCGAAAACTTTTGCATTATTCTTCACTAAACATCATATTCTGTCGTCTTGTCGTCGACGTAGTCGTTTTATCGTCGAAGCCGTCGTCTTGTGGTCGACGCCTTCGTCTTAATGACGACGACTTCGTCTTAATGACGACGACTTCGTCTTATTGACGACGACTTCGAAAAAGTTAGAAATTAATTTGGAAGGATTTGATTAGACTTAAGAATACTAATTTATTTTTTTAAATTTCTATCTTTGGGATTCCTTTCTTCCTCTTGTTACGGATATGTTTGTGCCAACTTGTTTACCCTAGCTGATGTTTTTTTAAATAACGATTATTATAACTAAAACTCGATGGATCTGTAAATTTTAGTCGATATAAAGGAATTAATTGTAGACATATCCTAAAGTTGGTGTGAACATTTTTGAGTCAGTATCAGGTGTTACAGGGAAATATGTTTCCTAATAGACCTTCAGATAGATCTATCAGGAAAATGTTTCCTGACAGAACTTTTTATAGGTCTATGAGGGAAAATGTTTTCTTATACTTTCTGATACGGTTTTTTTTTATTTAGCTGTCAGTTACTTTTTCAGTATTAGGTTACTGTAATTTAAGACTTGAAAAGTAATATATAGAAACTATTTAAGATATATTTTTAAATATTAATATTCTATTTAGGTATCGCGATCATAATGATCGTAGGCATTGGTCTCTTAGCGTTAAAAAGATGTATTTTATACAGGGTGTAAAAGATTCTTAGCGTAACTCTTTAACTACTTGAACAACGTCGATATTTTATAAAAAAAAAAAAAATAATGCATTTTTATTTATCTCCAAAATGAGCGCACGGTTTCATTAAAAATTAATTTATAAAAGTAATAAAGTCAATTTTCGAGGCAACGATTATAAATTCGTTGGTTATTTAAAATATGGTTATCTCTTTTTTCCTTACGTGACAAGTACAAACGGGGGAAAGGGTCGGCAATATTTGAGATTGCTTTGAATTGTACTGTAGTCCTTTGAAAATTGGTCATATTATAGGTACCTATTTGTTTACGGCAAATTATACATTTTTTTTACTTATTTCTAAAATAAACTACTTTCTAGAGCACAAAGCGACTGGTCTTGCTTAGAGCGACATCTGTTATTCAAAACATGAACTAATGAGTTCTTAAAAAAAAAATGAAATGCTATCGACACTGAGCAAGTAGTTGGCTTCAATTTACACTCGTGAAATACATATTTTTGGAAATTTTAGTTTAATGGCATAATAACGGCTTTATCGTATTTAAAAGCATTTTTTTTTTATTTTTGAGTACTCTCAGTACACCTCGTAGATGTAAGTTTGCCCGTGAAATAGTTTTCTAAATTTGAACTGTTTTGACAGATTGATAATTGTCAATGTCTTGTTTTTTTTAACATCCTGAGGGTCTATACGACAGACATTTTATAGGATAGCATTGGACTCACTATAATGGACTTTCTATGAAGCCATTTTTGAAATCGATCCAATTTCAGGTGTTCCTTACATTTGGTCGAAAGTCGATAAACTTTTTGTTTGAAATATCTTTTTTTTGTGATTACAGGGTTCCATAGTGAAAATTGACCGTAATGATGGGTACAGTGACATCTTATAGTATATCTGTCGCGTTGTCTAGTAAAATAGCCCGTTTTGTTAAAAAAACGACATTACTGCTGTCAGAAAAGTTAAATTTTAGGAAATTGTTGCCATTTCTTAAGTGTGCATTGTGACAAAATTATACAAGTTATTCATAAAGGGTGTACTTATCCCAAAGGAGGTAATTTAAACCATCGTTATGAACAACCTTAACTATGGGTACAACTTGAAATTGGAGTAAAAAAATCTGCTGTTTCATACATTTTGTGTCGTTTGCGAATTGCATTTTGTATGAGATGCTGACTTTTTTTTTATTTCGGGTTTGCCTCATAGTAATAGTCGTTCATAACGGTGGACCAAATGGCCCCACGTTGGCTTCGTATGCGTTTTTCTTGAATAACTCTATAATATGTAGTTTTTTGCGTTACATTTTTGACACGATGACCGTTTTAGATTTGTAAGGGACATTGTTTTTTTCTTTTTTCACTTGCAATAACGGAGCACTGTTAATTATATTATAAATACTTGTTACAGCCTGCTTTACATTTTGTAATAACTTTGGGACAGCATTGCTGGAGGTTTTGTTTTGTATTTTTTTTTCAAATAAATTTATTAAACACTTTATGCTTTGTTTTTTTTTTATTATTTTCACTTATGTGTATACCTGTATTTGCTTAGCAGAGTGTAGATCTAATGAACGCCACATAAATTGACGGATGGGAAGTTATGCGCATTGTTCTGCGCAAAAGCAAAAGAAATATAGGTACGCACAGGAGCCAGAGAGACGAAACGCCGGGGCACACACGCCCGCCAACCTCATGCCTCCCGCGCGCTCCCTTTGCCCGAGCTCACTTCTTCGCCATTTGTATAGGCATTGTGTAAACATGCGCAATAATTAGCGAATCACGGCGAAGTGTCATCTGCGGCTTACTTCTCATCCATCGATTTGTGTGGCGCTTATACTTTCGGATATGCTAGTTATTTTGAACAACTAATGCAAGCTGCTGCCCAAGAACTAAGCTAAGTAAACTAATTTATTATTCCAACATAACTTGAACATTTCATAAATTTAAACTAACCTTACTAAAATATAAGCTAGTTCGGGGTTAACTCGCATAGTTAAGCTATGCACGAATCTATGAAAAACTGCGTCAGCTATGCGAGCTAAGCTAAAAACTGACTTAACTCTTGGTCTGCAACCGACAACTATGGAGCCAACGGCGATATTGAAAAAAATAATCCTTTATAAACTGCGCCACACAAGTCGGCGGATGGGAAGTTAGGTGCCTGTGCTGAAACGCAAAATAATGCTATGAGATGGAGCCAGAGAGACGACCCCGAGACACCGCCCGACAACCTCATGCCTCCCGCGCGCTCCCTACGCCCGTTCTCACCACTACGACACGCGGCGCCGGCATTTCATTTTGGATGTCCAACTAGTTGTGCGAAAGCAGTTGGTCCACGAGGAACTCCTCTTCTGCACACATGCGCAATAGTTAGCGAATTACGGCGAAGTGTCATCTGCTGCTAACTTCTCATCAGCCGACTTGTGTGGCGATACCTATACAACATTTTGCTGAGAGTCGTTTTTGTATGAAACTATGTTTTTTTCGCGATTTCTCCATTGGTCCGATAGTTAAAGTTCTTCATATAGATTAGCAAAATCACCTCTGAAAGTCCTTGTTCTTTGTAAAACAACTTGTATTTTGTTTTTAAATTTTGCGTTTTTTAGTAATGTTAGTAAATAGGTACTCGATAGTTGTTTGATCTTGAAACTTAATGTTGTGATTGTACTTAATTTGTCGTTTAGAGGTTGAGGGTAAAATTAAATTCTATTTTTTTAGCGATTCGATGTTTCATTTTGTTCACTGAAACGAAGACTGAATTTGCCGCTAGAGGCGCTAGTGTAGCGTACGTAAGGTCTATGAAATGTTGGTATTTATTAAGGAGCATATTAACCACTGGCGAAAGTGCGCGGGGCGGCCTCGCTCACCATCGATAGGCACTTTAGTTGACATCCTACTAGGGAGATGCTCGATCCAGGTGCTTTGTATCGATACTTTGGATTGCAATGGATCGCATCGCAGTATATCGATCCGCTTGTTTCGATACGATATTTTGGATCGATCCGGTATCGTATTTTAAAAAATAGAACATATTGTCTTTTATACCATTTAAATTTATTTTTTTAGGTACATAAACAATACTTATTTGCGTCGGCCAACCTGTAAGTGGCAAAGTAGGCAGAAATAATATTTTCTAAAGCCGCTCTTTGTTGAGACGATACGATTGTGTGGTTTCAATACGATATTTGATCCAGTATCGTGTCAATAGTTAAAAAGATGTGTTGTTGCGGTACTATATTTTATTATCCAAGTCAAAAATAATCATTATTTTGCTAGTAACATTTTTGGCACCACTACAAGAACTGTTTTGTCATTGCGTCATTTTGGCGTCAGTCAATTACAGCCAGCGTAGCTTACCTCTCCCCCCGCTTAAAATCGGTGACCTATTGTTTCAACAAAAACGGGGCCCACGCGCTCTCCAGTCTCCTCCATGGTATTTGTGGATGGTATTTTCGTCAAATACCTAAAACAAAGATAACGCATTCTGCGCATCTGTAGTAGTACAGTTAGCTGCACGTTGACTGGATATTATTGCGCAGCTCATAGCCGCCTTCACAAGCCTTTCCGCTTCAGGGAACGTACCCATTCTTTATTTTTTTATTCCGAGTAGATTGCGTTTGATTTAAATCGCCCTCTAAAGTGTGAACAGGCTCTTATCAGTAGTATACTAAGCGCCACACAAATCGGCGGATGGGAAGTTATGCGCAGGACGCTGCGCAAAAGGCGAAATATAGGTATGCGCTGGAGCCAGAGATGAGACGCCGGGGCACACCCGCCCGCCAACCTCATGCCTCCCGCGCGCTCCCTACGCCCGTGCTCACTACTACGACACGCGGCATCGGAATTGTGCACACATGCGCAATAATTAGCGAATCACGTCGAAGTGTCATATGCGGCTAACTTCTCACCCGCCGATTTGTGTTGCGCTTAGTATACGTATGCTCTTGTTTATAAAAAAAATAGAAATAAAAAATTATGTGGAAATGGTGCTAGACTTTCCCACGTAAGTCAGAAATAATAACTACCATCAGGTTAAAATACCCATAAATCATACATTACGTGTGTAACAACGTTTGTAAAGATTTAATCGATATAAATAGCATTTCCTACATGTCCCATATCAGATGTGCGGCACGAATGGAATATTTATAAATTGAACTAATTATTTATGTGAGAAGTCAGTTTCACAAAATGTTTGAAGTACTCCTTCTGTGTTTGATGATTGGTAGCAGCCATGGTTTTGGGGTAAGTGACACTAAAATAACATAATTATACCACCAATAGAGAATTTAACCACTGCGTATACTACCTATAAGTATTATCTTATTTGCATTACCTATACTTATCTGTATTTAAATGAAAAAATGGTTTTGCTAAGTGCTAATAAATTATTTATTTATTTATTTCAGCAAAATACATAGGTAGGTACATTATTGTAAATGGTTGTAATATGGACTCTGTCTGAAGTCAATAAATTAAATAAGCTTCAAGTAGCTCAACGACCATCGACTTATGGCATTTTTTCTTGGTGCCAGCGCAACGACCTATGGAGAGTAGAGAAGTAGCGGCTGAGAATCCGTCCACCTTGTCGGCGTCGTGCTGCGCTTGCCGGTAAGTGGTCTTCATTCGAGAAATTTTCTACCCCATCAGTAGCATGGGCTATGCTCGAAATTTCTCTGCGAGATCGAATCAGAAATGAGATCGATAGAAGAACTAAAGTTACCGAAGACATAGCACAGTGGATTGGCAAGATGAAATGGTAGTGGGCAGGACACTTCATTTGGAGCACTGATGGGGTAGAAAAGTTCTCGAACGGAGACCACTTAACGGCAAGCGCAGCACGACGCCGATAAGGTGGACGGATGCTCATTAAGCGCTGGATGCAAGCCGCTACTTACCAACCGGTCTTATTGGACATCAGTAGGGAGCAAAAATGTCAAACTGGGAGAACTATGTCGAGCAGTGGACGTCCTATGGCCATTAAGTACCTAACCAAAAGGAGTCGACACTGCAAAGCGTACACCTCTGCCAAAAGTACGCGACCGGCGGTCATGCTCTTTATATGAATATATCAGTCTGGTTGCGCTTGTGTTGCGTAATTATTCAGCTAGTGTTAGTTAATTACATTTGTGTGTGTGTAAACTTGCTTATATTTTGGTTTGTGTGCGTTTCTTCACCCCCCACTGATTTGGCAGACTTCGATGATAGGCGTGTCGACTCCTTTTGGTTAGGTACTTAATGCCTATGGCAGATGGATGGATGATGATGATGATTTGTATTTTGAGATGTTTTGTTCTGTATCTAGGTTTTTTGCCACATTTTTTTCAGGAAGCCAGCTATGTCGTGAATTTCGAGTCTCCTGTCTACGTGACCGCCGGTGAAGAGTACTTGGACTGCTCGCGCATAGTGTGCGAGCGACATAACGACAGCACAGCGGTTATGTATGGGAAGTTTGAGTTTCTGAAGGACATGGATCAGGGGCTTATAGTGAGGCTAACTTCTGTATCTTCTACTGTATTGTGCTTTTTGATTTTTGCTCAAAACAGAGTGACCATTAGCGCTGCCAGAATTATTTTCAGGCCGAAGCCTCTGGCCTCCAAATTGACCTCGCCTTACTCTATTTTTTTCTATGTAGGTATCTACTTTCTTTCTTGTCAGGGGGGTGCAGATTCATCCCTTTGCACCTATGATACTGACAGTTGATTTATAGACTGAATCTGAGTCGTTGTGCAGTTGTAAAATATGCCAGCGGCGATGAGAAGTGGGGATTGGCGCAGCTTGTAGCTAACGTTATAGACGCCATTAGGTTTGATTTGGCCTTTAACTACTCATCATTAGGTAATTTCAGACACTCATCATTAAACCAATTTTGGAAAGCAATTCTGAAAACAAATTTATTGATACTGGACAGTTTTGTCCATGTACTATGTGAGCACAGACTACGTAGGTATGAGTGAGTATTTGTATGAAACAGCTGATATTTTTTATAATTTTCGGGTTAGTCACGCGCCCGTCCACCAAGGACGTTGAAAGTCATAATATAAGCCGGAAACATACTATCGGACGTGGCTGACGGACGCGACTGACAGCCGCGACTTAGCAATGTGCACAGTCTTAAAACATCCGATGTGCCAGATTGCTCTCAGACGTCCGAACGCTCAAGGTCGTCCGAAGGTGACGTCCGCGACTTATGTCCGATAGTGTCCACGGCTCAGTGTATATACTTTCATAGTCTAGACACCTATCAGTTGCGGCTGTCAGTCGCGTCCGTCAGCCGCGTCCGATGGCACGTTTCCAGCTATAATCTGGATTAAATATGCAGTCTACATGGATGACAACAGGATGGCAACAAGCAAGGTCACCTTGTAATCGTTATGGCTGCCGTCAAAATGGGTGTCGGCTGTCAAAAACGGTTGGTATGACCTCGTATGTAACTTCCTTGGGTATGACAGCTAACGCTTTGCTTAATTTCGGCGGTAAATTGAAGAAATGTCCATGGCTGGTCCGCGTCTAACATAGGCGCCTTTACCTTACTAGTTAATGTTTTTTTAAAATTTTCAGCTAGATGTAATCTTGAAGAAAGAGGCGTCAGGCAAGCACGAAGTTCTGTTCTCTCACGACATTTGCGATCTTTGCAAGGAACTGGGAGACGGAGACAGCAACTACAAGAGCTATTTGAAGTATATCGGGATGCCTGAGACGTGTCCTTTTGATGCTGTGAGTACCGAACACGGCCTTCCTGTTAATAATTGTTCCTCTACTGAGTACGAGTCTTCTTTCATTACACTGGAGTTAGGTTAGGTCAAAGTCAGTACCTTAGTACTTATTTGGCAAATAGGTATACAAAAGCTCAGAAGACTATTAGTTCTTATTCTATGTACAAAAGCATATAATTTCACCACGCAGGTCTTATGTGGGTTATCAAATTCACATATTATCTTCACGTAGAAGATCTTTCAGACATTCGAGCTTCTTGTCGATTTCATTCACTGCTTGCAGCGGCGATTTGCAATATATCTACCTCTATTTTTCATAAGACATGTACGAATCTTAAGAATTAATCCTAGGTCTTCTGGATAAAATCCAATGGTCTTTGAGTAAGGGTAAACACCGCACCCGTGTGCCTCACACTAATCGAAAACGTCAAACATCTACAGTGTGTGGTGTGGCTGCTGCGGCATGAAAAGGTGTGCGGTTATCTATTATCTTATGAGTGGCACATAAATCTGTAACATCTGAACAAATTCTTTCAGGGAGTGTTCGAAATCCGCAACCTAATCGTGGACCTCGAGGATTTCCAGATAAAAGACCAGCAATGCGGCGCATACCTCGCTGAACTATACCTCTACAAGAGCACGGGAGAGAGCTGCAAGAACGACCGCGAGCTGCTCGTGGTTATGAAACTCGATCTCAGTATAGAAAGGAACGGATAGGCTGTGGGCTTTGTTTCACAAAGAAGTATGTATCTGTTTTGCGCTTTTAGATTTTTGTAGTAATATACAGGGTTCTCCAGAACTGGTGTACTAAGCCGATTGAAGAACATCAGAACATCATTATCGAGTGCCGCAGCGGCTCAGTAATTAGTGACCCTAACTTCAAAGAGGCGTGGGTTCGATTCCCAACCAGGGCAAGAATTTGTGTGATGAAGATTGGTTATTGCTCTGTATCTGGGTGTTATTTAGTTACTATCTAAATATGTGTATAAAATATGCCGAATATTATTAATATTTCAGTCTCTGGCAGCCATAACACAAGCTTTGCTTAATTTGGGGTCAGAATACCGTGTAATAAGACCGTGTATAAGATTTCTCCTAGTATTTTATTATTTATTAAGAACAACTTTTACTATGGGGCCAATCCTGAATAAGAAAAAAAATAAGTTGTTTCAGACATTTTGTCGATTCCGACTAATTCCAAGTTGCAATTTTGGACGGAACAGTTGATCAGTTGATTTTCTCGAATTTTGGGTTGACCCCGTTAAAGACGTGTATTGTATAATGATGGTCTTAATCACCCCTTTTTGGCTTAGTACAAACAGGGTAAGCAGACAACCCTTTAGATTGTAGGTAGGTATACTATAAGATAAGCATTGACTAGTGTTACGGTCCTGTGTCGTCTGCGTACTTCTTTCTTTCGTGATTGGGAATCTTAGCTATTCTGTAGAACGGAATGGATAAGGATATATTTTAATTCTGAAATGTTGCGACTCGATCTGCGAGCGTGCGCCGTGTGAGCTGTTACCCACGGCTCAGAATGAGCTTCTCGATTACTGTGTTGCAAAATGCTCGATATGTGTAAACCGCTATTGACATTTGTATGCTGAGCCCGCTCACAGCACACGCACTTAAATCGGTACGCGGCTTAAGTAGTATGTATTTGTACAGGCCATATCATACAAGTAGGCGGATGTGAAGTTAGCTATAAGCTGCGCAATATTCAATCCTGTCTGAAACTCACATAAAGCTGCGCGTTAATTGGATATTAACGTTGTTTTAACCGTTTAGCCATGTCAGAGGCCTTCAGGCGGCCTAAAAACTCTGACACCAGGGCTAGCCACCCGGCCTATACGAACTTACTTACTTACTTAATTGGATATTGTGCAGCTTGTAGCTAACTTCACATCCGCCAACTTGTATGATTCGGCCTATACGACATATAGGTATATTTTAAAGTAAGTGAGTAAACTGGGATAGGCCAGGCGGCTAGCCCTGATGTCAGTTTTTAATCCGCCTGAATGCCTAAAAGGTGTATTTTTAGGTTTATTCCCAGTGTTACTACCAATCTTACTACCAGTAGTAAAAACGGTAAATGAATTACCGTTGTTACTACTGCAGTTGAAAGTTGTTAGAACAGTAAAAATAAATTACCCGTGTTGCTACTGTAAAACTAAAATAACAAAGAGAAACAAAATATGACCTGTCATGCTAGAGTTGCATGACAGCTGTGTCAAAGTGACAGCTGTCAAACTAAAATATGTTTTTTCAGGTCATAGTCCAAGTCAAATATGACAGATATCAAAGTGACAGCTGTCATTCTGGAATTCATAATAGAGTTGCATGACAGGTGTCAAAGTGACAGCTGTCAAACTTAAAAATGGTATAGTCCCGTAATTGTCGATTTTAGACTTTTGCTGTATCTGCAAAAGTGAGAGAATTCAACAAAATTTATGTTTCAGATGACAGATGTCAAACTTCACAAAAATGAAAGAATATCTCGTCGAGTGAAACAGTACCTAATACTCAAGAAGCGACGAATTGAGATAAATCATTCTTAAGTTTGACAGCTGTCACTTGTCCACCTGTAATGCAACTCTAGCATGATAGGTCATATTTTGTTTCTCTTTGTTGTTATAGTTTTACGGTAGTAACACGGGTAATTTATTTTTACTTTTCTAACAACTTTTAATTGCAGTAGTAACTACGGTAATTCATTTACCGTACTTAGTACTACTGGTTACAAGATTGGTATTAACACTGGGAATAAACCTATTTTTATGGCAGTAAGTTATTGTTATCCTGATTGATCTTTACTGAATTTTGTTTGTAAAATAAACTTTATTGGTAAGTACCTAATTAAGACTTGGAATAAAACAAATTCTATAATAATTATTGAACGCTTTATTCTATTCCTCGTCCGGCTCATTCACATTGTCTTCCTTGCTAGATTCGTATACGACATCTTTATTGCCTCTCCTAATATGGGAGTCGTCATCTTGCTCTTTTTTAGCTTTCTTTGCCTTCTTCTTTCCTTTCTTACTCTTCTTTTTCGACTCCTTTTTCGGCTTTTCTTCTTTAGGTTTCTTTTCTTTTACTTCTGGAACTTCATCGTCTGAGCTGGAATCTTCTTTCTTTGCTTCCTTTTCTTTTTTCCTAGTAAAGTAATATGTAATTATTTTGACACAAGTGCTTATTACAAGCGTAGTACTTCCACGTGGTCTTTTAATGTGGGCCCAATGAATAAGCTCAAGATAGCCCAACGTACTATGGAGAGGGCTATGTTTGGTGTCTCTCTGTGGGATCGAATCAGAAATGAGATCGGCAGACGAACCAGAGTTACCGACATAGCCCAGCAGATTAGCAAATTAAAGTGGCAATGAGCAGGACACATGGTTCGAAGAACGGATGGCCGATGGAGCCGTAAAGTTCTCGAATGGAGACCACGGACCAGCAAGCGCAGCGTAGGACGTCCACCGACTAGGTGGACTGACGATATAATAAAAATCGCAGGAACGCGCTGGATGCAGGCCGCTTCCAACCGGCCTTACTGGAAATCCATGGGGGAGGCCTGTATCCAGCAGTGGACATCCTACGGCTGATAGATAAATACAAATATTTTTTGGAACATCTTAGAGGTCTTACTGAAGATCTTTAGGGGAGGTCTATGTCCAGCAGTGTTATGGCTGATAGGTCTGATGATGATGATGAATTGTCTCAACACTCATTCTTGCAAGTTGCATTCAAGTTTCAAACTTGTAAGTAAAATTACGGGAAGTTCTTGCAATACAAAATCGAATTTTATTATTAATAATCGGCCAAGTACGAGTCGGCCTCGCGCACAAAGGGTTCCGTACCATATGGAAGCTCTCCTTAATATATTTTATTTTAATTTAAATATTTATTTTTGAAGGGAATATACACTTTACATTCAGTGAATATTTCAAGAATCTTCCTGTTGCCGTTATTAATATCAAGCGAAAAAAGGCAGACAATTCAGGTAAATATGTTTTTTTTTTTTTGTTTTTTTTTTTTACTAATGACAATACTACACTACTACTACATAGAAAGCAATTGGATCATCCACAGACCCTTGAAGGTCTAAAGATAATCCAAGTGCTCAAGCCCACTGCCAGTTGGCAGCGTGCCCAGCATGCTGGCAGCATTGCCACGCTGAATGGCAATGCTTATACGTTGAGCCAAATAAACACCAGCATTTTGGTCACGCGTCGCGTCCACCAGACGCTCAGAAAGACTTTTGAAAACGAGATGAGCTCCTAGGCATAAGGGGGTACATATATTAAATTATTTTAATTTTTATAGTGCATCCCACACTAGGTTTATCTCAAAGAGTTATTTTTGTGATAAACAATTTAAAATTATTCACGGATGCAGGACTCGAACCTTGCGTCTTCGGAACACTAGCCCGACGCGCTGCCCAACTGAGCTAATCCGTAATTCTGCATACCCGTCGAATTTTGAAGTGTTTATCATTTAACCAACTTATAGTTCGAGTCCTGCATCCGTGAATAATTTTGAATTGTTTATCACAAAAATAACTCTTTGGGTACATATATGTTGTATGGGAGCCTTACACAGACATATAAGAGTAAGCAGACCTAACATAACATATGTATATTGAATCCAAAGTTAACACATACGTAATGTCATTCAGGCGGGGCCGAACTAAGGCTGACAACTACGCATAGTAGAGTAGTCCTCACAAGTTAATACTAAAATTAAGTCGGGTAATTAAATGTATTTTTATGTACCTGCCGACAACTTATCAACTTTATTTACAGTCCGTTCACAGTTATTTTACCTCTGGCATCTTTAGCTGTCTTCACACCATCAAAAATGATAAAAAACTACCTACACTACTACTACATAGAAAGCAATTGGGTTATCCACAGACCCTTGAAGGCCTAAAGATAATCTAAATGCTCAAGCCCACTGCCAGTTGGCAGCGTGCCCAGCATTAACTAAATATTAATTATTTAACTAAATATTCTGTGAATATTTCAAGAATCTACCTCTCACCATTATGTTATTAATATTGATTTTGATTTCTAATTTTTGGTTTTCCTGTATACACATACCATGGATGACAATCCAGTGTAAAATTTAGCTACTAAGTCTAAAATAAGAATTTGATTGTTATCTGTTTTTTGTATCAAATAAATAAAGTATGAAAAATTGAGCGAAGAACGGCTCAAAATTCAGGATTGCTGTATGGCAGCCCCCCTTTAAGTTTGTTTTTAGTATTTGTAGTTATAGCGCCAAACAGTAATACGCCATTTGTGAAAATAACATTTTAACTATCACGGTTCATGAGATAAAGCCTGGTGACAGACAGATGGACTGCGGAGTCTTAGTGAAAGGGTCTCGTTTTTTACTCTTTAGGTACGGAACCCTAAAAAAGAACAGTTAACATGGAAGGAAAATTGATATTCAAATGATGTATTATACTTGTATTCAAATAAAGTTGGGATCGCCCAGGCCGAAGTACAGTACAAAATGCACTTATGTCCTTTAGGTGTAGTTCAAAATGATTTGAACACAAAACACTGCTCGAAGAAGGCTGCCACTCTGGACGGTTTACGTTTTGCAACCGAATTTTCTTTAGGTTATCATCTTTCGGAAACCTGAAACCATGTCAATATTCAAAACAGGTACGGGTTGTAGAAGGTCTAAACTCAGCAGTACGTGCATATGGGCCAATCCAATAGATACTTATAATAACAATTTAGGTTATAATTTATAATAATATAACAGGTACCTTATATTAGACTTCTATTCTATGACATTGGTATGTAGTTCTTTAATCACCAATAACCTCAAACCATAAATTACTACCATAGTGTATTTTAAAAATGTTATCTAATAAAACGAAATACATTAATATTCAGACTGAGTCCGACCCAGTCCGACCCTTCGTAATTTTACAAGTACATGAGACGTCAAAGTATGGTTGCGTTATTTGAAAAACAATTAATATACAAAACTAGTCAAAGCGACGAAGTCTATAGGTATTAGAAAAACTCAATAACGTTATTGTGTATGTTTTATAGGAATATTTTAGCATTCTAACTGCATAAACTAAAAATCAAACGCGATAAGAATTTGCTCTAAACAAACAGACGCAATACATACCGGTGAAAACTTAATCCAGGTGTTTTATTATAAGTTGAACTGTTACAATTATTCGCACTGCATTTCACCATTTTATTTCACCAGTTCACCAGCTATTAACACAAAATCCACTTATATTTTGCTCAATTACTCCGGAATGATATCGCCATTGAATTCGCAAACGTCAATCATCAATATGGCGGTCGGCTTCACGTCATCTTTTTTTATATGTGTTAGTTAGTATTGCCACAAGGGAAAACAAAGGATAGCGCATATTACTAAGTAACTAGGAAGAAAGAGACGACATGACGTAGATAAAAGTATAACTATATAAATTATATAATGTTAGGTCTGCTTACTCTTAGATGTCTGTGGAGCCTTATTTAATATTTTTTTTCTGTTTTTAGTGTTTGTTATTATAGCGGCAACAGAAATACATCATCTGTGAAAATTCGAATGAAAATCGTTTTAGCTATCACCGTTCCTGAGATACAGCCTGGTGACAGACAGACAGACATACGGACGGACAGCGGAGTCTTAGTAATATGGTCCCGTTTTTACCCTTTGGAGACGGAACCCTAAAAAACTACTTACTCAGGTTGTCTTAAAACATCTTTGTCAGAGTCGCTGAAATAACACCATTACAATTATAATTTTTTGATTAATTATTATCTTGTTGTGCCATAAATAAATTGGCAGTGTTAAGTCAATTACAAAATATGCGATAATATTTCTTCCTTTCCTTGGCAGTCAGGTAATTAATTGGCAACTAACTCAAAGATCTGTCTGTAGATTTGTCAGTAGTTAATATTCTCATATTTTCGCTATGATTCTAGAAAACGCAGGATACGAGTAATTTTATTAAACAAATGAAAATTTACCTGTCTGAATCATCCGATGAGCTATAAAAATATAAAATTAAATTATAAGTAAATATAGGGACGTACCAGCTATACATACCTAGTACCAATTCGTACCTAGATATATTTTCTAGCTGGTCATAAGCTATCACTAGTAGGCATAAAGCCGAAAACAGGACGTTGAATAGTTATGGAATAAACCTTGAAATCGCAAAAAAATGGGAAACCTTGAAAAATACCTATAGGTAGGTACCTACGGAATGGAACTTTCGCCCACCCAAGTAAGAATAAGGATTTTTTTTTATTTCAAATAGGTTTGCGTTTGACTACACACTGCCTGATGTAAAGCAGATGTGCAGTCTAGGATGTAGCACGCTATTATATACTAAGCGCCACACAAGTCGGCGGATGAGAAGTTAGCCGCAGATGACACTTCGCCGTGATTCGCTAATTATTGCGCATGTGTGCACAATGCCGACGCCGCGCGGCGTAGTGGTGAGCACGGGCGTAGGGAGCGCGCAGGAGGCATGAGCTTGGCGGGCGGGTGTACACCGGCGTCTCGTCTCTCTGGCTCCCGCTCATACCTATATTTCGGCTTTTACGCATCGTTCTGCGCATAACTTCCCATCCGCCGATTTGTGTGGCGCTTAGTATATATTATATACTATATATTTGCTGAATTAAATTAAACAATTAAAGGAATTCCATCTGGTGTTAATGGAATTCTGTAGGGGAGACTTACGAGTATGTAGGTACAGAAGTGGCTACTACGTCCTACGCTAATATAATGGTAATAACAAAATTATAAAATCAAACCTTTCGTCTTTGTCATCCCTGTAAAATAAGTAAAATAACATAAGTTTTAAATCTGTTAAGAATGTCGATTCAAAGATCTCTAGATTTGTCATGAAAAAATAAAGAATTTGGTTTGACTACACCTTGTCTAGCAGATTTTTGTTTTGAGGTGCTTATACCTGCGATTTATGAGGTAAAATACAATATCACACACGCACACTCAAAAGCGCGCAAGAAGCGCGGTAGAAAGAGAGGGGAATATTACTTCCTCTCATACGCCGCGCCGGCGGTCTACTCTCCCTCCGTCTTCCAAATTTTCAATCAGGTCACGTTTTCTGACGCGAGTATAACATTTTTTACCCATCCCAAAAAAGGCACAACGCTAAAGAAGTTATCACTTAAAAATAGTGCCGCCGAGGTCTGTTTTCCGCAAAACTACTAGTTAAATACTATTTAATAGTTAACAAATTATAATATAAAATAACTTTTTAAAAATAGACGAGTTTTACCTACCAATAAAACTCATATTATGTCCGAAGCCTTATTCGAAGCCTTTTAAACATATATATTGAGAATGCATCCTCCGTTTCCGGCCGTATTTGCGGTTGTAGTTCCCTCTGTTGGGCTAAAATGGCAACCCAGGCCGCCACGTTCCCAGGCAGCGTATAGTTCTCCTCATTGAAGTCTCAATAACATAAGGAATTAATGAACACCAGGCAGAACTTACTGTAAGGCTTCGAATAAGGCTTCGGACATAATATGAGTTTTATTGGTAGGTAAAACTCGTCTATTATGTCCTTGAGCCGTTATTCGAAGCCTTTTAAACATATATATTGAGACGTGTTTGTTTTCGCCTGGTGAACGAGACGCCAATGTGAATGCACAGAATAACGTCAACATTAATAGGTATTTATAGAATTAAACAGTATGAAAAACATCAGTCACAAATGTAATAATGTAATGTTAATATAGCGGATATAATTATGTAGCGCTACATAAAAATATAGAAGAAAACTAATATAATAGTCACTGCTACTATAACATCTTAGTTTCGAATATTGCCCCGGTAACGTATGTATGTATGTTATTATTGTACAGAACCAAATACTTAAGAGTCACATAGTATTGCTGTCTTACAGTTTCAATGTTATCGCTAATAAGTACTACATCAATTAGGAATTTAAGAAAGTAACTTAAATTAAAATAATAATAAAATTATGTTTATCATTTATTAATAGTCTGTCGATTCACTCTTTGAACGCGACAGCAATGGTGGTGTCAAGGATTTTACATCATTGGTGATTCCAGTTTAAGATGCAGTTTTCACTACCGGTGTACGGCAATAGTTATCGATCCTATTAGGCACAAAACTTGAAACCGGAATTAGAAATAAAATTGTACATTTGCCAAAATCTGTCCACAACAAAACCCCTGAACTGTTCAAGGTTTCGGACTTGACATTTTGTTGCGGCCTCCTTGTCTAGCTGTTTTTAATAGATACAGTCTACATCTACAGTAATAGAAGGTAGATACTATATGTTGAAAATGATATTTTTAACTATAAGTACAAAAGTTCTGAATTTCAATTAAGTAATAACAAGCAAGACTTAATAAAAACCAAAATAAAATAGTTACTCAGTTAAATCCTTCTAACTAGTGGGCTTTGTAATCTTAAATCTCCTCACAGTTGTTCAAAGCGAGCGAGCGAGTCAAGATGACTTACAGCACCCCTCTTTATCCCGCGTTAGAAAACCTTGGTGTGGTATATAACCAACTCTTAGATTCAAACGTGTTGAACTTTGTATTCAATAATGAATACAATAACCCGAAACTAGCACACCGTCGCAGCGTCGTGGTGCTTCCCGCAAATAATGAGTAGGTCGATTAAAAATTGACCATCAATTGAATAGTACATGTATTTGCATATATCCCGAACATGGCTAATCTTAGCACTATTATTTGATATGCTTTCATTTCACATGTTCGGAGCCAAGCTTCCTAACTGAATTTGATTCTGGAATATTTGAAATGATAATATTTAAGCCAAGCCAAGATAACTTTGAAGCCAAAAATTTCACGAATTATTCTAATTATTGTCATACCCTTATTTATAGGGTCATAAATATGTAAACTATACAGACCATGTTACATAAAAACTAAATGTAAATATTATATAAGTTACAATGCAATAAATGATTAAGTAGGTATTGTACCTACTGTTAATTTTATCTGTAATTAGACGGTGGCGTGGACCGGCTTAGTTATGCTATACTGGATTCAGGGAATATCTACTGTTAATTTTATCAAACAAATTTACAGGTATTAAGAGTATTATCTCTCATTCTTTTTACTTGGCTCGCAATATACTATTGTTGTACATATATGTATTATGATAACAAGCCATGAACTTTCACCCCATATTTTTAAATTTTTTCGCGTCATATTTGCGCTCTCGCTCGACCCATGAACAAGTCATTGCGTAGGCTCGCATGTGTTGCATGAAACTAGTGGACCTGGATTCTGAAGCTTCGCTTCGTAAATAAAAGACTTACATACCTAAACTTTTTGTTATCAGCCTAGTCAAGACTGATAGAATTAAGAATTTTGCCATTTTTCAGCCGTGTATACTAGAAAATGTATCAGATACGCAAATCAAACCAGCCATTCTTTTGTATGGTTTACGTTTTTCGCATGCACGACTTAAATTTGTCTTTAAAGGCAGAGACAATATCCGAAGCAAATATAAGGATAATAATTATATTAGAGAGTGAAAAACATTTCTCACTAAAAATGGTCGACCCTGTGGAATAGCCAACAGGTCAAAGTTCAATACTTTTTCTTTAAAACTCTTTTATCAGCTGTTGTCAAAGCTCTGTCTACAGAACCCATAAATACCACTGCACTAAGTAGGTATTGTGGTAATTTTTACTAAGGGGTCAATATAAACAGTTGACTCTGTGGTGTGTGAAACTGTAGCTTTTGTTGTACAAACAGTTTGAAGAAACATTGATCCATCCTCTTATTAATTGCAAAAGTATTCTGAATATCTTCTGGTTCATCTCTACAGCCGCGATTTGTTCCAGAGTCTATAATTATAGTAATGAAATAAACAGAGAAACATAGCAGTTCGAATACGAAAATTCGACTCCTCAGACAGACTGACACACAAAAATCCTGGTAAATTCGAGTATTGAATTACTCTGAGAGCGATTGCAAATCCAAATTGCAAAACTATAGGATTCATAAAACAATAAGCAATATAATATATTAATATTTCAAGCAAGAAATAATATGGGCAGTATGTGTCTGAAATAAATTAAAATTGAATTTATTCCGATGGACAACGGGACGCATGGAATCATCGCTTTTCGTGGTAAAAACCGGGGTTTGGTTTCAGAGACATGTACTCGTATGTAATAAAAATTTATTTTGTTGACTTGCTTATCGTCGGTTACTTACTTGTCAAGAAACAGTTTCATGACAGTGACCGTAAATGCAGTGCCGTAGATCTAGCGGCGGGCTGCGCTTAAAAGGAGACCTGTCTTTACAGTTCCCATTATTATTAGCACAAAATGGGTAGGCGCTCTTTCACCCGTATTTATGAACGCTTCAATCTACCCGCAAAAACAAGTGTTATATCAAATTTACCTTCTCATCTGCTTGGTTCAATGAACTTAATTGATTTCAAGATTATAATAAGTTTACCTGGACTTGTTGAACCGTGGTAAACTACTGTGGTATTAATATTTTATTAACCACAACAGCGTTATAACACAACCCTGGCAATGTATTATTGAATGCATATGGCACAAGGGCTCATATAACTATGTTGCAGTATTAAAATTCACGCAAAAAGCAAGTTGAAAATTTATAATTGAATGCTACATTGTATAGCAATTACACTGCAACAACAACCCCAAACAAATGCAATGTAAATCACAATCGAACTCAAATGGCTACAAGAACGCGCAGTAATTAGGTACATTGCATCAACAAAAAGGCGATACAATAAACCTTAAAAAACGCATATAATTACATTGTATACCAATTACACTGCAATCATTAAATGTTATCGTATGTATGATCACAAAATACAATACACATCGTAATAAATGAATGCATATGGCAAAAAAGGCGCATATCATTAGATTGGTATCAATAAATGTTATCATATATAAAACCACAAAAAGCAATACATATTAAACTGAAAACATAATAAATGAATGCATATGGCAACATGGGCACATATGATTACATTGCACCACAAAATCTAGATGTTTGTGAGCATTGTCAAAGAATATAATCGACGGTGCCGTAGGCGACCGGCTGAGTTATTCTATACTGGATTCAGGGTTAGCGCCGCCTGATATCCATGGAACTAACTACCTTCTGATCGGAGCAGGAAGGTTATGATTGTATGTTTGTATAAGCTAGGTGTATATCTAACCTTTACAAGTATTCAAATTGTCTGGAAGATAATGAAAAGAATTTACTAAAGTACCCCCATTAATATTTATGAAAAGAATTCTGAGAACTTGCTTTTACTAAACAAAACTTTTCTATATGGGGGTATCTTATGAAATAAGTCTTGGTAGTTCCAGTGACCGCCAAGTAATACCAGACCATCGAGAACAAGCCGCTCGAAAATTAAATGAATTGCTTGAACATTTTCATGCTTAAAATGAAAAACATGTGTCATTTTATCGTAGCAATCAAGATTGTTTGCTATTACCGAACTTAATCGTTTTCAACATTAAAATGTTGCAATAAATCTCCTAATAAAATACCTTTCATTGAAACAAATAGCCCTACTTTTTCCTGGTTTTATAGTAATAGTTATCAGCATTTATTTGCAATTGTCAGATATTTTCAAAATTGATTGTAATTATAAGGGCCGCCTCGGCGGGCACCTCTATAGAAGACTCGGTCTGCTAGATCGGCGCCGGAATAATTCTACTCTGAGGTATTTTGGTGTGTTGGGACCGACCAGCGGCTACGTGCGTGTCTGTACCCGAGGGTAGTATGTACAACAGATATAGTTTTGAATTTGCCATACCTGGTCAGTAAGGTGTTCTACTACCTTACTTTTTTTGAAGCTTACATCCTCAGCGACTTGGCGGTCACGTGGTCACCACCTGCAGCCCAAGTGGTGGTCCCCACAGCGACGGCGGCGTGGAGGTCTGATATATAATATTCCTGCGGTTCCTAGTACCGCTACAGGACGATGACGTCGACTAGGTTCATCCTCGAGCACGTGAACAATTTTACGAATTTTTCGCATATTTTATTTCAGTCATTATGTAGGTAGAAATATAACTTTTCAAATTGAATTAATTCACTTTCAGAAAAAATATTTTGAAACTACAACCTATTTAAGTTATTTAGAACAATAGAAGTAAAATAATATTGTGAAATAACGACGAACGCTAACAGCGTTAACGTAACTTAACGGCACGGAAGTTAAGACGCCAATGAGGAGAACTATACGCTGCCTGGGAACGTGGCGGCCTGGGTTGCCATTTTAGCCCAACAGAGGGAACTACAACCGCAAATACGGCCGGAAACGGAAGATGCATTCTCAATATATATGTTTAAAAGGCTTCGAATAACGGCTCAAGGACATAATACAAGCTTTTGAGATCCTGAATTTCAGGTAGCAGCAGAGAGCTAGCAGCAGAGACAAGTAAAACGAACCCAAACACGATGGCTCTATCTTGTTTAGTACAGGAGTTCCTATGGCCACCATCCGACTCCATCATCAGATCAGCTCCATGGTACCATATAATTGCATTGTCACGCGATATACTTGTACATATGCGTGCAAAATTTCAGCTCAATCGGAAAGTTGGTCAAATTTAACTTACATGATTCCACTCTAACTTACATAACATCATATCCTACTATGGATGGATGGATGGATGGATGGATGGATGTATGTATGGATGTTTGTTACTCTTTCACGCAAAAACTACTGAACGGATTGAGATGAAACTTTGCAATAATATAGCTTATATATCAGAATAACACATAGGCTATAAATTATAATGATATATTGCGTATGCGAGCGAAGCCGCGGGTAAAAACTAGTATCCTACTAATATTATAAACGCGAAAGTTTGTGAGGATGGATGGATGGATGGATGTATGGATGTTTGTTACTCTTTCACGCAAAAACTACTGAACGGATTGAGATGAAACTTTGCAATAATATAGCTTAAATATCAGAATAACACATAGGCTTTAAATTATAATGATATTGCGTCAAAAATCAAGATATCATGCGGGCGAAGCCGCGGGTAAAAACTAGTATCCTACTAATATTATAAACGCGAAAGTTTGTGAGGATGGATGGATGGATGGATGTATGGATGTTTGTTACTCTTTCACGCAAAAACTACTGAACGGATTGAGATGAAACTTTGCAATAATATAGCTTAAATATCAGAATAACACATAGGCTTTAAATTATAATGATATTGCGTCAAAAATCAAGATATCATGCGGGCGAAGCCGCGCGTAAAAACTAGTACATAGATACATCCATTGCAAGTTAAATAAAAGTTTGTAAAAACTAGTGTTTCAAATCTTACTTATCGTTGTCTCTGAAAAATAAATAAAAAATATTAATGTTTATGTACATTTACCTACCTATATCTAAATATTATTTATTATTTAATTTTACATTACCATTTTTTAATTTAATTTTGTAATTATGTAATCACGAAAATCCATGACATTTTAATTGACCTACTTCTATAATCTATGATATTTACATTGTACTTTTGATATTTTGTACTGTTCCGACATTATTTAATTTTGTATTCGGTTGCCTTTCTACAGCATTCAATCTTGTTGCTGAAGTAGATAGTTATTTTTTATTTTTTTACTTAACCAATTTTTAAATTTAATTTTGCTAATGTGTTGTGTGGAATGACGAGATGTATTTTGCGGTACTAATTATTATTGTACAGACTGTTGTATATTTAATTTTAGTATTAAGCTCAATATATCAATAAATGATTCAAATTCTAATTCTAATACACAAAATACAAAAGAGCCATCGCTGCAATACCTATGCCTTTTGTAAATAGATACAATAGGCATGATCACTAAAAAAATATAATTTAATAATAATCCTACTAATATTATAAACGCGAAAGTTTGTGAGGATGGATGTATGGATGTTTGTTACTCTTTCAAGCAAAAACTACTGAACGGAATGAGATGAAACTTTGCAATGATATAGCTTATATATCAGAATAACACAGAGGCTATAAATTATAATGATATATTGCGTATGCGGGCGAAACCGCGGGTAAAATCTAGTAATAAATAAATATTTGGGGACATCTTACACACGGTCTCTGACCCCAAACTAAGCAAAACTTGTGATATGGCTGCCAGAGACTGATTTATACTACATATATATTTTTAAATACATACTTATATAAATTACACCCATAAACAGAACAAACACTTATGTTCATCACATAAATTGACCTGGGTGGGGATCTAACCCATCTTTAACCCATAGTTAGGGTCACTAACCACTGAGCCACCGAGGCAGTCTTCCGTCAGATACACCATAAAATAATATTAGACACGTATTTTTTCTTTGGCCAATCAAATAAAAATTTATGAAGATAGTCCGTTAAAGTTCCGCGTGACGTCACAAGTGCCATACAAATGTATAGACTTCTGTAAGAGAAGTGACGCTACGACCCCCACTCCCAAACTTTGACAAGGTTTATCTTTGTCATTTGTTGTTTGATTGACAAAAGAAAAAATACGTGTCCAATATTTTTTGATAATCTAACTCTCGGACTAATTATGATAATGATTTTATTACCCAGTCATCATGACCATTGATGGTAAAATATACAATGGTGTGACTTACTCGTGACCTTCCCAGTCAACTGTGTATTCTTCGTGAGTAATGCCAGTACGGAACACTCTTCGACAATTTTCTCTGTAAAAGTAACGAAACATCAAAGATTATTATATCGTATTAATATTATAAACGCGACATTTTGTATGTATGAAGGTTTGTTTCTCTTTCACGCAAAAACTACTAAACGGATTGAGATAAAACTTTGCAATAGTAATGATATTATACATCAGAATAGCACACTATAATTTAAAAAGATATTGCGTAAAACGAAGTTTGCCGGGTCAGCTAGTAAGATCTAGAAGGATTTTTTCAGCTTCAGTTTTTTGCATCCTGTTTATCTGAAACTGTAGGTATACTTACGCAAAAAGCTCTCAATAGCTTGTCTGTATATCTAACTAGCACGTCGCCCGCGGAAATGTTCTTGTGAAGCCATTTTCTTTTCCTCTCCCCACAATGGCACGAGCCATACCGTAGGTACAGATGCGTAGGTATCGTCGTCGTCCCTAGGCTACCTACGAGTATGCAGGTGGTGAAGTGAGATCACCAAATCTAATCTTCATTGACTGCTTTTAATCGGTGAAAAATAATGTTGTTTTTTTTTATTCCGTATAGGTTTGCGTTTGACTACATACTGCCTGATGTTTAGCAGATATGCGGTCTAGGGTGTAGCACGCTTACCTAGAAGATACCTATTTACTCGGGATTTGAAGACACCCACGTTGTACTTAAGCGGGAAGACAGACCCAGGCAAAGCGTTCCACATTTTGGATGTTCGTATGAGGAATGAGGATTCGAAACGCATTGTTCTAACGCGCGGAATATCCACCATAAAAGGGTGGCGCTTTGGTCGCGTCTGTTTAGCCGTACGATAGAAGAAAAGGGCAGGTGGGACCAGATTGTGCAACTCCTGAGCGCACTCTCCGAAGTGTATCCGATAAAAGGCCGACAAACATGCTACCTTTCGTCGATGCTCGAGACATTGCAGCTGCGACTTAGACAAGGTTTCGTTGTCAATCTGCCACCTGGCTCGTCTCTCAATCGACTCCAAAGCCTCCAATTGATATTTGGCAGAGCCATCCCAAAGGTGAGAGCAGTATTTCATGCAAGACCTGACTTGTGCTTTATAAAGACTATACTGTACTGTACCAGCCTTTTTAATAGTCCACTGTAGGATGTAGGCCCACCCACGAAGGGTTATTGTGCCATATCCACCACGCTGGCCCAGTGCGGGTTGGTGGATTCACATACGCCATCGAATTTCTTCTACGGACGCATGCAGGTTGCCTCACGATGTTTTTCTTCACCGAAAAGCCCGTGGTACACGGGCACGTACATAAATTCCAAGGAATTCATTGGTATGGGACCGGGATTTGAACCCACGACCTCACGATTGTAAGGCGGGTGTCATTACCACTAGATCACCACGGCTCCATTCTTACAACCTGGCACCAGTCTAATGTTCTTTTTTCTAGTGGTTAGATATCAATCGACTATATCTTACAAAGTAAGATCTTATGAACTTTTCAGACCAATAAAGGTATATCAACTCACTCGACGTCTTTATGGATAGCGCAAGATATGAACTGTTGGTTCTTGAAGATGGAGGTGTAGAGGAAGGGCCCGTGGCAGCTGTGACTCTTTGGGTCGATCTTGCACGCTGATATCACGCCGATGACGCGCTCCTTGCCTTGGTACTTCACTATTAAGGGGCCTCCGTGATCGTTCTGGAAAAAGTTTTGAAAGTCCTCTATACTTATATACAAATCATCTTATCAAAGTATTTGCCGTGTCAGGGTCCCTTAAAAGCTTGCTCAAGTAGGAATCGACGGGTCGTTCCTGTAAGTTATACTATTAATAAATAAATAAAATAAAATAATACTGTATATTACTGTAAACATTACAATACTTTGCATATTAAATTATGTTATCGTCGGCGTGCGGGTTTTCTGTTTCAGCTTGTCCTTCAACAAAGGCCTCCTCTAAAGACTTCCACACCTTACGGTCTCTTGCTTTTTGGATCCATGTTGGTCCAGCAAATTTTTTTTTGTTTGATTTCGTCCTCGCATCTTTTTTTTTTGTCTACCTCGACGGTCTTTTGCTGTCTCTAGGATGCCATTCTGTTATAAGTTTGGACCATTTTTCTTTTTTGTCTCTAATCATGTGACTGTCCATCTCCATTTTTGTTGCTTGTACACTGTTTTTACATTCTTAAATTTGGTTATAGCTTTTATCTTCTCAAGTTTAACTCTGTCTCTTATTTTGACTCCTGTTACGCTGCTTTCTATACTGTTCTGGCAAACATTTAGTTTTTCAGCTAATTGTTCTGTAAGCGCTCAGGTTTGACATCCGTACGTTAACTACTGTTCTACTCTACTGTTCTACTATTAGTAATCGCTAAATACCGACCTAGCCCAACGGATACAAGTTGAAATGGCAATAGGCAGGGACTGATGACGGATGGGGTAGAAAAGTTCTCGAGTCGAGACCATGTACCGGCAAGCTCAGCGTAGGACGTGCACCCACAAGGTGGACGGATGACTTAGTTAAGACCGCAGGATCGCGCTGGATCCAAGCCGCTTCCAACCGGTCTCATTGGAGATCCATAGAGGAGGCCAATGTCTAGCAGTGGACTTCTTATGGCTGATGGAATCGCTAATGGATAATGACAATGAGTCCACGATATCTTCAGAACTCTGAGACACTGCTCTCTACATTCCAATTCAGGCATGATTTCGCCTAATTAACTCTTTGCAATAATCGTCTTTCCATGTAATCAACGGGGCCCTCAAATGCCTACCTAAGTCGATGCTGATCCATACTGAACAGTCGACATCATATTCAAAGCGATAATGTCCCAACATTAACCCTTTAAAAGTTCTTACCTCAAAAATCCCTCCCTATATACAGAAACAACTCACCGTGCAATATCAGGGTTCTTCAAACGTCTGCCCAAGTCGACAACATCTTTAGAAAGATGTCTACAATGCTATAACTTTGTGTTCTGTATTATATCATCTCGTAAAATTCTCTTTCCATAGAGGACCTAGCTTTATAGTTATGTGTCTCTCAAATGTCTGCCTAAGTTTATTGACTGAGGAATCAATATCATCTTCAGAACGATAAGTTTCAAGTGCAATAACATTGAGCTCTGAATTATCTAACCTCGCAAAACCCTCCTTGCATAGAGGACCATCTCGCCTTATAGTCACCAGGGTCCCTCAATTCGATGCTAGTCGCTGGTGTGTCGACGTCTGCAGAACGATAAGTCTCGTACGCCATACTTAACATAATTAAACTCTGTATTATCGTACCTCACAAAATCCTCCTTGCAAAGAGGACCTCTTTGCCGTATCAGAGTCCCTCAAGTGCCTGCCCAAGTTGACGCTAGTCACTGGTGTGTCGACGTCTGCAGAACGATAAGTCTCGAACGTCAAGTATTATCGTACCTCACAAAATCCTCCTTGCAAAGAGGACCTCTTTGCCGTATCAGAGTCCCTCAAGTGCTTGCCCAAGTTGACGCTAGTCACTGGTATGTCGACGTCTGCAGAACGATAAGTCTCGAACGTCAAGTATTATCGTACCTCACAAAATCCTCCTTGCAAAGAGGACCTCTTTGCCGTATCAGAGTCCCTCAAGTGCTTGCCCAAGTTGACGCTAGTCACTGGTGTGTCGACGTCTGCAGAACGATAAGTCTCGAACGTCAAGTATTATCGTACCTCACAAAATCCTCCTTGCAAAGAGGACCTCTTTGCCGTATCAGAGTCCCTCAAGTGCCTGCCCAAGTTGACGCTAGTCACTGGTGTGTCGACGTCTGCAGAACGATAAGTCTCGAACGTCAAGTATTATCGTACCTCACAAAATCCTCCTTGCAAAGAGGACCTCTTTGCCGTATCAGAGTCCCTCAAGTGCTTGCCCAAGTTGACGCTAGTCACTGGTGTGTCGACGTCTGCAGAACGATACGAGTAAGTCTCGATCGTCAAGTATTATCGTACCTCACAAAATCCTCCTTGCAAAGAGGACCTCTTTGCCGTATCAGAGTCCCTCAAGTGCTTGCCCAAGTTGACGCTAGTCACTGGTGTGTCGACGTCTGCAGAACGATAAGTCTCGAACGTCAAGTATTATCGTACCTCACAAAACCCTCCTTGCAAAGAGGACCTCCGTGCTGTGTAGTCATCAGGGTCTCTCAAGTGCCTGCCTAAGTCGATGCTGGTCGCTGGTGCCTCGACGACGTCTTCAGAACGTCGGGACTCCACGTCCGTGCAGTTAGCATATTTCTTCTAAAAAAAGTAAGTTACTGTGTTTATTACGGAACCATTTAGCATTATAGGTACACAGCTCAGAAGAATTACAACTTATTCTATGGTACAAACCCCAGGGTTGTGGTCTGACAGCAATGTTTTTAACAATAGTTATTTATAATGGTAATTTAATTGTAAAATAATAAGGTCAATTATTTATAACTTTTATTTTTTTTGGGTTCCGTAGTAAAACAAAATCCATGTGTTTTCATAATATGAAAACACATGTTTATGTAGAACATTGAGAAAATATGAGGTAAATTATTGATGAAATTTACGTTCCGGAAGAAAACTCTTTTATCCCGAAATCCTATGTTTTAGCGTCAATCGTTTGAGTAAGAAATATTGCAAGCTCTTATAAATCTTACTTTTTTCAGAAAAGTTTTTAGATTCTGTATACTTTTCAGCAAACTTATTGCGTAAAAATATGGCTTATAACGTTAATGTCATTAAAAAAACTGTAAAAATTAACGACGTAACTCTAGCAATTGTATCCTATTTTATGTAGGTAGGTACTTAGTGTAACAATTTATGAATTGTATAATTGATTTAATAAATTGATTTGACATGTACCTATACTCTATAAAATTTAACTTGATCTCTGCGACAGCTTGCAGAAAAATCACGCCTATGAAGTCTCGAATTTCTTAATAGTACAGACAGTACCTGTCAATGTCATACTTTATGGGCATGCCGATTAGTGGTGGGCGGCGAATGATCGTGACCACAGAGTTTTAGATAGAGTTTTAATTAAAATATCGATAGTTTATACTGACGATATTTTAAATAAAACTTAATTTATCATTAATTTTATTGTATATTTTAATATCGTAACATTTTTTTGCATGTGTAATTAAATTAAACCTAATTATATGTTACATTAAGATCGATAATAGTGAAAAACGTCGATAAATACTATCGTTACATTATTATGAGTATTTAATTAATATCATAACATCATTTACATGTGTACATACTTGATCTTAAATAATAGTAAGTAAATAAAATCCAATTTCTCACCTAGTTGAAGGTGATGACTCATTCGATTTCATTACAACATTGTTTGAAAATCGATTTTTTCCATCACTATCTCAACTCTAAAAATGTCAATCTTCTATGTCAATGTCACTGTGGCAGAGATCAAATTAAATTTTAAAGAGTATAACACTGGCGTTATTAATAAAAATACTCAGAGCAAATAAAAAAATAAAAATATTGTAGGTATTGTATTTATTGAAGTGCTGATAACATGAAAAAAAAAAATCACTCAAGTCGGATAATATCGAGGTAGATATCAGCTTATTGATATTGTATGCCAAGTTAGCGGTTCACAGTCACCTTAATTTCCTGAGAGAATATATTGAAATGAAGGGCATTAAAACAGCGCAGCTTCAACGCGATTTGTATAATCATACGTAATCTTAACACTAAAATCAATATAATATTTTTATCATTTTCATTTAAAGCAAAGCAATGGCGTAATCAACTATGTATATTATAATTTTATTTCGTAATACTTATGCTTGTTATTTGTTATACCTACCTCCTATGTTTTGTTTGATGTTTCTAAATTTCACTTTTCAAAATTTTGTGTCAATTATACAGGGTTATTTTTAATTAATTAGCATCATTTAACTGACTTTATTATGTACATCAATACTAACAACTTTTGTTCTGTGACTTTTGTCAAAACTCGAAAAAAATATTGGCATTTCATAGAAAACTAAATGTATGGAACAGCTGATTTTTTTTTTTGAGTTTTGACAAAAGTCGCAGAACAAAAGTTGTTAGTGTTGATGACCCTAAAAGGATGCTAATTGGTTAGAAAAGGATGCTAATTGGTTAGAAATAACCCTGTATATAGGTCAAGTTTTGATATGGTATGATAAGTCAAATAACGCGCCAATTCAGCTAATGGCGATTAATTTGGAATGGGCCACCAAGAGACCGGCCTAGCCGAGTTTGGGGCCCGCTGTTAATCCAACTAACTCATTTGCAATCTAACGATAATATTGTTCCGTCAACTTTTTGTACCAATTTCCTTACTCTGTTATTAAATAATCTTTTTTTCTTCATTCTTTCTTTCTTTCTTAGCTACAACTTACATCACAGATCTCGCTGAGCCGTTTCATCACGTCCTTGGTGCAGATCATGTACTGCGTGATGATGGAGCGGAACCGCTGCGCCCACTTCTTGGCGCACGCCTCATTGTCCATGACGCACACCTTAGCCTCTTGCAGGCGCTTGGCGTTTTCTGGCCGCGTGGTACTTTCACCTCGACGGTATACTCCCTGAGGAAAATATGATCACCGAAATCAAAATCTGTACTGTACTGTATACCAGCCTTTTTTAATAGTTCACTGCAGGACGTAGGGCTAGGGCGATTGAGCCATATCCACCACGCTGGCCCAATGCGGGTTGGTGAATTCACATACGCCATCAAATTTCTTCTACGGATGTATGCAGGTTGCCTCACGATGTTTTCCTTAACCGAAAAGCCGAAAAGTGGTGTGAAATTCCGTACATAAATTCCAAGGAATTCATTGTTACGAGACCGGTATTTGAACCCACGACCTCACGATTATGAGGCGGGTGTCATTACCACTAGACCATCACGGCTATAGTCAAAATATAGCTTGTCCCCCGCCGTACCGCCGCATCGGCTGTAGAAACCGCACGCATATCACATTTTATAAAATGCGATGACTGCGGTGTCATCGCATTTTATAAAATTGTTTTAAAATGTATGCAACCTAGCAAACTTATCCGCATTTCCGCAGTATGCGGAACCTGTGACTGTAACATTCTCATCATCATCATCATAATTTAAGAGCAAGGCTCCTATCGGTGGAGCAACCTCCAGTTCCATGTCTCGCGGTCTTCTGCTAGTGTTTTCACCTCCCTGTACGACATGACATCTACCTTTTCTTTAATTTGGCAAATGTAACATTCTAAAATCCCTAATGTTTAGCAATCGCGCCATGTAACTTTGTTGATAAGGTCTTTGGATAGCAAATATTTTCTTTCTTCCTTTCTCATTTACTCATATAAAAGCCTGCACCAAAAATAAAAAATACTAGCTTATGAGGTAAACACCTCACAGCCTATTATTATTTTATACTAGATTTTACCCGCGGCTTCGCCCGCATGATATTTTAATTTTTGACTCAATATCATTATAATTTATAGCCTATGTGTTATTCTGATATATAAGCTATATTATTGCAAAGTTTCATCTCAATCCTTTCAGTAGTTTTTGCGTGAAAGAGTAACAAACATCCATCCATCCATCCTCACAAACTTTCGCGTTTATAATATTATATATATATATATATAATAGCCGCGGGTAATAACTAGTATATATATATATACTAGTTATTACCCGCGGCTTCGCCCGCATGATATTTTGATTTTTGACGCAATATCATTATAATTTACAGCCTATGTGTTATTCTGATATATAAGCTATATTATTGCAATGTTTCATCTCAATCCGTTCAGTAGTTTTTGCGTTAAAGAGTAACAAACATCCATCCATCCTCACAAACTTTCGCGTTTATAATATTAGTAGGACTAGTTCTTCCCGCGGCTTCGCCCGCATGATATTTTGATTTTTGACGCAATATCATTATAATTTACAGCCTATGTGTTATTCTGATATATAAGCTATATATTATTGCAATGTTTCATCTCAATCCGTTCAGTAGTTTTTGCGTGAAAGAGTAACAAACATCCATCCATCCTCACAAACTTTCGCGTTTATAATATTAGTAGGACTAGTTCTTACCCGCGGCTTCGCCCGCATGATATTTTGATTTTTGACGCAATATCATTATAATTTACAGCCTATGTGTTATTCTGATATATAAGCTATATTATTGCAATGTTTCATCTCAATCCGTTCAGTAGTTTTTGCGTGAAAGAGTAACAAACATCCACCCATCCATCCATCCTCACAAACTTTCGCGTTTATAATATTAGTAGGATATAAAGTAGGATATGTTTACTTACCTCTCTGAAGTTACTGCCGCTTCCCCACCCAGCGATGAATCCCTTCGTGCCAGGTTTTTCCAACTCCCTGCTGATGTTGTTATAGCAGATGGAGTCTGCAGCGAACTCGCAGCCTTTTTCTTTTACTCCCAGCTTGAACGGCTTGTCCACTTTTACGATTGCAATGTCGTTGGACGACCATTTGATGCTGTCTTGGAAGTCGAACTTGTAATCTACAACAAATTAATGTTTTTGAAATCTTAGCTAAGGCTATGGGTAAGTATTTTTATTTTGGTCTTACGGAAGCAGCATAATTATTTTTCCCAAAAAAAAATAACGTTACCGACTTCAACCGTGTATAGAATTCGAAAATAGTACGCACGGATCGATGTAGCAATTTCACGTTATTGTTGATTTATCAAAAATATCTAAGCCGATTTCAATAAAAATTAAATGGGACCAATTTCAAACAATATTCTTTCCAATATAAAATAATTTTTGAAATCGGACTACCTACTACATAAAAAGTTATGCGTGGTCATACACAAGAATTAAAAAAGTATACGCGTCGAATTGAGTACCTCCTCCATTTCGTCGGTCAAAAACGCATCATGATGATTTGCTACAAAACACCAACTATTTCTGGATGAAATTGTTTTTCAATATCTTCTTTTACATTCTGTCTTAGTTAGATGCACCACTATTTATTCATATACCGTAGGTTTATTAGCTATCATTTTTCTCCGATACACTTAGGGCCGCTTGCGTAACACGTGGCTTTAAATCATATGTAACTAAATACATTTAACTGGTTAAACTCTCTTAACGCTAAGCACATTTAGAGTGGCCTTGCATAAGGCGATCCAGATGCTGTTTAACTAAACTTTTTTAACACGTGCCCTAAACCGTCCCTCGCGTTCCGTTACATGTATTGAATTGTATTTCCTGTCAAACCACCGTCAAGCACGTCTAAGCGCGCATAGTTTTGACTAAATATTTGCGTGAAACGAATATCTGAACTTGTTCTCTTATTGGTTTGTGAATTGCTCTAAAGAGAGCAGAATACCAATTACAATATAATACCATATACGTTCGTTTTTTCGGATTCTGTTCAGTTCTGTTGAGATTATTTTTGTAAATGAGTGAGAAGGCGAAAAATCTAATGGCGAGAAATTTTGCGCCGAAGCAAACTGCTCAAATTATACAGTGTGACCTACAAATGGCATCATTTTTTTCACATCACCGTTACACACTAGACAGACAATACAATAAACCTTAGAATAATGAAAGACATGCAAAAAGCTTGTTACAAACAAAAATATTTAGTCGTAAATGCTCACTGTTCCCAAATGCGGCGAACAGCTGGTCATTCAAGATGGCGCTAAACGAATTTAACTCCGCCAAACAGCCATTTTGGAGCGTTTAAATTTGACAGTTCGGTAAATACGTTTAAGGGTTGATTTTTTGTTGTGCAAGACACTAAACGTGATTAACTCCTTAAATGTGTTTAGGAGAGCAGCGCATTTAGTGAACGTTATGCAAGCGGCCCTTAGTTTAGTCCATGTCTTTCGTGGTTGACTTTAAGTAAATCAAGGAAATGCAAAGACGGTGTAGTATAAAAAGCCTACGAATCTGTAAAGGATCGACACGAGTTGACGATGTCTACTACGTCCAAAGACTATTATACATACATCTTACATACATATGTATACGACGACGTATACGATACATACATATGAATACGATGAAGTCGTGGTGATCTAGTGATATTTACACGCGCCTAACAATCGTGAGGTCGTGGGTCCGTACCAATGCAATAATTGACTGCCTCGGTGGCTCAGTGGTTAGTGACTCTAACTTCTGGATCAAAGAGGCGTGGGTTCGATCCCCACCCAGGGCAAATATTTATGTGATGAACAAAAGTGTTTGCTCTGTGTCTGAGTGTTATTTAGTTACTATCTATATAAGTATGTATTTAAAAATAAGTACATGTAGTAACATATACTTATTTTAAAATTACTAGTATAAATGGTATGGCTGCCAGAGACTGATATACTTGTCAGTCTCTGGCAGCCATACCACAAGCTTTGCTTAGTATGGGGTCAGAGGCCGCGTGTAAGATGCCCAAAATAGGAATGTTTAAAAAATGAGTTCTTTGGATTACACACGAATTATTATTTTGTACTACGGGACTAATCGCGCACTAAAGACGTTTCCCCGTCGACGTTTCGGCCGAGTTGCAACGACCGTGGTCACGGGTAGACTGACCCGTGACCACGGTCCACGGTGACCACGGTGACGGGTCCACGGTCGTTGCAACTCGGCCGAAACGTCGGGATGAGGAGGTATTTATTTATCTCGTAATTTTAGTGCGCGATTAGTCCCGTAGTATAAAATAATAATGTGTTCAAATCGCGAAAGTTTAAAAACAACATACAGACGAATTTTCACACCACTGGCTTTTCGGTGAAGGAACACATTATATGCATATGCATCTGCATATGTATAAGAAATTCGATGGCGTATGTGAATCCACCAACCCGCATTGGGCCAGCGTGGTGGATGTGACCCAATCACCCTTCGTGGGTAGGCTTACGCCTTGAAGTGGACTGTTAATATATGATACGTCGACTATTAATATGCATACGACGACAATACATCTTCGATGATTCTTGTAGTACTACTTACTCTTAGGAATACACTTCCAAACGACCCTCCTTCGGTGCTTGCACACGCAGTCATCGGTCTTGTAGTCGAAGCTGTCCACAAACTTGGTGGTCCCTGAGACGACGTAGAACCTGTCTGCGTCTTCCACGCAGGCAGCAGATGTGAGGACATAGGAGGCGTCCACGATGACTCCGCCGCACAACCAGCCTCGGTACTTGTGGGCTTTGGCAGACTCTTTTGTCAGTGACAGATAAACCTGTAAGAATAACATTGTATTAGTACAAATATTGTCTACTTCAAGATACTTACGCCTTCCCAATACAGTAGGTATAATAGAAACCGTTGAATTTGACTTATATCAAGCGCGTCCTTGAGATAAAATATACCCTTGTCCATAAATGTTCTGCAGTTACTGATTGTTAATTACAATGAAAAGAACAATTAACTCCAACTTCACTCATGAAAGATAATTAGATTTCTGTTATTCTGTATTACCCAAATAAGATTGGAGATACTCACGGCACACATATTTCGTCATAACTATTTGTTACTTTTTAATTATTACTTCGAGTCTTCGATCAAACCGATCCAAGCTTCGAGTAAATTACTTTTTATCCCCAAAAAATAAAAATCTCTTATGAGATGGCACAAAAACCAAAATATCACGTGGGTGAAGCTGTAGGCAAATACTAGTTGTCATCCATACATCAGCTATAGGATTTCCATTCCTGGACGTCCTATTTTATAGCTCTCCTATAGACTTCGATCAAGATCGGTTGAGGCTTGCATTCAACGCGATCCCTATCCTTGACGCAAGACAACAGTGCGATCTGTTCACTGATGACTGGAAGACGATCATGGCGGAATGTTTGTGCTACTGTGAAAGGTGTGATGTATGAACGAATGAATGGATGAACTGACTTTGTTGTTTCTTGTGTATGTTGTACTTAATAATTTGTATTATTGAATGTATAACTGTTCTCTTTTTGTGTTTTAATTTTTTTTTTATAATCGAATTCAATGTGCTTTGTAATTTTTTATTATTGTAAACTAAATTTGACATGGACGTAATATTTTTGTGTGTGTTTTTTGTGATACGTAATTTATTATTATTGCTAACCAAATTTGACATTGACGTAATGTAAGTAATATTTATTATTTATCATTAGTGTAATTGGTTACTGTTACCGTGCTAATTTGATGTAAATAAATAAATAAATCCCACGGTCATTTGACTGCCTCGGTGGCTCAGTGGTTAGTGACCCTGACTTCTAGATCAAAGAAAAGAAAAGGTGGGGTTCGATCCCCACCCAGGGCAAACATTTATGTGATGAATATAGGTGTTTGCTCTGTCTGGGTGTTATTTAGGTACTATCTATATAAGTAGGTATTTAAAAATAAGTATATGTAGTATATCAGTCTCTGGCAGCCTTATCACAAGCTTTGCTTAGTTTGGGGTCGGAGACCGTGTGTAAGATGTCCCAAAATATTTATTTATTTATTTATCTATCCATCTTGTGGGCGGACGTTTTACTTAGTTCCGGCGCTTTCCGGTATCTGATCTCCACTCGAAATCTTTCCGAACCCGTCGGTCATCCGTCCTCTGTGCTATGTGCCCTGCTCACTGCCATTTTAACTCGCTTTCTGGTTTTCATCATAAATGTTATGATTTTAATCAGATTTTTTTGACCGACGAAATGGAGAGGAGGTATTCAATTCGACGCAATTTGAGGTACACAATTTTTTTTATGTAACCACGCATAACTTTTTACATAGTGTATAGCATAGTAATATTTTTTTATTGAAAGTAATATACTTTGAAGTTGGTCCCATTTAAATTTTATTGAAATTGGCGGAGCTATTTTTGATAAAACAACAATAATGTGAAAAATGCTAATCGATCCGTGCGAAATATTCGCAAATTCTGTACACGGTTTAATTCGGTCATTTTTTGTGAAAAATAATTATACCATGTAAGGCCTTTTGCCCGGTAGCACCAATTTGCTGTACAGGATTCGTCTAGTATCCACGATAGTTGTGTTCTCGAACTCCCATCCTTCATCTTGTATTTCGTTCTCGGTATCGTTTAGGCCAGTTTTGTCATCAGTTCGGTTGATGTTAGGTGTGGTCTCAGGTTCAGCGACTGTTGTCGTTCCTTCTTGCTTTTGTGTCGTTGTAGGGTTTGATGAACAAGCACCTGTAAGAATTTTAGTCCATTGAAATGTTACCTTTATTAGAATACGCAATTTTATTTTTTAGATAGGTACCGAGTAGCGCTTAGTGTACAGTTAAATATACCGGTTTGGGACCAAGCTGTCTTCGTCCGTGGGTAGGAACCCTTTTGATTTTTTTATGACACTTTTTAGGACACTTTTTATGGTGTTTGCAACCGTTGCCCTACAGCCACTATCTTGGAAAAAGGTTTGCTATTGTTTTTATAGAGTAGCTGACTAACTGTACAGGGTCATAGGTATTAAGCGCAAATCCTTTTATGGGTGGGTCTATATATACTTAGTACGTCTAGACAAACAACTCTTGTTCTAGGACTTTTGGAAAATCACGAAGAAAAAATCAGCTTTTTCATACAAAAAGTTCGTCAACGCGCGGCAAAATGTATGGAGAAGCGAATTTTTTTTAATTTCTTTTTGGTTTGCGTTTGACTACATACTGCCTGATGTTGAGCAGATATGCGGTCTAGGATGTAATACGCTTACCTAGAAGATACCTATTTACTCGGGATTTGAAGACACCCACGTTGTACTTTAGCGGGAAGACAGACCCAGGCAAAGCGTTCCACATTCCGGCTGTTCGTATGAGGAATGAGGATTCGAAACGCTTTATTCTAGAATAACGCGCGGAATGTCCGCCATAAAAGGGTGGCGCTTTGGTCGCGTCTGCCTAGCCGTACGATAGACAGACAGACAGACAGACAAAACTCTTTATTTATAACCACAGTTTGAAAAATAAACACTATTTACATAAATACGACAAAAAATATGATTATAAAGTGGCGGCCTTATCACCTATGGCGATTTCTTCCAGGCAACCTTGATTCGATAGAAGAAAGGGGAAGATGGGACCAGATTGTGCAACTCCTGAGCGCACTCTCCGAAGTGTGTCCGATAAAAAGCCGACAAACACGCCACCTTACGTCGATGCTCAAGACTTTGCAGCTGCGACTTAGTCAAGGTGTCTAGATGTACTAGACCCACCCTTAAAAGGTCTTTCGTTTAATACCTAGATATGACTCTGTAGATCTTACAATACGTATTTCACTATTTTTTGTTGCAATTATCTACGACGTTCTACTAACTATTGATCCTACAACAAAAAATAACAAAGTTATTAGCAAAAATATTCCAACCGTATTTTGCCGGTTGTTAATATCGAGCAAAAAACGGCAGAAAATCACGTTTTCTGTAAGGGCTCCCCTTAAATATTCATTTTGTTCTGTTTTCAAAATTCGTTATTATAGCGTCAACAGAAATACATCATCTGTGAAGATTTCAGCTGTCTAGCTATCACGGTTCATGAGATACAGCATGGTGACTGACTGACGGACGGACAGCGAAGTCTTAGTAATAGGGTCCCGTTTTTATCCTTTGGGCACGGAACCCTAAAAAAGAAGTTTATACCTACGAGTATATGCTGGATGACTAGCCCTGGGTACGGAACCCTAAAAAGGAAGTTTATGTAGGCCGGGTAACTAGCCCTTGTGTCAGATTTTTTAAGCCGCCTTGATCTAAAATTGTCATCAAGTGTCATCCGAGCCAAGGTAGCGTTTAGTTGTAAATGCCACTTGCGGTCACCTATCCGAAGACTGACGGTTCTGAATGTTGTTTTACTTCGGTGATCACTGACAAACACCTCGTCAAACTACGCCATGAGCGTTACGATAATAGAGATAGAGGCTAATGAAACACGTTTAAAAATGTTGAACCAAAATGACAGCAAGTCTTACCTATGACCAATAAAAATGCTGCAACTCGCATGGACTCCATCTTCAAAGAGAGACCCTTCAAAGATCGCAAGTACTTTGTTCAATGACTTAAAATAATTGAAAAATTTCACACTCAATTTGTTTTCTTGATTCACATGAGAGATTTTAATTGAGAAGACCGGAAGCTGTTCATTTCACACTGATTGGTTTAATGATTTTATGTTTCTCCATATCGTTTACCTTGAAAAATTAAATGACATGCATGCTATGATTTTTTTGTCATTATAGAAACTTAATGTAACAAAATAAAATTCCTAAATAACTAAATCACAAGTTTTAGTGACCATAAACTACTCGGCTGTTACACATTATTCCTATTGTCACAGCTTAGTTTTTTGTGTCCTATACTTATATCTACATGACTTCAAATAGGTAGATATTTTAATTATCTTAGCCAAATACTAACCTAAAAATATCAACCTACATCAATTAATAATTATTTTTTTCAAAAATGGTCTACATTATTAATTGTAATATATTTTTTTTAAAATGGCAAAATCGACTTCCATCTTGTATTGAATTTGAATAGTTTGCTCGAATTGATACAATTTTTACATTATTGTTTATTTATTATTATTTTGAGCCTGTATTGTCCCACTGTTGGGCAAAGGCCTCCTTCCAGACACCGCGGCCTACTGCGTTGGTGGTCCAGTGTTTGTCGTACGAGCTCAGTTCGTCGCGCCACCTGCGTCTGGCTCGACCCAAAGGTCGTTTGGATTTTGGGATCCAGTCGGTGGTGACCTTTGGCCAGCGTCGTCCGTCGACAGACGTGTCCCGCTCAATCCCATTTCACCTGTCCGGCTTTTTGACTCCTAATATGCTTCGCTCCATTGCTCGTTGGCAAACCCCGAGCGCGGTCTTTTGATCTTTAGTCAAAGATCTGGGCTCCGAATGTGAGAACGGGTAGAATGCACACATCCATGAGTTAACGTTTTAGACGGTAGGGGTAATTCGCCTTTCATAAGATATTTCATAGCTCAATAGCTTTTCCAGGTGTTTTTGATGCGACGAGCTACTTCTTTATCTTGTCGCGCTTGGAAAGAGACTATTTGGTCAATATATACGTAAACATGGACGTATGCAATCTCCCCGCCCTCAACGGTGAAGCGGTGTGCAGTGCGGTTGGTTAAGATCTTGGTTTTTGACATATTCATTCTCAAGCCCGCCTCGAAGCTAGCTGTGCTTAGGTCTTCTATCATTCCTTTAAGTACTGGAGCTGAAGAAGAAAACAGAAGCATGTCGTCAGCAAAACGAAGGTTAGTGAGCTTCCTTCTACCAACATTGATTCCCTTTTGTTCCCAGCTGGCCGGCAGTTTTGTGAAAATTTCTTCCAGTGTAGCGTTAAAAAGTTTTGGAGATAGTGGATCGCCTTGCTTCACTCCTTTGGTGATACGAAACGATGGTCCAGTGCTATTTACTTTAACTGCTTCTGTGCTGATTATTGTTTGTTTTCAAAAAACGTCTCGGCCGATATTGATAAAATTTAAATGGATACTAAAAATAAATTTTTGATACGGTTCACAATTGGCGAAAATATCGATGAACATACACAAAAATAACATACAGACGAACATAGAACCTCCTCCTTTGTAAGTCGGTTAAAAACCATACACATACCTACTGGTATTTTTGTTTTGATAACTTGCTCATAATATGAAATGTCTCTACGTTTTGTATGTAAGATATAAGTACATAAGGGTACTAAAATATATCGTGAGTATCAAAAATGCACTTGCTCAAATATTCAACCTCTGTCTATTACTTTTTATTTCTTATTTCTACTGCATATTATTTAATAGTATTGCTTTATAAGCATTGGGAAGAAAGTATGAACACTATAGACTTCCCAATGCTTATAATGCATTACTATTTCATCTGTATGTTTATAAAGATGAATGGAAACTCCAACATCTGTGATAATTTATTTATTATCAATTTATCATTAACTAAATCAGCTTATTGTTTAGTGTTAGTTCCATTAAGGGGCATTGTTTCGTTTGTGGCGCGGAGTATGAACCCACTGCCCGCGAAAACTTTGTCTCCCGTGGCGTCTGCTGGCCCGTCGTGGGCTCGGTTTACTGCTACAACTGCTGCTTTTGGTGTCGATGTGACTATTTCGTTCTTAGCTGGTCTGTAAGCAAATTTATAATAGTTGTACTTGTATCTAATAATATTTTTTTGCAAAGAATTGCATGACTGACTTCAACCGTGTACAGGATTCGCGAATAGTACGCACGGATCGATGTAGCATTTTTCACATTATTGTTGATTTATCAAAAATGGCTCCATTGACCAATTTCAAAGTAGAGTATACTTTGAAAATCCAATAAAAAATAATTATTGAAATCGGACCGCTACGTAGAAAGTTATGCGTGGTTACACATAAAAGAAAAGTTCTCCAGTGGAGACCACGTACCAGCAAGCGCAGTGTAGGACGTCCACCCACAAGGTGGACGGATGACCTCATTAAGACCGCAGGATTGCGCTGGATGTAAGCAGTTTCCAACCGGTCTTATTGGAGATCCATAGGGGAGGCCTATGTCCAGCAGTGGACGTCCATTGGCTGATGTATGGATGGATGGACACATAACAATTTATACGTGTCGAATTGAGTACCTCCTCCGTTTCATCGGTCAAAATTTTCACATGAACACAAAAAATTACAGGCAAGGAAGGTAAAGGAATAGCCGTGGTGGTTTTACGGTAATGGCACCCGCCTTACAATCTTGAGGTCGTGGGTTCAAAGTCCCGAACCAATGAATTCCTTGGAATTTTTGTACGGATTTTGACACCACTGGCTTTTCGGTGAAGAGAAACATTATGAGGCAACTTGCATATGTCTGTAGAAGAAATTCGATGGCGTACGTGAATCCACCAACCCGCACTGGGCCAGCTTGGTGGTCCAAGCACCCTTCGTGGGTAGGCCTACGTCCTGCAGTGGACTATTAAAAAAAGACTGGTACGAGGTAAAGAGAAAACGTTACTTAATTAAGATTTAGATTTATTAATTTATATACTCGTAATTAAGCTATGGAGAAGGCTATGCTTGGATCTCTCTGTGAAAACCAACTAGGAACCAAATAACTACATACTACTACATTGTACTTTAACGGAAATAGGAATTTCCGTTAAAGTACAATGTAGGTGTCTTCAAATCTCGAGTAAATAAGTATCTTCTAGGTAAGCGTGCTACATCCTAGACCGCATATCTGCTTAACATCAGGCAGTGTGTAGTCTAACGCAAACCTTATCGAAATAAAAAAAAAAAACAGACCTTAGAAGAACCAGAGTTACCAACCTACTGTAGCGGATTATCAAATTGAAATATCAGTAGACAAGGCACGAAGCATGTATACACCAAGTCCAAGGGTTACACAATGAAATAATTCATTGTCTTTGCATTTTAAGGAAGGTACTTAAAAATCTTACCCATCTGGATGATTCTGCCAGGACAAGACTTTTTCAACGTGAGTTACTCCTGATCTAAATTGTCTTCTGCATTTTGGTCTGCAATCACAAATAATTATGGGATTTCAAGACTATTAAAATGTACATATTTTGATTCTGTGATTAAATATCACAGAACTTATTTTACCACATTTATTTTGCATTAGGATTATGGTTTAGATATTATGTTGTACAGATGGGATCTATGAAATTCTGTACATATCTTAATAAAGTTTTCGCTAAAGAGTGAATCACAAAGTTAAACTATACAGGGTCATAGGCATTAAACGCAAAACCTTTTAAGGGTGGGTCTAGTACATCTAAACAACTTTTGTTCGAGGAATTTTGAAATATCACGAACATCAGCTTTTTCATACAAAAAGTTCGTCAATGCGCGACAAAATGTACGGAGAAGCAATTTTTTTTCTCGAACTTTCATAAGTCGTAGTTCAAAAGTTTGTCTAGATGTACTAGACCCGGCCTTAAAAGATTTTGCGTTTAATACCTATAACCCTGTATATAAACAAATTACATTGAAATTATAGTTATTAAGGTTTCTTATCCTACTTATCCTACTAATATCCTACTTCCTACTAATATTTTAAACGCGAAAGTTTGTAAGGATGGATGGATAGATGTATGGATGTTTGTTACTCTTTCACGCAAAAACTACTGAACGGATTGAGATGAAACTTTGCAATAATATAGCTTATATATCAGAATAACACATAGGCTATAAATTATAATGATATTGCGTCAAAAATCAAAATATCATGCGGGCGAAGCTGCGGGTAAAAACTAGTCGTTTATATACTCGTAGCTACATACTCAACATCCTTGTAGATAGCGCAGGAGATGAACTGCCGGTTTTTATAGACGCTGGTGTACAAGAAAGGGCCGTAGCACTTGTTAGTTCTTTCTTTGACGAGGCAGGCAGAAATCACTCCGATCACGATAGAGTTCACTCCTGTTCCGTAGACTAGGGGGCCCCCGTGATCATTCTGAGAAACGAAAACAAACCCAAATATAAACTCAGATTTTATGTAGATTTTAGCAAAAAAATATAGAATCTGTATACTTTTACCTGCATTGCACGGCATCGGCCTTTTAATACTTAGTTCACGGTCTTTAATAGTTCATGGCTGAACATTGGCCTACCCACGAAAATCTATTGGGTTAGCCAGAGGCGGATTAAGTGTCCTTAGGAAAACGCAGAGAGACAGGGGCTAAGGAAACAAGAATAATTTTAGAAAAACCCTTTTTTTTAAACAAGTTTTTACTGAATTAGTACTCGCCTAGACGAATCAAACGAGCCGATACTCGATGGGTTTGCGTCGTTTCGTTACAGAGTCCCTAGGACTACCTTTCAGCTCTATCATCAGACCCTGGTTACCATTGAAAAACAAACTACTCGTACTCGCCAAGACAATTCAAATGAGCCTAAACTCGATGAGGTTGTGACGTTTCATTGCAAAGTTTCTTTGGCCACCTAGCTCCATAATCAGACCACCACCATGTCATCATGATATTGCATTGTCACGCAATTTACACATGTATGCAAAGTTTTAGCTCAATTCGAAACCGGGAAGTAGATCAAATTTAACTTGCACGATTTGATTACAGAACGACAGACAACGGGACAGGTGAAACGATTTACAATATTTTACGATTGAGATCATGCACCACTGACAAGGTTGTTTGGACGCGTTGCAAGTTTAAGTTGTCTTATCCGTTAAATTTATATTTTGTTATACATTAAATTTGCTTCAATTTAAATAAATAAATATTTTGGGACATCTTACACACGGCCTCTGACCCCAAACTAAGCAAAGCTTGTGATATGGCTGCCAGAAACTGATATATTACATATATTTAAATACATACTTTATTTTCTTTAGATGATAGGTACCTAAATAACACACAGACACAGAGCAAACACTTATGTTCATCATATAAATATTTGCTCTGGGTGGGGATCAAACCCAGGCCTCTTTGATCCAGAAGTTAGGGTCACTAACCACTGAGCCACCGAGGCAGTCTATCAAAGAGTTTATTTGTGACCACTGAGGTTATAAGAAAAAATTATAGTTTTTGTTGTGATAGTAGGTAGCTTACTAACTGGGGCAACTAATTTAATGCTATATTATATATTTTTTCTTTATTCGCCCTTTTTGTACCCGCGCGCCCCTAGGCACATCTGGGGCAAGCTTTAATTATCCACCATGTTACTTCATTAAAACTACCGTGAGTATTCATCATAACTATAACAGAATACGGTTAAAACTCACGTTATAGTACGGGGGCGCGCGTATTCCTTGAGGATGGAGTACTATATACTCCGAAACTGGTTGGATTCCTTGCGGATCGACCGTATACCGAAGAACTTTTTAGTACAGAATCTGTTATGAACACTTGCTTTATAAGCGTGAGCATTAGGACTCCCTACTCGTTACATTCATTTTTCCACTAAGGCATCATAGTTTCTGACCTCTATATCTATTAGATACCCTTATTAGCTCGGAAAACTGATTGCCGGTGGGGCAGTGAAGTTCTCGAACCACCACGCACCGGCCAGCGCACTGTAGAACATCCACCGACCAGGTGGACCGACGATATTATTAAGACCGCAGGAACGCGCTGGAAGCAGGCTGCTTCCAACCGGGCTTATTGGGAATCCATAGGGGAGGCTTATGTCCAGAAGTGGACGTCCTACGGCCGATAGTGATGATGATGATAATCCTTATTAATTATAACTAACCTCACAAAATCCTCCTTCAGTAGAAGACAAATACCTTCTTCCCATGGCATTCTTAAGCGTAACTCCTGCTTCCCCTAATGTGGAAGTTTCAGTAGTGCCCTGGTCGTGGGCGTGAATCGTCTCGTTGTGGAAGGCTGAGTGCATGACCAGGTTGGTGGGTATCTTCTCTTGTTTCTGGACATGGATTTCACGTCGCATATCCTCTTCATCGGAATAGTTTATATCTTGACAGTCAACGTATTTTTCCTGTAAATAATAGAAGGTATTATTAATTATGTTAAGCGTCTTTATCGTTATTTTTAGGGTTCCGTACCTCAAAAAGAAAAAACGGAACCCTTATAAGATCACTTTGTTGTCCGTCTGTCCGTCTGTGTGTATGTCAAGACTCTTTATCTCGAGAACGCGTAAAGATATCGAGTTGAAATTTAAACTGTATACGTATATTTATGGTTTCTTGCAGTAGTGTTAAAAAAAACTTCTCAGTTGTCGTTTAAAAAAGTTAAAGTCGTTTATGTCGTAAAAAACCGCATATTTCGACACTCACAAAAATCAAAACCTACAGGGTACTTCCCGTTGACATAGAACTATGAAATTTGGCGAGAAGCATTGTCTTAGAGTACACATATAGGAATAAATCTGAAAACTGTACATTTTTATTTACATCACAAAAAAATAGGGTCTCAAAATTCACAAAATATGGGCCAAAGTGAGTAAATCGTATCATGGAAGGTGTCATATAAAAGAACTTCATTAGCAAATGCTAAAACAGGTTTTTAATTATTTTAACAATGTGTTTGTAGGGAACCCCCGATGTGCGAGCCTGACTCGCACTTGTCCGGTTTTTTTACAATAACAAAGTCAATCTCTCATGCGTCTTGGGTGTCACCTCTTCGAATCTACTCATAAAATAACCTATAAATATATTGGATAATTTGTTGCCATATTCTACTTATTCTAGGGTTGTGATATCAAAATTCTATAAGTACAAGGTGGTCCTTTGCGACTTGGACTTTCTTTCAGAGCTATAATAAATTCATCATGAACAGCTTGCCAACGACCAACTCCAAAATCACGAAGAATAAGCAATTGGGATCGGTGATTTCCGACAAATTCCCTGGAACAGCGAATTATTTCCAACAATATTAACAGGGAGACATAAGACATTTTGAGGATAGAATAGGCCGCAATCTGACCACATCTACAGAGATACCGATCAAAAAATTTACATTAAAATGAATGACTCATACATTGCAAATCTCCGACATGGTCTGCCCGATGTCCTTGGTGCAGATCATGTAGTTTTCAATGATGTTGTGGTAGCGAGCCCCCCAGCGCCGCTTGCACCTGTTCTTGGTGATGATCTCCACGGTGGCTTCGAGTAGTTTCTGCTGGTTGTCTTTTCTTCTAGTTACCCACTGGAAGCAGATTTAAAGATTTTGAGGTATCTAACTTACCTATATTTCATATTTCACCCTTAGTGGGTAGACCTACATCCTGCAGTGCATGGACTATTCAAATAAGGCTCTATATAATTAAAATAGCGACCCGCCCCGGATTCGCACAGGTGTATTGTACATATAAACCTTCCTCTTGAATCACTCTATTAAAAAAAACCGCGTCAAAATCCGTTGCGTAGTTTTAATGATATAAGCAATAAGCATACATAGGGATAGACAGGGAAGCGACTTTGTTTTATACTAGTTGTGATAAATATACTAGGTATATATACGAGTACGTATCTAACCGGTATTTTGATATGTCTATGAAGAAACGCGAGACCGCAAGATGGACCTCTTGAAGACCGCAGGATTGCGTTGGATGGAAGCCGATTGACATTGGTTCTATTGGAAATCTATAGAGGATGCCTTATCCAGCAATGAACGCATTGCTGCTGATACAATAATTATCAAAAAAAAAATAATGTTAAGAATCTGTGATCAAAAGAAAATCTTGATTTACATAATATGACTGAGGCACTTTTGCGATCGGCTTTATTGGAAATGCATAAGAGACCTATATTTAAAGGTTATCCAACAGATGATATTCACTAGAAGTAAGTTCGTATAGAGTGGGTGGTTAGCCCTGGTGTCAGAGTTTTTAGGCCGCCTGAAGGCCTCTGACATGGCTGAACGGTTAGAACAACCGTGACCTACAATTTAACGCTGTCATCCGAGCCACGGTAGTGCTCAGTTGGGAAATGCCACCTGTGGTCACCCATCCAAATACTGACCGTGCGGAACTTTGCTGAATTTCGGTGATCGCTGACAAACACCTAGTCAAACTACGCTACGAGCGTTATTATGTTGGTGATGTTGGTGATAATGACTTATTATAGTTTCCTTACATCATTATACTTCGAAGTAGTACCCCATCCAGCAATAGACACAACAGTTCCAGGGTTCTCCATGGTTTGAGACTGGTTGTTGTAACAGATCGGCCTGGGGACGAAGTCACATCCCCTAATTCTTCTGTTGAAGTCGAAACCGTCCTCCACTCTCACCACCGCGATGTCATTGTTCATCCATCGGATGTTGTCGTTCTCGTGGCCGTCGAAAACGTAATCTACGCAGAAAAAAGGATTTTGTAAAATAAACTCAAAGACATATATGTACTGTACTGTATCAGCCTTATAATAGTCCACCGCAGGACGTAGGCCTACCCACGAAGGGTGATTGGGCCATATCCACCACGCTGGCCCAATGCGGGTTAATGGATTCACATATGCCATTGAAATTCTTCTCCGGACATAGGCAGGTTGCCTCACGATGTTTTCCTTCACCGAAAAGCCAGTGGTGTGAAATTCCATACATAAATCCCAAAGAACTCATTGGTACGGGACCGGGATTTGAACCCACGACCTCACGATGTTTTATGTAAGTCTAAAGAATTGCTTACTTTTGGGAACACATTTCCATATGGCTTTCTTTGCACCATTCTTGATGCATGGGTTGTTGTACCTATCGTCTTCATCTCCATACCTAAAATAAAAAAAGATATGATGGGTAAAACACAAAAGAAAAAAATGCCAAGTCGATGGTAAACAGCATCATTTTATAATATTATAATTTTATAATTATGCTACGCCCTATTAGACAGGGCGAATATGTACACCTACTGAATTAGCAATAAGTATTAGTCTAATATGCTAAGCACTAATTGTATTCACATGTACCTACGTATATCTTGCATAAATAAATAAACTAAACTAAACTAATCATAGAGTTAGGTAGTTCACCAACCCGTACTGGATCAGCATGGTGAATAAAGCCCAACCGCCCTTTGTGGTTAGGCCTAGACTACGTTTAGCAGTGGACTTTAGAAACTGGTAGGGCGGTAAAATTTGTATTTTTTTAAATTAAAAGTTAACACAAAGTGAAGCTAGAAATTACGTCACGTAAAAAGGAAAGAAGAACTATACTCCATAAAATTTAACTTGATCTCTGCGACAGCTGTCACTATTAAGAAATCACGCCTATGAAGTCCTGAATTTCTTAATAGTACAGACAGTACCTGTCAATGTCATACTTTATGGGCAAGCCAATTAGTGATGAGGACGAATGATCGTGACCACAGAGTTTTAGATAGAGTTTTATTTAAAATATCGATAGTTTATACTAACGATATTTTAAATAAAATTTAATTTATCATTAATTTTATTGTATATTTTAATATCATAACATTTTTTACATGTGTAATTAAATTAAACTCAATTATATGTTACATTAACATCGATAATAGTGAAAACGTCGATAAATACTATCGTTACATTATTATGAGTATTTAATTAATATCATGACATTATTTACATGTGTACATTCTTGATCTTAAATAATAGTAAGTAAATAAAATCCAATTTCTCACCTTCAACTACTCATTCGATTTCATTACAACATTGTTTGAAAATCGATTGTTTCCACCACTATCTCAACTCTAAAAATGTCAATCTTCTATGTCGATGTCACTGTCGCAGAGATCAAGTTAAATTTTACAGAGTAGGTATAGTGTTCTTACTTGTAAATGCCAGAAACAACGTAAAAATGTTCAGCGTCCTCGATGCAAGCGGCGGACGTCAAAATGAATTCTTCGTGGATGATGACACCTCCGCAAAGCCATGTCCTATAGTTAGGTGCCTTCTTGTTAGTGCGTGGCATTTTCAGGTAAACCTGACAATGAAATAAAGCGAAAACAGGTTGAAATGTGTTGCCAATTGCTACTATGCCTGTAATTTTATCATTACTATGATAGTGTGACATAACTTCATTGATTTTAAAAAATTGAGGCCCTTATTTAGCTTACGTCCTTTTTTATATGGATGTTACGCGATTACTCCGCCAATTATGATCCAATTCTAATAATTATTTTTTTGTTCCGCAGACCAGATCATACTTCAGAACTCCACCCCCCTACCGCCTAAGCAATAGCAATCGTAATAGCAATCGTTTATGACTTCATTTTAGTCATTTGGCACCGCCTATGTGACGTTAGCCATCAAAGTTGTTCATTCAGCGATTGCTTTCGCAATCCGCGCAAAGCAATTGATGGCTAACGTCACATAGGCGGTGCCAAATGACTAAAATGAAGTCATAAACGATTGCTATTACGATTGCTATTGCTTAGGCGGTAGGGGGGTGGTCAGTTATGCGATTTTTGAAAAATATGTACTATATAATATCTTAAGGTTCCTAAATCTGGTCAAATCCGAAATACACTTACTATACATCAATCGTGGCTAAGTTATCCCCATGTAACTTCGAGTACGTTGAACTACTTGAAATAAGTACGTTGTAAGGTCAATGCAAAATAAGATGTCTATACTATTTTGGAACTACATTTTATTCTTACCATGTAAGGTCTGCTGTCTGTGACTTCGGCACCATTGAGAATTCTTCTTGAGTCGTTTAGTATCTTTTCTACATTTTGGGGCAGTTGTGTTACTACTTCTATAGCTTTTACATCTGGAAAAATATCATCGTCATTTACTATAAGATCATGTCTTAAGCATAGAAGCCGTGGGCCAGTAGTAGTAACACCCGTCTCACATACGTGAGGTAGTGGGTTCAAATCCCGGTCCCGTAACAATGAGTTCTATGGAATTTATGTACGGAATAGAACACCACTGGCTTTTCGGTGAAGGAAAACATCGTAAGGTAACCTGAATACGTCCGTAGAATAAATTCAATGGCAATTGTGAATGTACCGACCCGAACTGGGTCAGCGTGGTGGATATGGCCCAATCACCCTTAGTGGGTAGGCCTACGTTCTGCAGTGGACTAATAAAAAGGCTGGTACAGATACAGATACATGTCTTATTACTGTCACCGTGTAGATAATAATCGATGTATTCTTACCTATGATATTTAATATTGCTACGAATATACTGAGAGCAACCTTCATGTTCCAAAATGACAAAAAACAGGACCGTTTCAGCCTTGGCTTTAATGAAACATTCAATTTAGATATCAAAACACCAATTTCACGGTCCGAGAAATAAATTAAGTTTAGGGAAATTGATATCCGCTATATAAATACGTGAATAGGTATATGATTGTGATGCATGAATTCTTTAATTGCATTACGAATATTGAATGGATGCTATTCATAAGCTAAAAGAATACAGGGCCATCTGCTTACCCTGTAGTAATCCAAAATGAAGATCATCATTATGGACAAATTTTACTATGGGCCAACCCAAAATTTGAGAACAAAAAAATTGCTGTTCCGTACACAACTGCAACTCAGAATTGAAAAAATGTATGAAATAGCAGATTTTTTTTATCGAATTTCGGATTAGCCCCATAGTAAAATTTGTTCATAATAATGATCTTAACAACCTCTTTTTCTTATTCTACTATTCTAAAATCTAAATTACCGTTAAAGTAACGTCATATTCGTTGACATTTTTAAACTGATAATGACATTATTATTTTTCGTGATATTGATACAATTTTAGTTTTGATTTGTATTCTAATATTTTTTTTTGTCTACCTAATGATACTGATTTGGTAAAATTTAAGAAGTGTGCTTATTTATTTATAGTAAAATTTAAATAAGTTGAACTTTTAAAATTTGTAACTAGACGATTCCAAGTGCGTGTATTGTGTCTACGGAATAAAGAAATTTTGGCTTTGACTTTGACTTTGACTGCCTTTCGACTTCAGTTTTGGATAACCCTGTAGGTTAAAGAGGAAAAGCTTACCTATAATGTAAATAATTAGTTAAAAGCAGGCCATGAATATGTCTAATAGATCAACTATTAAAATGTAATTAATTAATTAATTATTTTTGCCATCGCTGTCAGTGTGGTACTGCAGTTGACCAGCTCGGTCACCACGGTCTCTCTTGCTCAAGAAGCGCTGGTCGGATTGGACGCCACGCCAGCCTTAACGATATCATACGCAGGGCTTTTGTCACCGCCAATATCGCAGCCGTACTCGAACCGAGTGGGTTGGCGCGTGGTGATGGCAAAAGGCCTGACGGCATGACGCTGGTCCCATGGAAGTGTGGACGGCCCTTAGTATGGGACGCAACTTGCGTCGATACTTTGGCACCGTCACATCTTCCTGAGACTCAGATTAGGGCTGGAGCGGCGGCCAATTCGGCTGAGCAGCACAAGCGGCGCAAATATGCTAACCTCAGTAGTGGTTACATATTTAAGCCATTTGGAGTTGAGACTTTGGGTCCGTGGGGGCCGGGAGCTCATCTCGTTTTCAAAAGTCTTTCTGAGCGTCTGGTGGACGCGACGCGTGACCAAAATGCTGGTGTTTATTTGGCTCAACGTATAAGCATTGCCATTCAGCGTGGCAATGCTGCCAGCATGCTGGGCACGCTGCCAACTGGCAGTGGGTTTGAGCACTTGGATTATCTTTAGACCTTCAAGGGTCTGTGGATGATCCAATTGCTTTCTATGTAGTAGTAGTGTAGTATTGTCATGTCTAATTATCTCCTAGAATGTGTATGTCATCTAGAGAACTATTAAAATATAATTTACGTCACTTCTTACAAATATCATCATCGTATTATCTACAAGAGATGATAATATGTTATGTAGTGGACGTCTTCAATTTGAAACGATAACGACGAACCATTATCGTTGCTTTTTAAGACGGTGTTCTCTCCAGTGAAGTAGGTACCGTATTAATTATATGTAATGGTAGGTATTAATTATATGTATGGTACATTCATTGGTTGTGTTCTTGCAATTGTATGTATGTTATATGCTACCTAAGAATTAAATGTTTGATTTGTCAAAACTTAAAAAACATTTCAAATACTTAACTATAACTATTATAATTAATTTTTTGCAAAAAATAGCGTGACCGCCTTCACCCGTGTACAGAATCATTATCATTACATAGTATAAAACAAAATCGCTTTCCGCTGTCTGTCCCCATGTGTGCTTATATCTTTAAAATTACGCAACGGATTTTGATGCAGTTTGTTTTAATAGATAGAGTAATTCAAGAGAAATGTTTATATGTATTATACACCTGTGCGAAGCCGGGGCGCATCGCTAGAACGCAAATATATATATATTGATTTATCAAAACTGGCTCAGCCGATTTCGATAAAATTCAAATGGGACCAATTTCGAAGTATATTCTTTCCAATAAAAAAAGAATTATTGAAATCGGACTGCTATAAAAAAAGTTATGCGTGGTTATACATAAAAAATATATATATACGCGTCGAATTGTATACCTCCTCCGGTGGTTCGTCGGTCAAAAATGTAAGTATGCTACCTAAGTGGATTTATCGCGTTGTTGAATAAGGTATCACAGATAACATAAACACAAGTGCCAGTTATTTTTCAAATTTAAAAATTCCACAATGTTTTGTTATAATTTTATTAGCCGCACCGTACGTATACTGGATACCTAGTATTAGAAATGTAAGCACCCCTGAATCGGGCCCTGCGATACAAGTTATCTTAGTGCAGGGTCCACTAGTATTTTTGAAGTGAAACTTCTAATGCAACTTCCAACAAGGTTGCGTTAAACGTTTAACGATACCATGGAGGGGGTATGAAAACACTGTTGCGTCGAAGTTTCACTTCTACCGCGCGGAGGGACTCCACGCACTATTTTTTTGTATCTCCGTAATCTTTTGCTAAATAAAACTTTTTGTATTTCTTTTTATGAAAATAAAACTCAAATTGTCACAAATAATTTATTTCTATTCACAAGCCTACGTTAACGTGATGTTCAATAAATCTTCATTGTGAGCTTTAGCTGAAGTATTGACTCCCCTTACAATGATGCCTTCATGTTGTTCTACTTTATCAGATGTCAGTACTTCATCAAATGTAATATCTTGGGTGGAGTTCTCTTCTTTACTTTTTGTGAAAGAATTTTCATTTGTAGTTTTGGTACTGTTGGCGGTAGTGGTATTTGAATTTTCTTTTTGATGTCGTCTCATTTTCAGCAATTCGTTTTTAGCAGGCCTAGAATTCATAAGTTATCTTATTAGTTTAAATAGTGTACCTATGATATATAAAAAAAACGCTGGCCTTCTAAGAATTGCTGTTCCATAATGGATTCTTTACTGTCTTTAGACCTAGTTACATTGGCGTGATATTTATATTATTATAATGATATTGGGAGGAGATCCGTAAAAGAACCAAAGTTACCGACATAGTCCATCGGCAAGTTGAAATGCCAATGTGCGGGGCACATAGCTCGGAGGACTGATGACCGATGATGTCGAAAAGTCCTCGAGTGAAGACCACGTACCGGCGAGCGCAGCGTAGGACGTCCAGCCACAAGGTAGACGGATGACCTCAGACCGCAGGATCGCATTGGATGCAAACCGCTACGAACCGGTCTTATTGGAGATCTTTAGGAAGGGCCTATGTCCAGTAGTGGATGTCCTATGGCTGAAACGAACGAACATTGGCGTGCAGATAAGCAATTATATTCTTTTCATGTATCTTTCTCGCAAAGTCTATTTTTTATAACTTCACAAAAATGAGGCTAGTTTAAGTCTTTTGCATGTTTACCCATCTGGATGGTCTAGCCAGCTTATTTCCGTTTCCGTGTGAGTTATACTCGATCTGAACAGCTTGTCGCAGTCAGTTCTGTAAAATAAACAAAATAGATGATATTTGGCATTGTAAGTGGTTTTCAGTAAGAAGCAGGTAACGTTAATAACTTTGAGATGTTTAAACATTATACTGCAACCAAAAGCTGCAACCAAAAGCAAAAGCTTTTAGGAGATCTTCAAAAGTGCACCTAATATATACAGTAGGTTGCTTTGATTTAAGAGCTACGTTTAATGGAACTTGTAACTTCATGAATAGTCATGATATAGATCTCATTAAGTACAAATTTTATTTTTTAGGAATTATTATTATTTCAGCCTGCGTTGTCCCACTGCTGGGCAAAGGCCTCCCTTCCCTCATTCCAGACTGCGCGGTCTATTGCTGTGGTGGCCCAGTGCTTGTCGTGAGAGCTCAGTTCGTCACGTCACCTGCGTCCGGGTCGCAAAATTCCTTTGAAATTTTGAATCCAGTCGGTGGTGATCTTAATTCTTTAGAGATATGGAATCAATTATTTTATTGAAAGAAGTCTAAAGATATGGGTTCATAAATATCTGACGGCAAACACCGACAAAACTAGCAAGATTATTTTAGATAGCATAGTTGATGAGATTCCTGCTCTAACAGATCCCGATAAAAATGAAGTTAATTTTTCAAGTCATATCCTACGCCTCTTTGTCGTGGATAGCACAGCTGGAAAAGTTCCCATTTTTATAGAAAAAGAGCCCGTAGCACTCGTTGATTTGCTCCTTGAGATGAACGGTGAGATTTTGTTACAAATAGAGTAGGTAGGTAGTATCTTACGCGACATCTTTGTAGATAGCACAACTAATAAGTTTTCTGTTCTTATAGACGCTGGTGTAGAGGAACGGCCCGTAGCACTCGTTGGTGCGCTCCTTGACGAGGCAGGCCGAGATGATCCCGATCACAATGGAGTTCACACCAGTGCCGTAGACCAGAGGACCACCGTGGTCATTCTGTTGCGTATAAACATAATAGTCCCAATATTAAAGGCGCGGTCGTAATTTTATAGAAATTTGTGATATTGTTTTCTCTTTAGCATATCATATCATTTTACTTAAAAAATGTTTCTCAGATCATGCCTTGTGGCCAATTTCGAAGCACGAATGATGTTTCTAAAGATTTCATAACTTCATTCGTATATCTATTTTGCCAACTGATACCACAAACCAGCGAATAAGGTTGTTGTTGAGAACAAAAAACCTTGTACTCTGATCTGTGACTGTTACAGACCGAGCTTCATATTCATCATCATCTGACGATCTGATCATTTGAATATGAATTTCGGTAGCAGAATTCCTCACTTCTCGGGAAAGCCAAGCGTCAGCCGGTCTCATTATGGTAGGTGCAGTTCAGCACCAGCTCATTAGAGTTCAGCATTTGCTTCCTATTTTCACTAGAATTTCTCCATTCCATCATAATCATCTATTCTATTCTTGTCATTATCAATGTAAAGCTTGTTTACGCTATTTTTACCTCGCAGAAACCCCCACTAGGCTGAGCAGAGCGTCGACTGGTCTCGTTATGGTAGACAGAGTATAGCAAGCACCAACTCGCTGAGAATTCGCCTCTTGTTTTCCCTAGGTCTTCTCCTGTCTCCACTCCATCGTAAGTTCTTTCAACTATTCTATCTATCTATCTATTCAGCCTGTTCCACCCACTGCTGAGTATAGGCCTCCTCTATTTCTCGACACTCTTTCCGGTCTTGTGCTAGCCTCATCCATTGCTTCAAGTTTGATGACGTCATCCGACCATCAGGCTGGTGGTCTGCCTCTATGTCTTCGTCCTTCTCTCGGGTACCACTCGGTGACTGCTTTGGTACACCTGTTTCAACTATTACTACTTATAAAATTCGGGTACGGTAATTTTGTATATATTTAGCTGCTGTGATGTTAGCTACAAGCTGAATATAACCCAATCCTCGCGCAGCTGTTTCTTTTTTCTTTTAATTTTTTATTTATTTATTTATTGAGATAAAAACGATTTTACAAACATTTACATTCATCTCACATTAATTAGAACAGAGTCAAAAATACAATTAAATTATTATTATTATTCAGATGTCAATGGTATACAAAATTAGAAAAATGTCAACATAAATGGTAAATAAAATAATAAAATGTCAAATTCCAAAAATCTAATTATAGGTACATCATGAAATTCATCATGATCAATCGAGCTGTTAGCACGATTACTTTTGTCCCATTGGTCAGTCAAATTTTCGCAATAGGTCCTAAAAATAGAAATAACAGTTGTCCAATTATCAAAAATAATGTCGAAATCAGTATTGGCGAGCAGGAGCGCGTTGAAGTGGTTGCGAGAGCGTACTAACGGCGACATTGTGCGAGCCCTAGTGCGGCATTGTTCTATGTGAAACAAGTCCAGTAGCCGGCCACGCCTGTTCACCGGGACCCCAGGTCTATCCGGCACAAATAGTACACACAGTAGGACATGCAGTTCAATCGAGTCTACTGCTCCTCTGCGCACCTTAACGCATGTAGTGAGTTGCTCTAGTGTTCTCCTTACTTCTATAAGTGAGCGTCAGTTAGGATTGGGTTGCTAGTACTTGTAGCTAACATCTTACCCGCCAAGTTGTTTCGTTTGGCCCATACCTCGCAGAAACCCCCACTTCTTGGTAGAGCGGAGCGTCGACCGGTCTCGTTGTGGTAAGCAGAGTGCAACACCAGCTCATTGGGGCTTAACACGCGTCTCATGTCTTCGCCCGACTCTCCCGAATATGTGATGTCTGTGCAATCTACGTATTTTTCCTAGAAAAAAGCTCTTTTAGTAATCTAAAATTAGTGTGATGAATGCTCTTTTTATTATAACAACTACAAGCCATTTAAAACAGGAGTGATAATTCGAAAGAAATTGATTTAGTCATTCATTATAAACCACTTTTACTATAAAGTCAAACAGAAATTAGTAAAAAAAATAGTTGTCTCCGGCTCCTTTAAAACAGCTGAGCAAGCTTTAAAAAAAACGGAGCGAACCTTTAGTAAAAGTGGCTCATGGTTCATTATACACTTTTTTGTATTAAGAATTAATAACCCTGTAGATGAACCATCTAGCAACTAGAACCATTTCAATATTTTTATGGGTTTTAAAAACATATGTGAGATCATCAATGATCTAATTTCGTGGTGTGATTCTCCATATTTGGTGATGACTGCACAAAACCAAGACCCTAGTTATTAGAGAAGCATGTCAAATCGGTAAATCTATACCTACTACGCCATTTAAAAACAGAAATACGAGAAAATAAAAATTATATAATAGATAGGTAAGTATAGGACCAAAAACAGCAAATTGCTCGCTTTGAAAGACACTTTAAACACTATTTAGTTAACGGACGGGGCCGTGAAATTTTAGGATAAAGACCACGAAGATTACTAATTATTATTGCATATTCGTAAATTGCGGAGGACTGATGACCGGTGGAGTCAAAAAGTTCTCGAGTGGAGACCACGTACCGGCAAGCGCAGCGTAGGACCCACAAAGTGGACGGATGACCTCGTTAAGACCGCAGGATCGCGCTGGATGCAAGCCGTTTCTAACCGGTCTTAATGGAGATGCATAGGAGAGGCCTATGTCCAGCAGTGGACGTCCGTTGGCTGATGGATGGATTGATTCGTAAATTCGTATGGAGGACAAACGAACCACCGTTTTTGGTCTATCGCATTTATTGTAGTAATGTAAAGTGGTCGTTGATTGCGTATACAGAAAAAATATTCTTCCATGACAACTAGTTGCCTACGAATGGGAAAAGCTCCTCATAGGCAACCAGTTGCGTACGCGACTGAAAGCGTAGAACAAGCGTAGTGTGTAGGACGCCCACCGTTTAAAGTGACGTGACGTTAGATGCAATGCAAGCTGCTACCAATCGGTATAAAGGAAAATTTATAGGGGGTGCTTATGCCCAGCAGTGGACGTCCTAAGGCTGATATAAATAATAAAATAAAATAACAATAATTCCTTACATTACTGTAGATTGGGGCATTCTATTAATAAAAATACCTGTGTCAGAAGACTGTGTTCTTTTTGTTACAAGCATTTCAAAAATATGCCGTGATCGCAGGATTTGAATCTGCATGTCTTTGGGACTTTGGCGTTTATAACAATAAAAACATTTCTTTGAGATAAATCCTAGTGTACGAAGCACTATGAAATTAAATCATTTCATTGATTGAGCAAAGCGCCATCTCTCGCTTATGGTAGAAGTTCTAGTAACTTCACATTGGGTGACAACTGCCTACTTTAACGTGGTTGTCACAGATGGCGCTTAAAAGTTGGTAAAATGTAAACACTTCACAAATTTAGCGGGTTCGCAATTGAGCGGTCTAGCTTAATTGGATAAAACGTCTGGGCCAGAATCCCAAAGAGATGCAGGTTCAAGTTCCGCGATTGCGGCAAATGAAATGTTATAACAAAAAGAAAATTTCTTGAGATAAATCCTAGTGTGCGAAGCACTATAAAATTAAATCATTTGATAAAATAACAATACCTGGCAAATTTCCGACATATCCGGCACGATGTCTTTGGAGCAGATCATGTAGTTTTCGATAATGTTGTGGTATCTCTTGCCCCAGCGTTTCTTGCAGCGGTTTTTGTTGATGATCTTCACGTTGGCTTCGAGAAGGTTCTGTGTGGCTCCATTCGGCTTGAGGAGACAAAAATAATAAAAATATTACTAGTTGTTTTCCAAACAGTAGAACTCTCGAGTCACATTAGTAGCATTTTCGACTTAATATGTTTTCACAAATACATAATTTAGACATGCAAACATAATTTTGGTATATTATGGTCTTCCAAGACTCAACGTTATACCAGCAATGATGGAACTTTCTATTCATAGGCTCTAAAATCAGAAGGTCCAGAAAGTCCACCTTCTTGGTCTTTGAGATAGGTAGGTAAGCCGTGGTGGTCTAGTAGTAGTGATGCCCGCTTTAAATCGTGTGGTAGTGGGTTCAAATCCGGGTCCCGAACCAATGAGTTCTTTAGAATTTATGTACGGAATTTCAGACCACTGGCTTTTCGGTGAAGGAAAACATAGTGAGGTACCCTGCATACGTCCGTAGAAGAAATTCGATTCGACCAATCCGCACTAGGCCAGCGTGGTGGATAAGGCCCGATTACCCTTCGTGGGTAAGCCTACATCCTGAAGTGGACTATTAAAAAGCTGGTACAGTAAATTTTATAAATATAGTCAAAAATGTTACATTGCGGCACTCCAGCCCCCTTACCGCCTAAACAATAGCAATCGTAATAGCAATCGTTTATGACTTCATTTTAGTCATTTGGCACCGCCTATGTGACGTTAGCCATCAATTGCTTTGCGCGGATTGCGAAAGCAATCGTTGAATGAACAAATTTGATGGCTAACGTCACATAGGCGGTGCCAAATGACTAAAATGAAGTCATAAACGATTGCTATTACGATTGCTATTGCTTTAGGCGGTAGGGGGGCAGTTCATGGCGTGACTTGGATTTTCATCATTATTTGATTTATACTAGGATGCACTTTTTACAATGCAATGTTATACGTTTTATTGGAACGTATTTATTTATACCACACCATTACTCGCACTACTGCAATGATGTTAATTAATCAGATGTTGTGTTTGGTTGATTAACTAATCACGAAAAAAAACTGCTTTTCCATACATTTAGTGGATGTGTCTCAACATTTTGCAGTAGCAGATTTTTTTAGATTTTGAGTTTGATTTTTTGGTTGGTGCAATTACCATTCAATGTTAAGCAAAAGAACTACGAAGGAACTACGTATTATTGATAAAATCTTAGTATCTAAAGAGCTCACGTCATTGTGAATAGAGCTCCTGATCGGTGACGGAAGAGGCTAGTGGGCATAGTTTTATACCTTTCAATACGAAGAAAATTTCTTTACCTGACTCGCTCGTAGTACGGTATGGATACTTAAGTTAAATGATTGTGCAATGATAATAATTTAATCTATTTGTATTTTTTGAATTTTAAATAATGAATTTTAATTTTAACTGATTGTATTGTTATGATTGTAAAAGAACACTAATGTATTTCTATACTGTTATTATTAATCCAAATATTATTATTAATGCTATGGACAATGACTTGTAACAAAATTTTATCAATAAATTGATTATGATTATGATTACTTTGTTACAGTGGGCTTCGTTACTCACATCATTGTAAATAGATACGCTTCCCCACCCCGCGATCGACGCCTCACTCCCCGGCTCTTCAAGCCTCTGGCTCTGGTTGTTGTAACAGATCGGCTTGGGGACGAAGTCACATCCCCGGATCCTGCGAGTGAAGTCGAACTCATCCTCCACTCGCACCACAGCAATGTCGTTGTTCATCCACCTGATGTTGTCGTTCTCGTGCCCGTCGAATATGTAATCTGCGCAATTAATCTTTGTTTAATCAAGGGCTGATTTCTCATCTAGTGTTTTTTACTCAAATCCATAGTAAGGTCGTACGCATCAATATGAAAAATGCCAAGTCGATGATCGTACGTCAGGGTTGCTTAAGCAAAGCAGCTACTACATTACGTTTAGTATCACGAAAACATATTATAGTACACTAGTTTTTACCCGCGGCTTCGCCCGCATACGCAATATATCATTATAATTTATAGCCTATGTGTTATTCTGATATATAAGCTATTTTATTGCAAAGTTTCATCTCAATCCGTTCAGTAGTTTTTGCGTGAAAGAGTAACAAACATCCATACATCCATCCATCCTCACAAACTTTCACGTTTATAATATTAGTAGGAAGTAGGATGAAATATAGCTTATATTTCGGCATAAGCTATATTATATTTCTTAGATATAATATAGCTTATGCCGTTTTGTTTTAGTGTGGATACTTAAAAATAAAAAAAAATTATCTCCAATCCCATAATAGGCATGTTTACTGAGATTAAAATATTTTTTATAATTACTTCGTTATTTGGATTAAAAAAAATATTGTGCACGTATTTTTTCTTTTGTTAATCAAACAATGAATGACAAAGATAAACCTTGTCAAAGTTTCAGAGAAGGGGTTCGTGACGTCACTAGCCGGTACATTTGTTTGCCGGTTAGTGACGTCACGAGGGGCTTTTACGGGTTATTATTCATCAATTTTTATTACATTGAGAAATGAAAAAATGTGTCTAATATTTTTAGAAAATCTATTTGACGGACTATTTATATTTTTTTTAGTAAACAAGCCTATTGGTTCGGCATCAGCTTTGAAATAATTCATGTGTGACTTAGGATTGTGTTGCAAAACTCTTACTTCTAGGAATACATTTCCACACAGCCTTTTTGGCTCCATTTTTGATGCACACGTTGTTGTAACGGTCTTCTCGTTCGTCGTGTCTAAAATAAAACAGATTTATTTAGTGGAAAGAAGTGATAAAACGTCCAGTGGACATGGCATGAGCCGAGCTCTAGTTTCTGCAGTAGTTTTAAATACTAAACGATCTTGCCAAATATTATCAAAATCAGACGATAAATAGCGCGACAGCAAATGTCCCTGTAATTTTAGAAATAATTATTTTTCTAAAAAAACGAAATCCAAATACACACGATCGAGCTCAAGTCCTTCCAAATCAAACTGCTTTAGCGTAACATTAAAACAATACTCAATTTGTCTACGTACCCTTAGATCCAAAGCAGATCGTATTGAAAATTTTGACGTACTCGTAAGAACCTCTTCCATTTTTGACGCGGTTAAAATGTGCTTTTTGACCGATGAACCACCGGAGGAGGTATACAATTCGACGCATATATTTTTTTACGTATAACATCGCATAACTTTTTTCATAGTCATCCGATTTCAATAATTCTTTTTTTATTGGAAAGAATATACTTCGAAATTGGTCCGATTTAAATTTTATTGAAATTGACTGTGCCATTTTTGACAATTCAACAATAATGTGAAAAATGTTACATCGATCCGTGCATAATATTAGCATTCTAGCGATGCGCCTCGGATTCGCACAAGTGTATTATACATTTCTCTTGAATTACTCTATCTATTAAAACAAACTGCATCAAAATCCGTTACATAGTTTTAAAGATATAAGCATACATGGGGACAGACAGCGGAAAGCGACTTTGTTTTATACTTTCTAATGATTCTGTACACGGGTGAAGTCGATCATGCTATTTTTTGCAAAAAATAATGATTTCATTATTAACTGTACATATTACACAACTACAAATAGTTATATGCGAGTACTAATAAAAATAGGATATAATTAAGCCTGCAAGAACGCTCTGTATGCAGATCGTTTCCAACTGGGCTTATTGGAAATTCATAGCGGAGGTTCTATGTCCAGCAGTGGACGTCTTACGGCTAATAAGAATGATGATGATGATAAGTGAGTACTTGACTAAGCAACGATTTTTGTACAATTTTTTAGCCTGATGCCAAAACACATCTAGTGCTACACAATACCTTCCAGTGGCCAGGGCATACAGGAGGGTTAACAACCGACGTGGTTGAAAAGTTCTCGAGTGGTTCACCTATCACCAGGTAAACAGATGACCTCATTAAGACCACAGGATTGCACTGCATGCAAGCCACTTCCTATCGGTCTTCTGAGCGATTTTTAGGGGAGTCCTATGTCCCAAAGTGGACGTCTTATGGCTGAGAAGATAATGCCTTACTTATATGTACCGGATACCACGTAGAAATGCTTGGCGTCTTCAATACAGGCTGCTGATGTGAGGATGTACTCCTCATGGATTATCACCCCTCCGCACAGCCACCGCCGGTAGTCTTGGTACTTCGGGTTGTTCACTGGCAGTTTTAGGTATACCTGTAGAATTCGAATAAGTGGGTTGGTACTAATGGTACCCAGATACACTATAATTTTGGATGTGTGATGCACTATAATGGTGCCGTGACATAGCCCAGCGGATTAGCAAATTAAAGTGGCAATGGGCAGGACACATAGTTCGAAGAACGGATACCCGATGGGGCTGTAAAGTTCTCGATTGGAGACCACGGACTATATATAGGAGGCCATCCAGTAGTAGATAGCCCTTCGTTTAAAGATGGTGACGATCATAGAAACATTTCATGGTCGTCCAAGTTCTTCTTACCATATAAGGTCTGTTCGTGGTGGCTTCATTCCCGAACAAGATCCTTCTGGAACCGTTCAGCGCGCGTTTCACTTCTGATATGTTGGTGTTCCTTAAAATGTTCTTCACATTTGGAGGTATTGTTGTAGCTACTCCTATTGCTTGTGTTTCTGAAAGAAAATTACAAAGAATATAGCTAATAGTTGATTGATTAAATAAAAAATAATTCTTATGATAAATGACGTAGTCTTGCGACGTGATCTAAAATCTGACCTTTTTGACTGGAGACAAAAGTAGGTAATTATTTTTGCTGCTTATATTACTTTCTATCTAAAGGAATTGTACATAGACATGTGGTTTACAAAATTAGTCATAAATTAGTCGCACTTACCAATAAAAAATCCAATAACTAAAAAGAACACAAAAAAATCTTTGGCTAAAGATTGCATCGTGGTTTTAAAAAGAAAGAGCTAACCTTGGTTTATTCACGTCTGTTAGAAAATAATTAATTTTTGTGCATGAATGCTCTTTCGATCGATTAAATGTTTATGATCGGTAGTAAAATTTCTTACTTTCTGTGATGTTTCATGTTGTTTTGTTCAAAATATGTAATACCTATTTCAGTATTTAATAATAAGGTTTTTTTTAATTATATTGCCTTCCTAACTAATTTGTTTTTTTTTTCGGTTACGTCTTATACAGATACAAAACGTAGTTACTAGATACATTCCCTATCTATTTAACTACATAGGTATGCTACGGTGCGTGTGAAATTTATTTTTTAATTATTTTACAACAAGTGCATGATTTACGTTACGAGTTATTTGTTTAACGTTATTATAACGAAGGTTGGTGGCATATGGCAAATCATACTAAAAGTTTGTTGGTTTGTTCCTCTTTCACGCAGCAACGGAGCAATGGATTGACTTGATTTTTGGCATAGTTCAAGAACCGGAAAGTGCTACATACATAAGACATAGGCTCCTTTTTATCCCAAAAAAAAAGATCCTGTGGGATATCACAGAAGTCAAAATACCACGCGGGCGGAGCCGCGGGCAAAGGCTAGTATTAAATAGAGTAGATTCTCTAAATATGGACCACCTATCGTTTTCATTGAATAAGACAATTAAGTTGTAAGTCAAATCAGTCTTTATTAATTTTAGAAATAGATAAACTATCAAGTTACATCAATCTGAAGATATCTATTTAAAAACTCAAAAAAAATCTAACAAAGTTTATTTTTTTGTGTAATATTACAAAGTTAGCTTTATAACAAGAGGTAGTTTAATATGGACTACTAGGGTTTTAATATGGACTACGGGTACCTAATATGGAACACAGGTATACAATAAGGAATTTTATAATTATTTTTAACAACAAATTATCTCAATTATTAGGAACTTCTTGATTACAGTCTCATAAACAAAATACTTATCAAATAAGAAAATAAAAAAAAGAGGTTAAATTAATCAGATAGACAAAATTCACACACAAATGCGACATCGTCAACCCCAGCACATTCTTCGTAGCCCCATCTCTTGCAAGAAAGGCATTGAGTCCATTGTTCTCCACGAGTATCTTCTGAAAATTACTCCTAACAATAAAAACATTTAGCATTTTCACTTTAGCTACGATCTGGACTCTCATCAGTTTCATCGTTGACTGAAAACTCATCGTCCTCATCTTCAGAGTTGGAAGCTGATCGATGTACTTTAGTTGTCGTTTTTCTTTTCTTTCGTTCTGTTTTCTTTACTTTTCAGTTTTCTCTTACTTCCAAGTTTCTGCTTTCTTTCTTTTATGTTTTGCTTGTCTAATTCTTTGTTAAAATTCTTCCTTTTGTTTAATGACTCTATTTCTTCCTTTCTTTGAATTGATGTCTCTAAATCAGTTTTATAAGGCGATGAAGTCAAAATCCATAAGGATGCCATAACCTGCAACAAAAATAAACCCATACGCTAATACTCTAATTATGGACTACCAGTCCATATTCAGAACCTCACGCTAGGTCCATATTGCAAAACGGTGACTTAAATACAAAAAAAAATATTTTTTAAATACCACGACAATTTACGTTTACACTTTGTTTCAACAAGATCTAATGAAAAAATTACAATTTCGACAAAAAATCAACTGACTCTCTACCTTTACAAGAAAAACTAAGAGGATCTTAGAAAACTTACCAAAAATATACATCAAATATTGGAGAAATCTCAAAATGGCGACTACCGACACGCAATTGCTCAAATCGTCTCCGAGTTCGACTAACAGGTTGGTGCGGGGCAGTAGCAACGTATGCAGTCAACTTCACACTAATAGTGGTGACATCTACCGAACTATGCCTGTAGTCCATATTGTAGGACTAGTCCATATTTAGAGAATCTACTCTAAATTATTTTAGCATGAATTTTAGAAATACATAATTATTTAACAATAGATAATTACCTATAGGTAAGTTAACAGATTATTTTTGCTTTTGACAAAAAAAATGCCTATTATCAATCTGTATAATAACATCGATTGGAAGCGGGGTGCCGTACCTACTTGTACTCTATAAAATTCATTTGACAGAAATGTGTACACATTTCTGTCAAATGAATTTTATAGAGTACAAGTAGGTACGTGTAGTAGTGGATGATGATGATGATGATTGAATGAATTAAAAAAATATTGTATCTTATTTTACCAAGTATCGGTTAAAGCGCCTATACCAATCTTCACCAACGGCAGTCAAACCAAACCACACCAAACAACAAACTGCCATAAGTCAATAAATTAATTTATTCACATCTCCAAATCCAATACAAACGAAACAATAACGCAAACCAATCTCGTTTCCCACCGTTTTATCATAAGAAACCATAATCTAACGCCCTTTACTACTCGAGATGTCAGAGCCAATCCCATAAACTAGTTATCTTCGGCGATACATTACCCCCACTTATCTTTGGCCATAACACGAAACTTGGGATCTATTTTATTATAAAGTGCATTGTCTGCTGTGGAAGAGCTTGGTCGACCGCCGAACGTAAATAATTTAACTGTCTTAAAAGATTCAAAAATAGTTTCCTAACATTTTCCCCCTTAATATGTACACCATTTGTCAGGCCATAACTGGATTTAAACGACGCGTTACAATACTAAAGGCCACGCCTTCTGACAAAATATATCTATCCCGCTTTCACTTCTGAATTCGCCGAGTAGTCTGATTTCGCCATCTCTTTTCCACGATTGTTCTTGGATATGTTTACCTTGTTACAACCCTAGTAAAATGTGCCAAATGCCCACATATGTTGAGGAATTTTTAATCTTTTTGCATCTGAATAGAGTCGAAGGTCCCGTGTTAATAGTATTGTAGGGGGTCTTAATTGAAGCGAGACACGATCCGAAAGGGACGGAACGAATCGTTCTCTTTAAGTTAGTGAGTCCAAACGAGTTTTTATGTTTGGAAATCGTATTAAGCTTTTGTTGGAAACTGTTCCACTCAACGGGCCTAGTGAAGGCGTTTGTGCGGTCAAACTATCGCGTTTGACATTGGTAAAGCGGAGGGGATACAGTTGATTGGCTCGTTTTGTTCGATATTTTGTGTAACGATTCGGTCGCGCGCGGTCGAGCGTGGCGCCAACCGGACGGATTTCAAATTAAATTCTCGTACTCGTGTACCGCATTCCTATTTTGAATTTGACAACTTTTTATATGAAATCGTGTTGTTCTAAAAATGAACAGATTTAATATATGAAATTTTAGTGTTAAGTGTACGAAAATAGTATCAAAAATGTCATCCGTGCATTCTGATGATGACCAGGAAGAGATTAATGTGGACTCTGACAGCAGGCTATCAGGTCCCTGCGACAGAAGCATCGCGTCCGAAGACAGAGACTCAGAACACAGTTACCATGAGAGATATCACGATTCCCCCAACCATATGACAAACACGCAACAGAGGGTGAACTTACCTTTCAGCATATCGCGTCTCTTAGGAAAACATTTCGAAGATATAGACAAGCGACGAAATTCGGGGGAAAGTGAGGATAGGAGTGACCAGGACACTGAATCTGAGAGTGTTAAAGATGAGGGGAAGGACAATTCGTTACCGTTGAACTTTTCGCATAATCCTGGACTATATCCTAACTCTGGGCTGTTGATGAGGCCCGGGTTGGGTTTGGGGGCTGGTTATGGGTTCGCTGGGAGTCCAGGGGTTGTGAGAGTGCCGGCCCATAGAGCGCTGGGTGCGTTGGGCGCGTGGGGGGTCGCCTTGGACCCCATGAGACAAGCTGCGGCAGCGGCGTTTGCACATCAAGTTGTTAAGGACAGATTAAATGGTGAGTAGGTTCTTTTAATTTAATTCTGAATTAAATAGATTGATACTAGTTATTATTTTTGAACTATACCTTTTCATGAACCGGATTTAAGTAGGTACATAGGTAAATACTACCTTAATGCTGTCTGTAACTTATAAACGATGGGTAGCTATTGCTACCTGTTTTTTTTTGTTGTATTATTATTTTTTTCTGTGATTTGGATCGTTGTGTCTGTAATAAAGATTTATTTATTTAATGGTTTACTATTTTCTTCCACTTTATGGTATTGCAGTAAGTAGGTAAGTACTATGGGTAAGTATAGGATAGAAGATACGAAATTTCATATAGTAAAAATATTTACGAATCTTCTTAGGTGTCTGTAATAAATACTATTATGATCCAAACGTAGAAACGCATCTTATTTTGGGTTACATCATCTTATTTTGGAGCAATTTTTGAGTTCTGTTTATAGTAGGTACTGTTCATTGTAAGTGAACCAGTACCTATATAAGAATTAACATTGCAAAGTACTTACCTAACTGGTTTAATGCACAACAAAAATCGATTTTAGTAAATTTATCACAGATAGTACTTAGTTTATTTTGTATTTGAACTGAATTTAAAATAAAGCACTTAAAATAGTGTTTGCTCCCATATCACAAAAGAAGCACAACTTCTGTCTAAGCAAATGTAGCGTCACCGTCGGGATTATTTAATTCTTTTTTAATATACTTCATTCATAGAAATGCTAGCTCAATAAAATAAAACAGTCAAGAATTTAACAAAGCTCTAATGTTTTTTTGAACACCGGATTTCAAACTCTACCTCAGATGTTATAAAATGAATAGTGCAAAAGGTCTTTAAGCCGCCATTCAATCTCAAAATACTTGTATAGAGCCCTAGTTAAACTGGCTTTTCTCCATGAAACCTTGAAATTGTCGAATAAAAATAAAATACACAATATTCTCAAAACTATACGGTAGGGAAATATATAACTCGAAACACAATTCCAAAAACTTCGCTCGATAGCAATTAAATGCGAAGATACCGCTTTTTAGAACAAATTCATGATTACTAAGATAGTTTATTGCATTTTTGACCACTTTTCTACACGTTTACATTTTTTTTGAATATGTTATTTATGCACATGAATTGAACTATAGCTTTCATCCATAAAATTTTAAGAAAAAGTGGTAATATCAATTTTATATTGATTTTTGAATGCAACAATTGGGCGAAACCGGGGGCGTATTCGTCTTCACCAGCTCATATGAAAAATTACGCTGATACTATGGCGCCTCATTGTTATTTAGTCATTTCATTATTGTCATCCACGCATTATTATTTTTCTTAGTTTTCGTTTCAATTTTCAATTTATTGATTATTTTATAAAATAATTATTTTTCTTATACCTCTGCTAACCAAAAAGCAGCGTCACTATCTGCGATTAGAATCGAATTGGAATCTTTTCTTTTCAATGGCGGTTAGCTAACGCAAATCAACGGGTTATCCCGGTATGCCCCAAAAATTTGATCACTGTGCTATGTAGGCATAAAATATTTTGTAACCTTATCTAAATAATCGATAAAAAAATAATTTAAAATAAAATTCTTCAAGACAATTTCGCCAAAGCTTGTTGACGCTGCTGGTGACAAGAGAGCTGGCTCATTCCTCGCACAGATAATCTCTTTAACCATTTTTGCGTTCTTGGCACCCTACCACAAAGACACAGTATTTGTTTCGATTTTTAGCCTATTTTTTTTTGTATATGGGTAGGATATATTTATATAGGTATAAGGTAGTTAAGAATTGAATTTCTATGTTTTTTAAGTTAAGTAAATAAATATTATTTTATTTAAAACTAGCTGCCCGTCCCGGCTTTGCCCGGGTATGATTGGCTATACATATACTTAACACGTAATGTAGGTATGCGCCATACACATGCTAGACATACCGGATGAACCATTATTATGAGTTAAAACCTACCCAAATCGCGAGAGTTTCAGTAGTCTTAAACTTTTCGAAGTTATGAAAAAGAGATAGTAGGTATTGGCATATCTAAATAAAAGTGAGTTCGTATGTGTTGGGTGGCTGTACATAATATATAGCCCTGATTTCAGAAAATGACAATGATGAGAATGAAAGCGACGTTAAAATATTAGAGACCCACAGTCTATACATTCTACCCATGTAAGTTAGTTTCTTGATCTAGTCTTCACTCGAGAACTTTGAAAAACATTGGACATCAGTTCTACGTCTACGAATTGTGTGCCCTACCTAAGGCCTCTTCAACTTGATAACCCAAAGAGCTGTGATGGAAGGAATCAAAGCGCTTGAATTCCAACGTGTTCCGGACGTCACGACCAGATCTTAGATTCACGTGAAGACCTTCGCTACACTTGCCAATACATTGTCTAGATTCGAGAACTTTAAGGTCCCATCGACAATTCGTTTCACATACTATGTGTAGGGGCGTAGCTACCGCAGTATCAGCCGTATCAATAATACGGGGCTCCCGGGCTACAGGGGCCTTAACGTGTGTAAGCAAAACCTAGTAAAATGTTATCTACAATGTCACTTAATCTCGTGCTTCCCGAAAAAAAATCATCTCTTTTTTCCCGGGTTAAACATTCTTCCAAAAGTTGTCCTAAGAGGCAGAAATTTTATAACAACTGAAATCGAAAATCGAAACTTCAGCTAGACTTACTTAGCTGATATAGGTATTCTATTCATTATCAATTTCCTGAAAAAGAGTCAAGAAAAGTGTATATTTCATTTGAATTGTTTGGCTAGCTCAATTTCTAGGAGGAAGTGACAACTTATAAATAACCGTCTTACCACAAAAGTTTTACGCAGGCTTTAGACAATGTTTAACAGTACAAATTGTACGGCTAAACAGAGTTTAAAGCGTGTTTAAATCTATTGCGGTAAGGCGGTATATATTTATTTCAATTTAATGCAAGCATTTTTGTTTCTTTTGAGAGAAATGAGTGATTTGGGCTTCCCAACTACCCTGTTTGATTCAGGGCTCCTCCAAGGCACGCTACGCCACTGCATACCTATTTACTACCAATAAAACATAAATCAACACACTAATGGCGGAGATATATAACTTTGGTGGTCTAGTGGTAGTAACGCCCGTCCTACAATCATGACGTGGTGGGTTCAAATCCCGATCCTGTATCAATGAGTTTCTTTGGAACTTATGTACGGAATTTCAAATCATTGGCTTTTCGGCGAAGGAAAATATTGTGTGGCAATCTGCACCAACCCACACTGGGCCCTGGCACTGGTGGTGGATATGGCCCAAGCACCCTTCTCAATTCTCAATGACCCGTTTCCTCGAATGTCGAACTTAATGTCACCTAATAAGTGCCTTTAACCGAACACTTTGGCATCGCGCGGCGGTGTAGTCGGCTTGGAATCGCCTTACGACTAACTAAAAAGCCTGCCCACTACGTAGCTTGGGCAGGATTTTGGCTCGGACACTTTTTTTCACGATTGTGACTCTATAGATATTTGCTCGAAGTGAATTTTGTATTACTCGTATGTACATTGTACAAAGTACATGAATTGCCAAGCGGGGAGAGCGGCGAAACGGAACTTTTATAATACTTACATTTTTAAACTCGTGATATCTTTGTAATAAAATGTCTGAATTAAATAATTTAAAAAGTTGCATAAAGCTATTGAAACAGTCTTGAATATGAAATAATTTATTTTGATAAGGATTAATACCAAAATAAAAATTAAGATCCTTTTCCTGCGACGGTATTTCAATTAATTTTTAAGAATAAAAGAACAGTTATTACGGCTTAACCATAATAGTTAGATATATGCTGTCGCGACATTTTTTGTAAATTATGGTGTGTTCTATAAAGTCGTAGTACATTATTTTATTCCATCATCAATAGTTTTCGCAGCGCACGCGATGTAAAGAATATTTTAGGCATTTTTTTACACCTTGGGTAACATTATTATAGTTTAAATAGGGATCCTTATTTTTTTCTTGCAATTAAAATAGCCTATGTTACTCAGTGATAATGTAGCTTTCTAATGAAAAAAGAATTATTAAAATCGGTCCAGTACTTTTTGAGTTTAATCATTACATACAAAAATACAAAAATACAAATCTTTCCTCTTTATAATATTAGTGTAGATATGCAATATATGTCAATAACTCTTCTCTCCTATCGCAAATCTCTCAAATATTAACTTCCGCATGAGCAAAAAAATTGCGTCACCGTCGGCTTTTGACCCATTTTTTTTCTCACTTAGGCAACTATTTCCGACACATAGGTCTTGGTTCCGGAGACCCATTATCTCAATTACGGACTGGACATCCGTGCTTAAGACTTAAACCGTTCAAATAACGCTCAATAAATCATAAATACGATCAAATTTGAATTTAAAACACTTATCAATATGTGATATATCTAATATTTTACAAAACTTAGGTAATCGTCTCATTTTCTCCCACAATTTCCGTAATAAACTAGTCTCAGTGTGCTAGAGACATACTGTACTCTCTAACATAGATCAACTCTTATAAAAATGGATGATACTTGAATTTCTAATAGACACTTATTATGCAAAAAAATGGCGTCACCGTCGGCTTTTGTCACAGTTTTTCCTCACTTATGAATCAGAATCAGAAAATTTTTATTTGCACCGACAAGTAACTTATAGTATTAACATACATAACAAATTAATCCTTATAAGATAAATTTAAATATATAGTATCTATATTATTATAAACTTTAAAGTGTCTAAGTATAACCTATATATAATTATAATAATTATATGTTATGTCGTGATATTAAAACGGTTGTCATCAAAGTATTCCTGTATGTTGTAATAAGATTTTGTTATAAGAAGATTTGTTAGTTTTGTTTTGAAAGCAGTAATATTCGGTTCATCTCTTATTGATTGCGGTAGTTTATTAAATACTTTTATTATAGTGTATTCTGGTCCCCTTTTAACGAATTCCATCAAAAGGTTTAGGTGCCACCAGCTGATTCTTTCGACGGGGTTGGATGTGACTGTAAATAAATAGGAGTGTTTTTAACGAATAACGCGGCTTCTAGTGTATATATGTAGGGTAGGGTTAATATTTTCTGTTTTTGGAAGTGCGGTTTGCAGCTATCGCGTCTCTGGATATTCATTATGATTCTAAGACATTTATTTATTTGATAAACAGGTCATTCACATCGGTGCCGTTACCCCGTATAATTATTGCGTACCTAAGCCAAGCAAAAGCATATGCGTAGTAGGCAGTTTTAGCGATTTCGATATTGGTATTTGCTTTAAGAATTGATAGTGTATCGATGTATGTATGTAACTATGACTGACACGTCAATCTCGATTCCGGAAATTCATTAGGTATCTCAATTAAAGACATATTGTAGGTACTCAATCTATATTAAATTTTAAAAATCTATTTTTGTATTAAATAAATTAATCATCTTTGATTTGCAAGTAGACACTTCCATCTAGGCAAAAAATGGCGTCGCCGTCGGCTTTTGTCCCATTTTTATCCTCACTACTACTACAACTATTTCCGACTCATCGTTCTTTGAATTAAATTAATTTATTGAGATAAAAACGATTTTTCAAACATTTAAATTCATCTCACATTAAAATAAAAACAAATACAATTGTAACATAAGTCATCAAATTAATTGAGAAGTCAATAGATATTAAATTTGAAAACAGTCACAAGACATCCCAAATAAAATTATAAAACGTCAAAAATAATGGTAAATAAAATTATATAATGTCAAACTTCAAAATTAAAACTATAGCTTTCATCATCATGAATTACCACAATGTCAATGGAGCTGTTAGTACTATTACTTTTGTCCCATTGATCGGTGAGGTTTTTTTCAATAGGTCCTAAGAACAGATATAACAGTTTTCCAATTATCAACAATTATGTCTTTGGCGGGAACGCGGAAAAATCATGTCGCCTCATTGTGTTATTTTGTTAAACTTGTGTTTTTATCAGTGATAATTAGTGAAAAATGGTGGTATTTCGTTGATTAAGAGCCGATTTACGCGCATGAGTGTAGGCAAGTGATATTATGTGACGTATCATGTTCTTCCGTGTTGTTACCAAAACTCCATAGACGCCTCTAGTAAAGTCTCCACTGCTTTACTGAGGTATGACTTGGACTTGACCGCGACTTTATTGGACTATGACGAGACTATGACAGTGACTATTTTGATAAAATATTATCAAAAATTATTAAAACTTAATACTTGACACTGGCAAATGCACAATAATGCGACGCCAAAACTAAGAAGAAGAAGAAGAACAATTATGTCAACATCAGTATTGGCGGACAGGAGCGCGTTGAAGTGGTTGCGAGCGCGAACTAACGGCGACATTGTGCGAGCCCTAGTGCGGCATTGTTTCACGTAAAACAACTTCGTCGGCCGGTCTTGATTCCGAAGGTCCATTATCTCAGTTATATGATAGATGTGCTAAAGCCAATATTAATGTACTTTTAAGTAAATTTACCAAATAAACTGTTTAATTAATAGGTAAATAAAAAAAGTATCTTTTTAGTAACAAATCGCTCTTCCGACTTTTCCGCATGCTAAAGGGGTTATACCGCTGGCAATTGTTCCATTTTTCCCCCCTTAGGTAAAAATTTTCGACATGCATCAGTCCCAAATAAGCTAGAAACATTAAGTTAATTTTACTTTGGTAAACAACTAGTATAAAATAAATAAATGATCACATTTGAATTTCGAATAGACACTTCCGTTTATGCAAAAAAATGGCGTCACCGTCGGCGTTTGTCCCATTTTTTTCCTTACTTAAGTTACTATTTCCGACACATCAGTCCTGATTCCGCAGGCCCATTATCTCAATTACAGGCTGGACATCCGCGCTTCCTTGCCAACACTCGGTTGGTGGTCGAAAACTGGGACTGAGCAATGTTTTTGGGACGCGCGTGTCTACGGATACGCGCTAATTTGTGTAGTTATTTTTATTTTGTTCAGTAAATTTAAATTAAACAAACTAATGTATTTTTATTGGTAATATTGTAAAGAAAAATAGTACGTTAATTTTTATCATTTCATTGAAAATTTGAAACTGATCTTATTCAGAATTCAGGTGACTGAATAAATTAGCTTCAAAATTTATATTATTTCATTGACGCGCTTAGACCATAAGTAAGCGAAATGTTTTTGTGTTCAATTGTCTAGATAAATATTTTCCCAAGTCAGAAAAATTAATATTTGTCGATCTGGCTAACTATTTAAATAATATTTTATTTTTTGATTTATACCAATTCCTCCAAAATTATACCAAACAGGAAGATTGGATTGAGTTCATTTGTTTATTAATAAATAATATGTATTAATTTTTAATATTTTACTAAATCTTGTTTATATTATTCATACATTATTCAAAATTCATTATAATTTAAATCATTTTTTTAATATCGAATATTTATTTGCTAATCTGTATTTATTCTAACTCTCACAGGTCTTAATCTTTCAAAAACTACCCGAAAATAATGAGCTCACCGGCGATCTTACGTGACAACCGATAAATGCCACAAAATTGACTTCACAAACCAATTATCTGTCACTGCGAGTAAAAACCCAATAAGTAAAAAATCCCCCTAAAGTAGTCCGACGGCGACGCTACAAATTACTGGGCAAGGCGCCTCGAACCTCACGTCACCGCAAGAAAAAAACACGAAAAAAGGAATAGTTTCGGAGATGTGTCATCGGGTCTCACGCAATGGCTTAAGGCCTTTCAACCAGCTCAGCTATCTCACTCGCACGTTTGCAAGTTTGACAGTTTGGAATTTAAAAAACCGTACGTTACATTTATTGATGTCAAAAATGTCAAATACGAGAAAGAAAAGTTGGTTTTTGATGTCATTTAATTTGACAAAAGAGAAATAAAAAAAACAATGGTGTGATTTTATGATAAAGAAATGTAGCTTATTGTTTATTTGCATAAGTTTGAACAGATTTGATTAAAAAAAACCGTATATTGCATTTATTAATGTCATCACATGTTGTATAAGAAAGAAAAGTTGGTTTTGATACCATTTCATTTAACAAAACAGATAAAAAATATTATAATGGTGTAATTTTATGATAAAAATGTAGCTTATTGTTTATTTGCATTGACTATTTCTCGTAGTTTACACTTAATGATTTTTTTATCTTATATTTGTGAGCAGTTCTTGTACAAATATTATTTGTTTGTTTGTATGATTTGGATATAAGAAACGGCTCTAACGATTGTATTGAAATCTTCGTAAGTAAAGTTAATATTTCCGAGAAATCATGCATTTCGTTTTTGTTTTCATTTTTGTATCGTTCGTTGAGTTTGAATAATATATCTAGCCATCAATAATGTGAAACGTAGATAGAGAAGACGAGACACTTCTATGACTACGATGTAAAATTTTGCGACCGAGATAGAAGATATAATCCAAGATTATGTCGTATAGAACCCCCTTAAATTACCGTTCGGAAGGGCATTGCCACCCAACTATGTTGTTTTGTTTTGGAAAAAAAATGTTGTGCAAATAAGTGTGGAAGATAATACTGAATGGAGATAAATTGCTTTTGTGTATTTTTTGAGTTGTGACGTTTTTGTTGACTCATACGAGTGCATTAAGCTTACTTACTTGTGGAAGTACTAACATATTGTTACCACTTTGATTGAAAAGTTTCTAAAATAAAAAAAAAATAGTAGAACCTTTTTTTTGACTTTCAGATGGCTTGCATGTGTTAAGTATTGTATACTAAGACACAATAAATTAAAGTTACGTACCTAATATAAAAAAAAAACAAGAATGGTCTGTGTAAAAATGTTATTAACAAAAACTATCATGGAAATTAGCGATCTGGCACTTTATCTAGGCACGTACCTACATACATAAAATATGGCTTGAACTAATTTAAGTGATTTAAATAATACAAAAAAAACTGCTACCTGATTGCCAATAACCAATATGTTAATAAATTATTGATGACATAAATGACTAGTTATTGATAGTATATTAAAAGTTCTATCATTGTTAAAAGCCAAGATGATACCTACTATTTAGCCAGCTGTTTTATAATTATATTAAAAAATTAAAGTGTAATTTAAGAAGAATAACAATAATGGCAAAATAATAAAGAAAGTGTAGAGAATGTGTATTTTATCTAAGTTATAGAATTTAAATAAATAATTTATAACTATTAAAGTTTTATTTATTTAAACTCTATAACTTAGATACCAGGAAATCAGCAATCCCGTAGAGATTGGCCACAATCAAGTAGGTACAAAGCACTTCTCAGTCTATTAGTTATAAAAAGTATCTCAAACGAGTGTCCGGTTGCGACCGACACCATTTCCGGTGCCATTATTAAACCACAAACTATTTTCCCTTTGGTTATCTCGGTTCTGTAACTGCTTTTTATGGCTTTGATTTCGCCATGAAATGATAGCGATTTGAGGTAAACTGATTTACTTGTAGGTTTTAAATTATGGTAACCTGGTAAGAAAACGATCACCTTAAAATCATGCAGCAGTGAGTAAGGAAATTTCCGAAAAACATCATTATTACGGGAATAATGAGTTTTTTGGAAATTCAGTTAAGTACACATTTCTTTACCTGAAGCTTTTTGACGAAGGAAATTTTACTATGGAATTAACGTGGTTTTCACACATTTTGTACTATATATAACGGGACTGAACTCACGTGTAGTGCATTGTGAGACGGCTCTGCGTGCTAGCACTCGCCAATTTGAGAAAGGTCGCCAAATGCGACCGAAACTATAGTCGTTACGACTATCCCTACACGTGAGTTTAGCCCCGTTATATCCTACTAATATTAGTACACAATCACGTTTATATAATATTATAAACGCGAAAGTTTGTGAGGATGGATGGATGGATGGATGGATGGATGTATGGATGTTTGTTACTCTTTCACGCAAAAACTACTAAACAGATTGAGATGAAACTTTGCAATAATATAGCTTATATATCAGAATAATACATAGGCTATAAATTATAATGATATAATGCGTATGCGGGCGAAGCCGCGGGTAAAAACTAGTGTATTATAAACGCGAAAGTTTGTGAGGATGGATGGATGGATGGATGTATGGATGTTTGTTACTCTTTCACACAAAAACTACTGAACGGATTGAGATGAAACTTTGCAATAATATAGCTTATATATCAAAATAACACATAGGCTATGAATTATAATGATATTGCGTCAAAAATCAAAATGCCATGCGGGCGAAGCCGCGGGTAAAACTAGTATAGTATAAAACGAAGAAAATTATCAAAAAACCTTGCAAGTTGCTTATGCTGTACTGTAATAATGGTATTTTTATTGGTCCACTGCTAGACTGTAGGCCTACCCAAGAAGAGCCACTATTGTAACTCGGGTGACAGGTACTACCACTACACAACCACGACTTCAGTTGCATTCGCGTGGAGTAGAAATTATACTCTATAAAATTTAACTTGATCTCTGCGACAGTGACATTGACATAGAAGATTGACATTTTTAGAGTTGAGATAGTGGTGGAAAAAATCGATTTTCAAACAAGGTTGTAATGAAATTGAATGAGTAGTTGAAGGTGGGAAATTGGATTTTATTTACTTACCATTATTTAAGATCAATTGATATTGATGATATTAATTAAATACTCATAATAATGTAACGATAGTATATGTCGACGTTTTTCACTATTATCGATGCTAATGTAACATATAATTGGGTTTAATTTAATTACACATCTAAAAAATAAATTAAATAAAAAATATACAGTAAAATTAATGATAAATTAAGTTTTATTTAAAATATCGTCAGTATAAACTATCGATATTTTAATAAAAACTCTCTAAAACTCTGTGGTCACGATCATTTGTCGCCCATCACTAATCGGCAAGCCCACAAAGTATGACATTGACAGGTACTGTTTGTACTATTAAGAAATTCAGGATTTCATAGGCGTGATTTTTCTGACAGCTGTCGCAGAGATCAAGTTAAATTTTATAGAGTATAGACATCTATGACTTTATCAACTCGCAAACGACTGTCAATCATCATCGAAACTACTCTAGTTTAGAGTAATTTTGTGTCATTACTTTTTAAGCGCGAAAGTTATTCTGCTGTTTAAAAGATATTATTTAATTATTTCAAGCTTTTATTTAACTTGCAATGGATGTATGTAAGTTCGGGTGGAATCTTGCAAGTTAAACTTGACCAACTTCCCGGCTTCCGATTGAGCTGAAATTTTGCACGCATATGTAAGTAAATCGCGTGAAAATGTAATAATATGGTACCCTGGAGCTGATCTGATGGTAGAGTCGGAAGGTAGCCATAGGAACTCCTGTACTAAACAAGATAGACCCGTCGTGTTTGGGCTTGTTTTACTTGTCTTGGCTAGCACTCTGCTGCTATATGATATCCAGGATCTCAAAAGCTTGTATTTTCAAAAAGTATTTTTTTTTTAAATAATTTGTTTCGTGCTTAAAGTACCCACGATTCATCACGCTGCTGCGGTGGTCTAGTAAGCACAAGATTATAAACGCGTATAAAAGACATCAACGCGCGATTACTAGTTGTACAATCTATCCCAGCATTATACTCTATAAAATTTAACTTGATCTCTGCGACAGCTGTCAGAAAAATCACGTCTATGAAGTCCTGAATTTCTTAATAGTACAGACAGTACCTGTCAATGTCATACTTTATGGTCATGTCGATTAGTGATGGGCGACGAATGATCGTGACCACAGAGTTTTAGATAGAGTTTTAATTAAAATATCGATAGTTTATACTGACGATATTTTAAATAAAACTTAATTTATCATTAATTTCATTGTATATTTGAATATCATAACATTTTTTACATGTGTAATTAAATTAAACCCAATTATGTGTTACATTAGCATCGATAATAGTGAAAAACGTCGATAAATACTATAGTTACATTATTATGAGTATTTAATTAATATCATAACATTATTTACATGTGTACATACTTGATCTTAAATAATAGTAAGTAAATAAAATTCAATTTCTCACCTTCAACTACTCATTCGATTTCATTACAACATTGTTTGAAAATCGATTTTTTCCACCACTATCTCAACTCTAAATACCTATGTCAATATGTAACTATCGCAGAGATCAAGTTAAATTTTATAGAGTATAATATTACGATCAACATTTGATAGCTTCAACAATAGCACTCAAAATTATGCTGTTAACTCATTTACTGTTTAATTATTGAGCTCGGTAAAATTGTAAATATTCTCTGGATGTGTGAATAAAATATATTTTTTGAAACTAACCTTATTTATTACATAATTAATAATTATTAATATTAATAACACTATCAAAATTTGATAACGCCAACAATGGCACTCAAAATGATGCTGTTAACCCATTTATTGTTTATTACCGCGGAGTAATAGTCATAATTCTCGGTGATTCCTTTACCTCGCCAACAAAATGGCGAATGTATGTATGGAACAATGCCGGCATTATGCCGGCATTGTTCCATACATTTTGCATAAGTAAAAACAGATTTTTTATCGCAATTAACGTGTAATTATAATTAATAATAGAAAAATTGGCTAAAATGATGATTTTATAAAGTTACCTACGTTTCTTCCAAGAAAACTGAATTTTACTGTCTCTCACATTATGAATATTTTTAGATTTGTCAGTCCCGGAATTTGTCAGTAAAAATCATTTTTTTTTGAACTTGTAATTAATTAATATCACAATCAAAATTTGATAACGCCAACAATAGCACTCGAAGTGATGCTGTTAACCCATTTACTGTTTATTACCACGGAGTAATCGTGATAATCTTTGGTAATTCCTTTAATTCGCCACCGAAACGAGTTTTGAGTCGTTTTGTTCCATTTATTTGCCGCTCCATAGTATATTCTGTCAAAATTAAATAGTTTTTGTATAAAAAAGCAAACATGTTTATCAAAATTTGAATGTTAGTCGTAAAGTAAAAGTTGCTTAAAACTATGATCAGGTACAATGATATTCTGTATTTCTAAAATAGGAAAAAAGAAAGGAAGGTTAAATTGGATGTATCTACGAAAATCATGTCTTTTCGAACTTGTAATTAATAATATTATCGCGATCAAAATTTGATAACGCCAACAATAGCTCTCAAAATGATGCTGTTAACCCATTTAATGTTTATTACCGCGGAGTAATCGTGGTAATCCTTGGTAATTCCTTTAATTCGCCGCCAACACGAGTTTGAGTTATTACATTTAGCTAATGAATGCCTCCAACTGGGTCGCGGGAAGCTATTATAAATTACAATGACTCATTTTGGTAAGCTTTGTTGCGAAATTGTATTTAGGTGATGATTAGGCGCTTTTAAGTGAAGCTGTGGTGGTCTAGTGGTAGTAACACCCGCCTTACACTCATTATGTTTACTTAAAATATTATAAGCATGATGTCTAAACAAATATAATTAATAGTCAGATAGATTATCAATAATTATTTTCGCTAAAAATAGCAACACCGACTTCCACCGTGTACAGGATTCGAATAGTTTGCATAAATCGATGTGACATCCATGTAGGTACATTATTGATGATAAATAACGGTTAAGCCGATTTCAATTAAATTTAGATGGGACTACTTTGGGAATATACCCATTTGAACTAAAAATATTTTTTGAATCGGTTCACAATTGTCGAAAATATCGATGACTTGAACAAAAAAAAACGTACAAGCGAACATAGTACCTTCTTGGAAGTCGGTAAAACATAGACACGCATTTTTTCAACTAAACATAAATTGATGAAGTTATAGGCCGTCAAAATTCTGCGTGACGTCACGTATTGATAGATATTTTACATAAAAGTGGCATAATTAACTCGTGCGCTCCCATTTCTGCACTTCGACCTACTTAATTATTTCTATTTCTTGCTTATATGTCCAATGCTTTTGTAATTTGTAATTAATAAAAAAATAATCGCACTAATCATAATATTCCTTTTAACCAGTCGTCATGTCTATTGTGATCTAAGCCGTGGTGGTCTAGTGGTAGTAACACCCGACCTGCAATCGTGAGGTCGTGGGTTCAAATCCCGGTCCCGTTTGTTTGATTTGTTTAACTAATGAGTTTCTTTGGAACTTATGTACGGAATTTCACACCATTGGCTTTTCGGTGAAGGAAAAACATCGTGAGGCAACCTGCATACGTCCGTAGAAGAAATTCGATGGGGTATGTGAATCCACCAACCCGCACTGGGCCAGCGTGGTGGATATGGCCCAATCACCCATCGTGGGTAGGCCTATGTCCTGCAGTGGACTATTAAAAAGGCTGGTACAGTACAGTACATGTCTATTGTAAGATTGCGGGTTCAAATCACGGCCCCGTACCAGTTTAAGTAACTTTTGTACATAATTTCATACTAATACACACATCGCGGGGAAATCTGAATTCTGTTGTAATACTGTGTTGTTGTATCTGTATAACTCGTGTTGTAAAGGAAATTCGATAGCTAGCGCATGTACTTATTCAACTAACCAGCACTGGGCCAGCTTAATGGATATAGCTCAATCGCCTTTCGTAGGCCTCTGTTCAGCAGCAGACCATTGAAAAAAGCCGGCACTGTAAAGTAGTCTTGTACTCTGCTGGTACAGTACATGTCTCTCTTAATGCAACATTGTTTCCTGACAATTACAATCTGGATATCTTCAAGTCAAGAGTGAATAAGTATCTTCTAGGTCTACATACTCCATCTTCGGCTACAACTTCGCTTCCCATCAGGCGAGTTGGTGGCCAAATGTAACCCTATTATGCATAAAAAAAACATCTGCCTCAGTCTTGTCGCAATTACGCCGTAATGTAAGACAAAATGCTATCAATACGAGACAAATAAAAATGTTTCTGAACAAAGGAGATATTGCAAAAATATATAGAAAATGGGCCACCAAAGGTTACAGTATTTCATAATTTGCTTCGTTTCTTTCGGATAATGATTTTTCCGTTATTTTTTTACAATACTAGTGTCCATTAAAAGTACTTTTTTGTATTCGGATTGAAAATTACATTGACATTGTTTGAAAATAAGGCGGCCATACTCTTCTTCTTTTATGTTTTGGTGTCGTATGGTTTATGCATTTGCTAGTGTTAAGTATGAGTGTTGAACCTTTTTTTTGGTATTTTATCAAAATAGTTACAGTCTAAGTCACGTCATAGTCCAAAAAAGTCGCGGTCAAGTTAGATCTCAGTAAAGCATAATAAACGTATAAAGTCTTGATAGAAGTATAAAGTACCTATAAACGTGTCAATTTGAAGTACCATTAACGTCTGAAAATCCATGGTACAACCTATTTCATTGCTTCAGTGCATTTTTTACATGTAGGCTATTATTTATATAGGTATGTAGGTTATATCAAAAAGGTTACATATGCCAAAATGGCAGTAATTTAATGACTGAACAAAAATCAAATTGGAAAATGCGAAAGTACTCATAAATTAAGCATTTAATGCGGTTGTTTTACTCTGCGCATTTATTTATCATAGTTTTTCGGATTTTTTGAGCTACTGTACCTAGTCAGAGCCCTTTTTGAAATATCTTCTTTGTAGTAACTTAATGCACTGTCAATATTTTAAACATGCATTTAATATCCTTTAGCATTGGACACGGCCATTGCCCTCCACACATATGATAAAACAATTATCTAATTAACCGACAATCGCCCACAAAAGCAAATTACAAGCCGATCTCTTCATTATACCGTCTGATCTTTGCCGACAAATCACTTAATGATATAATTAATAGTTGTTTTAAATACGACATTAAAATTTCGATAGGCAGTAGCGCAAGTCGAGATAAATCGGTCCACCGCTATTAACGCACTTATTACCCTATACCGTTTTATAAGTAAAATGTGTACTATTTATATTATTAGCATATATTTAAAATAAGATACCTAGGTTCAGTAAGTAATTTTTAAAATATTTAACAAATATTTCAATGTTTGCTATGCCCTATTAGGCAGGCTATGTACTTGGCTTATTAATGCTATGTATACTATGCAAATAAATAAATTCAGTTCAATTCAATACCCAAGAAAAAATCGTGTTGTTTTACTTTTTAGCCAAGTTTTCGCGTATAAATATGACTTTTTAGAGGTTTATAACTTTAAATCTATACAAGGCTACACTCGAGTTTTGGCGGGAACGCGGAAAAGTCATGTCGCCCCGTTGTATTATTTTGTTAAACTTGTGATAATTAGTGAAAAAATGTGGTATTTCGTTGATTATAAGCTGATTTACGTGCATGAGCGTAGGCAAAAGATATAATGTGACGTATCGTGTTGTTACCAAAACTCCATAGACGCCTCTAGTAAAGTCTCCACTGCTTTGCTGAGGTATGACTTGGACGGTTTGTTTGGACTTGACCGCGACCCGCGACTTGATTGAACTATGACGTGACTACGACATTGACTATTTTGATAAAATATCAAAAATTATTAAAACTTAATACTTGACACTGGCAAATGCACAACAATGCGACGCCAAACAAAAGAAGAAGAAGAAGGCTACACTCTGTGGCCGCAGTGACCAAATATTGGGAGAAAATTATATAATAATAATCATTTGAACCATTGACTCAACGAAGAATCGTGTAAATGAAAAATTCATGACAAAATGCAAGCATCTGAGAATTACTTACTTGAATCGTAATTGTAAATTCGAACAATAGATTTCACGCAATAAATTAATAACAAGAGTGCAGTTTAAAATTTTAATAATTTTTCATCGTAGATTTTGTTGATATAGCTAAAACCATAACGACCACATCATATTAGCTTTCAAACTAACTAAAATGTTAAATGTTGTATTTCTGAGCGTTGCCATACAGCGTGGCAATGCTGCCAGCATGCTGGGCACGCTGCCAACTGGCAGTGGGCTTGAGCACTTGGATTATCTTTAGACCTTCAAGGGTCTGTAGATGATCCAATTGCTTTCTATGTAGTAATAGTGTAGGTAGTTTTAGCATATAAAGTAGTACTGTATCATATTGTCGTTAATAAAAAAATTAACTAAATGTATGAAAAAAGTTTTATTTGGGAGTTATGATTCCACAAAAAAACATAATACAGATACATCCACTTTTATTAAATAGATGCAAATAGTTTCTCGAACATTTTTTCAATGTTTTTATTAGTTTTGTAGTTCATTTATAGATGCTTCTTTGTTTCAATATAAATAATCTAGATTTAAACCACATACAAGGTTATTTCTAATCAATTAGTATCCTTTATACTTAATTGTAACTAGATATTTGACGAAGCCCCTATACAGCGAATTATTACATTGATTATTACCTAATTTTAATTTATTGATTTAATTTTAAATTGTAAGCCTCTATACAGCCTGCAATTTGTATTTGTAATATTTTTTTTGGTAGATTTTACATATTAACAATAAGTATATTTTTGTCAATGAATTAAATATTTTATTGTAGTATTTTTGGATGACACTGCATTTCTGCATCTAGTATCATAATTAAGAAAAATGTGAAAATATGTTTAACTGGACGAGCATGTTCATGAATCTATATTATTTAAGGTCAGTTGGGGCAAGTGCGGCGTAATATTTCATAAGTTCACTTTGAACTCAGACAGCATTGATACTGTGACAATTTTTAAACAATTTATTTCTTTAATACATTACCTAATGAATAATGTACGTAATGAATTTACTATTTTAAGGTATGCGATAATTATTTTAGGTATTTCATAGAGTTTTTAATAGCTGGTGTTTGGCCGCAATTTCCCATTGAAACGGGGTAAGTGCGGCAGTAGTTTAAAAAACCCAGTAAATGTCCATAATCTGCCATTCCAATGCTAGTATCACTTAGAGAAACATTACAACAAAGGACTATTTTCGACTGTAGGCTCCTTGATATAAGGTTCAAACAAAAACAAATGAAATTTGTGAATTGGGGCAAGTGCGGCATATTTCCGGAGGACAGTGATGCTCAACATTCGACAACTTATTCGACTGCCTAAGAAGAAAAGTAAAGATTGTAGGATGTACATGTACCTATGTATATTTGTATGTCTTGGATGAATGTGTGAAAGTGTTTGTTTGTTGGTTTGTGCATTTCTAGAGATCAAAAGGTTTGACTGACTTTAATGTATTAGTTATAGTGTGATTCGTCTCTACATGAGGGAGGTGCAGAATATCAAACATAATTAGCTATCTTCCTTCTTCTTTAGGGCATAGGTCTTCCCGGATTTCTTTTAAGCTGTGCAATCCTCGGCCAGATCCACCTATCAACTTAAAATGCGTCGAAGTAGGTAGGATTGATAAAAAAAAAACCTTTTTATTTTTAAGATTATTATGTATAGTAGTAACTTATTATGACGTGTAATCATTTCACAGCAACGTAAAATGTAGTTCCATTTCGGATAGCGGCAAATGCTTTTTGTAAAAAATTTTGAGTCCAACTCGGCCATCGGTCTTATTTACATAATTTCGCACAATGATCTGAAAAGCAATAAGATTAAACTAAATATTTCGGTAAGGTTGACAATCTCTGACTTGGGGCAAGTGCGTCATAGAGCCGCGCTTGCCCCAAATATGGTCGCCGCACTTTCCCCAACAACATAATTTGAGGTTGGGTTTATTAGCCGATAATTATAGCGTACTTTGCTAGATACAAATGAAATAACTGTATAAATATAAAGCTTAGGATACAAAGAAAAGCTTATGTATTACTGATTTGCCTATTCCCAAAGAAAATCCTTAAATTTTAGCACAATAACGCACACGTGTCATCTTCAAACCGTAGTGGAATCGAAGTGTAAAATAAAAATGGCGTCAAATCCTCTGTCATTCAAGTGACGCCCCCAATATTTTTTCTTAGAACTAATTTAGTTTCCCTCATCGTTCATTGATGGAGTTTTTATCAATATCTTTGTTATTTTTTTGTTTATTGAAGCTAGCCGCACTTGCCCCAAGGCCGCGCTTACCCCAAGTGACCTTAATATTATTTTTTGTAATATTAGGTTCCATGAATATCAATAAAGTTATCTTATCTTATCTATCTTATCTTATCTTTTAGGGGCTTATTCTGTACATCAAAACTAACAACTTTTGTTCTGGAACTTTTGTCAAAACTCAAAAAAAAAATCAGCTGTTCCATACATTTTGTCGAGGTTGAACGATATTTTTCTATGGAACGACAAAAAAATTTTTTTGAGTTTTGTCAAAAGTCGCAGAACAAAAGTTGTTAGTTTTGATGTACAGAATAGACTCCTAAGAGGATGCTAATTGATTAGAAATAACCCTGTATAAAATTTGTTATTAAACTTAATTCTGTAAATACTGTTTTGAGCACTTTTACATGCCATTCCACAGAGTTACCTTACTGTATTTATTTATATTGAAGTTTAAGATACTCATAATTACAATTTTACAATGGTGAGTTTATTTTATCAGTGTGGGTCCATTTGTGTCCATAAAGTAATGACCGAACGTTAATCGTTTAATGCCAACTGCTGTGCAGGCGTAAATCCTTTGAAAACTTGTACTAACCAAACTAGAATCAGAATATGGTTTAACTTTTTATACTAAGCGCCATATAAACCGGCGGATGGGAAGTTATGCGCAGAGCGCTGCGCAAAAGCCGAAATATAGGTAAACGCGGGAGCCAGAGAGACGAGACGCCGGGGCACACCCACCCGCCAACCTCATGCCTCCCGCGCGCTCCTACGCCCGTGCTCACCACTACGAAACGCGGCATCAGAATTGTGCACACATGCGCATTTAGGCTATTTGACTAGTTTTTGGAAATCGTTTTAAATTATTCGATAGTACATAATAAGCACACTACATTTATATTTCCGAGAGATCTAATGTATTAACAATGAAAATCAAGAATAGATATTCAAGATCCCGCCAAAACGACAGTCTGTAATGGCGCTGGTTTGTGACGTCACACACTAGTAAATAATGTTAGTTAAACCTTGTAAATATGCTAGTTCACATCTAAAAATTGACAAAAAATACTTACAGGTCCAATAATATTACTCCAAAAACACAAAACACAAATTACACAAACAACAGTCAATCGAACTTTTACAAGTATAGTGATCCCTGAACTAGGCGATAAGGCTTGTGTTTCAGGGTTCTGAGCACGTGTTGCTTATAAAAAGTACGTTAACATGGGGTAGGTACATTTGCCCAGTGCAGCTTTTCAGAGCAATTGTAGAAATAAATGCCGAAATGATTAAATTTCGGTATTTATTTCCAATATTGATGGATGACACGAACTTGACCAAAATAAACAAAATAGATGATCAATATTTGGTGATTATATTGGTGATGGTGATTAATAACAAAGGCAAGACACATCTTGGATTGCTGCGCAAACATAATTTGGTATTTTAGGAAGTTAATTTAAGTAACACAATAAAATAAAAATCTTGCTTCGTATCCAAATCTACTTTCCTTCTTCATCCACATATAGCCATAACGTCAAAACCATCAATATCTTTTCACATTTCACCGATCCCCGAAACGCTCCGCGAAATCATCGATACACTAAAGTACGTCTGATATTACCCCGGTCTCCCCTCGAAAGGCTTTACCCGCATTTCCCGCGGGGAGTGAAAAAGTGTTGCCAGTCAAACATTTCAATAATCCTCAAAAACATAAACCTAAACTTAAACTTCTTACTTAAAAGAAATAGTCATAGTCATTTATTTACTGTGTATATGGATTAGTTTACAGATAGTACAAAATAACAAAAATATAGATCGCCAAATCCTGGCTTTCGACATGCAATAAGCCAAATAGAGGTACGAAACAAATACATATCACTAAGATACCTGTCACAAACACAATATCTCAAGACAAGTAGAACAATAACTTTCGAAACACTACACAATCCAAAAAACTTGGAATCATTGCTTGAAATGTATTAAAATTATAAAGAGGTAAATAACCAAGTAATAAAGAAGTCGTAATAAAGTTATGAAGTTGGGCCATTCTATTCTTATGTTGTGTGGTATAAAAGGCTTGTTATAATAAGGCTGGTCGCTAGCTAGCGTGGTTGAAGACGTATTTTTATAAGGTTTGATACCATAGGAGATGATTGTATAAATTCATTTCATGGTCATAAAGATTTACTTGCTTTAGAAGAAGCAGTCACGTTCGTGGCGTAAACTTACTATGTAATATGTAATAAATAAGTAAATACATATTGGGGGACATCGTACACACGGTCTCTGATCCCAAACTAAGTAAAGCTTGTGATTTGGCTGCCAGAGACTGATATACTACTTACATATACATATTTTTAAATACATACTTATATATCTATCTATATATAGCACTTAAATAACACTCAGACACAGTGCAAACACCAATGTTCATCACATAAAATGCTTGTCTTGGGTGGAGAGGAGTTCGGCGTTCGTATCTATGGTAATTGTTTGCTATTAGGATGCATTACTCTAAATTTAGGGTAAACTCCCTGCCTAGCAACACCATCCATATCGCAGCGTTATGAAAATTTGACACGACCCAATATGCGATGATAGTATCTTGCAGAGTAGCGTTTTAGTCTAAGAGCCCACTGCAGATATAGCTACGTCATATGGACAACATTAAGATTACCTTGGAAGCACGTAGGAATCTATATGGGAGCTCTGTAGTAATAGTTAAGTCTGTGGTTTTGTTATATTTTTTTTTAAATAGCTTAACGTTATCATAGGTTTGAAAGTAGGTATTAGTATGAGACGTAAACGACCACATTTATCTAGTTATTAAAACGTGCTTGCGGTTAGTAATCTCATTATGGAAACTAGTGTGGTTTATGCACATTTTAAATAAGAATATAGAACAGGTGTTACTCAGATGAGCTTTTGATGGTAAATAGCAAGGCCAATATAGTTTCGACCGCATTTGGTGATTTTTTTTCAAGAAAAAGTACTAGCGCTTAGGTTTGTTTTATGCATAAGTCTAATGTAATAAAACTTTAATGAAATGAATTATAAGTATACAGTGTTATTACTAATCAATTAGCATCCTTATAGGGGCTTATTTTGTACATCAAAACTAACATATTTTGTTCTGCGACTTTTGTCAAATCTTAAAAAAAATAAGCTGTTCCATATATTTTGTCGGGTGAACAATATTTTTCTATGGAACAACAACTTTTTTAAGATTTGTCAAAAGTTGTTAGTCTTGATGTAGCTTCAGAATAAGCCTCTAAAATGTTGTTTATTGATTAGAAATAACCCTGTATATAATAAGCTATGTATGTTTGATACAATTTTATACAATAAATACATATATTGATTGATTGATAACAGAATTAGTACCTAAGTACATACAAATAAAATGAACGAATTAAATCAATCAATCATTTTCATGAGCTCAACATATACGACATACCTATCTAAATTCAGCCGAGTCCTGCGTCGTTTCGCCCCGCAAGCTGTTGGACCCGCGGGGCGAATCGACCAAGACTCTTTTTGAAGGTCCCCATTCGGCCCGCTCCAAACAATGCGGGGCGAATGGGGACCTTCAAAAAGAGTCTTGGGCGATTCGGCCCGCGATTCACTTTTTTATCTGTACATTTAAGTAGAAAAGTAGTCAATGGAAAAAATAAACAATTGCATTATTTTGAGGGCGTCATTCTATGTGTCCTATGGGAGTGTATGAACAAAAATGCATTTGTTTGAATGATGCAATTGATGATTGAATGATCATCACATGAAACTAATGTGCCAAATTGGTTTCACGTGTTTTGTAAACATAAATATTTCATTTGAAACAAACAAATGAACCATTCCAAATCTTTTTATCTACAATATACTTTTTAATTTTATCTAGAATAAAAATATAATTGTCATGGGGCTCTTTAGAAGTTTGTGGGATTACCAACCGTGTCCCACAGATGCCATGATAGAAAAAGATTTTTATGGTAAATCTGTCACACTATATCTCACAAATTTTTTTGAAAATCATTTATCTTCTATCTTCTATCTATATTTATAAAAGAAAGTCGTATTAGTTACACAATTTTTAACTTAAGAACAGCTGAACCGATTTGGCTGAAAATTGGTGAAGAGATAGCTTAGAACTAGGAAAAGGATGTAGAAGATACTTTTTTCCAGTTCCTTTTAATATATTTTTTTACTTTTACTTATTATCAGCGAAAGCTCTGTGTGCAAAAGTAATCCGTTTGCATGAACTTTGCTTTGACAGCTGTAAAAATTATAAAATGACAGCTGTCAGTTGAAAACATCAGCTACCTGTCATATAAAAAATGACAGCTGTAAAAATTAAAAGAGGTAACTGTCAATTTTAGACTATTGATGTCTTCACAAAAGTGATAGAACTTAACGATATCTACATTTCAGATGACAATCGTCAAACTTAAATCAATTGAATCAATTGTCGAATCTATAATAACCGAGATAAATCACTTTTAAGTTTGACAGCTGTCATCCGAAATGTAGATCTTGTCAAGTTCTATCACTTTTGTCAAGACAACCGTAGTCTAGAATCGATAATAACCGAGATATATCACGTTGAAGTTTGACAGCTGTCATCCTAAATGTAGATCTTGTTGAGCTTTGTCACTTTTGTGAAGAGAGCAATAGTCTAGAATTGATTATTACCGAGATAAATTACTTTTAAGTTTGACATCTGTCATCCGAAATGTAGATTTCGTCGAGTTCTATTACTTTTGTGAAGAAAGCAGTAGTCTATAATCGATAATAACCGAGATAAATCACTTTTAAGTTTGACAGCTGTCATCTGAAATGTAGATCTGGTTGAGCTCTATCACTTTTGTGAAGGCATTAATGGTCTAGAATCAATAATAACCGAGATAAATCAGTTTTAAGTTTGACAGCTGTCAACAGTAATGTAGGTCTCGTCAAGTTCTATCACTTTTGTGAAGACAACAGTAGTCTAGAATTGATAATGACCGAGATAAATCACTTTGAAGTTTGACAGCTGTCACTTGGACAGCTGTTACTGTGACATTAGTCGTGACAAATTACACGATCCGATTTCTAACGTGTACGAGGCATTTCTCTCATCTTCATTTTAAGATTGAACGGTTGTCGTCAAAACCTTTTTTTCCCACTAAATATTCATAGAATACTCGAATACTCTAGATTTAATGTCTAAATCGCTACCGGCAACACTGGTCGCCGCGGTGACGCCGCGGTGCGATGTCGCGGCGACACCGCCCGTGTGGCATGTCTGTATCTGAACACCTTTGATCCAAATTGGCAGGAATCAACACAAGACCGACAAAACTGGAAATCTCGAGAGGAAGCCTTTGTCCATCAATGGGACATTAAAAGCTCATAAACAAACAAACAATTCTTTTTATAGCGTTGCATATCTGTTGGTTTTTGTAGTCGGATTTTTATTTTATGTCATGTAATTTTATGCGTGGCTGTACCATAAGAAATGCGTAATACTGATGCGGGAAATTGATCTTTATCAACGTGGGCCCAAACAACCACTTCTTTTATAGTTATTGGCGTTTCGCCCCGCGGGCCCAATGGGGGCCTTCAAAAAGAGTCATGGTCGATTCGCCCCGCGGGACCAACAGCTTGCGGGGCCAAACGCCGCAATACCCATTCAGCCCAGGGGTTGCAAAATGTTGTCATATGACGTAGGCGTTTCTGACGGAGGCTCGCGGGCTATTCCATTTTGCACGCGTTATTGTACGTGTGAAGTAACGCCCCGCCCGTTCGCCGTTTTACGGCGGGGTAACGGCCATATCCGTAATTGGTTTCCGGTTCCGCTAAGTGAAAAGATGAGGTCAGGCCGTGCGTATGTTCGGGTAATTTGCAAGAGGGTTTCAATTAGAGCGCGAACAATAAACATGAACTGAATTTGGGAAAATTTGGTGGTAAAAGTTTTGAATTACTTATGTACTTTTGTTATTACGCAAAAATATTGCGGTATAATTCTGCACGCCATTATAAGTTACAGTAGAGCTGACTGCCTCGGTGGCTCAGTGGTTAGTGAACCTGACTTCTGGATCAAAGAGGCGTGGGTTTGATCCCCACCCAGGGCAGGCATTTTTGTGATGAACTTAGGTGTTTGCTCTGTGTCTGGGTGTTATTAAGGTACTATCTATATAAGTATGTATTTAAAATATGTATATGTAGTATATCAGTCTCTGGCAGCCCTATCACAAGCTTTGCTTAGTTTGGGGTTAGAGATCGTGTGTGAGACGTCCCCCAATATTTATTATTTATTTATTTATAGCTGTGATACTACTTGCCAGTTATTATGTGCTGTACTATAATAGACCGAAGCAAACAACTTGGCGGCTGTTATGTTAACTTTATGCTGCGGATAACCCAATCCTCGTGTAGCTGATATACTAAGCGCCACACAAATCGGAGGATGGGAAGTTAAGCGCAGAACGCTGCGCAAAAGCCGAAATTTAGGTAAATGCGGGAGCCAGAGAGACGAGACGCCGAAGCACACCCGCCCGCTAACCTCATGCCTCCCGCGCGCTCCCTACGCACTACGACACGCGGCGTCGGCATTGTACACACATGCGCAATAATTACTATCTATATAAGTATGTATTTAAAAATATGTATAAGTAGTATATCAGTCTCTGGCAGCCATATCACAAGCTTTGCTTAGTTTGGGGTCAGAGGCCGCGTGTAAGATGTCCCATAATATTTATTTTATTTATTTATTTAATTAATTAATCACGGCGAAGTGTCATCTGCTGCTAACTTCTCATCCGCCGATTTGTGTGGCGCTTAGTATAAGTGAGCTTCAGTCAAGATTGCGTTATCCGCAACTTGTGATTAACATCATAGCCGCCAAGTTTGATTCAGCCTATACCAGCCTTTTTAATAGCCCACTGCTAGACGAAGGTCTACCCACGAAAAGTGATTGGGCTATATACACATAAGCTATCGAACTACTTCTATGGACTTATGCAGATTGCTTCACGATGAGTTTTTTCACCGAAAAGCTAGTACTACTATGTAACTAAGTATGTATTTTTATAAATTATATTCTGTAGTAAGTGACGCGCAGTTTCTGGCAACATCTATATACCTACGTATCGTCTGATCGTCTGATGAAACTGTTGTATGTGTTGGGTTTTGTTCAAAAATTGCATATTCTTAATGTGTGGTTTTTGGACGAAAACTACAGTTCGAAGGCGGTAGTCAATCACAGACTTTTTAAAAAAGTAAATGCATCAAGAAACTAGACAACAAAAAACAACAAAACAAGAAACTGGCTAATTATAGAGGAAGTGGTCGGATATTTTTATAACATCGTGGTCAGAGACTAGTACGGTTTTTGGAGACCATTCTGGTCGAGCCGTCGGAGCGAAGAACAAGTCTAGATTAGTTATTTTTAGAGCTTAGAGAACACTGTGATGGAAGAAATAAATCTGCAAAGTTTAATTGTAATAATATTGGTGTTTCTACTGCATCGAGTCCTCGGTTTTCCTAACATATGCTGCTGTAGCGTGCAGTCGTCTACGGAATTGTAACTCTAAGATCGTTTTAATTTCATTTAAACGACGAATAATAATATGGCAAATAAAATAAGTATCTACGTAAGTATGAAACTTTGCCAATGGACCCACCATTGGCTCTTGAAATCACTACATATTATAAAACAAAGTCGCTTCCCTGTTTGTCTGTCCCTATGTATGCTTATATCTTTAAAAGTACTCCACTATCTTTTTTAATAGATAGAGTGATTCAAGATGAAGGTTTTTTTATAATAACCTGTGCAAAGCCGGGGCTCATCGCTAGTATAGTAATAGAAAAGGTTTCCATCCAGCCCACCTACCGCCTAAGCAATAGCAATCGTAATAGCAATCGTTTATGACTTCATTTTAGTCATTTGGCACCGCCTATGTGACGTTAGCCATCAATTGCTTTCCGTGGATTGCGAAAGCAATCGTTGAATGAACAACTTTGTTGGTTAACGTCACATAGGCGGTGCCAAATGACTAAAATGAAGTCATAAACGATTGCTATTACGATTGCTATTGCTTTAGGCGGTAGGGGGGGCAGAAGTTCCACATTTTACGACTCAAATGATGATGATAGCTTTTCGGTCAAAAATAAGCTCTCAAAAATAAATACGGAAATAAGTAATGATTCATTTACAGCTTTTTATAGGCCTTGATTAGTTCATAATGACTATTAAAGTAATATTACAGCTTATTATTTTATGCGGGTTTTAACTGATTGTCGTAACGGTGAATGTACCAGTTTCGGTAAAACATTTATTAGTAGATAGATAATTAATTAAGGCAGTAAAATTAACGTGATTACAGGAAATCGATGGTTTTGCAACTATTAATATTAGAATTAGTTGAGATAAAGTTTTTTTGTATTGGTAAAGACATCCCGTAGTTTAAATTTAGTAGTTTTAGCTGTCTTGGTCATAATAATTAGTAAATGGAATTATTAATTTTGACAATACTGACATATTGTATTTATTTAAAATTATAATGATACCTACCTGCACATGTACATCCGTAGAAGTTTTTTTATCGTTATTAGTTGGGCAAAAGTGCCTTTATTAACCACATCAACTCCGTAGAAGTAATTTATATAATATCGATGGCGTAGGTAGATACAGGGTTATTTCTAATCTATTAGCATCCTTTTAGGGGCTTATTCTATACATCAAAATTAACAATTTTTGTTCTACGACTTTTGTCAAAACTGAAAAAAATGGTGTTCCATATAAAATATCGTTACCCCCGAAACCAAATGTAAGGTTTTTTTGAGTTTTGATAAAAGTTGTTAGTTTTGATGTACAGATTAAGCCCCTAAAATGATGCTAATTGATTAGAAATAACCCTGTATAGCTATTGTAAATCACCCTGTACTTGGAAATGGCCCACTAGCCTTTAATGGATAATCTTATGTTTAACAGTGGATTATTAAAAAAACAGCACATTAAGTACCTGGATACAAAAAAAACATAAGAATTATTCTAAAATCAAATATTTTGGAAGTCCTTGGCCTCGACGTTTAAGTACTTACGTAAGTAAAAGTCATTGAACCATAATACTTATATTTAGCGAAGTACTCGTATGATCCAGATCATTCAATGACATGATTTATGGTTATTAATTAAATCAGCTTTAAAAATACTTTTCAAAATCAGTCCAAAGGGTACATTAATTACCTTTACATCTCTCATGTTTGGTAAGTAGGTTCTTATTACCTCCAAATGGAGCTTGAAGGTGATTAATTAGCGCTCTAGGGTAATAATGTAGCTAAAAAAGCCCTAGGGCGGTAAGTAATAAAAAAAACACTACTTTCTTTCAAAAAGTTCGCGTACATCTAACCATCATACTGGCAATAGACATCATGCATTCAGCCCAATGACCAAAGAGGTCGTTTTGCTGTTCAGCCTTGTCTTTGTGTGAGTATAATAGTCATCAATTTAAAATCGAAACATAGTTTTTAAATATCGAACGGCGAAGCTCAATTTCAATAAAATGTTTTATTCTTGTAATTCCGGTTTTTTTTCTACTTACCTCACAATCGAGATGTAAAGCAGAATAGTTGGCTCGGGTGTAAGCACCAATTGCACCCTCGAACTACGAGTATAAATATCTCGCGCTGCAATTGATGCCTTATAATGCCTGCCTGATCTTGGCTACTAATCTACTATTAAACAAATAAAGGTAGGTACTTTAATAATTTGACTGCCTCCGTGGCTCAGTGATTACTGCCGTCTATAACCTAAAAAGCCGTTAAGCCACAAAACCAAATTTTTGGGTATCAGCGAAAAACGCGGGACTAGACAGATAAAGTACTTTAACTATGATTTAGACAATTATTTGCAAAAACGGCTTTTTTAAAGGTAAGCTATTATTTGTGGAATAATGATGTTTTCAAATAATTATGTGATCATAGCGGTATTTAAGTTGTGTTTTGTTGGATGACGACTTTATTGAATTGTAAAGTAGAAATAAGAATGTCAATAGCGGTGTTTTCACAATTTCTATTTTATAAACTATAAAAAATTTAAAAATATTCCTAACAGTGACCGATAGATAATTTTAAACTCTATAAGAATGTGTATAAAAGTGAAAAATTGCCCCGTGTGGCTTAACGGTGTTATAGCTTGTGGACGGCAGATTAGTGACCCTGACTTCTGGATCAATGAGCCGTGGGTTCGATCCCCACCCAGAGCAAGCATTTATCTGATGAACATAGGTGTTTGCTCTGTGTCTGGGTGTTATTTAGGTACTATATATATAAGTATGTATTTAAAATATGTATATGTAGTATATCAGTCTCTGGCAGCCATATCACAAGCTTTGCTTAGTTTGGGGTCAGAGGCCGTGTGTAAGATGTCCCCTGATATTTATTTATTTATTTAATAACAATTGCAAAGATCTCGTTGTATGGAACCCGAATTTGAACCAACAAACTCGTGTCTCTATGGCAAGCGTTCTCTATTAGACCATTTCTTCCGCGCTTATTACACGACCTTATAATAAAAATATATTGAAATGCTCATACCCATAAATTGACAGGTAGATATAATATTTTTACGTCCAATCCATAACGCGAAAGATCATAGAAGAGCTATAAAGGCGGCCATATCTCAAAAGTGTAAATATACGACGCCCGGCGGACAGGACGACGCGTAAAATATTATATTGATGTTTATGTCGGCTTTAGGGAGATTAGGAGAGCTTTTAGGGAATTTTGAATGGTGTTGGGGAAAATTGAGATATTAACAGTCCTAGCAAGGGATACAATATAGTACATTAAGGCCTGTCTCTCGTTAGCATTCGCATAACGATTATATACACGCATACGACATAACAAAGATTTTTGAATTTTTGAATTTGCATATGGACGCAACTCGCCGTAGAATGTCTAACATACATTTACTTACCGTCTGTATCAGCCTTTTTAATAGTCCACTGCAGGACGTAGGCCTACCCACGAAGGGTGATTGGGCCATATCCACCACGATGGCCCAGTGCGGGTTTGTGGATTCACATACGCCACCGAGTTTCTTTCTACGGACAATGCAGGTTGCCTCACGATGTTTTCCTTCACCGAAAAGCCAGTGGTATGAAATTCCGTACATAAATTCCAAAGTACGTGACCGGGATTTGAACCTACGACCTCACGATTGCAAGGCGGGTGTCACTACCTCTAAGCCACCACGGCTTTACTTACCGTATACCGTAGTGTGCGAGTCTCGATATCAATGTATGTGAGATATAGGATACAGAATCAAATAGGATGAATAGGATGCGCACCACGCAACATTTCTTTTGACGTGTCAGAACGAGACAGAGTTATAGCGAAGTATATACCTATCACTTTTTTACACGTCAAAAAAAAATCCTTTCGTAATTTCACTACGAAAACGATCTTTTCGTGGTCGCATCCTTGGCGTACAGGAGTCGTGTGTGAGGCCAATGGAACAGATGATTTTTATCCCAATTTTGCGTACCAAACCCAATAGTGAAAGTTGGTTATAATGATGAAATTATAATCATAGTAGGTATAAATGTTCGATAACTAAATAAATACACTGAATGCAATGCAGTTTAAGTTATATCACACAATGTTTCAGCGTACAATTGAATTAAACATTTACCACCATTACAAATGGAACCCAATCAGTGGCACGTCAACACAGTGGTTGGTCTGCTGCATTTCGCGGACATAATTTTAATGAGCTAAATGAGAGACCACATGAGCAGAGCACTACTCAATTAGACGGTAAGCAAAATATTCACCATCGCCATTTATTTTTACAATTACAGGGTCGGTCCTATCTGCAAATTGTAAAAAAATCGTGATCCAAGTATGAAGTTCGTTAACTACTGACAAAATGAAGCAGCAGCTGTATGATGCCAAATTAGTTCTAGGTATATAAAAATGTCTACAACGATGATTTTTCGATAGCAAAAATCACTGTTATTGGTAGGAAAGTTATAATTTTGAGTCATTATTAAATAAAAATTGAATTATTTTGCTTTAAATTATAAAAACAAAGTAAGTAAATATTCATAGAAAGTGTAGGTACCTATTTAAATCCCCGGTCCCGTACCAATGAATTCCTTGGAATTCATGTACGGAATTTCACACCACTGGCTTTTCGGTGAAGGAAAACATCGTGAGGCAACCTACATACGTCCGTAGAAGAAATTCGATGGCGTATGTGAATCCACCAACCCGCACTGGGCCAGTGTGGTGTATATGGCCCAATCACCCTTCGTGGGTAGGCCTACGTCCTGCAGTGGACTATTAAGCTCTGGTACAGTACAGTACAGTAGGTACCTAAACTACTTTTACGCTATAGCAAAAATTGTTTAGGTATACTAATAATACTTTTATAAACCTACACACCTTTTTAAACCGCTTTTATAATATTAAGCAAAATATTTCAATTTTTATGTAATAACGGCTCTAAATTATAACTTTCCAGTAGGAACGTTATAATTTAGAGTCTTTTTAATAGTACCTAACTAAAAGGTCTTTTTTTGGATTCTGGCTAAATTTTTAGAGCTATCGAAAAATCAATATACTAAAACCCCTTATACATATACATTAGAACGTTAACCACATGCTCTAAAACTAAATATATTGCAAGTTAAAATTTCAACTTCAGCGTACAATTAAATTAAACATTTAACGACATTATAAATGGAGCCCAATCAGTGGCACGTCAACACAGTGGCTGGACCGCAGCATTACGCGGACATAATTTTAATGAGCTAAATGAGAGACTACATGAGCACTACTCATGTGAACGTCCCACGGTGCTATTGAGATGGTACATTTACCGTATTTCCTCATTTTGTATGTTATTTTTACCCAACAACGCAATAGTTGCAAGTTTTTTTGACTTAGCGTTTACAATTTATGTTTCGATATCGCATCACATTTGTGCTTCCTCATTTTAAGTCATATTTTTATCCACCTACGCGAAAATTATAAGTTTTATTGAGTTTATGTTTAAACAGGGCTATTTCCAATCAATTAGCATCCTTTTAGGGGCTTATTCTGTACAGCAAAACTAACAACTTTTGTTCTTATTTTATAATGGAAACTAACGTGGTTTTCACACATTTAAATTTTTATATCACGTTTATATTTAAAATAGTCATTACATTACGCAGAACCGCCTCGAAATGCACTGAGAGTGCACTGAAAGAGCATTACTAGGCGGTTCCGCGTGTTAGCACTCAACTTGAGAAAGATCGCCGAATGCGATCGAAACTACAGTCGTATTATATGTATATGTCCGATTAAACCAAGCTTCCTATGAAACGCGTGTCAGTGCTCGTTATAAAAAAGGCTCGTTATAATATTTTTTGGATTCCTGCAAAATTTTTTTCAGTATATGTCTCAAAATCAAATCGCTCAACAAATCATTTTCTGAGCTTTGAAGTTCAACAAATATAAATAAGTAACACTTTTCAATTTAAAATAGTTTCTATTGTGATCAAACTTGAGCTTACATATTGCAAAAGAAGAAGTACAATGGAATATATCATTTACACTCCCACACTCACTTTCAAACTTTCACGTCCATAATACATCAATACCTATTACGCTAGATCTACATTAATTACGATAGCGACACAAAGAGATAAATACTATGAGCACAATACTTCGCAAAGTAAAATATCAGACTTCGCGTAAGATATTTAGAAAATTATTTATTAAGCCAGGAATATCAACTTCATCCATCCATTAACTATAGAACGTTCACTGCTGGATACAGGTGTCTACTGTTGGATATAGGCCTTCCCAATAAATCTCCAATCAGACCGCTTGGAAACGATATAAATGAGGAATTAAACGTCAGTTCACCGTTTGAGTGGATGTCCTACGCTGGTACGTGGTCTCTACTCGAGAATCTTTCGACCACACAAAACAAGAAATAGAATTAAAATAACTTAATTAACAGCCACCGATTGTAAATATTACCCATTTAAAACCAACAAAGTAACCACAAAAAACAAAAAGAAACTAAAGATCACAGCAGCGCCGATGCCTTTAATATGTAAATACCACTATCTTTAGAATTCTAAAATATAGTGCAAATGCAGAAAAACGAAGTTGCAGTAGTACTGATAAACTAAAACACGTTATCAACAAATACGATTTAAGGCTAACCAGTTATCTTTGAGAAAAGGATCTCGATTATTCATTGTTGTATCTGCGGCCTACACCGTGCCATATCTCACGAACATGCTTTTTCAATTTTGAAAATCGAGATTAACAACTGTTAATTTAATTTAAACCATCATACTGTTATTATAAATGCGAAAGTTCGTGTTTACGATTGTTAATGAATAAAGACAAGATTGTTTTCTGTCAATTTTGTAACAAAAGGATTTTGAAAATACTTGGTGCGAAGATAGATCGTAATGACTTTGAAATATAGATCGTAATTTGATATCTAGCCATAGATTAATTTATTGTGTTACTAGCGACCCGCTCCTGCTTTGCACAAGTATATTATACATATAAACTTTCCTCTTAAATCACTCTATCTATTTAAAAAAACCGCATCAAAATCCGTTGCGTAGTTTTATAGATAGTAGCATACATAGGGACAGACAGCGGGAAGCGACTTTGTTTTAGTGATTATTTAAAATTAACTTCTAACTAATGATGAAAGTTTTATTGAGACACCACGTGCCTGCAAGCGTAGCGTAAGACGTCTACACAAGGTTGAATGATGATCTCATGGAGACCGTAAGATTGCAAGAGATCCAATCCGCTTCTTACCATTCTTATTGCAGATTAATTGGAGAAGACTAAGTCCAGCATTGGATGTCTATGGCTGATAAAATAATGTTGATTAATTAATGACGAACAAGGCTGATTTTTATTACCATAGTTTGATAAACTCTTTAACCTACTTTTAATGTCAGATAACACAAAGTTTAAGTGCGGGACTCCACCGAAGCGGAGAGGAGATTTTTTTTAACAAGCTCCTCAGCTCGCTTTGTTGGAGTCCCCGAGCTGAAAAAACATCTCTTCTCGCACAGCACACCGCACACATCTCCGCTTCGGTGGAGTCCCGCCCTATTAGTTAAGCCACGTTGCTGGTCCTAAAATATATTACGTAAACCATTATGCAAAATTATGACGTTTCGTCAAACCAATTTTGCTTGCGCAAGCGGTTTGGTTCGGATTACTTTACCAGTTTCAAATTTATGGTTAAAGTGAGCCAATGAGTTGATAAAATCACGAAACCAATAAGCAGGAACGATTTACGACAATTTTATTCGATCAATAAATAAATCAATGATACGCAAATAAATAAATACATTATTAAATCAATTTTTATACTGTAAACTTTTATTACCTTTTTAATGCGGTCTGTAATGTAAGTGTCAATAAAATAAGTCTTAAGCCGCTACTTAAGCATGTTAATGCAATATCTTTAGTGAGATGTCCTTAATGGATAAAAGCAGTAGATACATATATTAGTTTAAATCGATTCAAACGTTTAAAACATTTTAAAAACGTTTAAAATGTGTTAAATTGATGACATTAGAAATAAATAAAACTAAATCGGTGAATGACGTCTTCTTGCATGCTAAATTGAAGTTGAAAACCAGATCAGTTTAAGTGTCAAAAGTTAACGATTACCGGTGTCATAATTTAAGAATATCACTTTAGGTATCCATTTATCTTATTTAATAACTTGCACTTAGATATAATATTATGTAAATTGAAAAAAAATATGATATAAATGTAGTTGATTTCAAATTTTTTTCTTCAATTTATTTTTCAATGTTTTTTATAAGATTAAATTACGTCAAATGCTATTTTCACATGTCAAGAATACAAGTTATTATGCACAATTGAGACAAACTCAGTATTTAAAATAAATGATATTGGATTTTGTACGAAAGAGGTTTTTTTCTCAAGTCTGCTGCAGATCTACTTACATTACTCGTTTCGTGGAAGTAAAATAAGATATGGTTTATTCCTTTCGAATAACCGAGTTAGTTACACCATAGCGGAATAAACCTACAGTAAACTTATGAGTTGTGAGTTTAATGTTAGATTTAAAACTCTATAAAATACTTATTTCGATTTCAGCAGTCTCCATCTCCCTACCCTAATAGAAACAGCAAGCGCAAATAACAAACAAACACTAAAACAACAAAGGAACTAAAGCGACAGTACGAGTACCTTTATTCGAGCTGCAGTTGGAAATGCATGCCGTATTCCGATTGCATCGTGCTTTCAACCTTTGAATTTTACATCAGATCCCTCGATTCCCGCACGTTGTACCGTAACTAGTGGGAATTGGTATCGTTTGTTGCGTGCAAAATGTATGAGATTTTGTCCGCTTATTTTTTCGTTTCGCACCACTGTCCGGCGTGTAATTGGAAAATGTTTGCTGAGTATTGATTTTTATGGCGAGTGCGACGGATGGGAGCGCTGGGCGATTTGCAGTAGTGTATCTTTTTGTTTATTAGCAAATGGTGCAATGCATTGATAGAGTTTACTTTTTTTTTGTGAAGAAAGGTTTTTGCAAGTCAAATGTACATAAGCAATGCTTATCAAAAAGCAACCTTATTAATAATATACACTGCCAAAAGCGAGTTTTAATTATTTGTTTTCTCATTTTACTCAAAAATTTGTGTGTAAAAAATACCAAAAAACCGTCTTACCACAAAAGTTCTTTAGATAATGTTTAACAGTAAAAATGTCATGGTTAAACTGTATTTAAAGCGTTTTTAAATCTTTTGTGGAAAGTTTGTAGAAACTAAAATTTATAATACACAAATAATTATCGACATGGGAGATAGTTATCTATTAATATACAATATTAATACATTACTCTCATATATACTCATGATACTTTTACTTACTGTATTAATTTATTATCAGCGCACGAAAATATATCATTTCGCTATTGATCCATCAGAAAATGTTCGCTGTAATCTAATTCAAAATAGATTACTCACGTCAAAATTAGCAGAGAGCGCATTTTCATTTCCACCCCCTTTTGAATTTAATACAAAAATGTGATTAAAAATTCATAGGTGCGTACGCACTGCACAGTGGTGCGGCGCATCGGGAGCGGACAAATTGTTACTATCTGGGTGATGGAGCGATCACAGCTCCCTGGGGAGCTAGCTCAATTAGACGTCACGTATTCTTTTTGTATTTTATATGTATACTAGCGACCCGCCCCGGTTTTGCACAGGTGTATTATGCATACAAACCTTCCTCTTGAATTACTCTATCTATTAAAACAAACCGCATCAAATTCTGTTGCGTAGTTTTAAAGATTTAAGCATACATAGGGACAGGTAGACAGGGAAGTTGATTGTTAAACTAAAAAAATAATATTTTTGCTATCGGTTTATAAACAGTTTTGTCAAGAAGAGGTTGTTTAAGAAGAATAAACATATTTAGTATAAAAATTTAGTTAGATTGGGGGAAAAGGTTTTTTGGGATTCGAGACCGGAATTCCATAAAATTAGCTTTCAAACGACAACTTATTGCAAATCTACGAGAAAAGATTTTGCAATCCTGCAGCGGATATCTATAGCTGAAATAATGATAATGATTTAGCAAAACATACGGTTTTTTAGATTATTACTCATAATTTTACTACTCATTTTGACACAGAGGATTGACAGGCATTCACAAGAAGTTTATTTAGCACTAGCTGACCCGGCGAACTTTGTTTCACACGATATCTTAAAACATTATTATTACAAAGTTTGATCTCAATCCGTTCGGTAATGCTTTAAAGAGTAACAAACATCGATACTCACAAACTTTCGCGTTTATAATATTAGTAGGATCTTTTACACTGATTTGCCAGGCTATGATTTTTTTTATAACAAACAAAATGGAGGCAAAAACGAAAGCAGATTATAAAAGAGAAAGCGGAGGTAAACTGTAAATCATACTTACGTAATAAAATACTGAAACTGTAAAGGTGTAGACAAATGCGAGGATCAGAGTGAGTGAGCGCTCTCGCGTAATCCCCCGCGACTTCGCCCAATTAGATGTCAGACATTCGTCTTCTTGTCCTTACTTTTTCACCTTCGCACCACTGGGCGGGAATTTGTAGGCGTATTGTAAACAATGTTTTGATATGTAAGAAAGCCATGTATACTGTACTGTACCAGCCTTTTTGATAGTCCACTTCAGGACGTCGGGCTATCCACGACGGGTGATTGGGTCATGTCCACCACGCTGGCCCAGTGCGGGTTGGTGAATTTACATACGCCATCGAATTTCTTCTACAGACGTATGCAGGTTGCCTCACGATGTTTTCCTCCAACGAAAAGCCAGTGGTATTCCGTACATAAATTCCAAAGAACTCATTGGTACGGGACCGGGGATTTGAACCCACGACCTAACGATTGTAAGGCGGGTGTCACTACCTCTTGACCATCACGGCTTTACATATATGCCTATATGGCTTTACATAATATAATGTATACTTTCTTACATATTCGTTCGTTCGTTCATTTTAGCCATAGGACGTCCACTGCTGGACATAGGCCTCTCCTAAAGGTTTCCAATAAGACCGGTTCGTAGCGGCCTGAATCCAGCGCGATCCTGTGGTCTTAATGAGGTCATCCGTCCACCTTGCTGGTGGACGTCCTAAGCTGCGCTTGCCGGTACGTAGTCTCCACTCGAGAACTTTTCGACCCCATCGGACATCAGTCCTCCGCGCTGTGTGCCCTGCCCATTGCCACTTCAACCTGCCAATCCGCTGGGCTATGTCGGTAACTTTGGTTCTTCTACGGATCTCCTCATTTCTGATTCGATCCGAGCATCCGAGAAACTCCGAGCATAGCCTTCTCCATGGCTTGTTGGGCTACTTGGAACTTACTAATAAGGGCCATAGTGAGAGACCACGTACGTTTCTGTGCCATAAGTCATCACTGGCAACACAATTAGTAAACTGTACTGTACTGTACACTACTGGACGAAGGCCTAGCCACGAAGAGTGTAGGTCTCGGTTGTTTTAACCGTTTAGTCAAGATAGAGCACTTCAAATGGCTTAAAATAAAATTCTGACACCAGGGCTAGCCACCTGGCCTATACAAACTTATTCAGGTACTTACTTAGTAAAAATATGTGAAAGCCAGACCCGTAGGAAAGCCACTTTAGTCAAAAGCCTAAATAAGTTGCAACAAAATTAACCTTTAACGCAAATTAGTTCCAACAGATTAAGTAGGTAGTTAACCAGTAAAACAATATATTCTGCGCTAAATATAATACCCACTATAAATATCAGCACTTTACTCCCAAGTTATACAATAACGATTAAATTCACTGAGCACCGTCCACGCCGGAGGGTTGGAAGGGTTACAAAATACACCCAACAGGATAATATCATAAAGGAATCAAGCTTGACGCAAATGGCAACCGACTTGAATACTTGATATTTACCTAAGCTAGCAAAATGGGGGATCGCAAATGGATGATCCTTTATACACAATAGGCATGATGACTGATCAGTAATCATTAATCCGTCAGATATACTAAAGTTCGGCCGTTCACAGAATGCGTTCCTGACACCTATCAGTTAGTCACGACTAGTGATGGGCACAACATAACACTGAGTTCGTTACCGTTCCTCCAAAATGAACCGCCGCCGCCGCCAGTTGTGGTTACCATTTTCAACCTAAATATAAAAATGCTACTTTCTTTCGCGCGTTCGGTTTGGTCGTAGTTTTATTTTTATATTTGATAAAAGTTATCTTATAGTCCATTATTTTCAAATTCTTAAAAAGAAAAACAAAACGAATTATTTTATAAAGTATAACTGTATAAGAACAGATTACGATTCTATTATTGCCTGTTATTGTTAGCACAGCACTACAAATATAAAGCGCTGACATAACCTTGTAATAGCGCAGTATAGATTTAGAAAAATATTGTTTACCAAGTTATTTGACATTCAGTTTGGCACAAAATTATAACATTCATTGATTATTGATATAATAATGATGTTTTAATGCTCATCAATTGTTAAAACGGTAAACAACCAGCAAAAATATTTTATCGTAACTGCAACGCCATTACAAAGTTACGTCGTCAGTTCAATCGCGACGTGTCAGGAACGCATTCTCTGAACGGCCGTAGTATATCAAATAATATTAGGCACGTATTTTTTCTTTTGTCAATTAAACCAAAATTGATGAAGATATAGCCCGTCAAAGTTCCGCGTGACGTCACAAGTGCTGTACAAATGTATAGACTTCTGAAAGAGAAGTGACGTCACGACCAAAGTTTGGGAGTGTCAAACTTTGACAAGGTTTATCATTGTCATATTATGTTGTTTGATTGACAAAAAAAATACGTGTCCAATATTTTTCGATAAACTAATTCACGCACAAATTATAATAATGTTTTTTTACCCAGTCACCATGTCTATTATACACAGACACATAGGTAAGCGAATTGATCGCCTTCATAGGTACGTCTATGATCAACAGACAGACAGACAAAACTCTTTATTTACAACCACAATATCCTACTAATATTAGATGAAACTTTGCAATAATATAGCTTATATATCAGAATAACACATAGACTATAAATTATAATGATATTGCGTCAAAAATCAAAATATCATGCGGGCGAAGCCGCGGGTAAAAACTAGTGAAAAATAAAACACTATTTACACATATACTTACTACAAAAAATATGATTATAAAGTGGCGGCATTATCACCCATGGCAATTTCTTCCAGGCAACCTTGCACGAATATAAACTGACAAGAACAAGAATTAGTGGCCTTAAATAGATATTAGGTACCAAAGAAAACACCTATAAATAATAAACTAAACATACTTAATTCGATCTAAGTTTTAAATATACTTACATATATACGTTATAATATATAAATATAATTATACATATACCTCATACGTTATAAAATAGTAAACAGTAAACTATTAAAATACCAGGGGCTTTGAATGGCTCGGACGTATACGAAACATGTATGGAGACGGCTAGTACTAGTAGGCTTAGTGTAGTATAAAGTTCCGTATACGTAGGTACGTATACGGAACTTTACAGATTCTCCATACAATATGTCAAAGTTCCGTATGCGTACGGGCCTTTAGAAATTCAAAAATAATGCGCCTGAGGCTCTATAATTGAATCATTACAACGGCTGAACGTATACGTAAATGGTCATGTGACCGAGTAGGAGTAGAAGGGACTGGAGGGAGGATAAAAAATCTTTACTTGTACGTATGAGAGAGCATTGTGAGCAGAAGATCGCATGCTGATAGTATGAAGGTAACGTTTCAATAATAGGCTAGTTCACATTTTTTTATGTCCTCTTGTAACAGCTAACCATAAACAGAGCCGATTAACGAAAACAAAAATAAAATCAACTTAGTAATAAAAAAGTTACAAGCATTTTATTTTCTTGCTAGATAAAGGGCGCACTTTGGCGGAATATGACGTCACAGTCCGTAAGTGTCATATATTCGCCATACTATGTTATGCTTTGTGGGAAAGGGACAAGGCATCCCCTCTTAATCCCTACCAAAATCGTTACTAGCTTATATCTCGGAACTGGATTAGCTAATTTTAGAATCATAATTAATTGCAGAATTCAGTGATCTTAATACTTTTTGACCGACGAACCACCGGAGGAGGTATACAATTCGACGCGTATATATATATTTTTTTATGTTTAACCACGCTTAACTCTTTTTATAGTAGTCCGATTTCAATAATTCTTTTTCTATTGGAAAGAGTATATTTTGACATTGGTCTCATTTAAATTATATTGAAATCGGCTGAGCCATTTTTGATAAATCAACAATAATGTGAAAAATGCTACATCGATCCGTGCGAAATATTCGCGAATTCTGTACACGGGTGAAGTCGGTCATGCTAATTTTTGCAAGAAATAATCTTGTAATTAATTCTTTACTAGTCAACTACACTATTGGGCTTCAGTACTGGATGTAAATTGATCTAGTATTTTTCCTATAAACCAATAAATATGGAATTATAGAGGTTCTTTCTTTAGGTTTCTGAGATAGTCTTTAAGTGATTCATACATATATATTTCAGCGGCTGCATAACTAGTATATTTTTTTCAATTTCGAGCTGGCTCCATATCAATAATAATAGTTAACAAAGTTATTTTTTGCAAAAATTAGCATGACCGACTTCACCCGTGTACAGAATTCGCGAATATTTCGCACGAATCGATGTAGCATTTTTCATATTATTGTTGATTTATCAAAAACGGCTCAGCTGATTTCGATAAAATTTAAATGGGACCAATTTCAATGTATACTCTTTTCAATAAAAAAAGAATTATTGAAATCGGACAACTACGAAAAAAGTTATGCGTGGTTATACATAAAAAAAGAAAAATACGCGTTGAATTGTACACCTCCTGCGGTGGCTCGTCGGTCAAAAAATTAAAATCGTTAAGCATCATCTCCTTCCTATTGTATACGCATTCTGAATAACCCTGTATAAGAAATCAAATTATGTTATTAGCAAAATTCGAGAACTGTTTATATTTTAGACAAAATACCCCCAGAAAAGGTTTAACCCTTCAATTCTAATTAGTGCGTTAATTTTTCAGCCGGTTTATCCTTAACGGGATTATTTCTTACATTAAACGATTTTCATAAAGATTTTCCTCGAATCGCTACTAATTTGTTACAGCGGAATTTTTCGTCTTTTTTGTAACTGTAGTATTTACTTACGGTTTTCATAATCGTGATGCCATTTTTTTGCAGTATACTGGCCAAGTACCTATATTAGGTATGTATTCGAAAAACTTTCAGTCTGTAGATTATGTATTAATTGATTGACTGAGTGACTGAGTCTATTACATTAGTTAAAATCAATAATTCATTTTTGCAAAAACTAGCATGACCGACTTCACCCGTGCACAGAATCATTACATGGTATAAAACATTTTTATCAACTATACCCAATTTTTAATGTTTTTTTTTTAAATTTAGCCCTAACTGGATGCTACATGCTTTGACTGCCTCGGTGGCTCAGTGGTTAGTGACCCTGACTTCTGGATCACAAAGGCGTGGGTTCGTTCCCCACCCAGGGCAAATATTTATGTGATGAACATAGGTATTTGCTCTGTGTCTGGTTGTTATTTAGGTACTATCTGTATAAGTATGTATTTAAAAATATTTATAAGTAGTATATCAGTCTCTGGCAGCCATAACACAAGCTTTGCTTAGTTTGGGGTCAGAGATCGTGTGTAAGATGTCCCCTAATATTTATATTTATTTATTACATATTTTTATGAATTGTATAATTTTAGCAAAATATGACACAAATATGGATAATGCAAATAAATAATTATAACTACTCATAAATACGCATGTTATCAATAATTGATTTATATTTGTATTTGTTGTTAAGTTGTTAACAGAAAAAATGTAAGCTGTATTTTCATTTTCCATACTATTTATTTATATCATATAAAAAAATGGAGTGATGAAAATATATAATTTTTTTTTAATAAGCCCATAAAACCAGCTTTCAAGCAACGTTATATCATCTTGGTTAGATTTTTCTCTGAATTATATATGTACTCGTATATTATACCATTTGTGGATGTCTCCTTTAAAAAAAATCCTGTTTGCGGTGTTTAGCTCATTAGGTATATATTTTGCCTTAACTAGAACACACAGAAGGTTTTATTTATATGTTTTAAAAAGTCTCGCCTTAAATGCTTTCTTAAAATATCTTAAGTGATTATTGAATAATACACTTAAATCAGATAGATTCCGATTTATATTCGCAAAAAAATCGTCCGTATTCCACAATCAAAAAGTTAACCAAAGAACACTCGAATACAGAAGGGTCGCAGCAACCGTGCCTACCGCTCATGAATCATACCGCGGTAACCTGATTACGCGAACCTTGTTACGGCACCCTTTTCCTTCCTGATGGTGTGTGACGCAGGGTACATTTGTTGCTAGTTTTTTGTTTTGGTGTGAGGTTGTATCTACTGCTTTTACTTCATTATTGTGATCGTTTACACGTTTCTTGGAGTCGCTACTGGATACTGCATATCATAACTGATTAAGGAACAAGATAACTGATTTAATCTTGTTCATTAATCAGTTATGATATGCAGTATCCAGTAGCGACTCCAAGTCTAGTGATTTATTGTGATATTATCCACCAACCCGCTCTGGGCCAGCGTGGTGGACATGGCCCAATCACTGTTCGTGGGTAGACCTGCGTCCTGCAGTGGACTATTAAAAAGGCTGATAAAGTAAAGTAATTATTATTATGAGTCATGACTAGTCCTAGAGTACGTGTGTACGTAATTTATGTGAGAAATAAATTGATTTAAATTTATATGACTAAACATCCACAGATGTTTATTGTAAAACACGTTATGTCCTATAGATTTCCAAAAATAATAGTTACGAGGATAAGCACTAACTGGTTTTAATCTCAAATTGATCGAGTCTCGACAAAATATATCTCGACAAATTTAATTACATAAAATTAACAAAAAAAAAAAATATGACGAGGGAGTTGGTCTCATCGTAAAATCTGCAGGCCAATCGCGCTAATTTTAAACAGCTGCGTTCCGTCTGCAATTCAGTTAAAGTTCGGTTACAATTGTAATTAAGTTTCAATTCAGCTTTAAAGAATTCGGTATTGCGCTAAACTTCATACACCAATCGTTCGTTTGACAGCGGTTACGTTCCAACTCTGATTGAGTTGCGTTTCAACTTTTGTCAAAATCTCTAGCGCTATACGAAAATAGACAAAAAGTTGTAGTTCGGTTAAAGTTCAATTGTGATTCAGCTGTAATTTTTTAGTGCGATTGGCCTGCTGATCATAATGATGAGCACAATGACATCTTGCCTAGAACATGCCTGTCGTCTTGACTTTAGACGAGGGACATATTCTCTAAACTCTAGAGAAACATCCTGAATGGTGCTGAACATTCAAGTCTGCTCGATTTCAAGCTTGTCTTTCAATTACAATTATGCCCAATTAACTATTTAAAATAACAACGTCACCAGAAAAATAAACAAAAATAAATGTATGTAGGCAACACTAAATTGTCCGCATCGGAAATAGAAATTCCCCCGCATCCTTACATTGCAGGCAACAAAGTCTAACTACGTCCAACTTAGGAATACCCCTGCAATTGCTCGTAATTTGCGGTCACGTGAAGCCGCCATTACACCGTCCCGGCCAATAGCAGCGCACCGTTTAATACGATTCCATATTTGAAAAACAAAATAAAATATTCAAATTTCGAATGGGGTTACAGGAACGGTTACCATTGGAGTTTAGGCAATTAAAGTTCAAGTTGAGTTAATTTAGTATTCTATGGTAACGTGTTTCAAAAGAGGTTGGTATTGTTAAACGTATGTTGAACTATATGAACTGGTTTTGGAATATTTGTTATATTTAGAATGTTACAAATACATAATATATTTGCATTAGCTAAAACCCACGTAAACTTAGACTTAATTTTTTCATACGTAACAATTTATAGCCCGCGTGATAATTTGATTTTTATGCTATCCCACACAAACATTTTATTTTTCTGAGATAAAAAGTAGCCTATGAACAAGGTAAGTATTCAACCGTTGAACTACAATATGATAATATCTCATCTATGATCGTTTCTCTGATGCGTCGTCAAAGATAAGTATATTATTATAATGAAGTAAGGATTAGTTAACCTATTATCAGTATCATAATATTGATAATAGGTTAGTATCTACCACCTATGTTACAACTGTGTAAAATATATCCGTGGAACTATTTATTTATAAGTAGAGCACAAATTTAACATCAAATAACATCATTGTTATGTTATAGGTCATAAAAATCTATTGTAAAACATTTTGAGCTTTATAAAAGTACAGTCGTAATGAAAATATCATTAGTGCACAACATTAAAAACATAATAACTGTGGAGTACCTAACATAATAGAGGTGCCATTAGCCATTGAAATTCAAAAGCTAAATTGCACAGATTTGACGAATTTAAAATTACCGAAGTAAATGCCTGAAATGATCGTCATTATATAGAATATCGATTTAACATCTGCACAATATAGTTAACGATCTCATCTCATGGATCATTTAATGCAAATCGATCTATTACGGGTACGCTAACCATTAGGTACATGCGGTCCATGCCAGTCTACCAATCAGAGAGCTCCGTATAAACGAATGTAATTTATTGAGTTTCGAATTTTAAAAACGTTATTGCGGCGGCCATCTTGGTAATTTTGAAAACGTGTAACTGCTACTTTGGAATGATTACGGCTTCCTTTTTTAAATTCTGAAATGAGATTGATACGGTCTTTTGAGTTCGTTTCATGAGAATGGTGTATAATTCGATATTTATTTTTATTGTGGATGGTATCTTTGACTATTAGTATTCTATGGTTGCCGTGAAAAACGTAATTCATAGTTCTGTATTGATTTACTAGGATTTATTAGACCATAAAAAGGGTAGTAGCAATTTCAACGAAAGATTTGTTTTTAATGTTCTTACACACATTGAATGGAATTATTAGTTTATTATTTGAATAATTTGCTCTGATCTTATCAACAATATTGAGAATTTTATTTATTCATGAGTTTTTCTAATCGAAACATAACGTGTAATCTGCCGTAATCGTGATTTCAATTACAGAAATAATACTTATGTTAATTTAATTCTTGGTTATTGCATACATGTGGTAATCATACGCCTTGTCTGTTATTAGTGGCTAAACGGAAAACTATTAGATCCTTTGTTCAACTGTAAATTTCCATCAGAATTACATTCTTAATCATAAATTTAATCAAACATGAAGTCAGAAATCGTAATATATTAAGTATTATCTTGATTTGTGGATCTCTCTCTATTGTCATCATCATCATTATCATAATCAGCCATAAGATGTGCACTGCTGACATGAGGCTCTCTAGATTATCAGTAAAAAGGTTGGAAGCGGCCTGCGTCCAGCACGATTCCATTTTTATAACTAAGTTGATTTCGTTTATCCCCCATGACTCTATTGCTTGGCTCTACCTGTAGAGTGAAGGGAAATTTTAATTTCTCTTGATACAACTGGTAGTGCTGCATGTAAAAGTATAGTTCCAGTGAAACTACTCTGTTGGCAGTACCTTCACGGGCGTCGGGCAATATCATTATTAAGACGCTTTCCACTACTAGTAGAGCGAAGGAAAATTTTACTTTCCCGTGATTTTCCTAGTAGTATTGTGACTTGGCTCTGTCCTTGAAATATATAACTATATACAGCGCTACGCTAAGCCTTGGTGGTCAAGAGGTAGTGACACCCGCCTTACAATCGTGAGGTCGTGGGTTCAAATCCCCGGTCCCGTACCAATGAGTTCTTTGGAATTTATGTACGGGATTTCACACCACTGGCTTTTCGGTGAAGGAAAACATCGTGAGGCAACCTGCATACGTCCGTAGAAGAAAATTCGATGGCGTATGTGAATCCACCAACCCGCACTGGGCCAGCGTGGTGGATATGGCCCAATCACCCTTCGTGGGTAGGCCTATGTCCCGCAGTAGACTATCAAAAAGGCTGGTACAGTACAGTACAGTATACAGCGCTACGGGGTCACGCAAGACGTATCACGCGCTAGGGCTGCCCGCCTTTTAATTTCATCTACTTACTTACTTTTCTATACCAATATTATAAAGAGGAATGATTTGATTGTTTGTTTGTTTGTTTACATCGAATAGGCTCCGAAACAACTGAACGGATTTGAAAAATTTTTCAATTTTGGAAAGCTACATTACCTATCCCTGGATGACATAGGCTATGTTATTTTTTTAAATAATTAGGGATCATTACCTTTACTTTACACTTTACTAAATGTAGCGCTCGTAGCGTAGTTTGATTAGGTGATTGTCAGCGATTTCCGAAATTAAGCAACGTTCCGCACGGTCAGTATTTGGATGGGTGACCGCGGGTGGCATTTTCCAACTGAGCGCTACCGTGCTCGGATGACACGTTAAATTGTAGGTCCCGGTTGTTTTAACCGTTTAGCCATGTCAGAGGTCTTCAGGCGGCCTAAAAACTCTGACACCAGGGCTAGCCACCCGGCCTATACGAACTTACTTACTTACTTACTTTACTAAATCCCTAAGGATTTAATTAGGATTTTTTTTGAATAATTAGGTATCATTCTCTTTCTACATCCTGCCATTTTTACGCTGATGATCTGCAGCTGTATTATCAAGCCCCTCTGGCTTGGCTATCGGAAGCCGTGGAAGCGTTAATAATGACTTGCGCAGTATTTTACACTGGAGCAAATCTTTTGGGCTTAAAGTGAATCCATCGAAAACGCAAGATATTGTAATAGGCAGCTCTCGCATGATATTTCAAATAGACTGGGACACGCTACCGCGAGTGATTTCTGATGATGTCACAATTCCTTACAGTGACACGGTCAAGAACCTCGGCATTGTCTTCGATCGTTGTTTGTCCTGGGGTCCGCAAATTGCCGAGACTAGCCGCAAAATGTTTGTGTCTAGCAATTCCTTGCGTAGATTACGTAACTTTTTACCGACTGCCACTAAAATTGCGCTTGCACAATCCCTTTTACTTCCAATCCTTGATTATGCCGACGTATGTTACCTAGATCTCACATAAGTCCTGCTGGATAAACTTGAGCGCCTCCAGAATGTTTGTATCAGGTTCATATTTGGCTTGTGCAAATATGACCACGTTTCAGAGTTTCGCGCTAAGCTCAAGTGACTCCCTATTCGTCGTCGCCGGGATGCTCATATTCTTTCCCTTTTGTATAGTACTCTGTTTACTTTCCTTCGTCCCCGCCCTATCTCCGAGAGCGTTTTCGTTTTCGACACTTTCTATTGAGCCGTTACCTGAAATCTTCAGATAATCTCGCCCTTATTTTCCCTCGTCACAAAACATCTTTCTACGATTCTTCTTTCTCTGTGGAGGCAGTCATATTGTGGAATGACTTACCTTTAGAAATAAAGCGTTCACCTTCAACACACAAATCTCTAGACACACTTACCTAGTATTTTTAGTGCCATAAATATTCTTAATAATATTATAAATCCAAAAGTGTGTTTGCTGATTTATTTTTTGTTGGTTATTCTTTTACGCAGCAACAGAACAACGGCTGGACATGAATTTTGGCATAGATATACATTGTTTAAAGGTCATAAAGGTCAGAAAAACAAATGATCCTGTAGGTAGGGTAGTCGCAAGTAAAACTAGTATGTAGATATTTTACGTTATAACAATAACAATAATAAAGTAAATATTTCCTCCGCAGCCTCCTTCCCCATCACGAGGCGGATCGGGCACCCGTACCAGAACCGAACACCGCCCAAACGGAAGAAACCTCGAACCTCCTTCACCCGACTGCAGATCGCGGAGCTGGAGAAGAGGTTCCACAAACAGAAGTACCTGGCGTCGGCCGAGCGCGCTAGCCTGGCGAAAACGCTGAAGATGACAGACGCGCAGGTTAAGACGTGGTTCCAGAATAGAAGAACTAAGTGGAGGTAAGACAATTCAATAATTATTCTTCCAATATTGTTGGTGTAACAAGAAAAGTTAAATCTCACTTCTAGAGACCTAACTGTGTGCATTGCAGGTATATTATAATCTCGATTAGGCTAGTCAAAGAAACTCAACTGGATCGATTGTCAAACAAGGTTATTTGAATTATTATTTGCAATTAATACTTAAAATAATTATTTTTTGCAAAAAATAGCATGACTGACTTCACCCTTGTACAGAATCATTACATAGTATAAAACAAAGTCGCTTTCCGCTGTCTGTCCCTATGTATGCTTATATCTTTAAAACTACGCAACGGATTTTAATGGAGTTTTTTTAATAGATAGAGTAATTCAAGAGAAATGTTTGTATGTTTACACATCTGTGCGAAGCCGGGGCGCATCGCTAGAACGCAAATATTACGCAAGGAACGGTGTAGCATTTTTCACATTATTGTTAATTTATCAAAAATGGCCAAGCCCATTTCGATAAAATTTAAATGGGACTAATTCCAAAGTATATTCTTTCCAATAAAAAAAAGAATTATTGAAATCGGACTACTATGAAAAAAGTTATGCATGGTTATACATAAGAAAAAAAATATACGCGTCGAATTGTATACCGGTAGGTATACAATTCGACGCGTATATTTTTTTTTCCCCCGGTTGTTCGTCGGTCAAAAAATTACCTCTGATATAACGCTCATAGCGTAGTTTCACTAGGTGTTCGTTAGCGATCATCGAAGTTAAGCAACGTTGAGCCCGGTCAGTCTTCGGATGGGTGACCGCGGATGGCATTTTCAACTGAGCGCTACCGTGGCTTGGATGACACGTCAAATTGTAGGCTCCGCTTGTTTTAACCGTTTAGTCATGTCAGAGACCTTCAGGCGGTTTAAGCCGCCAAATCTGATACCAGGGCTAGCCATCCGGCCTCCATCCGGCCGGGTTATCCATTAAAAGGAGTGAAATTAAATCAGAAAAATAGGTGAAATTAGTCACTTACTAGTTCATAGGACTCATTTAGTTAAGCTCTGAGTACCTGACATCAGTTAGAACGATTCTCCTGAATGCTCTTGTACAGGTAGAGTTGTATTAAGCTGAGACTATGTAAGAAAAACAACTCGCTCAAAATACCTATTTTCACTTTTTTTTTTATTCCAAATAAGTGTGCGTTTGATTACACACTGCCTGATGTTAAGCAGATATGCGGTCTAGGATGTAGCACGCTTACCTAGAAGATACCTATTTACTCGAGAATTGAAAACACCTACATTGTACTTTAACGGAAAGACAGACTCAGGCAAAGCGTTCCACATTCTGGCAGTTCGTATGAGGAATGTGGACTCAAACAAAACGCTTGGTTCTAACGCGTGGGATGTCCACCAAAAAGGGTGGCGCTTTGGTCGCATCTGTCTAGCTGTACGATAGAAGAAAGGGGCAGGTGGGACCAGATTGTGCAACTCCTGGGCGCACTCACCGAAGTGTATCCGATAGTAGGCTGACAGACACGCCACACTATGTTGATGCTCGAGACTTTGCAGCTTCGACTCAGTCAAGGTTTCGTTGCCTATCAGCCTCCTGGCTCGCCTTTCAATGGACTCCAAAGCCTCCAACTGGTATTTGGCAGAGCCATCCCAAAGGTGAGAGCAGTAGGTATTCCATGCAAGGCCTATTTATAAGTTTAAAAAAGTCTTAGCGCTATCGTCTTGTGCAGGTGGAGCAAAAACAAGCTCCAATGCACAGAATTATTCAAAAAATTTTCGACCATTCCATTAAAAAAGCAATAAATTCAACATTCGATTTTTGGAATCGTCGGTAATCTAAAACTCAATTAATTAAGTCCAAAACACGTGTTTCGTAAACGCTTTTAACTATAATCATAAATGAATAATAAATAACGACCTTTTTACATATATTTAACTATTCAATAGATACATACATTTCCAAGAGAGTTTATTAAATTTATGGCAAGGTTTTTATTTGTGGCAAAGAACACCCATTTTTTAAATTGTAGATTTAGAAGTGCTTAGTTTAACGTAACGGTTTAGTTTAGCATTTCCTGATTACATAAGAATACCAAAACCAAAATAGCTTACCGGATTGGTAAATTGAAATTAACTTAGGTTTTTCTACAGCTATCCCCATTTCTGATTTGATCGCGCAAAGAGTTTCCGAGCATACATAGCCTTCTCCATAGCTCAGTGGTTTACTTGGAACTTATAAATGAGAGACCACGTATCAAACCCTTTGCTACTTTTATATTGCGATTCATGAAAATTTAATTGACTCAGCTGTTTTTAACTACCTTTAATAGAATGCTTGTGCGCTCACTGGCTTTACGGTGAACGAAAACATCGTGAAAAAAACACCTGTCCGTAGAAGTATTCGATGGTGCACTTATCCACTAATTTACATCAGGCCAATTTGTGGGGATAGATATAGCTTAATTGCTTCTCGTAGATGGGGTATTAAAAAACCGGTTTGGTACAGTACAATACAATACTGTACAGTACTGTATCAGCCTTTGAATAGTCCCCTGCAGACGCAGGCCTACCCACGAAGAGTGATTGGGCCATATCCACCACGCTGGCCCACTGCGGGTTGGTGGATTCACATATGCCATCGAATTTCTTCTACGCTTATATGCAGGTTGCCTCACGATGTTTTCCTTCACCTACCTAGTAGGTACACCAATTTAGGAACCCTGTACGAACTTTGATGTTCATGATGTTAGCTGTCTACTTAGTTCTATAAGGTTGGTTAATGATTAACAAGTGACCCTGCACAGTACTTGCTAGTTGATTATTATTAACCAGCAAGTATGAATCTCTCAATCTCATCAATCTACTGATTAGTAGCCAAAGGCTGTAAGGCATCAATTGCAGCCCGAGATATTTAGGCGCACGAGCGCAGCGTGGGCGCCTATAGTTCAAGGGTGCAATTGGTGCTTACACCCGAGCTAACTATTCTGCTTTACATCTCGATTGTGAAGTAAGTAGAAAAAAAACCGGCATTACAATAATAAAACATTTTATTGAAATTGAGCTTCGCCGTTCGATATTTAAAATTGATGACTATTATATACGTGAATAGCAAAGCGACCTCTTTGGTCATTGGGCTGAATCATGGATTTATCATATAAACAGGATTGAGTACTGGCAAAGAAACACGTGCCGACAAGGATACCACATCAGATTATTGTGTCTCTTTTCCAAGTAGGATGACCAAAACATCTCGATCATCTCGGGATATAATATTTCTTTGGAATGTTACTGCACGCAGGAATCGCAGTTATCTTACCCCTAAATCGTCGTATTTCGTCATCGTCGTCGTTTAAGCAATAGGACGCCTACTGCTGGGCATAGGCTTTCCCTAAAGATCTCTATAAAACCAATCTCCATAAAAGCAATGGTCTAGAATTAATATATACGGAGATAATTCAGTTTCAAGTTTGACAGCAGGCTGTCATCGGAAATGTAGATCTGAATGAGTTCCTTCACTTTTGTGGTGACAGTAATGGTCTGGAATCCATATTTACGGTGTTAAACAACGTTTAAGTTTCATAGATGTAATCTTAACACATATCACGCAATCCGTGTCAGTACTTAACCACGAAAAACTTTGTCACAAATAAACTTGTGGTGTATTGACCAAAGAGTATTTAGTTATTTTAAGAAGAAAACTATTTTGTTTTTTGTTTTAATGTGTCATGTCAGTTTTGGTTAGCGACGAATAAAAGTAAGATATTGCATTTACAAAAATGTGTATTATTGGACCAAAAACTCATTAATTGGCGACGAGATAGTAATCAACGTGTGAAAAAGTGTTGCTGTGAACTTAGAATGGGTAGTTCGGCCTTATTCGGGGGCAACCTCACGTTCGACCACCGAAGTCAAGAGTGGAACATTTTCATCAGTAGATTCGTCCAGTTTTGTACTGCAAACGACATTACTAGCGAAACTGATAAAGCTGGATTAAAACGACGAGCGCTTTTACTCACTGCCTTAGTGGAGGAGACATATCGTGTTGCAAGAGACTTGGTTTTTCCGGATGACCTAGATGGTGTCAAATTTTCAGTGTTGACAGAAAAGTTAAATAAACATTTTTCGCCAAAAAAGAGCACTTTTGCCGAAAGATTCTACTTTTATAAGGCAGAGCAGCGACCCAGTGAGGACTTAGCCGAGTGGGCAGCGCGGGTGCGCAGTTTGGCTCAGTTTTGTGGATTTAAATCTGAGTTGGAAACAGCCCTCCGAGATCGTTTTGTTTTGGGACTAGAAAATGCCAAGGAGAAGGAAAAATTGTTTGCTGAAAATATCGAAACGTTAACTTTCGGAAGAGCATTGGAGTTAGCGCAAAGTGTGCGCTGTGCGCGATCGGCGCTGCAGTCGGCGCAATCTGGTGGAGCCGCGGCCGGCGCGCAGGCGTCAGCGGTCTCCGCGCATCCCGTCTTCGCGATACAAGCCGCAGGCGGAAAAGCTACTATGAATACCGCAAAAGTGATTAAACGATGTGAAGTATGCGGTTATAAAAATCATGGAAAAGATTCGTGTCGGTTTGTTAATTATTCGTGCCAGGTATGCAAGCAAAAAGGACACTTAAAAAAGATGTGCAAGGCGAAGGTCCAAAATAGCAATTATATAGGGGAGGATGATGACGAGAAGTTACAAGGTATTTATAATTTGTTTAATATTGAAGAATCCAACAAAGATGGGCCGATATTTATCACAAAAAATCTTAATCACGAAAAGACTTTGTCACGAAAAATCATAATAGACTTTATTACGATAAGTCATAATCATTTTTAGGCTTCCGTTACACGTTCAGCTTACAAGGCATCCATTATGAAATAAAAAATTGCGGACTTACTTTTTTGAAAAAGTCGTCATAGGTGTAGTTTTCGAAGTCTTTGGTAGATTTCAAAAATGGCATCCATTTTGAAGTAATGCTCGCTATCTTTAATTAAAAACCTCGAAAACTACACCCATGATGACTTTTTCAAAAATGTGACGTCTACCACCTTCAATTCCAAAATAGATGCTAATTTTGAAATCTACACCCCCAAAAACCTATTAAACGACACCCATGACGACTTTTTGCAAAAAGTGACATCCGCCATCTTTAAGTTCAAAATGGATGCCATATTTGAAATCTACACCCCCGAAAACCTCGAAAATTACACCCATGACGACTTTTTCAAAAAAAAAAAAAGTGACGTCAGCCTCAGTTTCAAAAATGGCATCCATTTTGAAATTAAAGATAATTTCAAAATGGATGCCATTTTTGAAATCCACACCTCCAAAAACCTAAAAAATGGCAATAGTGCGAGCGGGACACCTTCATCACTTTGGGAAGTCTCACTCGGCACAGCGTCTCTCTTATGGCATTTCAAAGGAATATATGTTTTGTTACAACGTTTTAAGGTTGAATTTTCCTAAACTAACTTTGAGCCAAATTTCGTCTGTGCGCAGTCCAGATAGTATACAAAGTCCTTGGGCTGAATACAATATGATGTCTATTGCCAGTATGATGGTTAGATGTACGCGAACTTTTTGAAAGAAAGTGTTTTTTTTAGTTACTTACTTACCGATCTAGGGCTTTTCTAGCTACATTATTACCCTAGAGCGCTAATTAGTCACCTACAATCTCCATTAGGAGGTAATAAGAACCTACTTACTGAACATGAGAGATGTAAAATTTATTTAAGGTCAGTTGACATGTCTTTTGTAAAAAATAAAATATTAATATAAATCTGTCGAGTTATCACAAGTGTACAAGTAGGTAATACAGGTTTTGTATATTTTTATCGTTAACTCTCATAAGATGAAGTGTTATGTTTATTCATTATGCTAAATTATTTTATTGAGTAGTTTATAACTACTTGACATGAGTCGATGTTGACATGTCACCTTTTTATTTGACAGATTCTAAAACTCTTTTGACGAAAACGGTAAATGATATAACGACGTAAATGATATAATTATACGTCGCTACTTCTATATTGGAGTTTTTGGCTAGAAAAATCATGTCACTGCATTGCATTATTTTGAAAAACTTGTGTTTCTCAGAAATTATTTTTATCGTGCTTCACACACTAGGTGTATAGAAACTTTTTTTTTTGTGATAAACATTCAGAGAGCGTTTTAGCTTAATTGGACAAAGCATCTAGGCCGGAGTCCCAGAGGATGCAGGTTCAAACCCTGCGAACGCGTCAATTTTTGAAATGTTTATCACAATAAGAAAACTTGTGTTTCTATTTGTGGTTATCAGTGAATGGTGGTATTTAGTAAAACACGGACGTACCTATTCGAAAAGCTTATGAATTTAATTAGTAATTAATCTATATGTTTGTAATGTTCATAACATCAATTTTCTAATACTCTCGAAAATTTACCGAAATAGCTAACTTTTTAAAACAAACAAAAACTCACACAAATACCCCATAAAACAGAACGACGCATATTAAATGTTTTAAAACTACGATATACATTTTTATTGTAAGCAATCGAAGATGCAATAGCAAAAAAGCACAAATTTTTTACAATGATTTCGTTCAGTACTGGCACAAAAGGACATTCCAAATTCGAACAGCGGCCAGGAATGGCAGTACAATACGCATTTGAATTTCGAACAGTGTTGGTGGCACAACCGATTACCTTCTAATGGACGAGCGCTGTTTGTGTACGAGAGAGATAATACGCTCGATACGTGGCGCCATGCCACTGATTTTATTGTAAAAAAAGTGTTAGTGATCTACCCTGTCTGATATTTGTTTTACGGTTTAATTTGAATTTGGAATTCTTTGAATACAATGAATATAGAAAAACAAGTTACAAATGTATTGGATTAATTCTAGGTGTAATTTTTGTGTGATTTTGGATATTTTGATGAGCATCGTCGATGGTGCGAAAGCTGAATTATGCATTTTTTTCAATAGATACCGAACGACAAAAAAGACCTGTTTACACAAAATAAAATAAAAAACGTAACATAATAGTTTGAGATGTCATTTCAATTGTTTTATATGTACAAATGGATTTTTCGTAACAATAACTCACCGAAACCGCATTTTTTTGTTTAAATAATAACTACATGATAAGAAGCCTTTAAAATGTATTTTTTTTTATCAAAAATGCGATACAAACACCCCAATAAATGTGCAAAAAATTAGATCATATTCTATTTAATACAAATTCTCTCTTAATATTTTTTGCTTTTCACAAACGTCTACACCATCTATAAAAATGTAGACAATCCTACGTAAATAGTAATCTATGTCAAATTAATAAAAAAACAAGGCGACGTCTTGCTAAGCCGTAACGCTCGAAAAAAACTTTCGGAATGTAAAATTAAAAAAAAAAAACAGTAAAACACTTTCGTTTTAGTCGATTTATCAGCCGTCTCCTCGTATTAACGAGTTGTGTTAATGGGCCCTTATCTAACTCCTTGCTTTGTTTCTTGTTACTATTAAAAGCCTGACCGTTTTAATTGTAGTCATCTTTGGTACTATCTTTTATAGTTAAATAGTCTATTGATTTGGTATCTAAAATAAGTATCAATACTAATTATAATAAGTAATACCTGCTAATATTACGACTGCGGCTGCCTCGGTGTCTCAGTGGTTAGTGAACATGACTTCTGAATCAAAGAGGCGTGATTTCGATCCCTACCCAGGGCAAGCATTTTTGTGATGAACATAAGTGTTTGCTCTGTGTCTGGGTGTTATTTAGGTACTATCTATATAAATATGTATATGTAGTATATCAGTCTCTGGCAGCCATATCACAAGCTTTGCTTAGTTGGGGGTCAGAGACCATGTGTGAGATGTCCCCCAATATTTATTATTTATTTATTATTGCCCCTTGTTCTATTTTTAACACGCTTTATTAGTTTCGCCTGTATGTTTGCTTGTAACTAACCCCTATGAGCTCGATTTTTTTTCTTCAAACTTTGCACACCTATCAAAGACAGATGACAATGCATTTATAAAAAAAAAATATGACTCCTAAGCGTTTTTTTTAAACTATATTTATATTATTGAGCTGACTAAACAAGGGTTAAATTAAAAAAAAAATTGTTGTTCCATAGAAAAATTTAGTTCCCCGCGACAAAATGTATGGAACAGCAGATTTTTTTTGAGTTTTGACGAAAGTCGTAGAACAAAAGTTGTTAGTTTTGATGTACAGAATAAGCCCCTAGAAGGATGCTAATTGATTAGAAATAACCCAGTATATTTGTAAATTCAAGATAAAATATAGCATGTAACTATTCAGCCATAGTGCTTTTTTTATATTTTGTAGAAACGACTCAACTTTTTATTTATGATTATTGTTGAACTGTCCTACATAAAAATGCAATACTTTACAAGAAATACTTTGCTAAAAAATTAAGATTGCCGATGTACCTAATATGCTAAAATGGCAGACATTTATAATTATTTTTTTGCACAAAATAGCACGACGGACTTCAACCTTGCACAGAATTCGCGAATATTTCGCTCAGATTGTTGATTTATCAAAAATAGCTCTGATGATTTCGATACAATTTAAATGGGGCCAATTTCAAAGTATATTCTTTCCAATAAAAAAAGAATTATTGAAATCGGACAACTACGTAAAAAGTTATTAATGGTTATACATAAAGAAAAAAATGTTCGCGTCGAATTGAGTACCTCGTCGGTTTCGTGGGTTAAAAATGGGAACAAGTCTGTTGTGAATATGCCAAACGACCGCTAGGCAAATGTACCATTTGGACTCCAAAGCCCAACTGAGACAGACGCAAGTGAGGTGACAAGCTAAATTCATACGACAAAGCATTAAGCGACCAAAGCAGTGGACTGCACAGTCTGGAAAAAGGGAAGAGAGGATCCACCCAGCAGTGGGACTAGATCAAGCAAAGTCGTGGGATACCCCTCTACTCTCATTTTCGAAGGTTCTGACAGTTTAGGTCGGCTCTAAGTAGGGTTATCTCATAATGAAGGCCGACAGTGTCGACGGGATTAGTCGGGGTTTGATTAATTTTGTGGCTAATGGCCATGTCGGTATAAACAATCGTTTATAATTTGTTTTGTCTATTTTGTATTCTAACTTTCAAAGCCTGTATTAATTGTATGAACGTAGAGTTTTAGTCCACTACAAATGTTGAGTTTTAGACCAGTTTCAACGATTAGTCCGGGTTTGATTACTTATGTGTCTAATGACTGCGGTCTAATCGGTATTATAGACAATCGTTTAAAATTTGTTTTGTCCATTTTATTGTCTAGGTTTTATAGCTTCTATTTGTGTTGGAATTAAGTTTATGGTAACTCTTAATTCTTCTGGTTAAAGAATTTAAATTTCAGGTTAATTCTTTGGTGATATTATAATATTATAAATATCCCTACATACATAATAATATTAAAAAAGTGAATGTATGTTTCTTTGTTACGCTTTCACGCAGCAACGGAGCAATGGACAGACTTGATTTTTGGCTTAGATATAGTTCAAAGGTTGGAGGTGACATGGGCTACTTTTATCCCGAAAAAATATAAGGTTACTGTGGGATAGCATAAAAATCAAAAAGCTCGGGCGAACCCGCGGGCAAAAGCTAGTAATTGTTTAAGTGAAGTAAACTTATTTGTTAATTTGTTAGTAACTCTTTCATGCAGCAACAGAGATACGAATCTTTTAACCGACTGCCAAAAATTAGGAGGTACTATGTTAGTCTGTATACCTATATATATTATTTTTGTGTATAATCATCGATATTTTCGCCAATTGTGAAGCGATTTCAAATATTCTTTATTAATTAAGAAGAGTTATGAAGTAGTCCCATTTAAATTTTATCGAAATTGTCTGAGCCGTTCTTGATAAATCAACATGGACATGGATGAAATAATGTACATGGACGTCACATCGATTCGTGCAAATTATTAGAATTCTGTATACGGTGGAAGTCGGTACTGCGAAGTTTTGCTTAAAATAATTATTGTATGGATATGGTTCATGAAGAGGAAAGTGTCATAGGTTGCTTTTATCAAAAAAAAAATGTTCCTATGGGAAAAATCACTCGAGGAAAGCCGCGGGTATAAACTAGGATATAATTAATTAATGATTGTCCAAATTGTACAGTATGAGGGTTTTTGCGCCAAAGCATAAAAGTCAGAACAAATGAATATCTATGTTTTTAAGACTATCGAGTCAAATAAATAAATATTGATATGATTTTCCTATCCGGTTTGTACCTGTTATAACCCAGATGGTATGATACGCGGAACACTAGTTTATTTTATTGCATTATTTATACTATTCCAAAATGTTGCGTTCCTTTTTCTTTTCTGTTAAAATTTTAATGTCGGTTCTTTTGCTATTCAATTAACTTAAGCCATATGGTCATTAACTGTGAAATTTTATGTATTTTATTCAGTAGCCACAATTATTATCTTAATTAATCGGTAGCAATTTCAAAATTGTGTTATATTTTATGCTATCAGTTTAATTATTTGATAATCTTAGCCATAAAAAATAAGTAAATATATTTTATTATCAATGTGACATTTGAAAAGGAATTCCACATTTTTGAATATTTTTTCAAGCAGCTTTGAATTTAAATTTACTGTTTCAGAATTGGTCGATTTTATTAAAACAAAATGCATATTTTTACCTCAAAGTAGTCTATAAAATAGAGCGAAAGATATAAAAACGTCGAATTAAGTTGTTTTTATCAAATTTATAAAACAAGAAATCGATGTCAATTCAGCAATATATTTTTATTGGGCTTATTGATTTCAAAATATCAAAGTTGCATAAGAGATAATATAAAACAATAAAAATGAGATCAATTTTTATTAATTTCATATCGCCATTTATTTTATTAAGGTAGTTTCTTTTCATTGTTATAGATTTGGTCAAAAATAAATTCGTAGATAATGAAGTTAACTTTACTGTATCTTTTTTATTTATTTAATTATGACAAAATACTAAAAACTGTGTCAAAGTCATAACTCTGAAACAAACATGCTAAATCAAAATTCTCAAATGAATTAGATGTAACTTATATAAATTTTTTATCCTAAGATTAATTAATCTTACGATAAAAAGTTGAATTAGTTAATAAGGTAAAGTAAAAAAACAAAACGAGTAAGAAAATGTTATAATGATATAAAGCATGCAAATAAAAATAAATAATTCTGAAAAACAAAAAAATACTAATAAAAAACGCAATAACTCAGTTACTGCGCTTTGACAACGTACTCCCAAAGACCTCGTATCAAAAAGCCTTTAGATATAAGCTCTGATATATTGGAGGTCTTAAATATATTTTAATACTGAGTTAGGTTTAACTTATTCACTGATTAGCTGTGTTATTCGATAATGCTCTTTAAAAACGACCGATTTATTTTTGGCTTATATCGAAAAATTAAGCTCGACATTCATCGCATCGCAAAGATATTCATTAAAATTTATAATAAGGAACGGGAATTGTTGTTTTCATGATAAAATATTTTTTTTTGCAAAAAATTGCTATTCTCTTCAAATTCAGTAAGTAGCTGACCGACTTCACCCGTGTCACAGATTAATAAATAGTAACCCGTGTACAGAATCATTACATAGTATAAAACAAAGTCGCTTTCCGCTGTCTGTCCCCATGTATGCTTATATCTTTAAAATTACGCAACGGATTTTGATGCAGTTTGTTTTAATAGACAGAGTAATTCAAGAGAAATGTTTATATGTATAATACACCTGTGTGAAGCCGAGGCGCATCGCTAGAACGCAAATAAATATCATGCACGGATCGATGTAACATTTTTCACATTATTGTTGATTAATCAAAAATGGCTTAGCCGATTTCAATAAAATTTAAATGGGACCATTTTCAAAGTATATTCTTTCCAATAAAAAAATAATTATTGAAAAAGTTATGCGTGGTCATACATAAAAAAAAAATATACTCGTCGAATTGTATACCTCCTCCGGTGGTTCATCGGTCAAAAAACAATCGAACAGAAAGATGTCGAGCTTTACATGTAGTATAGGTGCTTAATTCGTATGTATAGGCTTTATGGTTCGCATAGTACCTATGTACTTAATGTTCATAGCCTAACATGATAATTATTGATATAAGGTAGAAATGCCGACTGCCTCGGTGGCTCAATGCTTAGTGGCCCTGACTTCTGGATCAAAGAGGCGTGGGTTCGATCCCTGCCCAGGGCAAGGATTGATTTATGTGACGAGCATAGGTGTTTGCTCTGTGTCTGGTTGCTATTTAGGTACTATTTATTTAAAATATGTATATGTAGCATATCAGTCTCTGGCAGTCATATCACAAGCTTTGCTTAGTTTGGGGTCAGAGACCGCGTGTAAGATGTCCCCTAATATTTATTTTAAGGGATATATAACAACAAGTCTTTATCAATTACTGAAGCAGAGCGATCAAAGTAGAGATATAATGTCTAGTTAATCATAGTGCCAGAGTTTACAAGCTGCCTGAAAAATCTGTCAAACTGTCAAAACGTTGTTGGCGTTGCTGTTAGTATGATGAGGAAATGAAATAAATAAAACAAGGGGTCTTTCGAATCAAATTCTATTAATTTATGACATTCGCCGTTAGATTATCAAAAGATTTAACTGTTCTAAACATCGCTCCACATTGGTGATCGTTCTGAAACTCCTAGTCAAACTACGCTATACGCGCTACAGCTATAAACTAGTAGTTTGTCGAACAATAGACACTGATCGTTCTGAAACACCTAGTCAAACTACGCTATACGCGCTACAGCTATAAACTAGTAGTTTTTCGAAAAATAGAGACCTCGCATCTGTTTAACTGAATCTGACCGATATCATTAATTGACCGACGAACCACCGGAGGAGGTACTCAATTCGACGCGTACATATACAGGGTTATTTCTAATCAATTAGCAACCTTTTGAGGGCTTATTCTGTACATCAAAACTAACAACTTTTGTTCTGCGACTTTTGTCAATACTCAAAAAAAAATTGGTGTTCCAAAAATATTGTCACCCGCGACGAAATGTATGGAACAGCTGATTTTTTTTTTTAGAGTTTTGTCTAAAGTCGCAGAACAAAATTTGTTAGTTTTGATGTACAGAATAAGCCTTTAAAAATCCTGTATACGAGTATATATATTTTTTATGTTAACCACGCATAACTTTAATCATAGTAGTTCAATTTCAATAATTATTTTTTTTATTGGAAAGAGTATACTTCAAAGTTGGTCCCATTTAAAGTTTTTCAAAATCAGCTAAGCCATTTTTGATAAATCAACAATAATGTGAGAAATGCTACATCGAACCGTGCGAAGTATTCGCGATTTCTGTAACACGGGTAAAGTCGGTCATGCTATTTTTTGCAAAAAATAATTATTTATACTCTCAAATGTAGAATTTAGCTACCAAACCACTCCAAAAAATTATGTCGCTAAATACTATCAAAATTGGTTGATAAACAGTGCTACTGCAAATTTCCTCCTTTTAAGTGGAAACCAAAAATCACCGACGACTAAAAAACAGAAATATAATCTATTATATAAAAGGCTTCCCTGAGTGACTGACTGACAGACAGCCTACAGCCCAAACCGCTTAAGATATGAGCTTGAAATTTGGAATATAGATACATTGAACGACGTAATGGAGCACTAACGACGAAAATTTTGAACTTTCGACCTCTATGGGGGTAAAACGGGCCCTTTTCGTTTGTATGTAAGTTTTTATTCCCTGTACCGATTGACTTGAAACTTTGTACACATGCTTTTCAAATAAAATAAAAGTTACGTTTTTTCCTGTTTTTCCGAATTTTCTTCATCTAAGGGGTCAAATAAGGTCCCAAAGTTGGTGAAAAAAGCGTCAATTACATCGAACCAGCTGAACGGTTATGGTTGAAAATTGGTATGAAGGAGGCACACAGCATGTTTTAATACAGGAACTAATAAAATCCAGGAAAATCTGTAAGGTTCCTTAGGGATACGCAAAATTAATTAGTTTAGGCTACAGCCCAAACCGCTGAAGATATGAGCTTGAAATTTGGAATATACGTACATCGTACAACATGATGAAGAACTAAGGATGAAAAACGTACCCAACTCTAACTTACGGGGTAAAACGGGCCCTTTTTGTTTGCATGTAACTTCTTATTCCCTGTACCGATTGACATGAAACTTTGTATACATGCTTTTCAAACAAAATAAAAGTTACGTTTTTTCCTGTTTTTCCGAATTTTCTTCATCTAAGGGGTCAAATAAGGTCCCAAAGTTGGTGAAAAAAGCGTCAATTACATCGAACCAGCTGAACGGTTATGGTTGAAAATTGGTATGAAGGAGGCACACAGCATGTTTTAATACAGGAACTAATAAAATCCAGGAAAATCTATAAGGTTCCTTAGGGATACGCAAAATTAATAAGTTTAGGCTACAGCCCAAACCGCTGAAGATATGAGCTTGAAATTTGGAATATACGTACATCGTACAACATAATGAAGAACTAAGGATGAAAAACGTACCCAACTGTAACTTACGGGGTAAAACGGGCCCTTTTTGTTTGCATGTAACTTCTTATTCCCTGTACCGATTGACATGAAACTTTGTATAGATGCTTTTGAGACTAAATAAAAAATATGGCTCAACCTGTTTTTCTGAATTTTCCTTAAAAAAAATCCTTAGTGGTCAGATACGTCCCAAAACTTCAATGCGCTTTTTTAAATAATGTAGTATCTAGAATAGGATTATGATAATGATAGTTTATCTTTAAATGGGGCAAAATGGGTCCCCAAAAGTTTACGATTTTTTTTTATTTTGTGAGCCAATAGTCTTAAGCTTAGCGCACATATAGATCAATATAGGTATTTTACTATGGGATCAACCCTGATAAGCGAAAATTACCTACATTTTCCATACATTTTGTCGCGGGTCGATGAACTTTTTGTGTTGAACAGCTGATTTTATTCACGTGCTTTTGGGGTTGGTACCATTGTAAAAGTTAATCAAATTATGAGTATAATAGCATCCTAGAACATGCCTGACTAGAATTATGACTTGTGTGCCATTTTTCATTTGCCTGGAAAATTTAATTTCTAATGATTTAATGAAACATGTCGAATACCTGTACCGGCCTTAATTAATAGTGCACTACTGAAAATAGGTACTACGGATAGCACTACGGATAATAGAAACAGGTGGGCCTTAAGATGAACATGGACAAGACGAAAGTCATGTGTAATTCCCATGTTTTACCCACCCCGATTTCTGTTGGAAACTCGGTTCTTGAAGTCGTTGACTCGTACGTCTACCTAGGACAAGTAGTCCAGTTAGGTAGGTGCGACTTCAACAAAGAGGCCAATCGCCGAATTCAACTCGGCATGGCAGCGTTCGGAAAAGTGCGTAGTGTCTTCTCGTCCGATATACCTCAGTGCCTCAAGTCGTTTTCGACCAGTGTGTTGCCAGTGATGACTCATGGCACAGAAATGTGGTCTCTCACTACGGGCCTTATTAGTAAGCTCCAAGTAGCCCAACGAGCTATGGAGAGGGTTATGCTTGGAGTCTCTGCGAGATCGAATCATTAATGAGGAGATCCGTAGAAGAACCAAAGTTACCGACATAGCCCAACGGATTGGCAAGTTAAAATGGCAATGGGCAGGGCACATAGCGCGGAGGGTTGATGACCGTTGGGGTCGAAAAGTTCTCGAGTGGAGACCATGTACCGGCAAGCGCAGCGTAGGACGTCCACCCACAAGGTGGACGGATGACCTCATTAAGACCGCAGGATCGCGCTGGATGCAAGCCGCTTCCAACCGGTCTTATTGGAGACCCATAGGGGAGGCCTATGTCCAGCAATGGACGTCCTGCTGCTGATGGATGACTGAAAATAGGCCTATCCGCGAAGGGTAATTGGGCCATATCCATCACGCCGGCCAAGCATGGGTTGCTGAATTCACATACGACATTGATTTTTACTCATACAATTATTATTATTGGGTCCCTCGGTGGCTCAGTGGTTGACCCTGACTCTTGGGTCAAAAAGGCGTGGGTTCGATTCCCAGGGCTTTATGGATTTATGTGATGTTCATATGTGGTTGCTCTGTGTCTGGGTGTTATTAATGTATTTTTATTTATTTATTTAACACTTTCTTGCACACTATTTGTACAAAAGGAGGACTTAACGCTAAACAGCATTATCTGCCAGTCAACCTACATGTGTATGTAGTATATCAGTCTCTGCCAGCCAAATCACAAACTTTGCTTAGTTTGGGATCAGAGACCGTGTGTGAGATGTCCCCCAATATTTATTTTATATATTTATTTATTATTGAGTTAATTTCAGAAATTCGGCAATTTATCATCCAAAAATTCACGTACTCCGTAATAAGCTTTAGACACAAATAAATTAAATAACCAAATACTGAGACAGTTCAAGTAATACAATAATAGGCTCAGCCATATTAAATATAATAACAGCATAAAAAGTGTTCTCTCTATCGAATGCTTAAAGTGAAAATGAAACAGATATAATTATGATAATTAGCTATTATAATTACGATGGCGCCTTCATAATCGAGCCTAATGCGGGCTTAACCACGAGCTACTATTATTTTAAGTAAGTGCCAAGAAAACTCGGGCCTAAATGTGGGATTTTATCATTTTAAGCAGTTACAAAAATAACGCGGGCCAGACGCAGGCTAACGGCATGCTATTATAATTTTAAGGATTAATTAAGACAACACGGGCCAGACCGCGAACTATTAGATATTATTATAAGCAAATGCCAAGATAACGCGGGTTGAACCGCGGGCTGTTATTTTAATTAAGTAAGTATTAAAACAACGTGGGCCAAACTGTGGGTTATTATCATTGTAAGTACCTAATTATTAACACAACGCGAGCTAAACCGCGGGCTTTTATCATTTTGAGCAAGTACTAAGACAATACGGGCCGGACCATGGGCTATTATCATTGTAAGTAATACGACAATGCTGGCCAAACGGCAAGCTTTTATAATTTTAAGCAAGTACTAAGACATCGCAGTCCATGCTGCGTGCTATAAATAACCATCTTAAGCAAGTACTAACAATACGCGGGCCAAACCGTGACCTATTATCATTATAGGCAAACACTGTTACAATTTTGACCAAACCGTAGGCATTATCCTTGCAAGTAATTTTAAGCAAGTATTAAGACAAAGCGGGCCAAATTGTGGACTATTAGATATTATTATAAGCATGTACAAAGACAACGTAGATCAAACCGCGGGCTATTTTCATTTTAAGTAAGTACCTATGTACTAAGACAACGCGGGCGAAGCTCTGGTTTTAAGCTAGTAGGTAATATAAAGCTCGCGTTCAACCATGTTTCGTGAAAACTCTGTAGAGGAGGAGTATCAACACCCGGAAAGAACAAAGCGAAATTGTCGACTTAAAACTGAGACTCTCACTTCGTTCGATAATTATATTTTAGTAGGTCCCTATATTATAGCATGGATGGATAACAAAACAAAATCCCAAAACACATTAGACAGTACCCAGAATAATCTCCAGTACTGTCTAATATAGATAGCGAAGACATAAATTAAATGAAATGGTGTTTTATCTATGACAAATGGCGTCTCCTTATCGCTTTAAGAAAGGATTCCAAATAAAATCATCGCGCTACTGTGAATGTCTCGGATTTATTGATCGAGATCACATGTTTGATCACCTGTCAGTGGTATCAAATCTTTAAATTACTTACTGAATTTGAAGTAGGTGTCCTGGCTTTCATTGATATAGGTGTAAAATACAGAAAACTTACAATAAGTTACTTACATATCCTACTAATATTATAAACGCGAAAGTTTGTGAGGATGGATGGATGGATGAATGGATGGATGTATGGTTGTTTGTTACTCTTTCACGCAAAAACTACTGAACGGATTGAGATGAAACTTTGCAATAATATAACTTATATATCAAAATATATCAAAATAACACATCCTACTATTATAAACGCGAAAGTTTGTGAGGATGGATGGATGGATGGATGGATGGATGGATGGATGGATGTATGGATGTTTGTTACTCTTTCACGCAAAAACTACTGAACGGATTGAGATGAAACTTTGCAATAATATAGCTTATACATCAGAATAACACATAGGCTATAAATTATAATCATATATTACATATGCGGGCGAAGCCGCGGGTAAAAACTAGTATATTATAATTCACCACGTCGCTTGAAGAAAGCTCTTTTTACAAGTTTTTATTAAACTTGCAAAGGCAATGGACGTATGTATGTTTGTATGTACCTATGTAAGTGCGGGTGGAATTTCGCAAATTTGACCAAAATTTCCGATTGAGCTGAAATTTTGCACGCAGATGACATCTGCAATGTCACGCGATATACATTGTATACCTTTATATCGACTGCCTCGGTGGCTCAGTGGTTAGTGATCCTAACTTCTGTATCAAAGAGGCGTGGGTTCGATCCCCACCCAGGGCTAATATTTATGTGATGAACATAAGTGTTTGCTCTGTGTCTGGGTGTTATTTAGTTACTATCTATATAAGTATGTATTTAAAAATAAGTATATGTAGTATATCAGTCTCTGGCAGCCATATCACAAGCTTTGCTTAGTTTGGGGTCGGAGGCCGTGTGTAAGATGTTCCACTGTTCATCAAGTTGTGTGTATTTTACACTTCATTTGAACTGACTTCCATTGATTTTTTTTATTATATTTTATAGAAATAAATAATTAAGCGATTGCGCGACTATAGTATCGTTGCCTAAGTGCGCTTGTTCACGGCAATTTGTTTCACCGGACAACGGGCCGTTTTTTTCACCGGATTCACGGTGGTGTATGAACGTGTGTTGACGCACCGGATACCTACCCGGCGAGCAATTTTCGCCGGATGCACGTCGGCGCGACGGACACCGGTCCGAAATAACGGTCATACACGGCGATGTTTCCGGTTTTCTTTAAATTAAGTGCCGTCAACGAAGTTATACGTTCTTTTCATCTAAAAATAATTGTAAAATGTATCCTTTGATTATATATCTGTCTGACAGATAGGTATGTACACTAATCAAAGCTGACAGCCAGATTAAACAAGCGCATATAGACGGCACTCCAGAGGACATCAATCCAGTAAATAAAATATATGTGAACAAGGGTATCCGTTTTTTAAAAATCTCTATACTATAAGCATCGACAAAAATGTTTTTTTTTTTCACTTTTCACGTCATACATCGAAAATTACACATTGTTAAAATAATTAAAAACCTGTTTTAGCACATGCTAATGAAGTTCTTTTATATGATACCTTACATGATACAATTTACTCATTTTGAATTTTGAACCCATATTTTGTGAATTTTGAGGCCCTATTTTTTGTGATTTAAATAAAAATTTACAATTTTATATATAATATTTTAATATTATAAACGCGAAAGTTTGTGAGGATGGATGGATGGATGGATGGATGTTTGTTACTCTTTCACGCAAAAACTACTGAACGGATTGAGATGAAACTTTGCGATAATTTAGCTGTCTATAAATTATAATGATATATTGCGTATGCGGGCGAAGCCGCGGGTAAAAACTAGTTTCTATATATGTACTCTGAGACAATAATGCTTCTCGGCAAATTTCATAGTTCTATGTCAACGGGAAGACGTACCCTGTAGGTTTTGATTTTTGTGAGTGTCAAATTATGCGGTTTACGACGTAAACGGCTCTAACTTTTTTAAACGATAACTGAGAAGTGTTTCTTTTATACAACTGCAAGAAACCATGGATATACGTATAAAGTTTAAATTTCAACTATATCTTTACGCGTTCCTGAGATATAGGGTCTTGACATACACACAGATGGACAACAAAGTGATCCTATAAGGGTTCTGTTTTTTCCGTTTGAGGTCCGAAACTCTAAACACGGACATGAACAAGCGCTCTAAGAATTTCACTTCAAAAATCAACAACTGCTCCAATCACAAACTAACAATCACAATTTCGGCGTTAATGCTACGCATATATAGAGTGAGCAGGCGGTAACACGGGGCATCTAGGGGTAGCTAGGGGGTTAATATTATATGAGGAACACAACTCGGCAGTTTGGCCCATCAATTATTAAGTGCGGTGGAGGCGCTCGGCTTTTTACATGTATTGTTCCCGCTGTACTTTATCGCCTATTTTTGTGACTTTTACGTCGGTTTTAGGTTATTTTATGTGGACGTTGTGTTGAATGTAGATTTGGTTGATGTTTTTTAATGCCCTAGGGAAGTTTCGCTTCAATTGTGGTAACATTGGTGTCTGCATCTTTCAGGCTGGCTTATTTTTTTGTGAAGATTTTCAGCGTCAGTTCAGCAATACTTTTGGCTCTGGGCGTAACCTTCTCTTTTTTAGTTTCAGTTTTACCCGTTACGTAGGCATCATCTGGTGGTGAAAACCGTGGTCTAGTGGTTGTAACACTGGCCTGTCTACTGCCAAGTGGGGGTTCACTGACGCGGACTCTGTGAGGTGTGACTGTGGAGAAGTGCAAACAATGAATCACCTTTTGTCCTGCCCCCAGTGTCCAACCACCTGCACACTGGGTGACCTCATGGAAGCCTCCCCTTCTGGGGTGGCAGTGGCTACCTACTGGGCAAAACTTGTATAGTTGGAAACTATTAGAACCATCGACACGACGAAGAAGAAGAAGAAGAAGATTCTTGAGGTCGAGAGTTCAAATCCCGACTCCGTACCAGTTAGTTTCTATGGAACTTATGTACGGAATTTCGCATCACTGGCTTTTCGGTGAAGGAAAACATCGTGAGGCAACCTGCATACATCCGGAGAAGAAATTCGATGGCTTATGTGAATCCACCAACCCGCACTGGGCCAGCGTGGTGGATATGGCCCAAACACCCTTTGTTGTGACCTCCATGTACATTATCGTTGATTTATCAAAAATGCCTTAACCGTTTTCGATAAAATTTAAACGGGACGACCTCAGAAGTATGTCTAGGTATGTCTTCGAACTAAAAAATATTTTTTAAATCAGTTTACAATTGGCTAAAATATCGACGAACATACACAAAAAAATACATACAGGCGAACGTAGTACCTCCTCCTTTGTGGAAGTCGGTAAAAACGGCTAATTTTGACAATCCATCCAGTTCAGTTTCCGCTCATACTACTTAACCTTAACCCGTGGCTTTACCTGCATAATGATTATTATGGTTGCCAGTGACACTCTACGATCATTATATATTTTTCCATGACAACTGAAACTAATACTTACGTCGCTCCGTTGGTGCAACTAATAAACAATAACCCAACAAACAAACTTACAGATTCATAATAGTAGTAAGTAAGTAAGTTCGTATAGGCCGGGTGGCTAGCCCTGGTGTCAGAGTTTTTAGGCCGCCTAGTAGTAGTAATAGTAGTAAGAATTAGCTGAATTGGACTGCCTTTTCTGCTTTACATCGTCTTAACTACCAATTTCTACCCTCATTCACCAAATCCGAATTACCTAACCCCCCAACTATTTACACATTCTAAAAGCAATTGCTATTCCTTACAATCGAGTAGACAAATCGAATCCGATGCCGTCTTCGTTACCAACATGGCGTCTTAACTTCCTTAATAATTTATTTACTTACCCTGTTTCATTTTCTGTGCGTAATTCTTTTCCCTTGTATACCGGAATAGGATATGTATCTTCTTGGTAATGAGCTTTAAGATTACTCACATAAGGTTGAAAGTCTCAAGACTGTCGTTTGCTCTTTAATTCTGTACTTAAATGGGTATTACACTATGCGATACGCAGGGACCTTTTCCCTAAAATAGAGCGGTGTAATGAAAGTTACGTAGTAATTAGGTATTATTTTTTTTGTCACCAAAAATGGCTAAACCGACTTCGATCGCGTTCAGGATCCGAATAGTTCGGACTAATTGATGTATCATCGACGTACATAGTAATTCTCATATTATCGTTGATTTTTCAAAAACGACTCAGCCGATTTCGATACAATTCAAATGGGACCACCTCAGCTAGTCAAGCATGCGACCACGAATAGCCACGAAAAGAACTTATTTCGACGTGTGAAAAAGTGACAGATATACTTTGTCATAATCATAACGCTGTCTCGTTGTAACACTACGAACGAAATATTTTGTGGCGCGCATACTAGCCCGGCAGAAGTATGGTCTATCAAACAAAATGGAATCATTCAAAACGGTTTATAATAAGCGGAGTAGTTGTGTAACGTACCTACATACGTCGAATTGTGAACCTGCTTTTTTGAATTATTTTAAAAATACGAAGAAAAGCCACGCCTATCCGTTTTACAGGACTCTGCAGATTGCGCAGTCTAATAGAACTTTAATAGCAGTTCAAGCGATAATGAAGCTTACTGCTGTAAAGATAAGGTAGTGAATCGTTTGTTTTTGTAAGCGACAGGGACGTATTTAGATAATTGTTGGTTGTAGGTTGTCTCGTCTGAAATTAGGGAACAAATCCGTTTGCTGATTGATAGGGAGGGAGGAAATGCGTGTTTTCTTGTCGTTAATTTTTATTGCACGTCGTTTTTCTTTTTCTGTGAGAAATACTTCATGAATAAACAATGATGTAGGTAGATATATAGGTACCTATTACTAAACCAGGAGACTCATATTATAGATATGTAGATATATCTAAAGCAGGAGAATATTATAAATTAAAAATTATGTACTTAGGTATAATGATTTGCGCTATTTATGTTGTGAATAGCTATGATTACTTGCTTATAATAACTAATTATTAATAACTAGTTTTTACCCGCGGCTTCGCCCGCATACACAATATATCCTTATAATTTATAGCCTATGTGTTATTCTGATATATAAGCTATATTATTGCAAAGTTTCATCTCAATCCGTTCAGTAGTTTTTGCGTGAAAGAGTAACAAACATCCATACATCCATCCATCCTCACAAACTTTCGCGTTTATAATATTAAGTAGGAAAATCTATGCCTATGAAGCAAATCGAAAATAGATGATATTTTGTTTGATTGGCCTTTACTTAAACTTATTTAGTGGTTTGATCACAAGGTTTAAATTTCAGACATAAAAAATATATAGTATTTATTCATGAAAACTTATTGCTAATAAATATTGCACTTATGAAAACATAATACAAGGTAGGTATTAAGGAAACTCATATTTTCAACAGTCGGTGTTCACTGGGGCCCACACTAGGGTATATAGCCTATGTCGTGGGCTCCGGGCTCTTCTACTGATGAAAAGATAAGTGAATTTCAAATAGAATGTTTTTCTGAAAAAAAAAAAGCTTCATATTTAAATTTAAAATAATGCAAATACACATATTGCACCTTATGAAAGACAAAGGCATATTTGTCAAGGCAAGGCTAGGGCAAATACGCCCTTGTCTTACCAAAGTAAAATGTAAATTAGCGAAGTAGTTCTCGAATAAGACCACTAAGACGAGCACCCATAAGGTGGACAGGTGACTTCATTAATACCGTAGGATTACGGTGGCAACCGCAACCAACTAGTCGTAAGTATTGAAACTCTTTAGGGGAGGTCTATGTCCAACAGTGGACTTCCTATAGCTGATGGATGGAAGATAGAGAAACAGTCTTCAAGATGATGAGAATTTCAAATAAGTAGTCTATAGACCTAAGTCTTAATAATAAACAATCTGACTCTACATCAAAAGCAGCCTCCTTACTTTATACAGCCATCAAAACGTACCGTTTTATTAAAAATGACACTTCACCCCCAAGTTTAGAGTTTAGAACCCCATAACAGATTCAGCCGGCATCTATAATGCACGGAGTTTTTACGAGTTGTAACGTCTTGAACTTTTAAAACGTACCTCGGATTTATTTGACTGTTTTGATAACTGCCGTAGTAAAGTATTTTTATGTGTAAGTACTTTTTCTTGTTGGAAATGTTCCTAGTTTTGAGAATTTTGTCTTCTCTCTGATGTGTTTCGTAGAGTAAGAAAGTTTGAGTTTGTTTTTGGAGTCCCGTAGGAAAATAATAAGTGTTACCCGTATAGTTTCAGAATGTTGGCCGTTCTTGCATTCCAATTTTGATTTTGATAAAGCTGTCATTTTTACCGGTTTCCAAAAAGAAGGAGGTATCTACCTACTATGTTCGTCTGTATGTTTTTTTTGTGTATGTTCAATTCGTTCATTGATATTTTCGCCAATTGTGAACTGATTTAAAAATCTTTTTTCTGTTCGAAATAATATACTTTCGAGGTGGTCTAATTTAAATTTTATCAAAATCGGCTAAGCCCTTTTTGAATAATCAACAAAAATGTACATGGATGTCACATCGATTTGTACAAATATTCGAATTCTGTACTCGGTGGAAGTCGGTGTCGCGGTTTTTGCGAGAAATTATTATTATAGTAAATTAGGGACAAATTAAAAAGACATTTGCATATTTATTTGCTGAAAATACATTAAAATCTTTAAAAAAAAAACAAGTGTGGGTCAGGCTCGCACACCGAAGGTTCCGTAAAAATCCAGATAATTTCACAAAATTGGGAAGTTGTTAAAGTCTCTATACTACGAGTAAAAAGACATAGACTTCACCGACAAAAAAGTTTTTTTTTCACTTTTCTCGTCATACATCGAAAATTACACATTCTTAAAATAATTAAAAACCTGTTTTAGTATGTCCTAATGAAGTTCTTTTATATGATACCTTACATGATACGATTTACTCACTTTGAATTTTGAACCCAAATTTTGTGAATTTTGAGGCCCTATTTTTTTGTAATTTAAATAAAAATGTACAATTTTCAGATTTATTTCTATAAGTTCATTCTGAGACAATGCTTCTCGCCAAATTTCATAGTTCTGTGTCAACGGAAAGTACCCTGTAGGTTTTGATTTTTGTGAGTGTCGAAATATGCTGGTTTTTACGACATAAATGGCTCTAACTTTTTTAAACGTTTTTTAAAAGTTTTTCTTTTACACAACTGCAAGAGACTATAGATATACGTATACAGTTTAAATTTCCACTCGATATCTTTACGCGTTCCCGAGATAAAGTGACATACACACAGACGGACAGACGGAACGGACAGACGGACAACAAAGTGATCCTATAAGGGTTACGTTTTTTTCCTTTTGAGGTGCTGAACCCTAAAAAAATATTTTTACTTACATGAACTACAGATCAACGACGATCTAAAATAGGTACATATTGCCAGTTGAAACGTGTTGAACCTTTCAAAAAGTATCCAGAATTTACTTGATTATTTTGATAAATTGCCACAGTTTCTCAAGCGTTTTTATGTGTATCCAAGTACTTTTTCTTGATAAAAATGTTCCTATTTTCGAGACTTGGTTTTCTCTTTTCTGTTCTGTTTTGTAGAGTAAAAAAGTTTTTGGAGTTCCTTAACAAAATAAATAAATATAACTGTTAATAAACAAATAAATATAACAAAACAAAATAAGTGTTAATCGAGTTAAGAGTATCCGTTCTTGCATTCTAATTTCGAGTTTCATAAATTCTCGTTTACATAGAGTGTACCTTAACTAAAAATAAATTTGCATATTTCTTTGCTGAAAATACATTCAAAAACATTTTAACAAAACATTAAATCTGTATTTACATAAACATTCTTTATTATTATATACAACGGGACTCATCCCGACTCGTAGCAGAGAAAGCTGGTGACATTGTCTCGCTGAATCGTAATGCTACTTTTTGGTCAAAGTAGACGCCAGCATTCTGTTCACTTGCCACCTTTACAAGACGCCTAGCCAGATCTTAGCTAATGTAGAGATATATAAAATATCTTGACAGATGGACAAAAACACAATTTTATGGGTTCCGTTTTTCCGGAAACCTAAAAATAACATAAAACTTGGGACAATAGCAAAAATCCTTCCACCGATGACAACAAACCTTATTCTGTACCGAGAAGAAACAGACAGACAAAAGTAATTAATAAAGCAGTCTTAATTACCCAGTAAAGTTAGATGGACCGCACCTTGCAGCCGTGTGCCTTGCAGATGACGAGGAGACTGGAAGTGCCACATTTATATATGACAATATCATCTTTTTCTTTCACACCATTGGCTTTTCGGTGAAGGAAAAACATCGTGAGGCAACCTGCATACGTCCGTAGAAGAAAGTCGATGGGGTATGTGAATCAACCCGCACTAGGCCAGCGTGGTGGATATGGCCCGATTACCCTTAGTGGGTACGCCTACGTCCTGCAGTGGTCTATTAAAAAAAGGCTGGTACAGTACAGTACCATCTTTCTCAGCTATCAAATAATTATTTTTCGTAAAAATCGCAACACCGACCTTCCACAGTGTACAGAGTTCGAATAATTTGTACGAATCGATGTGACGTCCATGTACATTTTTATTGAAATATCAAAAACGGCTCAGCCGATCTCAATAAAATTGAATGGTAATACCCTTTCAGAAGTATGCTCTTTTGAACTAAAAATATTTTTTGAAATCGGTTTACAATTGGCGAATACATCGATGAACATAGACAGAAAAGAAATACATACAGACGAACATAGTAGGTACCTCCTCCTTTTTGAAAGTCGGGGAAAATACCATCTTTCTCAGCTATCAAACCCTAGCCCTGTAGCCCTGAATCTACAAATATTCCAAATCAGGATCACTTTGATAAGGTTCCCTCTAAAGGTGTACAGTAATATAGAGCTGTAATACAATTTGATTATTTGTTTATTCAGTCGATGGACGTCCAGTTGCCAGTATCCGCTCTCCATTCGACAACTTTACAACACCATTGGCCATCCGGTCTACTAACTATGTTGCCTTGTCCATACGGAAATACAATCTAATCCAAAGAAACGCTAGATTGGTCCACATTCACCAAGCTGGACCAGAGCGGGTGGATTCACATACACCATGGAATTTATTCTACGTACGCAGACGAAAAGCCAAGAGTTCAAATGAACACATTGAATTGGGAGTTGGGTCCGAGATTTGAACCTTCAACATCATGATTTTAAAAGTAAATGATTTTTAAAGTAGGTGTTACATCTCTTAGACCAAATTATGACCATGTCGTGGCTCATAAAATTAGGTACAATAGGCTATTTGACTAGTTTTTGGAAATCGTTTTAAATTACTTGTTAGTACATAATAAGCACACTACATGTATATTTCCGAGAGATCTAATGTATTAACAACTAGCGGACCCGGCGAACTTCGTACCGCGAAAGTTAATGAATGTAGGTAGCTAACCTTACAGAGATACCTTCATTAGGATATTTTAAGTTTAATGGCTGTCATCCAAAATGTAGATCTCATTGAGCTATCTCATTTTTGTGAAGATAGCATTGATCAAAAGTTGACATTTGCGGAGATAAACCACTTTTAAGTTCGACAGCTGTCATCCAAAATGTAGATCTGGTTCAGCTATCTCACTTTCGTGAAGATAGCATTGATAAAAAGTTGACAGTTACGGAGATAAACTACTTTTGATTTCAACAGCTGTCATACAAAATGTAGATCTGATTGAGCTATCTCACATTTGTGAAGATAGCATTGATCTAAACTTGACATTTGCGGAGATAAACCACTTTTAAAATCGACAGCTGTCATCCAAAATGTAGATCTGGTTTAGCTATCTCACTTTTGTAAAAACAGTAATGATCTAAAATCGGTAGATACGAAGATAAACTTCTTTTAAGTTCGATAGCTGTCATCCAAAATGTAGATCTGGTTCAGCTATCTCACTTTCGTGAAGATAGCATTGATAAAAAGTTGACAGTTACGGAGATAAACTACTTTTGATTTCAACAGCTGTCATACAAAATGTAGATCTGATTGAGCTATCTCACATTTGTGAAGATAGCATTGATCAAAACTTGACATTTGCGGAGATAAACCACTTTTAAGTTCGATAGCTCTCATCCAAAATGTAGATCAGCCACCCTACCGCCTAAGCAATAGCAATCGTAATAGCAATCGTTTATGACTTCATTTTAAGCATATAGCACCGCCTATGTGACGTTAGCCATCAATTGCTTTGTGCGGATTGCTAAAGCAATCGTTGAATGAACAACTTTGATGGCTAATGCCACATAGGCGGTGCCAAATGACTAAAATGAAGTCATAAACGATTGCTATTGCTTAGGCGGTAGGGGGGCTGGTATAGCTATCTCACTTTCGTAAAGACAGCATTGATCAAAAGTTGACAGTTACGGATATAACCTACTTTTAAGTTAGACAGCTGTCATACAAAATGTAGATCTGGTTGAGCTATCTCACTTTTGTAAAGACAGTAATGGTCTAAAATCGGTAGATACGAAGTAAGTAATAGTAAGTGCGCCACAAAATATTAGCCCCAATTTAATGTGAAACGGTATACAAATATTGTAGCAAACAATCATTTCAAACCCAAGAAACAGTCGATCTCTCTGTGTAATAGGGCCTATTCTGTGCGTTATGGTTATCATCCGCAGCTTTCTTTATCCCACTGCTGGGTATAGGCCTCTCTCTTTCTGTGACATCTACCTCGGCTTTTTGCCGATCGTGACCAGGCTCGACCGGTGGTATTGAGGATATCGTCGAGATAGTCGACCCACCTTGCTGCCGCGCCGCACACAGCTGAGCGCTCTCACCTATTCAAGTACCCTAGTTGACCAGCTCGGTCACCACCGTCTTTCTTGCTCAAGAAGCGCTGTTCGAATTGGTTGCCACGCCAGTGTGAACGATGTCATACGCAGGGCTTTTGCGACCGCCAATATAGCAGTCGTACTCGAACCGAATGGGTCTGCGCTTGGTGATGGCAAAAGGCCTGACGGTATGAAGCTGGTCCCATGGAAGTGTAGACGGCCCTTAGTATGAGACGCGACTTGCGTCGATACTTTGGTGCCGTCACATCTTTCTGAGACTCAGAGAAGGGTTGGAGCGTTGGCCGATTCGGAGCAGCACAAACGGCGCAAATATGCTAACCTCGGCAGTGGTTACATATTTGAGCCGTTTGAAATTGAGACATTGTGCCCGTGGTGGTCGGTCTTGTTTTTAAAAGTCTTTCTGAGCTATTGATGTACCCGACGTGTGACCAAAATGCTGGTGTTTATTTGACTAACGTATAAGCATTGCCAATCAGCGTGGCAATGCTGCCAGCATGCTGGGCACGCTCCTAACTGGCAGTGGGCTTGAGTATTTGGATTATCTTTAGACCTTCAAGGGTCTGTGGATGATCCAATTACTTGTTATGTAGTAGTAGTTTATGAAATTTTACATTATAAGTCTTGTATTTAGTGGTAGTTAATAAAGGCACTTGCTCTATAAAAAATGTCAAGTACCCTTGCACCTTGCCACTGTCCAAACCTAACCTGACCTACCTACCTAAGGTATTATGATACCTTATAGTTATAAATTCTTCTATTGATTAAGATAGGGTTAGAGTGTACGGGTTCCCGCCTGGTCGTGGCGGGGGAACTTAGTAGCCGAGGCTTATGGGCGGCGCGGGAATCCTAGATAGAGCCAATTCTCTGGGTTTCTTTTGAGACAGCTGAGAAGGCGGCGCTCGAGGTCTCCCGATTTTTTGGGTCTTTTTCCCCTTGGCAGCTTAGAAGTTTGCACTCGTGGTTGGGCCGTTTTCTGGGCTTTTTAACTATAGCAGCTGAGGGGCTGGCCGGTAAGTTGCGTGCCTCATGAGGAGTGCCGCAACTGAGGCGGGCTCCACTTTTGTCACTGTTGAATCCTAACCAAACCATCATAAATGTATGTTCGTGTCAAGCTCACAGTTCACAGTCAAGGTTAATAACCTTAGAGTCAAGATACTTATACTCATGCCATACTACTCCTAAAAATCAAGTCGATCCGTTTCTTCGTATATTAGTATGGATTCTGTACCATAAAGGTAGAATAAAGAAACATGTTTAACCTCTAACGTTGGTATATTTAAAAATATTTCTAATGTCAGACAAAATGACGGCCCAGTATTAAACGTCATTGTAATATGTATAGCATGGCATAGGGAAAAACCATTTAGTCCAATTTTAATGTCAGTTGTCATTGTCAATCCATACTATATTTCCTTCTCGAGGAGCTATAATGGTGAAAAGACAATTTGTCTCGTTGCTATGCTAAGCGTGACATTCATAAAAAGTCTGCAGTCAATGTATGTCACCTGTCATCTTATTACGTTTCGTCAATCCATATCAGGCCCAATTATGAACCCACCATCGTAAATTTAATAGGAATGTAAAAAGTGTTCTCTCTATCGAATGCCTAAAGTGAAAAAGAAACAGAAATATTCTAATTAGCTGTTATAATTACGACGGTGCCTTCAAAATTGGGCCCATTAGCGTCGTTGTGATAGGTGACAGTTTCGCTAACGTTTTTTTAAGGGAAAAGATCAATGATGTTTAATGTCTAGATAAGCAGACTCAAACAACTGCGTTGCTAGGCATGGCGACACATTAACCGCCCGAATATCGTTGGTAGGTAATCAAAGAATCATATCTCTATCCCTGTTACACTAGTTGCTAAAGTACGGTAAGACGTTGAAAATGACAGAAATAGCAATATTTTTAAATTTAGTCGGACAATGCCTACTTAGGGTGCCAGTTCATTAGATTGTAATTTCCCCAAAATGTTACGATATCTTCTCAATGTCAGTGATACAAACCGATATTTTTAATAATTAACATTTTAGTAATAACATTATGAATTTGAGTCATTAATCAAAATCAAATATAATATGATGTAATTATGAATAAAGTTATAATACAAATAATATTTTATTCATTTATCCGACCAATATTTATTCGTTCTTGATAATTAAAATAATTATCGCCAAAATAATACTTAATTATCAAAAACGTGTCATATTGTAGGACAGGATATTCCATAAGAAAATTCGAAAGCATTGCAAGAAGAATCTACAATATATTGTTTTGAAAATTGCAGTGATGTTTTTTTTATTCTGGAACCGTTGGAGTAAACAATTATAATAAACAATAATAAATATAACAGACTAACAGCTAGCATAGCCACACCGCCACACTGCCACCCGCGCCCGAGTTCGTAAGCTCTTACCACTAGTTACCACGCACCCCGCACGGCCCGCGTGCAGTCTGTGTCACTCATACGTACCTATACCACGCAGCGCTTTTTCAGTATCTCTGTATCACGTAAAACTTCTTTGAAAATTGTAGCCTAATATGTTATACTATACCTGTACTTCAATCTCCGGACATAGATACCTGTTGCCGTCGAGCTATTTGATTAAACTAATAATTACAAAACGTAACCTATTTAAGCCTGATTCTGCTGCTTGATTCATAACTATCAATAATTATAAAAATAGTAATGATTATTAGTATTATTTAAAATCGCTGTAGACGTTAATGCCGCCCATTAATCTAGGTACCGGATTTGTTATTATCTTTGTACTCTTGTATTTTTAGTATTTATTGAAGTTATATTGTAATCTATTGTAATTTTACTATTTCACTATTTACTATTATTATCCAGTCAGTTTCTTTTCGTAATATTCTAATGGCTTTTATCCATTATTTATCGTTATCTTTACGTATTTTGTCTGCGGATATCCTATAGTATCAAAAAAGTAATTATCGATTAGTCGAAATCTCCCATAATTATGGGGAAACAAAATTATGTTTCACCTGGCATCACTAACTGTAAAATTATTTACTTTTAAAATCATGATATTTTATGTGATAGTTTCAATTAATACGAATAGTGTGAACCGTATTTACTTGTGGAAATAAATTCCAGAAGCTTTATGAAGAAATTGAGAACGGGATTAAAAGGTTTTGACTACACATTTCCCCATTTTTAATTTTTTAAATAAAATTTTGACGTCTGATATATTCAACCCTTTTGTTTAATCGCGACTAAGGCCGGTCGGCGCGCTTCGCCGGCGTACGCCGGCAGTTGGCTGACGTCGTCATAGACAACAATCTTCAGTTCTCGTGTATTATACTTCAATGGAAAAGATGATATGAAAAAGATAAGATGAATAACTTTTAAAAAATAAATAAAAAGGAACGGGATAAAAAGTATCCTATGTCCTTCTCCTGGCTTTAAACTACCTCCCTGCCAATTTTCAGCTATATCGGTTCAGCTGTTCTTGAGTTATAAGTGGAGTAACTAACACGACTTTCTTTTATAAATAAGAAAAGATGAAAATGAAATGTCAAAGAATAGATATTCAAGATCCCGCCAAAACGACATTCTGTAATGGCGCTGGTTCGTGACATCACACACAAATAAATAACGTTATTAATACTAGTAAATAGCTAGTTCACATCTAAAAATTGACAAAAAATACTTTAAAAGTAACTTACAGATCCAATAATGTCACTCCGAAAACAGAAAACACAAATTACACAAGCAATCAGTATTATATTATATTACACAAGCCAATGATGTTTAAGCAGTCAATCGAGAAATTCTTGTTTACTAGCATGTAACGTCACCAAAGTTGCCGCGTCTTCTTAGACCGTTCACGTCACAGATAAAATATCAAAAAAATATCGTATTTAATTTCGTGCGATTTGCGAAAATTAGACGTATTTTAGTTTAAATAAAGTGAAATATGTCTTTTTCAGGGTATTATCTGTATGGATAACCACAATCAATAGTATATTTTTGATGTAGTCAAATAGCCTATTCTATCGCTTGCAATCCTTAACACTTCTCTTATTTATTCTTATAAATACACGAATTATTTATAAGAATTTCCAAAAGCCAAATGTGTTAAGGATTGCAAGCAATAGAATTGTATTAGGTAAATAAATAATAAATAGGTACAACACTTTAACACTCATAAATACAAGCCTAACTTTATATTTTGTAGCAAAATGCACACAAAACGTATTAGAGTAAATACAGGGTTATTGGTAATCAATCAACATCCTTCTAGGGGCTTATTCAGTACATCAAAATCAAAACTAACAACTTTTGTCCAACGACCTTTATCATTTTTAGTACATTTTATATTTTTTAACATTGACATCAATAGTTTATGTTATCAGTTTTGGATTATATTTTCACTATAGCTTATATTATTTTTGCCAGACTGCTAAAATTTGTATAATTATGATTTTCTTTTGATTGTAAATTTGACGTACCTAATGTAACACACGTAGTTATAAGGTCAATAAAGTATTCTATTATATTCTATTCTATTCAAATCTCAAAAAAAAAACTGTTCCAAAATATCTTTCACCCTCGACAAAATGTATGGAACATTTTTTTTGTTCTGACAAAAGTCGCAGTTGTTAGTTTTGATGTACAAAATGAGTAAAACAAGAAAACAACGAGAGAAAATACAATTAGCATCCTCCCTAAGTAACCCTATTTGTACTGTACTGTATCAGCCTTTTAATAGTCCACTGCAGGACGTAGGGCAAGGCACGAAGGGTGATTGGGCCAAATCCACCACGCTGGCCCAGTGCGGGTTGGTTCGCAATCGCCATCGAATTTCTTCTATGGAAGTATGCAGGTTGCCTCACGATGTTTTCCTTCACCGAAAACCCAGTGGTGTGAAATTCCGTACATAAATTCCAAAGAACTTAACCCTATTTACCTATCCATTAAATATTAAGTAGGTACGATAGGTATCTTAAATTAGTATCTTAAATTCAAATAATTAGGTACTAAGCATTTAAAGCTTAACATTTTGTTAAGGTTTAGTTACGTTACAAAGTTAGTAACTAGGTATGCTGCTAGACCCACGGGTCGTATCGCTTCCAGTAACCGCCATCCCGGTGAGCAAGTTATAAAATAATAAGCCCGAAATTACTAATTGCCTCCCGCGTTTGGCTTATTTAAGGAAAGTTTAATTGTACTTCACTTTATCCAATTATGAAGACTCGGCTTAGCTCGGGAATGAGCGGCGATGAGCTAGTGATGGGGTAGGGTGAGAGAAATTTTATCGATTTGATATGTATTTATCGATATCGATAGAAAGTTCTCTACAAATCTACGTGATTCAGACTTAACGATTTCATCAATTTCGTTAGCACATTTTTCAATATCATTGAATGATTTATTCGCGCAAAAAACTACATAACTATAATCGTCACTACCATAGATGATCAGTGCTATTTTCGTTTTGTGTCATTCTTTAATAATACTCGTATATTTTATTATCCGAAGTGTTAAGTAGCTTGCGAGCTTTTGACGTTATAAATTGGACTCCGTTACGGCAACAAACAAGTATATGAACAATATAACATACTGTTTCGATCTTATTCAGGCACTTATACTTCTTTGGAAATCACAGCATTATTATGAGGTTTTTCCAAGAAAATTTAGGGTATTATAGTTTTACCTCATCACAGAACAACCGGAGTTGAAATCCAAAACCAAAATATTTATATTCTTGATGGTTTGTTTTCTAACCACACTGAAATTAACTACGTCGATAATTCATCGAAATTTTGTCGATAAATAATTATCGATATTCAAAACGTCACCGGCACATCCCTAGTCGTACATTAACCGTTCTAATAAAGTTCTTCCAACGTTATAATAGACTTAACGCTTTGTTCCATCATTCATTATCCTCACACACTCAACCAGTCTAACAAGAACCCTCTAACAACCCTTCGTCTTGGGGATCGTCCATTGATCACGTGATGGAATAAGCATTTTTTTTTAACTCCCTTCCTTCTCCCTGGTAATATCTGGTGAGGTCTTAGACTACCCGCTCTCACTTCCCAATAGTATTTTTAATTTCAATACATATCTTTAATAAGTACAGGTTGTGTACGCCTCTGACGTTTGGCTTAGATTTTTCTCCAGCTCGTGTCAGTTACTCGCTCCACAAGAGCGAGCGGGAGGGAAAGTGAAGCCGAACGAACGAATGCGTACACAATACGGCTGCTGATCGCGACGCGTGGGGACATCGTTGTCTGGCAACGGTTATACAATATATAAATAAATAAATAAAATTATTTAAAAATAATGCGTTTAATAAATAATAAATTCACGTTATAATTATCTCATCATATAAAATATTCTTTGGAATATTTTGTGATTTTTCCACGCCCCCTTCACCCTTTACATAAGATAAAGGGCTTTTATAACCTTTTAATCCATACCCCTTCCCCCCTTCCGAGCCTAACGTTATTAATGGACGACCCCCTTAAGGGGAGGGGCCTAACTTAATTGGTTATGCTGAGTACTCTAAAGGGGTGGTCATATTTCAGTCCAAACTTTGAATTCGAATTTACTTTATACGTCTGTGTCGGTTCTAATGAAACGTGAATTATGAAAGTTTCTTCGCTTGGCTTCTTCTAATTAGCTTATTTAATTGATATGGGATTTATTTGAAAGATTTTGAAACAGGATGAATAACCATAGGCAGAATCAAACTTCTAGGCGGCTACAAGCTGCGGATAAGCCAATCCGTGCGCAGTTATTGAGCTTCAATCAGGATTGGGTTTATTATTTATTAAGTAGAAAAAAACCAGCATTACAAGAATAATAGTAGATTACTTACCGCCCTAGGGCTTTTCTAGTTACATTATTACCCTAGAGCGCTAATTAGTCACCTACAAGCCCTATTTGGAGGTAATAAGAACCTAATTACCGAACATGAGAGATGTAATAGTAGATTACTTACCGCCCTAGGGCATTTCTAGCTACATTATTACCCTAATTAGTCACCTACAAGCCCCATTTGGAGGTAATAAAAACCTAATTACCGAACATGAGAGATGTAATAGTAGATTACTTACCGCCCTAGGGCTTTTCTAACTACATTATTACCCTAGAGCGCTAATTAGTCACCTACAAGCCCCATTTGGAGATAATAAGAACCTACTTACCGAACATAAGAGATGTAAATTATCTTAAAGACAAGATGTTTGTACTAAAACGTCGTTGAAACTTGGTCCAAAGCGTTCTCATAACATTTGATCCCCGAGTCAAGCGCTCGGTAAAGGAAAACTTGGCCACAGATGGTTCTCTGCATATTGTATGACGGACTGGTCGGTCGACTGGTCGGACATTTGGTCGGACGACTGGTCGGACATCTGGTCGGACGTCAATATTGGCGTAGGTTTTTATTTTACACTCTTTGGCTGATGATAGATATTAAAGTGCCGACAGTAGTCTATTCTTATGAGCCTCTGGAGCAAAGTATTTGTACTTTTTAGTAGATCTTGTTATATTTTCATGGAACTGGTTTACATTGACGCATACGTTTTAATTTCCTTTAAGAAATCCACGTTAGAGTCGTTAGATCATCAAAATATAACAAGTTATCTTAATATTACCAATTTTAATTCATTTTACCGTCTTCCAAAAAGGAGGAGACGTGCTATGTTCGTCTGTAGGTATGTATTTTTTTGTGTAGATATGTTCATCAATATTGTTGCCATTTGTGAACCGATTAAAAAAAGTCTTTTTTAGTTCAAGAGTATACTCCCGAAGTAATCCCATTTAAATTTTATCGAAGTCGCTTCAGCCGTTTTTGATAAATCAACAGTAATGTACATCGATTCGTGCAAACTATTCGAATTCTGTACACAGTGGAAGTCGGTGTTGCAATAGTCGAAAAATACTAATTATTATTCAGAAATAAATCGATAGAATAATAAGATAACGAGCTTTATCTTCCTAATATTAAGTGCTGCTAGTCCAGCATGCGACCACGAAAAGCCACGAAATGAACTTATTTCGACATGTGACAAAGTGACAGATATACAGTAGGGTGTCCCTTATATGGCAAAAAAAAATTTTTTTTAGAATTTCGAAACGCATACCCTCTAATTTTTTTATAAATGCTAAAATGTACTTAAATATGAAATTTCATATTTGTAGCATGATTGCAACCCGTGCCGACCGAGCTCTAAAGTTTAATAAAAAATGGGGTTTTGGCCTGACATTTTGGTTTGATCCAAAACTAGTTAAAATGCAACAATTAAAGTAAATATGAGTAAGAATAAAATAAGATCAACATAAACTTTTATTTAAATACAATTATAATAATAATTAATTAGGGTAACTTCCCCTAATGTAGTTTTTTTACAGTCTGGATACAGATTTCTATGTTCCTGAATACAACGCAAATTGGCAAGCGTTCTTCTTTTGGACTTCTTCCAATCCAGGTAATAGTTTTCCATCCCAATGGACTGTGACTACGTCAGGCAAATTATTCTGGAAGTCTAGTTTTTATTGCTTCTGCCCTGGATTTTCTCGCCTGAGTACGAATTCGCTGAATCGAAGATGTGTTAATAGGAAAATCATCGCTGTTCAGACCAAGGGCTTCCGCATGGAGAATGTAAACTGAGTCTCTTATGCTTAATTAGCATCAATCTAAAGCTGCTACCAGTTTAGGAGTTATGAAACTTTTCGTGCCTCTTTTAGAACTTTTTTCAGGGCAAGGAAACTGAGTACTAAGTTCAGAGTCCGAAATCTGTTCCTCATCCGAATTCTCCAGACATTCCAAGCTAACCATTGAAGAAGTAGATGCAACAGCCAATAACTCTCTTTGTTTTACCTTTCTTTCCTCTTCTTCCAATCGTCTTTGCCTAACTCGTTCTTCTTTCTCCGCCAATTTTTTGTCAATTCCACCTAAGCATCCCGGTCGACCTGCCTCTTTCTGTTTCCTTAAAAAATCTTTGTCTTCCTTTATCTTCATTCTGTCGAAGGCATCAGCATGTGCAATATCAAATAAGTTTTCAAGGTCTTTTACAAAATTATTTTCACGGTTCTTGAACGTCACCTGAGTTCTCTTACAGTTTTTTTGCAGCTCCCTCCAAACATGATATAAATCAACAAGTTTCTTCACGCAGTTAGGAAATGCCTTCGTAGGAATTCTGGCCTTTTCCCAAAATATAATGCACTCTCTTATAACAACATTCGCACTTTCCCTAACAGCCAGCTTGACTTCACGTATATTGTAAAATAAAACGGTGAGAACTTGTCGATTAGATGGTAAATTTGCACCATTTATCTGGTGGCTTAGCAGTCCGATAAGGTAAATATTTTGTTTATCACTTTGTAATTCCACAGACATCTTCACACAATAAACAACAACACACTAATAATGTTAGAAATCACGTATGAAATGACAATTGAAACTCGCAGTATCAGGTCGCAGCGCTGCACCCGCGCAACTTGTATGGACAAGTTAAAAACTCAAGTCGGCACGGGTTATCGTTTGTAAATCGGGTTAATATTTATTTCTGTACTATATTAGGTCAATACAAAAGTTTTTAGAAGGTATGCGTAAAAATATATTGACATTGAAATTTAAGGGACACCCTAATATACAGGGTTACAGACTAAGTCGACCTATTCCCGTTAAGTGTGTGTAGTTTACTACGTTTCTGACTGATTTGACTATGAAACGAATGAGGGTATGGTACCCTAAATCTCACAGTTTTCGAGATATTTGAATTCAAATAAGTACTTTTTATAAAAGGCTAATTTTACGGACAATATTGGGTAGTGAGGTCATAAATCATTATTTTACATGTAAAAATCAAAATAAAAATACGACTTACACGTTTCAAAATACTACTGATAGCCGATAATTGGGAATTTTATAAATACCATTTTCAAATATCTGTTTTTTTTTTAAATTTAGGATAGAGTATTTTATAGTCAAATTAGTCAGAAACGAAGTAAACTACACACCTTTAACGTAAATAGGTCGACTTACTCTGTAACCCTGTATACTTTGCCATAACTCTGTGTCATTCTGACACTACGGACGAAATAATTCTCGGCGCGCATACTAGCCCGGCTGGATACCAACTAATAAGTCCTGGTAGCATGAAAAATAAATTTTCCAAGATTTTTAGGGTTCCGTACCTCAAAAGGAAAAAACGGAACCCTTATAGGATCACTTTGTTGTCCGTCTGTCCGTCTGTGTGTATGTCAAGACTCTTTATCTCGGGAACGCGTAAATATATCGAGTTGAAATTTAAACTGTATACGTATATCTATAATTTCTTACCGTTGTGTAAAGGAAAAACTTCTCAGATATCATATAAAGAAGTTAGAGCCGTTTATGTCGTAAAAAACCGCATATTTCGACACTCACAAAAATCAAAGCCTACAGGGTACTTCCCGTAGACATAGAACTATGAAATTTTGCGAAAAGCATTATCTCAGAGAACACATATAGGAATAAATCTGAAAACTGAACATTTTTATTTAAATCACAAAAAAATAGGGCTTCAAAATTCACAAAATATGGGTAAAATTCAAAGTGCGTAAATCGTATCATGTAAGGTATCATATAAAAGAGCTTCATTAGCACATGCTAAAACAGGTTTTTAACTATTTTAACAATTTTCGGTGAATGACGAGATATGTAAAAAAAAAACTTTTGTCGATGATGATGATGAGTATAGAGATTTTAACAACGTACTTTCCAATTTTATGAAATTTTCTGGATTTGTACGGAACCCTCGGTGTGCGAGCCTGACTTGCACTTGTCCGGTTTTTTTGATTACGTACCAATCAGGCACTTAAGGAGCATGAAATAGAAAAACCTCAGTTCAGTTAAGGTTAGATCAAAAAGATGTAACAAATAGTCCAAGAACCTTGAGCAATAAACGAAGTCCTGCCACCGCAGCAACCGCGACTGACAATGAGACGAGTTGGCCAACCAGTCGACACCCGTTATTTTACTAACCGCTTGTTTGACCTAGAATTAAATTAACTGGAAGGTGCACGAACTTATTTTTTTTTTATTCTACCTGTCTTAATCCGGAAACACTATCGGACGCGACTTAGCAATGTGCACAGTCTTAAAACATCCGGTATACCAGATCGCACTCGGACGTCCAAACGCTCAAGGTCGTTCGAAGGTGACGTCCGTGACTTATGTCCGATAGTGTGCACGGCTCAGTGTACTTTCATAGTCTAGGTCGCGGCTGTCAGTCGCGACCGTAAGCCGCGTCCGATAGTATGTTTCCGGCTTAAAAGTGCAATAAATATTACTATAAAGATAATAAACAACACTTGATTCCATCCGCCCTTTTTACAGACTTCCAAAAAGGAGGAGGTACTATGTTCTTCTGTATGTTTTTATTGCCTATGTTCCTCAATATTTTCGCCAATAGTTTCGCCTTTTTTAGTTTGAAAGAGTGTATTGGTACTTCCGAGGATATTTTTTTTTCGCAAAAAATCGCAACACCTATTTCCATTCGAATTATTTGCACGAATCGATGTTACATCGACATGTGAAGTTAAATTATAAATGAATATTGCATTTCGATGCAATAATATGGTACCATGGAGCTGAACTGATAATGGAGTCGGAAGGTGGTCATAGGAATCCTGTACAAAACAAGATAGACCCATCGTGTTTGGGCTCGTTTTACTTGTCTTGGCTAGCTCTCTGCTGCGACATAATATCCGGAATCTCAAAAGCTTGTGTGTTAAAAAGATTTATATTTTTTAACATTTTATTCGGATGCCAGTGACACCTCAGAAAAGAGCGCTTCCAGCATCTCTATGTCGCCTGCTAATAGCTAAGTACAAAGATATTGCTCCTAAAACTTAACTCCACCGGTGCCCCCCAGACTTTACTTAAAAGGGGTGAATACACTTTGGGCTAAACGATGCTTGCCTCTTAAATATTCATTCGCTGAAACTTTCGGCTCTGTGGAGACGAGGAAATCATAGAAAATACATAATAATTAATGAGGCTTATCCACAATATTTTTTTCAACACACTTGCTCATAAAATGACTCTAATTTCACCGCAATTAGGCACATAATTACACCTGTAATTAAACTGTGACTTTTTCATTGCTATTATCTTGGCTATTATTCACAAGTTTGCTATAGAGTTTATTTTTTATTTTATTGGTTGAGTTGCTTTGTTCCTAAAAAAGTTTCGATACAAAAAAGATCGTGTTTAATAGTAGGTACAAATAAATTAATGTACCTATGAAACTTCATTATTTTAGTCTCTGGTCGATTGCCATTGCGCGCGCATAGGAAAACTGATTATTTTTTTTCCGCCATTAAGAAACATTTTTCACAACTCGTTTTCACTCTCAGAGCAAATAAAAAAATCAGGAGGGAACGTCTAAGCTTGGGATTCTTTAGTGGAATCTTGAACGTAGCGAGGGATTCAAAGTACGTCGCCCGAGGCAAAAATATATTTTGCGTCCGAGTGGTACACTCTACTTTTCATCACCTCTATGAGAAAATTAAAGGCGCCTCATATTTTATTGTAATATTATTATTAATTTAATAAAACGTAGAGTAACAACTAAATGGTATCTGATAATAAAACAAATTATAACTTATATTTACATTCTATTCATTAATTTTGTTGGCGCTGAACATTAACGTTACAAATACTTCCAAATTCAAAAAGTGCGCAGCAAAGATCATTCCGTTGCACTTATTTGTTCCAAATTCAAGAAGTACGCGGCAAAGATGATTCCAGCGCACTTATAAAGTTTCATAGAGAAAACACCACCTTTGGGCGCACTTAAAGGCGAACCAAGTAGTACTTTTCGAATAGATGTGATGAAAAATTAATTTGACTATGCAAAGCAAAGCCTAAAATCTACGTTACAGGAAGTACTTTCAATTGAATGATTGTAAACAGTTTACACAGTACATAATAACGGGTATTTCTTTTGTGAGTTTATTCGTAAACACGTGTGAATTTCTGATGTAGTGGCTTCGAAACATTTCAATTTTCGCATATTCATTGTGCTTTTGCACTAAAATAAGATCTTGGCGAGACTTTAAGACAAATTATTGTTGGTATAATTATATACAAGGTAGGTATATAATTATATCAACAATAATTTGTCTGTTTGTTGTAATCACTGAAATTTATCAAAACAACGAATGAAAATATGAACCTTACCTAGTAGGTTTTTTTGTTTTTAGGGTTCCGTACCTCAAAAGGAAAAAACGGAACCCTTATAGGATCACTTTGTTGTCCGTCTGTCCGTCTGTGTGTATGTCAAGACTCTTTATCTCGGGGACGCGTAAAGATATCGAGTTGAAATTTAAATGTATACGTATATCTATGATCTCTTACAGTTGTGTAAAGAAAAAACTTCTCAGTTATCATATAAAGAAGTTAGAGCCGGTTATGTTCTAAAAAACCGCATATTTAGACACTCACAAAAATCAAAACCTACAGGGTACTTCCCGTTGACATAGAACTATGAAATTTGGTGACAAGCATTGTCTCAGAGTACACGTACAGGAATAAATCTGAAAACTGTACATTTTTATTTAAATCACAAAAAAATAGAGCTTCAAAATTCACAAAATATGGGTTTAAAATTCAAAGTGCGTAAATCGTATCATGTAAGGTATCATATAAAAGAGCTTCATTAGTAATATCTAAAACAAGTTTTTAATTATTTTAACAATTTTGACGAGAACAGTAAACAAAAACTTTTGTCGATGATGATGATGATGATGAGTATAGAGACTTTAACAACGTACTTCCCAATTTATTGAAATTTTCTGGATTTGTACGGAACCCTCGGTGTGCGAGCCTGACTTGCACTTGTCTGGTTTTTTAGTTGTTTTATTGCTTATCGTGATGTTTTCGATTAATAAACATACTCTAAAATAAGTCATATAGTCCGAATCATATTATAAAGCTTGCAGCTAACTTCACATCCGTCAACTTGTATGATTCGCCTATATCTCAGTCGAGATGGATCTAGAAAACATCGGAATAAGCCGGATTTTAACGGTTCAGTAGCGCTCGTAGCGTAGTTTGATTAGGTGATTGTCAGCGATCACCGAAATTAAGCAACGTTCCGCACGGTCAGTATTTGGATGGGTGACCGCAGGTGGCATTTTCCAACTGAGCGCGTGGCTCGGATGACACGTTAAATTGTAGGTCCCGGTTGTTTTAACCGTTTAGCCATGTCAGAGGCCTTCAGGCGGCCTAAAAACTCTGACACCAGGGCTAGCCACCCGGCCTATACGAACTTACTTACTTACGGTTTGGTAACTTATCTATTATGCAAATGTGAACTTAACAAGGTAAACGTTTAAAATAAAATAAACTTAAATTAAGAACTTAATTACCATCATAACAATTTTATTCATATCAAATAAACTATAGATTAGTTATCGACTGATAAAAATACAAAAGTCGTATGTTGGCCTCGCTTCATACTTACTTAAATGTTAAGGTATTCATTACCATATTCATTGTGAGCTCCTATTACATATTTATTTTATTAAGAGCTGTTAAATCAAATAGAGACAAAAATTAAGAATAGAATAGATTGTTATATCTCAAAAAAATATAAAAAAGATATTATAAAATAGTTTTAAGAGCCCGAATTATGTGAGCCAGTTTAATATAAGAAAAATCAACACATACTTTAATACATTTACCTAACAATTTCAGCTAGTTTATACCTCGTTTTTCATCCTTAACTTTGTTCATTTTAAAAGGTATTCTTTATAAAGCAAACTTATAAGCTTAAAGTACAAATAAATATTTTTATAGGTACCTAGAAAAAGTAAATGGCATTTAATACATTTTTTGTTCTAAGAATAATAAGGATTACGTGTAATTGAAAAAAAAATCCCTACCTAGCTGCTATTCTGACTAATACTCGTAGCTACCCACGACAATAGTAGTAGGTTAAGCAATTACTTAATACCACCTTAACACATAATTCCACGATTGTCTTTGAAACTAGTTCAGACATTTTTTTTTATTTAAACTTATTGTAACAAGCATGCTTGTCCTTATTAAATGGTTTAGAAACAAATTTTATAATATTTAGACATTTTTGTAAATACCGCTATTCTAAATTAAATTAAATTGGTTATGTATAAGTAGTACCTACTCGTTTAGATTTTATTTGTCTTGTGTTTGAGACTCACGATTTCAAATCTGTTATTGCTGGAAAAATGCAAATAGGGGGGAGGGCGCTGTAGGCTGAAACACGGCCTTCAGCCTAGTTCGGCAACAAAAACCTATTTATAATTTTGTGTTTAATTATTCTAGCTTAGTTAAGATATGTATTATTATAACATTGTTTTTGAACGAATAAAAATGTATTATTATTATTATAAATGTCATCGTCATATTTATACATTTGTGGGACAGATTCATTTTTTTTTTGACCGACGAACCACCGGCGGAGGTATACAATTCGACGCGTATATATATTTTTTTTATGTATAACCACGCATAACTTTTTTCGTAGTAGTCCGATTTCAATAATTCTTTTTTTATTGGAAAGAATATACTTTGAAATTGGTTCCATTTCAATTTTATCGAAATTGGCTAAGCCATTTTTGATAAATCAACAATAATGTGAAAAATGTTACATTGATCCGTGCATAATATTTGCGTTCTAGCGATGTGCCCTGGCTTCGCACAGGTGTATTATACATATAAACATTTCTCTTGAATTACTCTATCTATTAAAATAAACTGCATCAAAATCCGTTGCGTAGTTTTAAAGATATAACATAGCATAGCATACATGGGGACAGACAGCGGAAAGCGACTTTGTTTTATATGTACCATGTAATGATTCTGTACACGGGTGAAGTCGGTCATGCTATTTTTTGCAAAAAATAATGATTATGATTTAATTTCCACAAACTGTTAGAGTGCGTATAAGTACCTATAACAAAACGTTATACGTTGACATTACTGAAATACGAGTACGTGTTATAACTTGACTTTATACCTATAATGTGTACGCACCGTTGCAATGAACAGTCAAAATTGATTGGACAACTCTTAAACCCTATAATATAAAAGAATCTCATTGTCGGCTCCCTGAATTAAGTTATTAAGATATCCCTGCACTGCGCGGTTCAATGAACATTAATTTGCATGCTTATAAACATACTTATGCGGACATTTTGTATAATCTTTGAGATAACAGCTTGGAAGTTATTATCGAGTGACAATGGATAAGTCATTGAAGCTTTCGAAGATTGTGTTTCGTTGCAGTGGTATCGATTAATTGTCGATAAGTGTGTAGTGTTGGGAAATGTCGATGTTTGTTCAACAGTTTTATTTCGAGTAGGTTTGGGTAAAACTGTTATTATCACTATAATATTAATCTACATATGATAGTATTATTGAGACCTTTTGAATTATCAGAAAAATAGTCTTGACCTGAGAATAGTCAAGAAAGTACAGTTGAATGGACGCAAAAAATGTAAAGTAGAAGTACAGAGAATACACGAAGTAGATTAACAGTTGGATTAACTCACTGCACTACTCATTGATATCATCAGTATTTTTGAACTTTTCATGACTCTTCTTCCTCAGATGTCCCTTAATTAAGACAAATCTGAAAAAAAAAACTGTGACTGTAGAAAATAATTAGCACCTACGAGTATATCGTAATTATTATGTAATATATTAACAGGCTATTTAAACAAATTAAAATCAAATAAATAACGATTTATTGACAACAATTACAATACACATAATACAGTTTTAGATCATGTATAGTTTACTTATCGATGACCACAACATCGATATCGATACATTTGCTTTCCCAGCCCTATCCCCGGCCATCCTCATCGTAATTTCAGGCCAGCACGACCGTCGGTCGCTTAGTGACGATTATATTTGGGCAAGCTCATTAATATGTACGGAGTAAGGCTTTTAAGTGAGATGTGGTGCTTATCGGGTATTAAAATTAAGCGTCGGTTTATACAGCGGTTTACTCGCAATATGTTTATGGATTGAGATAATGTAATGAACTAGCTTTTAACCGCAGACCCTATTCGTATTTTGCAGTAGTGTTTTTCTACCCTTTCATCATTATGAGGTTATTTAGCTCCACTGCAGGGCATAAGCCTCCTTTTCCTTACACCAATAGGCTAGTTGACATTTTTTTTTATGTCCTCTTGTAACAGCGAACCATAACCAGAGCCGATTAACGATAACAAAAATAAAATCAACTTTGAAATAAAGAAGTTACAAGCATTTTATTTTCTTGCTAGACAAAGAGCGCAGAATATGACGTCACGGTCCGTAAGCGTCATACATTCGCCAAACTATGTTATGCTATGTGGGAAAGGGACAAAGCATTTATTTATTTAAAAAATCCCTACCAAAATCTTTACAAGCTTTTTTTCAGTTTACGAATCATAATTAATTGAAGAATTGGGTAGGTAATATTAATACTTATAATTAATTCAATACTAGTCAACTACTCTATTATCACTGTCCTGTGCTAGTTTCATCCCGGTGTTGCCGCAAAACTTTTGGATTTCATCACGTCCTTACTACGGAGAAATCGAGAAAGTTGAAAATATTTATATTATATATGAGTGAGACAGCATAGCGGTTTTAGTTGAAAGCAATAGTGATGATTTTAAAGTGGGTATCACCTGAATGGGGTCGCACGTGGCAACACTGCATGCTTATGTCGGAATGAAATGACTTTGACAGAAGACGGAGAAACGTCATGCCATTCCGAGCGCGAGGCGGATTGCACCCGTGCAAATCCATTGACTTTGAAATCTGTTTTCATCCTCGATAATTCTTGTTAAATTGATTACCAAGTGATACTAGGTCAATAAAACTACCCGTTGCAGTAGTACAGAGTATTTATTTTGGTGAGATGGACAACTGGAGACCGCCGGCGAGCTGTACCAATGAATGACCCACAAATAACGATGGCGGGTGATTGAGACGATCACTCTCAGACCCCGACATGTATTAATATTTATGCAGTCGGTTTACAAACGATAATTTTACGTGATAACGTCATAAGAAAACATTGTTGAATCAACAACTGAAACAAAATACTGCACATAATCTTGGAATGCCCAGTTTATGGAAAGCAGCGGTTTAATTTAGAGCAAAAAATTGGAATTAATTTGACACGTGATAAGTTAGATGAAATAGTGAAAGATACCTTAGAAGTAATTTTATCGAATTTTGCACAAATATTTGTAGAAAAGTAATAATTGGGAACAAGTAGGTATAAACTTGGCTGTGCATTGTAATGTGTATTATAACTGCAAACAGCCAAAAATATAGGTATATTTTTAGTGATAAGGCAAAAATAATAACTGTAATTAAGACCCCTGATCATGTCAGGGATATTTCGCGATATATTAAAAAAAAAAAAAAAACAACTGAAACAAGCCGGACGCTTACCGATCGCGCTTCTGTATCGCTTGTTCCGTACTCTCGCTTGCACGCTCGGCTCAGACGGAACGTGACACTTTTTCGTACTTGTAGCCGGCGTTAATCAGTTTATAAGACGTTGTGACGTCAAAATGTAAGCTTAGAATAATGTTGAATTAGTACGAATCATAAACATGTAGACTTAAATCGAATCAAACTCTTTTTTATAAGGAGTGCATTCCTACTTACGCAGTATGGACTTTTATCTGGTTTAAAAACATACCGTCTTACCACAAAAGTTTTACGCCCACTTTAGACAATGTTTAACGGTACAAATGGCATAGTTAAACAGTGTTTAAAGCGTGTTTAAGTCTTTTGTAGTAAGGCGATTAGTCCCCCGCAGAGACACTTTTTAATCTAAATCAAATCTTTTGCCTGGTTTGAAAAATGTTGATTATAGCTACCTCAATAGCATTAATAGTCTTATTTTTTTTTCTCTACACAGGGTTATTTCTAATACATTAGCGTCCTCTTAGGGGCTTATTCTGTACATCAAAAATAACAACTTTTGTACTGCGACTTTTGTCAAAACTAAAAAAAAAAATTGTTATTTTGTAGAAAAATATCGTTCACCCGCGACAAAATGAATGGAACAGTTGATTTTTTTTTTGAGTTTTGACTAAAGTTGTAAAACAAAAGTTGTTAGTTTTGATGTACAGAACAAGCCCCTAAATAGATGCTAATTGATTAAAAATAACCCTGTAAAAATAATTTAGCCTGTAAATCTAATTTAGCCTAATTTAACCCTGTAAATCTAATTTAGCCTAATAGAAATTCTTTACGAATTCCACATATAACTCTAAATTATTAACTCCAACCAATATTATTTATTCTAATACACTTAATTGTTAACTTGTCAACAATAATCTCCCGATTGCTAATCGCCTCGGTATAATCAATCCTTCAGAACTCCGGTCTGCGCATGATCGAAACAACTTTGCCAAATTAAATCAACCCAATTTGAATCAATCTCAAACTAATTAATAAATCCACTCCTATTCTAAACTTGGCTACATAATACATTAGGCGGGAGTCGATCGTTTCAATTTAGAGGCGTTTATCATCATCATCTATATTTAAGATGACGCATCGGGCCGACAATGACGAAAACGAGTACTTTTGAATGCGCGATGTGAGAGGACATCATTCGTCCTCTCACATTCAATTCAATTCAATTGATTCAAATTTAAAAAATATCATAGATAAGGAAAAATCTAGATGAATTTAATGAACCGGACAAAATTTTGAAAAGTGACCGGCTTTATTAAAACAAAACTTTCAAATTTCTCACCAAAAAAAGTTTAATAATTCGAATGCTCAGAATTTTCAGCGACAACACACTATTATTTTTTACGAATAAAATAGCCAGATCACTTTTCTATTTCACAGACCGAGAAGTTATATTTTTAATGTGTATATTATGAGTAATTACCTAAAAACTCACTACCGCCCGCCGCTCTGGCGCGATCCTGTCGAGCGCGACCCCGTAAAATTTGTCCGAGTGAAGGGGCGCGGTACTCGATTTTCGAGAAACAATAGTTCATCAATGCGTCACCTTAAATGCTAGAGTCTAGAGATGGTTTTTGGGTGGCGTCCGTTTGGTTGGTTTTATTTACGTTTGTGGTTTATTAAAAAGCCGATACGGTGCGGTTACTAATCAAGCTACATTTTATACATACTCATTTATTTGGTAAAAAACAATTTACAAGTCAAAACAATTACATAAAACATTAACGATTAAAAATTTTACTTTGGAAATTAACGTGGTTTTCACACATTTTATTTTATACTATATATAACGGGACTGAACTCACGTGTGGGGATAGTCGTAACGACTATAGTTTCGGTCGCATTCGGCGACCTTTATCAAGTTGGCGAGTGCTAGCACGCGGAGCCGTCTCGTAATGCACTGATGTCGATTAAAAATTTCATTGTAGACTTCACTAAGGACATTTTTTATTTAGATTGTGGTTATTGGTCTCATTATTCATATGAGTTCGTATATTTATAGTTACTTACAATAAGACTATATTGACTTAAGGTGTACAAAGAGTGTGGGCAGTAAGGCCTTCTACTTGACTCTACATGAGATCTGATAATTCTGATAGTGTGAGATGTAGTGTCGTCTTGGTAAAATTTTACATGAAAATGTTTTTTGTGGTATAGAAATAAATCTGAAAACTGTAAATTATATTTGATTTAATCATAAAAAATAGGACCTAAATGCAAATAGGGTCCAAATTTCAAAGTGAGTTAATAAGACGTGGGGTTACTAATATTAACACTTTGAAATATATCATCTTATGAACTTCATTAGCAAAAGCTAAAACAGGTTTTGAATTATTTCTACAATGTGTAATTTTCGTATTATGGCGAGAAACGAAGAAAAAAACTCCTTTTTCATCACATCTATTCGAAAAGAATATGAATATGATCTTTGCCGAGCACTTTTTGAATTTGGAAGTACATGTAATGTTAATGTTCAGCGCCAAGAAAATGAATGAAAAGAATGTAAATATAAGTTTTCAATTGTTTTATTATTAGATACCATTTAATTTCAATGTTGTACTCTAAGTTTTATTAAATAATAATATTACAAAAAAATATGAAGCGCCTTTTATTTTCTCATTGAGGGTGATGAAAAGCCAGGTGTACTACTCGGGCGCAAAATATATTTTTGGCTCGAGCGACGTACTTTGAATCCTTCGCTACGTTCAGGATTCTACTAAAGAATCCCTCACTTTGCTCTGGATTCAAAAAAGCGCCCTCGCCGTAAAAATATTATTTTGCTCCCATATGATACAACCTACTATTGTTGCCTCAAGTTTTTAGTAACTTAGTTTCCGGTTTCCTCTAATTTTCAGGTTTTTTCGGAACCCTCGGTGGGCGAGCTTGACTTGCACGTGTCCGGTTTTTTAAATAAGCTCACCTGATGGAATATGACGTTATTTATGCCAAATTTTTTGGATTGTTGTGTTATTGTTCATAGCAATGAACATTTCTATGGTTTTTAAACTTTTACGATTTGAACACATTATTATTATTATACACTTACTAATAATCGCGCACTAAAATTACGAGATAAAATTTAAATACCTCATCATCCCGACGTTTCGATCGTGGTCACGGGTAGACTCAACGTTTATTTAACTCGTAATTTTAGTGCGCGATTAGTCCCGTAGTATACAGGGTTATTCCTAATCAATTAGCATCCTTTTAGGGGATTATTCTGTACGTCAAAACTTACAACTTCTGTTTTGCGACGTTTGTCAAAACTCAAAAATAAAAAGGATTTTCCATAGATCGTTTACCCGCGACAAAATGTATGAGCATTTCTGTAATTAACATCCTCTCAACATTACCTACTCCAAATAACAGTATTAACACGGAAATAATTAGCTCCAAAGGTAGTTCCGAGCACAGGTGACAACTGACAACGTGACAGTCGACAAATGTAGCGTAATTTTAACACGTCCCCGTCACCTCCCAGTTATGACACTAATGGCATTAATGAGCACGTGTCAAAACCAATGACAAATGTCGGTCGCGTTCCGGTTTAATAGGGCTTCGTTTAGATCTGCAGGTGGTGGGAAGCTTAGATATAGTTCTGATATAATTATTTTTTGCAAAAAATAGCATGACCGACTTCACCCGTGTACAGAATTCGCGAACATTTCGCCCGTATCGATGTAGCATTTTTCACAATATTGTTGATTTATCAAAAACGGCTCAGCCAATTTCGATAAAATTTAAATGGAACAAATTTCAAAGTATACTCTTTTTAATAAAAAAAAATATTGAAATCGGACTACTATGAAAAAAGTTATTCGTGGTTATACATAAAAAAATATATATACGCGTCGAATTGTATACCTCAGGTGGTTTGTCGGTCAAAAAGCTCTGGCATCAGGGCTAGCTACCTTGTCTATATGAACTTGCTTAGTCTGGCAATATGATTTGGCTTAGAAGGTGAAAATGAATTGGAGCGAATGTAAAACTTATCCGTTTTTCCCACGAAATGTCTATATTACGGCCAGCTAATGACACAAAAACATGAGCCGCCTTATCACAAAAGATTTAAACACGCTTTAAACACTGTTTAACCGTAAAATTTGTGCTGTTAAGCATTGTCTAAATTGTACGTAAAACTTTTGTGGTAAGACGGGAGATGTTTACGTGGGAGAATGGTTCAAGTTCCACATTCATTTCAGTTGAGTTTTGCTATCGATTAACAGATTATTAACGCCATCGTGTAGCTTGGATATTTCGGGACCGCTTTTGAGAAGCGCTAAAGATACCAGCTTGCAATTAAACTTCATAAACGTCCTGTAACATAGCACACCTCGTCGTATTTCATCCTGAACCTCTCTCCATCCTGAGGTTGTCTGGAAGAATTCACTTTTAGTGATAAAGCCGCCGGTCGCTTAACATGCTTTTGCTAGTGCTTTCTGTATAATGTTATATTTGTGTGTATAGGGCATTATTTTATTAATGTTAAAAAAATAATAATTACCTATAATTTGAGATTCACACAACCAATATTTATGTTGCTACATTGTATAATTAACATTTATACATAAATTTTGACACCAAAATGGCAACAGCCGGGTCAGTGGCCACAGCCGGGGCACCAGCTAGTTCAGCATGCGACCACCAAAACCCACAAAAAGAACTCTTTTCGACGTGTGGAACAGTGACAGATATATACTTTGCCATAACGCTGACTCGTTCTGAAACGTCGAAAGAAATATTACTTTGTGCGCATTCTGGACAGGCTGCTATACGAACTTATCTCTTTCTAGGTGTGAGTAGGTGGTGCATTGTGAGTTTGAAAACCCTAGCCCGGCTTGCACCGAAACCAATTTGACCGGAACCATAGTGCTTTCGGCCTATGCTTATTAATTCAACACGCTATTAGCAGCCGCGGCCGTTCACGTGTTAACATGCTCCGGGTGTAATTAATTTATCGATTTTAGGATAAATGGGCCATTTTGTGATTATATTTGTGTTAACTTCGTCTAAATACTATACGGCATAGACATACCGGAGAGACATCAGACATACAAATAGGCCTATGTCCAGCGGACATTCTATTGATCCTATGCCTGACACGGTTATAGACAAATCTTCAATGCCTGCCAGTATTTTACTTTGTTAGTTTTATTATTTAACGTTTTCTTTGTGATTTTACTTTCAAAGAAGTCAAGATCTATAAAAATGCCCATTATGCCAATATATCATTTTATTTCAGAACCACTTATCATTATTTTCTTTATCACAGTAATAGAACGTCCATTGCGAAAAATAAAATCTTTCTTATTCGAAATCGAGATAAGATATTCGTCTTAAAAATCAGGATTGACATTCGCCTGGAAAAAAATCGAAAGCAACTTGGATCTACACGAGGCGTTTTTGATGTTTCTAATATAATAGGCCGACTTTATGATAAGCCTTAATTTCACTGTTAATTTATGTAATTTTCCCAAAACAAAAACTGTAACCTTATGAGGAGGGGCCTTTGCCCAGCAGTGGGACAATACAGGCACAAAATAATAATAATAACGTATTAAACATATATATTGTAATCGAAATTGGTTTTTGATACTACATTGATGATACATCAATTACAAATGTCAAAATAGTCGTTTATTTATGAATTTTACACATAGTCAACCTTAAAATCTAAACACACAACCCATCTCCGACCGTACCCGGCGCAAAAGAGCCCAAAATGATGGCCGCATTACCTCGCTGGATGGCGATGGCTAACCTTTGCGCCAAGTACGAGCCGGAGCGGGAGTCATTAGTCTCCTCCTCTCCTCTCTCCTGATTTTTTATATTATACTTAGACTAAGATATTATAATGCACTTGGCCTTGGCCCGTGCTAAGTAAACCTCCTGTTTCAGGAGAGAAACGAGTTTCGTTGAATAAGTAATAAAAATAATAATAACCGTATTGTTACAGACGCCAAACGGCCGAAGAGCGGGAAGCGGAGCGCCAAGCAGCCAACCGACTCATGCTATCACTCCAAGCCGAAGCTCTATCCAAGGGCTACATGCCCGAGCCTACGCCTGGCCAGCTATCTGCTCTCCACTACCAGAATTCTGCGACCCCTGCCGCGCCTCCCCCGTCGAATACAGCGCTCAGTGCGCTACAGAACCTTCAACCCTGGGCTGGAAACCAGGCCAGCTTTATGAACGCTCAAGCTAGCACGCAGCCTCCACATCCTCCGCCACCCGTTGCATCGCCTATCTGTTGAAAAACTCTACGTAAACTACTTTCGCAGAACTAGTATAGTGTCTTTGGGAAGAGAAGTACCGTAAAAATAAAAAAATATATATGTTTTCAACGGTCTTTGTCATGAATCTTTACTATAATGCAATAAAATCAACAATTTTCTGTGAGCAGCGAAGCATCAGCTTATACTTTTTCTAAGGTTGATTACACTTGATCAGCTGGTCTGCCTACACTACTCAGAACTCTGCCACCCCAGCTGTGCCTCCCTCGTCAAACACAGAACCTTCAACCTTGGGCTGGAAACCAGGCCAGCTTTTTGAACGCTCAAGCCTGCACGCATCCTCCACCGCCGATCGCTTCGCCTATCTGTTAAAGAAAGTCTATGTAAATAACTGATGTCACAGAAGTAGAGTCTGTGCCGAAACTACCGAAAGATAACTATCGTGTCAGAATGTGGAAAATGAAAACTCCTGATTTTTATATCAAGGTCCTAGCTGTTGATTACACCTTCAAATTTATATGAGAAACGTAAAGTCCAAGCAAGGGACTTGAATCGCTGTGAACATTGAAACTTTTTTCAAGGGCCAATTACACCGCCTATCTATTGAAGAAACTCTATGTACCTAACCACTTTCAAGGAACTTGAATCGTGTCTTTGGAAAAGGAACTGACTTTTCAAATACTCTCACAGAATTCGAGTACATATGATCGGAAAGATAACTATCGAGGCAACAGTTCTGCTAGTGTTCTGTGGAGGCAACCCATTTTCTTCCACACATGAGATAATTACACCTACGATTATTTAAAACATTTTTAAAGTAATATTTGATCACAATCTTTAAGGGATGTTATTGAGCCTTTTCATAACCTTCATCATAACAATTTCCGTCACGATTTTCTTGAAGAACCTTCTCCTTGTATGAGAGTTCTTGTACCATCTACTTACATTTGTATTTTGTTAAACAAAGTCTGTGAAAGCTTTTGTCTTATCTAACGTTTTGTAAAGTAACCGATGTGTGGAGCATTTTTTAAAAATTAACCGTTCTGTGAGTAAGGTTTTAAAGCTATTAATAGGCAAATTATGTAAATAATAATACAGGTAAACATTAGGTTATCTTGGTCGTGAACAGTATTATAATTATAGTTCAATACAGTTATAATAATTTTAGCCTAAATAGATTATTTTAATTAAAATATTTGTATTTAATTCTAATCAGAAGATTAATTCTTCTTATTAAGAAGAAGAAGAAGATTAATTGAAAGATTTTGTAAATAACGTAAACTAAACAATTTTGACATTTTCTTACTCGAATTGTATAATAAATAATTATAAAATTCATAAATAATAATTAATATTGCAATGTAGATAAGGAATAAATACATAAATGAACTTAATTTTGGTCTTTTAGATCTCGGACTCGGAAGTTATAAATTATAATATAAATAACTAAAAAATAATGCTTGTAGATACACAGAACACTTTGAAAATTAATAAAACTGAGATATACCTAACAGGCGTCAATAAAGAAAACATTAAAAAGTTCATGTCCTCTCGCTTGCATAACTAAATGAGTATGAGCAAGAAAGAGAAAACGATTTTTTTTTTACTGACGCATGTTATACCAAGTTAACTGAGATATACTTAACAGGCGTCAATAAAGAAAACATTTAAAAGTTCATGTCCTCTCGCTTGCATACCTAAGTAAATGTGTATGAGCAAGAAAGAGAAAACGATTTTTTTACTGACGCATGTTATACAAAGTTATCTCTGAGATATACCTTACAGGCGTCAATAAAGAAAACATTTAAAAGTTCATGTCCTCTCGCTTACATAACTAGATGAGTATGAGCAAGAAAGAGAAAACGATTTTTTTTTACTGACGCATGTTATACAAAGTTAACTGAGATATACCTAACAGGCGTCAATAAAAAAACATTCAAAAGTTCATGCCCTCTTGCTTGCATAACTAAATGAGTATGATCAAGAAAGAGAAAACTATTTTTTTTACTGACGCACGTTACACAAAGTTAACTGAGATATACATTAACTTTGTGTAACATGCGTCAGAAAGAGAAAAAATGTTTTTTTTTTTTTATTAACGCCAGTTAGGTATATCTCAGTTAACTTTGTATAACAGGCGTCAATAAAAAAAAAACTTTTAAAAGTTCATGTCTCGCTTGCATAACTAAATGAGTATGAGCAAGAAAGAGAAAACTATTTTTTTTTACTGACGCGTGTTATACGAAGTTAACTAACAGGCGTCAATAAAGAAAACATTTAAAAGTTCATGTCCTCTCGCTTGCATAACTAAATTAGTATGAGCAAGAAAGAGAAAACGAATTTTGTTATTGACGCGTGTTGTACAAAGTTAACTAACAGGCGTTAATAAAGAAAACATTCAAAAGTTCATAACCTCTCGCTTGCATAACTAAATGAGTATGAGCAAGAAAGAGAAAACTATTTTTTTTACTGACGCATGTTATACAAAGTTTTCTGCTTACTCTGTAATAAGCTGAAAGGGGGTAATCTAACCATCATTTTAAACAACTTTTGCTATGGGACATCCAGAATAAAAATCAGCAGACAAAATGTATGAAACAGTTTTTTTATAATGATGGTCTGAAGCACCTCCTTTCGGCTTAGTACACCGGTTCTGGATAACCCTGTAATAGAAAAATAACCGAAAAATTAGCAAACTTATTATTTTTAATCAAAATATTATCATATTACTGTATCAAACTTGTACATAACTTTCACTTACGAGTAATGTAGTTTATAATAAAAAAAATCTGCTGTACATTATATTATATCTCTATTAAATAAACTTGGTATAAAACAGATAGCAGATCTCAATTTAATACTTTGTTGTGTTTATATGAATTTTCTTTGAATATGAGCGTCTGTTTTTCATGACCTTTGATTATTTAAAGAGAGATTTGGCTTACCCAAAAATGTGTCCCGTGTAGGTGCAACCATTGATGGCTGACAGAAAAGCATTGGATATTCTATTTTCAAGGACTATGAATTAAATTGGCGGTTTTTATGAACAACTACAAGTTCAATATCAAGATGTTACAAAGTGCAGATATATTCAAAAGACATAATTATACAGGGTCATTTCTAATCAATTAGCATCCTTCTAGGGGCTTATTCTGTACATCAAAACTAACAACTTTTGTTCTACGACTTTCGTCTAAACTAAAAAAAAATATAGTTCACTCGCGACAAAATGTATGGAACAGCTGATTTTTTTTTTCAGTTTTGACGAAAGTCGTAGAACAAAAGTTGTTAGTCTTGATGTATAGAATAAGCCCCTAGAAGGATGCTAATTAATTAGTAATAACCCTGTATTCATAATGAGTAACATTTACAGTGGTAACTGCCACAACCGAATTAAAAAAAAATGCGGTTTATAGAAAAAAGTTCATCTACATTGACTAAATTCAGAAACCAGTTGATTATTTTAGTGATGTTTAGGTTATAACTGGAATATAACTTAAACAAGATATATTATATACCTCCATTATACCCTCTGATATATTATTTACAATTTTTTACAAATAAACAGCCTATGTAGTCGTAATTCGACTGCCTCGGTGGCTCAGTGGTTAGTGACCCTAACTTCTGGATCAAAGAGGCGTGGGTTCGATCCCCACTGGGGCAAATATTTATGTGATGAACATAAATGTTTGCTCTGTGTCTGGGTGTTATTTAGTTACTATCTATATAAGTATGTATTTAAAAATATGTAGTATATCAGTCTCTGGCAGCCATATCACAAGCTTTGCTTAGTTTGGGGTCAGAGGCCGTGTGTAAGATGTCCCAAAATATTTATTTATTATTTATTTAATTACTTACCGTATTTAACTCATCGTATACCTACACAAAATGACATAATTTTTCGAGTTAAGATGCAGTTTGTCGTTTTAAGTAATCAAAGGTATACATTTCCCAATATTCAATAATTAACGATGATTTTAATATAGAATGTGATTGATTTGTTATTTCTTCGAATTTATGTAAAATATGCCTACTGATCTACACTGAAATAAATGAAACTATGTATGAAATAAAATTATGAATCTATGAATTTTTGAATTTTAATTCAAACCCTTTTGTAAACTTGAATAGTTACCTTAACGAACATAAAGTGGGCCTGATTCTCTATCGACAAAACGTAACGTAACGCGGTAAGTATTTTTTTTATTTCCGTAAATTTCGTTTGGAGATATGTTTGATAAATGTAAAATAACGTTAAAATGAATAATAAACCGAGTTTAAGTTATGATATTTGAAAAATAAATATTTTTTATGCGAATTCCTTAAATTTGGACATTTAGCCAGATGTGATGATGGCAGGTGGAGCAGGTCTCTGACTGAATGGTGGCCCCGTGACGGGAAGCGCAGTCCCGGTAGACCCTTACAACGGTGGCGTGATGACATCCTAAAGTTTTGCGGCAACACCTGGATGAGACTGGCACAGGACAGGGATAGTTGGCGTAAAGGGGAGGAGGCTTATGCCCTGCAGTGGGCCGAAATAAGCTGATGATGATGATGATGAATTCCTTAAAAACAAAGAGCACGTTAGAGCGCGTTACACGCTTGTTTTCATACAGAATCACCCACTGGTGTTAGGAACAAGGTAGCGTGCTACACCCTAGACCGCATATCTGCTTTCAGGCAGTATGTAGTCAAACGTAAAGCTGTACGAAACATAATTGGCCTAGTGCGAGTCGGGCTTTCGCAAGAATGGTTCCATACCACATGGAAGCCTCCGAAGAATATACAGGGTTATTTCTAATAAATTAGCATCCTTCTAGGGGCTTATTCTGTACATCAAAACTAACAACTTTTGTTCTACGACTTTCGTCAAAACTAAAAAAAAATTAGCTGTTCCATACATTTTGTCGCGCATGAGCTAAATTTTTCTATGGAACAACACATTTTTTTTTTGAGTTTTGACGAAAGTTGTGGAAAAAAGTTGTTAGTTTTTGAAAAAGTTGCAACAGAAATAAGTGACGTGTGACGTTCTAGTTATCACAGTTCATAAGATATAGCCTGGTGACAGACAGACAGACGGACAGCAGAGTCTTAGTAATAGGGTCCCGTTTTTAATTTTTTTGTACGGAACGCTAAAAAGGTATAGGAAGATTGGATAGGTAGAGATCAAGAAAGATGCTTTCTTTTTACCAGGTGCGTGAGACGCATTATATTTATATGTAGCAAAACATCATACATCACTGAAAAATGCATGCTTATGACATGTGCTGTTACGCTCTTGAGTAATACTAGTCGAGTTTTTTCCAAAATAATGTTAGCCCACAGATCTTGCTAGACACTAGAGGTTTCGATCTACTTGGTATAATAATATACCTCATACGAACAGCTAAAATGTGGAATGCTTTGCCTGGGTCTGTCTTCAAGTTAAAGTCCAACGTGGGTGTCTTCAAATCCCGAGTAAATAAGTATCTTCTAGGTAAGCGTGCTACACGATAGACCGCACATCTGCTCAACATCAGGCAGTGTGTAGTCAAACGCAAACCTATTCGAAATAAAAAAAAATAGTTACGACATTATTCACAGAGCGCAACAACTCAGTTTTTGATATTCGCTCAAATAACACTGCATTCTACAATTAATGTTTCATAAACATGCATGTTTCAGTGGGCATATAAGTTTTGCTACATATGCCTAAGCGTGTCTCGTGCGCCAACTATAGAGAACGTCTCTTTCTAGATCTGTTCTTGCTAGATTGAGACGACATGTCCCATCTAGCGAGATCTGTGTACCGACCGGACGATGTAATGAAAATGATCATAAGTAGGGATTGCAATCCGGAAAAACGGATCCGGTTATCCGGCGGATCTGGCAACATTTAACGGTTATGGGATCCGGCACCAATATACCGGATCCGCAGGGCTAGCTAGCAGTTTGTGTCAAAATAATATAGCTGTTGCACGTGAAGCCACGTGCTATAGCCAGGGTTGCCAATTTTCCCAACTATGGTGGTTGGACCGGAAATCTTTAGAAATTTGGTCATATAAATAAAATAAAAATGTCTGTACTAGTATCCTTAGATTTGGGTGCTTTAGTTTGTTTAAAACAATTCAACCTAATATAAATTAGGTTATTTGGATTCTTGGATGGTTTCTTCACTCTATTGGTCCGTGCAACTACTAGTCCTTCCATCTTGGTCCAGGTTCTACAGTTTTTTTTTGTTGTTTTTTGGCACCATAACTAGTATAATATTAGCAACGTCACGTTCAAAATTAAATCTATAGCTTATAGGGTACATACTAAAGAGAAAGATTATGATAAAGTACTAAAAAAAGAAATGACGACATTTAATATCGGTCGAGTTCGGGGAGAATACTTGTTTGCTATTCATGATTATTTGCTGACAATAAAGCCGACAAGTGAAGAAGCTGAAAGGCCCTTTTCGGCCGCAGGCTATTTTGCAGCTCTAATATATTTTATTTTTTATAAACTACCTACATATAAGTGCAGTGACACTTGATTAACTCACTTATTTTGTACTAAAAAGCGAAAATCATCCCGATTTGATCAATCTGGCCGAATCCGACAGCATCCGGCCAGATTGATGGGAATCCAGTCGTGTCCGGCCGGACTGAAAATTAAAAACGCAAAAAATAAAAAACGCCGGATTGCAATCCCTAATCATAAGAATAACTTGCTATTTTCGTCTTAATTATAAACTGGAAGGCTATAAACGCTATACCTGGAAGAAATCGCTATGAGCGATAAGGTCGCCCTTGTACCCTGTAAATTTACTTAGTCCTTAGAATGTTTGTATTCGTTTTTGTTTGGTGTACAATAAAGTATCTATTATTATCTTTTATTCACTTAAAATCACAAGCAAAGCTTGGTCCTTTGGTAGGCATCAATGGGGCCGAAACTAACACTGAGAGGCCCTTTTACATCTTTTTTTATTAAATTAATATAAAATGTTGAGTACATAAAGTAGAATGAAAAAACTATTGCTAGATGTGACTTACAGTATATCGGGCTATTGTGATGTGCTGTTCGATGACTTAATACGGGCTATGGAATGAGGTACGGCACCCGCCAAATAATGCCTCATTTGAAATATTCGGGCGGGGTGGTGACTTGCCATCCACTAAATGGGCCCCCCATAATATATTGGCGCCGGAGGGGCAACATTGGTGTGGACGGCTTAGGGTGTCGAGAGGTGTGCTGCGCTTTCACTAGACGCTACTCGCGGCGTTATGCCCTTTAACACTTCCACCCTGGAGCTTAGGTTCTTAGCTCTTGCGGTTTCCACTCCATGCCGGCCGGTTAAGGCAAGAGAGGAGTCAGGGGTCTCATTTAGCCCCAGGGAATCAGGGTACGCGGTGTCGCCACTCACCGACGGCTCGCCACAAAGCCGCCCCTGCGATATTATTATTATTATTATAAAGCAGTACCACCCTTTTGTAAACGTACACTGTTGGACTTAGGCCTACTCTAGAAAGACGATTGGTCGATGCCAACCCAGTGTGGGTTGGTAGGTATATTGGTTGGTATCATATACGACATCGAATTTCTTCTACGGACGTATGCGGGTTGCTTCACGCTGTTTTCCTTCACCGAAAACCCAGTTCTGTGAAAATCTGTAGTTTATTCTTTTCTGCAAGTTTTTTTACTGTACTGTACCAGCCTTTTTTAATAGTCCACTGCAGGACGTAGGCCTACCCACGAAGGGTGATTGGGCCATATCCACCACGCTGGCCCAGTGCGGGTTGGTGGATTCACATACCTACGCCATCGAATTTCTTCTACGGACGTATGCAGGTTGCCTCACGATGTTTTCCTTCACCGAAAAACCAGTGGTGTTTTTTTTTTTTTTTTTATTTCGAATAGGTTCGCGTTTGACTACGCACTGCCTGATGTTAAGCAGATGTGTGGTCTTGGGTGTAGCACGCTTACCTAGAAGATACCTATTTAGTCGTGATTTGAAGACACTCACGTTGTACTTTAACGGGAAGACAGACCCAGGCAAAGCGTTTCACATTGGTGTGAAATTCCGTACATAAATTCCAAAGAACTCATAGGTACGGGACCAGGAATTTGAACCCACGACCTCACGATTGTAAGGCGGGTGTCACTACCTTTTGACCACCACGGCTATAGTTTTTTAGTATTTTTTACGCAAAACCATAATTTGAACCCACGGTCTTACAATTGCATGACAAGTGTTCTCCTAGTAGGCCACCGCGGCTTTTTTAATGCGAATACTAGCGGAGTCATCAAGAAAGTTTACACAAAGAAAGTCATCAAAGACAAATTAACAAATACACTCATTTTCCTACTCAAATCGAAGAGAGGGCAACCTAATCGAAAATAAATGACTCGATATTTAGCAACAGAAGTTCTAACACAAAACAACGAAACCACACAACACATTATGTTCCAAAAGCCATCTATATGACTTTAATAAACTTCTGAAATTGTCAGGAGAAGTCCCCAAATTCGAACTTTCAAAACGAAAAATAATTACAAAAAATTATAGTGTGACCACGTTGCCATCTAGAGTTTTATTCTACACGAACTCTAACAACGTAAAATAATGAACTAGGATGATCCAACTGCTTGTCATGTATAATAGTAGTTTGTGTAGTTTTAGATTATATCTTGTATTTAGTGGTAGTTAATAAAGGCACTTGCCCACTTTAAAAAAATGAACTAGGTATTGTAATTGACAGTATAGAAAATGATTTAGTAGTCAACTACTAATTGACACTACAATTGGCTTAGCATAACTAAGTATTTTTGTAAAAATGAACACGCAAGTCGCAAAATATCCTTATTAGTACTGTAAACGCGAAAATTGGTATATATCAATGTTTGCTACTCTTTCACGCAAAAACTATACTCAACGTACACTACTGAACGGATTGAGATGAAACTTTGTAATGTTTATACATCAGAATAACACAGACTATAATTTAGAAAGATATTGCGTGAAATAAAGTTCGCCGGGTCTGCTAGGTAAAAAAACTTAACACAAAGGGTGTTACAATTATTTTTCGCTCGACTAATTAGTGAAAAAATGTATAAATGAATAATAAAGTTGGATTTTACATCAATTTATTTAACCAATGCCTATAAAATAACCTGTACTGTGCTGTACTGTACCAGCCTTTTTAATAGTCCACTGCAGGACGTAGGCCTACCCACGAAGGGTGATTGGGCCATATCCACCACGCTGGCCCAGTGCGGGTTGGTGGATTTACATACGCCATCGAATTTCTTCTACGGACGTATGCAGGTTGCCTCACGATGTTTTCCTTCACCGAAAAGCCAATGATGTGAAATTCCTCCAAAGAAACTCATTGGTACGGGATCGGAATTTGAACCCACGACCTCACGATTGCAAGACGGGTGTTACTACCACTAGACCACCACGGCTTCAAAACAACCTATCTTAGCCTAATAAGTACCTACTACTGGAAAGAAACAGCAAGTGCTTTCCGTCAAAAAAGTACACTTTAGAACCATTTCTGTTGGCTCTTCTCTACTCACAGGTATGACAGTCAAACTGTATTTTAAACGAATTCGATTTGGACTAAAACTGTTCAAAGCGAGTGTTTCCGTCGTTTTAAACGCTCGATTTTGGACAATTACACATTAATACGATACTATAATACGACTTTAATGTCCGATGATAGCGATCACAGACTTCGTAAGATGGGACATGTCTCGATCTCACGTCGACCTAAGGCTGCTTATTCAGTGAAAGATATTTTATGCGAGATTAACTAACGTTAGTTTTGCGTGATACTTAGGCACGTAACTCTGCTCATAATCAAAACTACACGAAATGTTGGGCCAATAAACCGTCTATATAAAATTACCATAATTTTTTTTAACAAAGTATATGAAAAATAAAAACAATTTCAAACAATTTCACCTCCGATTTGAGTATAAATCCGAAAATATTGATCGTGGAGTAAAAGTAAAAAAAGGTCGAGAAGCAAAGTTAAAGAAAATAAAATTCCACCCTTTACGATTTTTTTGATAATATAACTCTGCAAATATTGATCCTAGCGTAATAATGACAATACCAAACTTGTGAGAAATTAAATTTCCAACAACTTTGAATACGACCATTTTTGCTCAAAAGTTGAAAATTAACGAGTTATTTCAGAAAAACGAAAAAATCGAACTTTAAAACAAGGTGGCGGCGAACCCTTAACCGGGATTAGTTCGAAAATCGAGATTTATACTTTTAACCACCCCCCTCGACGTTAAAGAAAACAAAATGGCTCCCCGGATTTTTTTCTATTTCAGGCTAGTTTTATGTCTGCCCCGACTGGACTATAAGTGTATTTGCTACTTACTCGTAGCGTAGGTATAAGTGTCTCACGCGCCGTTTAAAGAAAAGGCCTCTCTCTAGATCTCCGTGATCCGATGATAGCGATGCATTTAGTACGTGACTTCTGAACTGTCATTAGGAACAACCGGACCCTTTGTTTAACCGCGGAAAAAATAAACGGATGGTTTGAATCCAGCCTAATTATCCTTTAGGATAGGAAAGCGATTCTGCGGTTTTTTGATCAATTTGATGTCATTTGAGTTTTTTAAGGATATCAATTTAGTGCAACTACAGATTAAATAATAGTTACTACATAAGTTCATAGTTCCGTTTAAGAGATTTGTTACTGGCGTCATATTCATACGAAGATCATTTATTTAGTTCTTATTGTTATTCTATGGATAATTGCACAAATATATTGTTTTGGCTGTGTTTGGATACACTAATTGAGATGTTCGTAGCTTCCTTTGTTAAAGGTAACTAGGGTTTTAATTTACTATAATAACTGTTTGTAAACATTATTACAATTAAGTCTTGCATATTCTAACCATTATTGTCACTATTGTCAGTGTAGATTTTTTTTTCAAACACATATGACTATTTATGTTTTGGATAATACTACTTTATATGCTAAAACTACCTACACTACTACTACATAGAAAGCAATTAGATCATCCACAGACCATTGAAGGTCTAAAGATAATCCAAGTGCTCAAGCCCACTGCCAGTTGGCAGCGTGCCCAGCATGCTGGCAGCATTGCCACGCTGAATGGCAATGCTTATACGTTGAGCCAAATAAACACCAGCATTTTGGTCACGCGTCGCATCCACCAGACGCCCAGAAAGACTTTTCAGTGTAGATTATAAATACGAGTTTTTAAATTTAGTAATAAAAACAAAAATCAGGAGAACGTTTTTTAAACCTAATAGGATGTCAGTCACAAACACGTAATTTTTTCTCCAAAAAATCAAAATGACTTTAAAATAACACTTAAAAAGCGATCGAGATTCCAAAATAAAATAAAAAGCCACGTGCCCACAAAAACCATAAACACGCACTTAACCTAGACCTCCGCACAGATCGAACTCGATACATATTTGATGAGTCAACATTTCAGTGTTAAAAATCGCCACTCCTCGCCCTAAGGTACTCGACATTGCTTTTATTCTCCCCCAAAAAGGAAAAATGTAATAAAGAGTAAATTTAAAGTTAAATTGGAGTTTGACGTATGACAGGAAGTGACCCTTAGTCTTGCCATCGAATATTTAGCGTCTGTCGCTGCTGATGGGGGTAGGTTTAAGGCGTTTGCGGTGAGAGTCATGTAGGTAGGTATATCTATGTCTAGGTTCAATCATACTTGGCGGCTGTGATGTTAGCGAATACTGCGGAAATTTGACAACATTACAAATTAACACAGTTATATTTATTTATTATCTGAAAGAATATTGCAAAATAACATATACGTATTTTTTATTTTTCCAATACGACTAATATTTTCCGTAAAATTAAGTTTTGAAAAGTAGCTTATTCTAAAAGAACGTAACTGCAAAACTTAGGACTCATAAACAATTATACTGAAGCCACGTTAGAAAAAATAGGTGCTAGCGTTGCTGTCACTATCAATGCCAACCAATCCGTCACAATTCACAAAAGATAGGCCGGGAGGTCAGCGCAAAAAGTCCACTATGTACCGCGGTACTATGGAAAGAAAAATATAAAAAAAGTTTAATAAACTGCCAATCACCTGAAATATGTAACAGGGTCTGCCATACAGGCTTTAAATTAGCACCACTTAAAAGAAGAAGAATAAGTAGTACTAGTTCTACTTTTAAAATTCAAACGGTTTCTTCCACCAAATGCTAGGGAATCCAGCTGACTGACTCCAGGGTATTGATGTACATCATTTTGATAACTATGTAACAATAATTCAGCTTTTGGAAAGTATTTGCATTTTTTGCGTTTACCTCTCGGGCTCTGATTCCTTCCTCAATGCTCGGGCTAAAGAAAATAATTGAAAATGACACTGACATTTTATTTTTAAACTACATTTTATGTGTCAACACTGTCAGTGTTAACTGTCATTTTATATTGCTAGCATTTTTTTATCATTGGCAACTGAACTTTTAGAATAAATCCCGAAATGGCTCGGGTGAGAGTTTTTATCTAATATCTTAGCAGTTACTGCACTAAAAATTTTGGAAAAATAAGCATAATGATCAGCATCCCGATATTTCGAAATGGTTTTGGAATTTCATAGCCTTGTGAAATATGAAAACTTGTCAATTCTGACTGGAACTCACTTAATAAATAATACTTAACTTAACTCACACTTGCGCGAGGATTGGGTTGTGATAACAGCTTGCAGAGCTAATTACAGCGACCAAGTTGTAAGTTTGTATGATTTGACCTATACCTATAATGTACATGTAGATATCTGGTTTTTTCATGGTGGTCAAATGGTGATGACACCCACCTTACAATCTTGAGATCATGGGTTCAAATCCCGATCCCGTACCAATGAATTCCTTGAAATTTATGTACGGAATAGCATACCACTGGCTTTTCGGTGAAGGAAAACATCGTGAGGCAACCTGCATACGCCTTTAGAAGAAATTCGTTAGCGTATGTGAATCCATCATCTCGAACTGGGCCAGCGTGGCGTATATAAATAAATAAATAAATATTTTGGGACATCTTACACACGGCCTCTGACCCCAAACTAAGCAAAGCTTGTGATATGGCTGCCAGAGACTGATATACTACGTATACTTATTTTTAAATACATACTTATATAGATAGTAACTGAATGAAACAATAAAATATGTATTATTTCTTTTTACTAACATTATTATGACTAGAATTTTGACTCTCAGATAGTTTTATGAATATATTTTGAGTGTTAACATTTATAAATTTGCAAAAATGTAAAACTAAAACAAAATTTGTCTAGTTGTAATATATCTTGTATACATCATCATCTGTACAATAATAAGCTTCACTCTAGGGAAGGCTATCCATCAAAACACAGGTGTGAACTCACCTAGTTTGTATGGCTATGGCTGCACTATCCATGTTTGTACAAAGTTTTGAAATAAATAGATTTTTGATTTTGATTTTTGAACTAAATAACACCCAGACACAGAGCAAACACTTATGTTCATCACATAAATATTTGCCCTGGGTGGGGATCGAACCCACGCCTCTTTGATCCAGAAGTTAGGGTCACTAACCACTGAGCCACCGAGGCAGTCATCACCCTTCGTGGCTACGTCCTGCAATAGACTATTAAAAAACCAGTACAGTTTATTTGAGAAGGTACTATTTTTACAGTTTCTTTCTTCTTTCCATCTATATTATTTATTTAAAAAAAAATCAGCACCATTCACTAATCCCAGATACTCCAATTAAGTCAATACAACCAGGTGTCTGGCGGCTAAACCAAAATTGATTGTATCCATTTGTCGCCGAACATTCTCACTTGCACGTTGTGGGAGGCTAATGAGCCGGTGAAACCGGGATTAGACGGATGTTCGAATATTTTGGACGTGATAATCAAGTCAATTTTAATTACCGACCCGAAAAAACGAGTAAGTATTAGTATTCTACATTTAAGAGTAAACAAGTCGCTCATCACTGCTGTTGAATGTCTAAAACTAAGATTTGTATCAATTGGTATTTGCAAACTTTATGCTCCTTGCTAATAAAACTATGAAAAAAATTATCCACTCCAATGATCTAAGCCTTGGAACATTTGAATTTTAACTCAAATGTTTAGAAAAAAAGTTTCCTAAAAATATAAATAATGTAAACTGAATCATCTTTTATGAAAATAACGCATTTAGTACGCCACAGCTGCGTACTAATTGGTAATGATTATAGGTATTTAAAAAAAAAAACAAAATTAAAATTATATTGCAATGGGTGCACATGCACTATATCTACTGTTTATCATCGAATCTCTCTTCTTCAGACAATACAGCTGAGATTTCGTTTATTTAGGCTACGCTAAATCCAAATTCGTGTCGTCAACTTGTTGCACTAATTAGCGCTCTAGGGTAATAATGTAGCTAGAAAAGCCCTAGGGCGGTAAGTATTTAAAAAAACACTTCTTTCTTTCAAAAAGTTCGAGTACATCTAACCATCATACTGGCAATAGACATCATGCATTCAGCCCAATGACCGAAGAGCTCGCTTTGCTATTCAGCCTTGTCTTCGTGTGAGTATAATAGTCATCAATTTTAAATATCGAACGGCGAAGCTCAATTTCGTTCTTGAAAAAAAAATTAAAAAGTTCTTTACTTGATTCTTTTTAATGAAAAAAGCGGGAATAGAAAACTTTTACTTTATATATTGTTTGTTTTTGGGTTTTTTTTTATAATTACGTGCTAACTAGGAAAAAACATGAGTTCTTCAATAAGTGATGAAGATTATAAGCTGCACTCTCGATTCAATGAAAATGAAAGCTGAAGCAGCAATTAACAATATTTTGCCTGAAACTTCTAAATTTCAACAAATAAAATGTTTTATTCTTGTAATGCCGGTTTTTTTTCTACTTACCTCACAATCGAGATGTAAAGCAGAATAGTTAGCTCGGGTGTAAGCAGCAATGGCACCCTCGAACTATAAATATCTCGGGCTGCAATTGATGCCTTACAGCCCTTGGCTACTAATCTACTATAATTTTCCATTTTCGTAATAATAATAATCTATTTCAATCAAATAAGTATAACATTCACTCGTAGTAAATAAGTAAAATGCTCTTGGGCTTACGAGTAATAAAGAAATCTTTTGCTACATTGTAATTTCAAAAAAACGTTGTGCTTAGTTTATTCAATTAGTTTTCAGTTTAGTTATAGTGATATCGAAGAAACATATTCTTAATACAATGCATATACCATTTTTCATAATAAGTACATATATCTACTTGTTGAACCCTTACCTACCTTACCCTTCCACGGGGATAGATTCAATTTTATCAAAATTAAAGATTTTGAAAAATGGAACCCGACTGTGTACACTGTGCAGTAGCTCAAAACATCCATTACATATTATAGTAAATTAAATGGACTGAGTAAAACAACTCATATTTTCTAATGTCAAAATATAATAAGATTCGAAAATATGAAATTGAAAATCATTTTCAAATAATTGAGTACTGTAGAGTTTGTGCGAAAAGAGAACCGTTGTGGCGTTACGATAAACTAATAATAAGATTTTAATCAGCAACCAAGGTACCGACTACTTGGTAGACGCGAGTCTACTGATGAAAACTAATTTGGTATCTACCAAAAGTAGGTATCAATCACTTTATTTGTACTAGCAATGACAGAGCAGTGTTGTCAACGTAAAAAAACCGGACAAGTGCGAGTCAGGCTCGCACACCGAGGGTTCCGTACAAATCCAGAAATTTTCACAAAATTGTTATTTTGTACAAATCCAGAAATTTTCACAAAATTGTTTTTTAATTGTACGTTGTTAAAATCTCTATACTCATCATCATCATCGACAAAAGTTTTTTTTTAACATTTCTCGTCATTCATCGAAAATTGTTAATCAATTAAAAACCTGTTTTAGCATGTGCTAATGAAGCTCTTTTATATGATACCTAACATGATACGATTTACCCACTTTTAATTGAAGACCTATTTTTTGTGATTTAAATAAAAATGTTCAGTTTTCATATTTATTTCTATATGCGTACTCTGAGACAATGCTTTTCGCCAAATTTCATATTTCTATGTCAACGGGAAGTACCCTGTAGGTTTTGATTTTTATGAGTGTCGAAATATGCGGTTTACGACAAAAACGGCTCTAACTTCTTTATATGACAACTGAGAAGTTTTTCCTTTACACAACTGTAAGAGATCATAGATATACGTATACAGTTTAAATTTCAACTCGATATCTTTACGCGTTCCCGAGATAAAGAGTCTTGACGGACAACAAAGTGATCCTATAAGGGTTCCGTTTATTCCGTTTGAGGTACGGAACCGTAAAAATGAGTAAAATGGCACACGGGTGACCTCACCTACGACGCATCTCTTTTAGCACAAACTCTGCAAGGTAATAACATTTTTGCATTATCTCTTTTGCCACCTTTAACGACAACATAGAACTTTCTTCCCACTTCCCTGGCCACCTCAAATTGCAGCCGAGGCGGGATTATATTTGATGCGGCGCTAATCAGTCTCACTTGTGCACTAATTGCTTTCCGCACCATACACTATACTGTACACTACTAGTGTAGTGTGCACTTGCAGATGAAATGTGTCAGTAGTTTTGAATGTAAGCACCTACACTACGCTCATTGGATTGGAACATAGTATGGTTTGTGTGATTTTAAAATTAAAATAGGTGACTGCTATATTTTATTGTGCCGTGATGGTCTAGAGGTATTTACGGGTGTAAATACCTCCTCTACCCATTTCCATTAAACGGGCCCCGTCCATAACTGTTTTCAAAGAGGAAGTTAAAAAATTATATCTGTCGCAATCCTTAATTCGTTCTTAGTTTTTTGGGTGGTTTATTAATTTGTTTGCTTATTATTATTTTCGTTTACTTAAACATTGTTTATATGTGTATGTTAGAAGTTATAAGTATTTATTAGTTTATTTAACTGTATTATTTATATATGTATTAGTATTAATAACATTTGTATGTATGTCTATTGTATAATTCTTTTATTATTTATATTATTTTGTTTTACTTTTAAAGTGTCCTCTAAATTAGCACACCTCGTCGTTTTTTTCTTTTGTACTTATCTCTCTCCATCCTAAGGTTGCCTGGAAGAAATCACTTTCAGTGATAAGGCCACTGGTTGCTTCACATGTTTTAGCATCTATTTTTCCTCTATTTTCTGTTTTATGTGTGTGTGAATGTGAATCAATAAAGAGTTTATCTATCTATCTAGACCACCACGATACAAGCGTGGGTTCAAATCCGGCGATCCCGTCCCAATGATTTCTTTGGAATTGATATACGGATTTTGACATCTCTTACTTTTTCGTGAAGGAAAACATCGTGAGGCAACCTGCATACGTTTGTAGAAGAAATACGATGGGGTATGTGAATCCATTAACCTGACCCTTCGTGGGTAGGCCTACGTCCTGTAGTGGACTATTAAAAAAGTTGGTACAGTAGGTAGGTACAGCTCAGCCACTCGCCTCGTGTTCACAGCCGTTTCTATACTGCTATATTTTATTGTGCCGTGGTGGTATAGAGGTATTTACACCCGTCTTACAATCATGGGTTCAAATCCCGACGATCCCGTCCCAATTAGTTCTTTTGAATACATATTCGGATTTTGACACCTCTTACTTTTCCTCCAAAAGGCAACCTGCATAAGTTTGTAGAAGAAAGACGATGGGGTACGTGAATCCATTAACCTGTACTGGGCCATCGTGATGGCCCAATCACCCTTCGAATAGGGTAGGCATACGTCCTGCAGTGGACTATTAAAAAAGCTCAGCCACTCACCTCGTGTTCACAGACGTCTCTAAGTTTAATTCACCCTTTAGACGTCAAACTGAAACATCAAAATAGGGTTGAAAAGACACTAATACAATGAAATGTCTATAAGGAAATAAAACAAAACACAGCCCACTTTACCAAAAATCTGTCATTATATTTATTTTTAAACATCTTAATTCGTGTATTTGTATCAAAATAAGGCCTATTAAATAAATACAAGGGCTTTATGTTCGTGACCAGCTCTGGCGTGTCGTCGAAACCGTTCACAAAATGTTTATGACAATTTTGTCATGTTAATAAGAGAATAGTGTGGTTGGGCAGAATTGGTATTTATTAGCTTTCTGTATGCAAAACATGCTATCTTGTATTATATATGACGCATACATGCATGCATGAGTTACGCATCTAGCGTACGATTTTTAAAGTAATGATGATATACTCGTACCTATTGAAAAATATTATTTGCTTCGATACCGTGATAAATTTTTGTCAAAAGAAAACAGCCACGTTATTAATATAGATAATGTATTAGCAAATAATATTGTATTTTATAAGTTAAATAAATAATTGGTGAGTAAACACTAGATATACTACAATTTATAAAAATATAGATTTCTATAGATTTTTCTAGATAATTTCAATCAAACAAAACAGAACAATAAAAAAAAACAAACTAATGTAACGTCAATTTTATTTAAAATCAGCTATACTTATCGTTTAACATTAAGAACATGGCAACTGGTAAAGTTCTGCGAAAAGTCTTTATAAATACACGGCCTTTCTTACGAAACACACAGTTCACAGTTGTACAAAAATAGGCAATTCTTCCTCAGAATTTCACGAAACCAATCCACCTCAACATCACTGGATATAAAAACTTCAGATTGCCTGACACCGATTAAAAAAACTACTCGCGATTCCCGCGGACGAGTCGCCCTTACGGACAATTTGAGAACTAATTTAGTCTGATCGTCACGCGATCCGTCAAAAAAGTAAAGCAACTTTTTAAGGAGGTTTTGTCTTTAATTCGTTTCTATTAAAATAATGAGTTTGACAAAAGTCGTGTCATTTGGTATCATTATATTTAATTTAAGGCTTACAATTACTGTTGTTACCGTCTTTTCGTGTAAAGCCTTCCTCACACTGCAGTGATTTATTTATGAAGATTTGTCTCGTAACCATCGCAAGTCTCGTAACATGGGACATCGGGCATGGGGCATGGCACGTAAATAATATTGTTTAATCATAATCATAAAAAAAACACTTAGTAGCAAATAAAGTATATGAGTATGAGTATATGAGTAAATCAGTTATTCTGGCGCATATGGGTCTATGGGCGCATATGGTTCTGAGATCTTACAGAGAAAATAAAAAAGAGCCGCCATATCCGCGACCTTTCGGCATGCAAAGAAAACATTAGATAATTTTTGATTGTTCGATTTTTTTCCGAATTAGATATTTGCTTGATAGCATGATTTATTCGTCAAAACGTTCAAAGAGATCTTGTCCACGTGGACGGTTTGGCACCTTCCAATTTGGCCAATGTTTTTGTCATCAAATAGTCTACACCTACTGCACGGGAAGCATGGCAAAGAGATAAATACATTTTGTCCACTTTTAATATCAGTTGTGGTATGAGTATGGATTGGCAATGGCCAATCCATACTCTATTTTCGCTTCGAGGGGATATAATGGTGGAAAGACAATTTGTCTATGCCATACTACCCGAGTACAGTCTTAAAAAAAGTATTTAAATCAACAAAGATAAACAAATAATTACCTAATTTCCGTTGTTTAAATTACTAAATAGTATAAAACAAAGTCGCTTTCCGCTGTCTGTCCCTATGTATGCTTAAATCTTTAAAACTACGCAACGGATTTTGATGCGCTTTTTTAATAGATAAAGTGATTCCAGAGGCAGGTTTATAATTATGTATAATACACGGCGGGTCACTAGTTAAATAATATATTTTTTTTCTAAACAAGTTTGAACAGTGAATAATTGAATAGCTTTATAACATCGTTGACCCCAGTCGACTATCAGCACTCATCTCACTTGCTACCCTCCCGATACGAGATATTCGTGCGAATCTGCAAACTATTCTAGCAAATGAACCACTTTACCTAGACCTCTTATAATCGCTGGCACTTTTAGTGTAGTTCAATTAGAAAAGTATTTTTTGGTCAGTTCTTCCCTGGGTTGCAAAAATATTAATAACAATACGATAGGATTAAGCTATGTCGTATACGATTTATATTGTGTACAAAAGTGCAAGGATTTTCAGAGGTATTTGCTCATCTTTGTGACTAATTTTAACTATGCTATATTCATGCAATTTACTCTAATCAGCTGCTCCACAATACATTTTAGTCATAGAGTCATAAATGTGAATGCTTTTTTGTTTTTCATAGAATAGGTGTTTAATTTCACGCTTTCTCAGTTAGTATTTATTTGAATTTACATAAATGTAAATCTGCCACTAGCAGTGGCTTTATAACATTGGGAAAAGCTTATGTAGTTTATTAGTCTTAAAGAGGTCAACATAAACTGGCTGCTGTATAAGCCCTCCAAATTATGATATTCTCAAGAGACAAGTCATAAAATGTTTAGAAATTGTCACAGCAAGATAATACGCTCCCACGCTTTTACGAGATAGTGTTTAATTGAAATATTCAACTTATCTTGATTTTGATATGATAAGGGTGTAAATTACGATCCGATTTAATTTTAATAGCTTTCGTAACACCTCCATATTTTTGTTAGTTTTTAGATAAAAAATAGCTATGCATGAAGATGTTTTTTGTCTCTCAGAATTTTATGTTCTCATTATTATGAACTAATTATACTATGGAATCAACTGTGGTATCTCCGTAACAAAAAAACGGTAACCGTTGATCCATAAATTTTATAGAGTCAATGAATTGTTAAAAAAGTTGTTTTTAAACTTTCGCAATTTGAACACAATATTATTATACTAGATGAGAACCCGGCTTCGCTCGGGTGAAATGTGACTCATTATACACAAACACTCATGATAATTTTACTGTTACTCGATCACCATCTTTACGAAGAGCCCTTCGCTGCATCAATTTTTCACAATTATGACTATGATTACCAAATGCAAGGAGATTAAGCTGATAACAAAATGATGTAGGTATCATCAAGCAAAACAATGATTAATGACCAATGAAAGACATTCATTTTAAGAAATAGGTACTTTCGGTATGATGGGGGTAAACAATATCCCAAAGTAATTGCTCAAAATTAAAAATCATGTCGCCTCATTGTACCATTATTTTGTTAAACTTGTGTTTTTATGAGTAATAATTAGTTAAACAATTCGATATTTCGTTGATTATGAGTTTTTTTACGTGCATAAGTGTAGGCAAATGATATAATGTGACGTATCAAGTGTTGTTACCAAAACTCCATAGACGTCTCTAGTAAAGTCTGCACTGCTTTACTGAGGTATGACTTGAACTATGTTTAGACTTGACCGCGACTTTTTTGGACTTTAACGTGACTACGACAGTGTCTATGCTGATAAAATATTATCAAAAATTATTAAAACTGAATACTTGACACTGGCAAATGCACAACAATGCGACGCCAAAACATAAAAGAAGACGATTGACTGCTCAAGATCAGTGATGCCAATTTAGCATATTTTATGCTAAATTTAGCATATTTTCATCTTGTTTAGCAAATTTATTTGCAATTTACCACACTCCACATTTTTAGCGTGTAAAATAATCATACATAAAGTTTTTTACCATGAAAATTTATTTCAGTTATATCGTTTTTAACGCTACCACATTAAAATGCCGAAATTGAACGGGTTTCTTTTAGTCAAATGAATGTATTAAAAACACTCAATTATTTGTCGGTAAAAATTTTAAATGTTATTTTATACTTATAAGATTCGATTTAAAAAGGTCAAGGAAATGCTGCTACTCTTACGCAGTTCCAGAGAACGCACTGCGCTCTGTAGGTACCAAGGAGATCTATACAGTCTTAGCAATGACGCTAGCTCGTCTTAACACACATTAATTATTATTGTCGATGAAGACCAAGATACTTACATTTTATACGATAGCATTTAATAATAGTTCATAGTCGATTAAAACATGTTTTGTTAATTAACAATAATTTTACTATTTTTGTTACGTTTTATTTGATATTGAAAAATGTTATCACTATTTTTAGCATATTTATTTTGCCACAATTTTAACACCATTTTAGCATATTCTTTATTTGTGCTATTGGCAAGACTGCTCAAGATATGTCATCCGGTGTCATTATGGAGATCGTATTTTTATTTGTCAACACCGTTATAATTTATTAAAATACTCGATAATCCGAATTTTCCGGATATAATTATGTTGTCGACTCGAAATCATTATTTTTTTACGTTTTATCATTCAGATAAAGTTTCGATCGAGTCTACCGTACCCCTTGACGAAATTATTAATATAGATACTACGGGACTAATGGCGCATTAAAATTACCAGATAAATAAATACCTCCTCATACCGACGTTTCGGCCGAGTTGCATCGACCGTGGTCACGGGTAGATTCAAGAGTTTGAGTTTATAGGAGGTATTTATTTATCTCGTAATTTATATGCGCGATTAGTCCCGTAGTATATAATAATCAATGAATAGTCGGTACCTACGTAATAATTTCAAAATTTTTATTTTACAAATTCGCAGTACGTACTCCATCTTATTTGCTGTTAGCTCCATAGTGAAATAGACTACTTTTACTAAATGGTGCCAATGAACACAAACGACGAGTCATCAGTTAAAGTTGTACCTACTGTACTGAACTTTGTTGGCTTTAAAACCGTGCCGGTTTTAAAGCCGTGGTGGTCTAGTGGTAATGACACCTGCCTTACAATCGTGAGGTCGTGGGTTCAAATCCCGGTCCCGTACCAATGAATTCCTTGGAATTTATGTACGGAAATTCACACCACGGGCTTTTCGGTGAAGGAAAACATCGTGAGGCAAGCTGCATGCGTCTGTAGAAGAAATTCGATGGCGTATGTGAATCCATCAACCCGCACTGGGCCAGCGTGGTGAATATGGCCCAATCAACCTTCGTGCAGTGGACTATTTAAAAGGCTGGTACAGTACTTTGAAAAGACACCCTTATATTTTTCTTTACAGTTACTTGCTCTTTACTCAAAACAATATTCCGGTTGACCACAAACCGCTATGAAGTAATTCAGTCTAGAATGAATAAAAAAAACCATTATCAAATCTAGCTACTTAGTTAATGTTTTAAAACGTCCATATTGCAAGTAAATTGTTCTTCTTGTAGGATTTGGTAAAATCAATGATATACAGGGTCATAGATATAAAACGCAAATTAACCATTTAGAAGGCGGGTTTAGAACATCTAGATTCTATACAAACAACTTTTGTTCTATGACTTTTTAAAATCACAAAGAAAAAATCAGCTTTTTCATGCAAAAAGTTCGTCAACGTAAAAATGTATGGAGAAGCGATTTTTTTTCGCGAATTTTCAAAAGTCGTAGTACATAGGTAAGTTGTTTGTTTAGATGTACTAGACCCGCCCTTAAAAGGTTTTGCGTTTAATACTTATGACCCTGTATAAATTGGTAAAATAGAAATGAACTTACAGTAGACTGTAGCTAACCAGGAGTTAGTTTAGTAACATTACATTTTTTTTAAATTATATCGCGAAATATCCCGTGGCATTATTTTGGATTAGTCTTTCGGTTAAATTAAGTTATTTCTTTTTGTCAGCAGTCACTGTAAGTAGAAATGTATCTACGGACTGCAGAACAGAAACCAAGAAACCATTAAAACATATATGTACCTACATTTACCAGGACAAATAAACATTTTTACATTAGTATTATTTAACTCTCCTTGTATTGCTTACTTTGCCGTTAACCTTGCATAACTCCCAGATGAATCCAACAGTTTCATTAATACGGTAGGTCTATTAGTCTGTCCAAAACCTGTCCAACTGCCCACGTGACAGACATCACAAAATACAGGCCAAACCACGACCTAATTTCCTTAATCAAGATCGAAAAGGTCAAAGTCAGCGACCCAATTTTACAATAAAAACAAACAACAGACAAACAGTCAAGTGCCATTACGACAACAAAAGGCTCACGCCTCAACAATGACAACACAATAACAAACAACTATAATACATTACGAATCGCGCCAATTTTCATCCCTATTTTATTAACTCGTAAAATTCCCCTCCACAAAACAATAACACGGTTTTTTTAATCCCCGACAAGTGAACCTCATAAAGTCTCCATCTGGACCCCACAAAGCTTTGTGGCCCCAGGGATTACAGCACACTTGATATTAGACCCTTGACACAGTCCAAAACAAACCCTACTACAACTGAAATAAAATTTGAATCGGTTCAACCTGGAGACGATATTTACGACTTTAATGTTGTGAAGAAGATAATTGCTGTTATAGATCTGAAAGCTCCAAAAGCAACTCTAGATGTAGCAGAATTGAATTTGAATTTAATTGTAGATGCAGTTGACTCTAAAGTCGTTTTGGATGTAATGATGGAGCGTGATTCTCATAATCAGTAACGCGTGTGGAGTGAATTTTGCACTTGTTCGGCAGAAGCAGGCATGGAGACCATCTTGTTCGAGGGTTGGGGCACAATTTTGACATCTGAATTATATTTGTGCTTTTCTCACGCTCGATTTGCAGGATTAAAATATAATGGGCTGTGTAATTTTGAGCTTGTATAGTTGGGCTTGTGGGATTTTGATTTAGGTGAAGTGGTGATCCCTTGCTTATCACCTCTATTTTGGAAAGCCAAAAAGATTTTTAAGTGACGAAGTAATGTTTAATGTTTGTCGACAGAAATTAGCAAACATCAGTGCAGGTGAGATGCCATTAGCAGTAGGACAGTACAAACCAGTAGTTATTCTAAGTGGATCAATCAGTTAAGAAAATTTTTATTGCGCATTTGAAAACCAGCAAAACCAACGCAAGGGCAATTAGAAGGCGAAAAAGGATCAATTAAAAACATATTAATTCTTGGCAGTTGGCTAAAAATAAACCACCTGCAAATATAATTATATTTTACGACAACGCCGATGCTGTCCTCACATGAAGGTGTTCTTTTACTTTTACCGCAAAAATGTATGCATGCAAAGTGTTCTGTGGTTTGTTTTGTATGAAATAATAGATTGTATCATATGGGAGCAAAATAATATTTTTACGGCGATGGTGCTTTTTTGAATCCAGAGCGAAGTGAGGGATTTTAGAGTACTCGAGTTTCCCTCGCTGCGTCGCGATTCTCGCTGGAGGTAGCGAGGGATTCAAAGTACGTCGTAAGTAAGCCAAAAACATATTTTGGGCCCGAGAGGTACACTCTACTTTTTATCAACTCTATGAGAAAACAAAAGGCGCCTCATATTTTACCATAATATTATTATTTAATAAAACGTAGAGTATCAACTAAATTGAAATTAAAGGTATCTAATCATAAAACAAATGAAATTACATGACATTTACCTACATTCTTTTCATTCATTTTCTTGGCGCTGAACACTAACTTACAAATACTTTTAAATTCAAAAAGTGCGCGGTAAAGATAATTCCGGCGCATTTATAAAGTTCCATAGAGAAAACACCTCCTTTGGGCGCACTTTAAGGCGAACCAAGTAGTCCTTTTCGAATAGATGTGATGAAAAATCATTGTTAGGTACTGTGGTAGGTACAGTCATCAAACTTTTTTGGAAGCTTACAAAGTAAATATCTGTTTACATTCTATTCGAACACTTCTGCGAGTACATTGTACTTAATATCAGCAATATTTCAATCTATCTCCCATCGCTACAGAATAGTAATAAATAAATGAAAAGAAGCAGCCCCCGAGTCCGTAACAGCGATATCGGCTGGTTACCCCACTGTGGTGCATATTATTCACGTATTATATTATGGGATAATTCGATCTGACGCGCCGAGGGCTTATTGTGCGGGACACGGCGTGCACACCCCTATCTTTAATAGGGTTGACACTTAGCTCGGTTAAATTTTATATGTACCTACTTAGAGAATGATTCAAGGCTATTTTTTTCACTGAGGTAAATCAGATATGCGCTCCAAGGTCTAGCACGCTTACCTAGAAGATACCTATTTACCTGAGATTTGAAGACACCTATGTTGTATGAATTATGGCACAGAAACGTGGTCTCTCACTATGGGCCTTATAAGTAAGCTCCAAGTAGCCCAACGAGCTATGGAGAGGGCTATGCTCTCTCTGCGAGATCGAATCAGAAATGAGGAGATCCGTAGACGAACCAAAGTTACCGACATAGCCCAACGGATTGGCAAGTTGAAATTGCAATGGGCAGGTCACATAGCGCGGAGAGCTGATGACCGATGGGGTCGAAAAGTTCTTGAGTGGAGACCACGTACCGGCAAGCGCAGCGTAGGACGTCCACCCACAAGGTGGATGGATGACCTCATTAAGACCGCAAGATCGCGCTGGATGCAAGCCGCTTCCAACCGGTCTTATTGGAGATCCATAGGGGAGGCCTACGTCCAGCAGTGGACGTCCTCAGGCTGATGGATGGATGTTGTTGGTACTCTAGCGGAAAGACTCAGGCAAAGCGTTCCACATTCTCGCTATTCGTAACTAAGATTTCTATCATTCTGGCTGTTTGTGTCTATTTAACAAGATTCAATAAAAAATTAAAAACACCTGCAACGCTATGTGATTCCAACGCACAAAAAAGTAAAGTACAGTACTACATCGATTCAAATCATAATTTTATTTTCTTCGTACACATTTTTGCACATGCAACACACATGCGTCATTGAACAAAATAGTATCTAGAATGCGATTGCTGTCGATTCTTTTTTCATAGTGCTAGTCATTGAACTTTTCTCATTATGACAACCCTAGCTTTTTTTAAAAGGATCATGTTTTTCCAAGGCACCAAAGAGACCTGTGCCAAACGTTTTGTTTTTAGTATTAGAGTGCAACAGATTGTTTTATTGTCCATTGTTTAACAATATACACGATTGGACTATTCTTTTGCTATTTTATTAATCTGTTTTTATTTTACTGTTGTTTAATTTATTTTCACCCTTTTTGGGGTTCGGGAAATAAAAAATAAAACCCTTATACAATCATTGTCCGTCATAATGATTGTGTCCGTTACAGCTTCTTTTGCTTTGAGTCTAAAGCTGATGTCAAAATTAAGTGAAGTTCATCCAATTAATTTGACTACAATTTATAATAATATATATAATAGTTTGAAATAACATGAATATTTGGCATAATTATACAGGGTTATTTCTAATCAATTAGCATCCTCTTAGGTGCTTATTCTGTACAACTAACAACTTTTGTTCTGCGACTTTTGTCAAAACTCAAAAAAATATTTGTTTTTCCATAGAAAAATATCGTACACCCGCGACCGACAAAATTTATGGAACAGCTGATTTTTTTTTGAGTTTTGACAAAAGTTGCAGAACAAATGTTGATAGTTTGATGTACAGAATAAGCCCCTAAAAGGATGCTAATTGATTAGAAATAACCCTGTACAGTGAGTAAATCTATCAACTACAAAGTATCAGGGGTTTGTTCAAGAAAATGTAACTCTCTTGCAACTTTGCTGTGTTAGTATACAGGTTTTTTACCGACTTCCAGAAAGGAGAAGGTACTATGTTCGTCTGTATGTATTTTTTTTTTATGTATGTTCATCGGTATTTCGCCAATTTTGAACCGATTTAAAAAAACTTTTTTAGTTTGAAAGAGTATAAGTACTCCCGAGGTGGTCCCATTTAAATTTCATCGAAATCGGCAGAGCCATATTTGATAAATCAACTATAATGTACTTGGATGTCACATCGATTTGTTCGAAACATTCGTCTATACACGGTAAAAGTCGGTGTTGCGTTTTTTTGCAAAAAATAATTATTCAGATAAGTCCTAAACTAAAAAGGGTTGATTTAGATCTTCATGATGTACAACTTTTGGGCCAATACGAGATTGGTAAAAATGTCAGTCTTTTCAAAAATTTTCTTTATGTAGAGTTTGGTATGAAATGGGTGATTTTTTCTCGAATTCTAGTTAAGTTTGACCCATAGTAAAAGTTTGTACTGATGGTCTGAATACTCTTTCGGTTTAAAAAGGGAAATAAAACCCTGTATTGTCCAAGATAAACATACAACAGTAAACCAGTAAGCCGTGGTGGCCTAGAAGTAGTGACACGCGCCTTGCAATCGTGAGGTTGTGGGTTGAAATCCCGGTCCCGTACCAATGAGTTCTTTGGAATTTATCTACGGAATTTCACACCACTGGCTTTTCGGTGAAGGAAAACATCGTGAGGCAACCTGCATACTTCCGTAGAAGAAATTCGATGGCGTATGCGAATCCACCAATCCGCACTGGGCCAGCGTGGTGGATATGACCCAATCACCCTTCGTAGGTAGGCCTACGTCCTGCAGTGGACTATTAAAAGGCGGTTACAGTACAGTACATTTACAGATACAGTAAATTAAACCAAGCAGATAGAGTGCCTACGTATTCTGAATTTTACATCACCATTATTTCAGTAGAGCCATTTATATCTCCACATTGCAATTACTTAACCATACAACTCCCATTATAATTAAGATTCCTATCACGCAACAAGATCGATTATAATCGAATCACAAACAAATAAATTTTACCACCATTAACCAGTATAAACTGAGCTCTACCACTTTTGTACCTTGAAACAATGGTTTGTATGAAAGGGGTCAGGGTAGAGTGGGCAGTTATTTAACCCTCAAAAGCGCGTTAAAACTGAATAGGGCGGGATCGAAGTATCTATTGGCAAAGAGTATAAAGGTCTGATATTGGTTATAATATTTATAAAACAAAAAATAAGCTCCATGAGAATTGTTTTGTTGGATTTGTATTCTGTTTTTTTTAAATTGTAAGTGTATTTATTTACCACTAGCTGCCCGTCCCGGCTTTGCCCGGGTATGATTGGCTATACATATACTTACCACGTAATGTAGGTATGCGTCACACACATGCTAGACATACCGGATGAACCATTATGATGAGTTAAAACCTACCCAAATCGCGCGAGTTTCCGTAGTCTTAAACTGTTCGAAGTTTATAAAAAAGAGATAGGTAGTAGGTATTGGCATATATCTAAATAAAAGTGAGTTCGTATGTGTCGGGTGGCTGTACATAATATACGAGTATAGCCCTGATTTCAGAAAATGACAATGATGAGAATGAAAGCGACGTTAAAATATTAGAGACCCACAGTCTACACATTCTACCCATGTAAGTTAGTTTCTTGATCTTGTCTTCACTCGAGAACTTTGAAAAACATTGGACATCAGTTCTACTAAACTTCTACGAATTGTGTGCCCTACCTAAGGCCTCTTCAACTTGCTAACACAAAGAGCTGTGATGGAAGGAATCGAAGCGCTGGCATCCAACGTGTTCCGGACGTCACGACCAGGGGCCTTATTTTGTAAGCGCTCTGGCGTTCGGCTTCGCTTTTCCTCCCGCTCGCTCTCGCGGCGTGAGTAACTGGCGCGAGCAGGAGAAAAAGCGAAGCCGAACGTCAGAGCGCTTACAAAATAAGGCCGCAGATCTTAGATTCACGTGAAGACCTTCGCTACACTTGCCAATACATTGTCTATATTCGAGAACTTTAAGGTCCCATCGACAATTCGTTTCACATACTATGTGTAGGGGCATAGTTACCGCAGTATCAGCCGTGTCAATAATAAGGGGCTCCCGGGCTACAGGGGCCTTTATATGCTTAATCTCGTGCTTCCCGAAAAAAAATCTCTTTTTCCCCGGGTTAAGCATTCTTCCAAAAGTTGTCCTAAGAGGCAAACATTTTATAACAACTAAAATCGTCTTCAGCTAGACTTACTTAGCTGATATAGGTAATTATATTCTATTCATTATCAATTATCAATTTCCCGAAAAAAAGGCAAGAAAAGTGTATATTTCATTTGAATTGTTTGGCTAGCTCAATTTCTAGGAGGAAGTGACAACTTATAAATAACCGTCTTACCACAAAAGTTTTACGCATGCTTTAGACAATGTTTAACAGTACAAATTGTAAGGCTAAATAGTGTTAAAGCGTTTTTAAATCTTTTGCGGTAAGGCGGTATATATTTATTTCAATTTAATGCCAGCATTTTTGTTTCTTTTGTGAGAAATGAGTGATTTGGGCTCCCCAACTATGTTTGATTCAGGGCTCCTCCAAGGCACGCTACGCCACTGCATACCTATTTACTACCAATAAAACATAAATCGACACACTAATGGCGGAGATATATAACTTTGGTGGTCTAGTGGTAGTAACGCCTGTCCTACAATCGTGAGGTGGTGGGTTCAAATCCCGATCCTGTATCAATGAGTTTCTTTGGAACTTATGTACGGAATTTCAAATCATTGGCTTTTCGGCGAAGGAAAATATTGTGTGGCAATCTGTACCAACCCACACTGGGCCCTGGCACTGGTGGTGGATATGGCAAGCACCCTTCTCAATTCTCAATGACCCGTTTCCTCGAATCTCGACGTTATGTCACCTAATAAGTGCCTGTAACCGAGCACTTTGGCATCGCGCGGCGTTGTAGTCGGCTTGGAATCGCCTTACGACTAACTAAAAAGCCTGCCCACTACGTAGCTTGGGCAGGATTTTGGCCCGGACACTTTTTTTCACGTTTGTGATTCTATAGATATATTTGCTCGAAGTGAATTTTGTATTATGTACATTGTACAAAGTGCATGAATTGCCAAGCGGAGTGAGCGGCGAAACGGAACTTTTATTTTACTTACATTTTTGAACTCGTGATATCTTTGTAATAAAATGTCTGAATTAAATAATTTAAAAAGTTGCATAAAGCTATTGAAACAGTCTTGAATATAAAATAATTTATTTTGATAAGGATTAATACCAAGATACAAATTAAGATCCTTTTCCTGCGACGGTATTTCAATTAATTTTTAAGAATAAAAGAACAGTTATTACGGCTTAACTATAATAGTTAGATATATGCTGTCCCGACATTTTTTGTAAATTATGGTGTGTTCTATAAAGTCGTAGTACATTATTTTATTCCATCATCAATAGTTTTCGCAGCGCACGCGATGTAAAGAATATTTTAGGCATTTTTTTACACCTTGGGTAACATTATTATAGTTTTAATAGGGATCCTTATTATTTTTTTCTTGCAATTAAAATAGCCTATGTTACTCAGTGATAATGTAGCTTTCTAATGAAAAAAGAATGATTAAAATCGGTCCAGTACTTTTGAGTTTATTCGTTACATACAAAAATACAAAAATACAAATCTTTCCTCTTTATAATATTAGTGTAGATAAACAAGCAAGCAAGAAATTAAAATAAATATATGACGGGAGAGTAGGGTCTTCATCATCAGCATGGTCCATAAATTGAGGGTTTCCGACATCAGCAGAGTCCATAATGTCAGGTCTTCTATCAGTGGGCGTCGGTGGGTAATGTTGGGGCAACGAAATAAAATAATTCACTCGTACAAATTGTATTGTCCAAAGAATTGACAAAGTAGGTTATAAGTAGCGACACAACAATAGCTAGGTTCGTATATAGGAACGCGCGATGGTTCAATATCAACCGCTCTGGCCAACAGGCACGCAAAATGTGTCGTGCGCTCCGCTCAGCCGGTGAATCGTTGACTCCATCGAACGCCAGAAGGTGGCGCTTGCGTCCTGTTTTACCAGTTGATTGCGACATATAAATATATTGAAGGACATCTTATTTAGTATGATTTTGAATATAATCAATTTATATCAATCTAAAAAGGCTTGCAAGTATACAGGGTTATTCCTAATCAATTAGCACCCTTTTAGGGGCGTATTCTGGACATAAACTAACAAATTATGACCTGCGACTTTTGTCAAAACTTTAAAAAAAACCAGCTGTTCCATACATTTTTGTCGCGGGTGAACGATATTTTTCTATGGAACGACAATATTTTTGAGTGTTGACAAAAGTCGCAGAACAAAAGTTATTAGTTTTGATGTACAGAATAAGCTCCTAAAAGAATGATAATTGGCTGAATTTATATACATATAAACTAAAACGGTCCAGAGCGAGTCGATATAATAAGCCCAATTTCAGAGGCGCCATCGCTGTAATAGCTAACTAGACTATTTCTGTTTCTTTTTCACTTTAGGCATCCGATAGAGAGAAAGCTTTTTACGTTGCTATTAAATTTATGATGGCGCCTTTAAAATTGGGCCTATTATATGGCTATAAATATTCTATCAAAGAGGGGTACTTATCGTGACATTGAACCTTACAACTTCTTATTGTACCTAAGTATTAGTCTACCTAGCCTAAGTGATATTAATATTTTTGCATGTGCATCTGCAATTTTGTGAACAGATAACTCAAAAATGATTGTAAACTCGTAAGCACTAATGTTTAGAGAACTACTAGATTAGAGGTCTTAAAAAATCGTTTTATAATAAAGTACAATAATAACTCAAAAAAACTGATTTATGACCGACGAGCCACCGGAGGAGGTATACATTTCGACGCGTATATTTTTTTATAACCACGCATAACTTTTTTCGTAGTAGTCAGATTTCAATAATTATTTTGTTATTGGAAAAAAGTAAACTTCGAGATTGGTCCCATTTAAATTTTATCGAAATCGCCTGAGCCATTTTTGATAAATCAACAATAATGTGAAAAATGCTACATCGATCCGTGCATAATATTTGCGTTCTAGCTATGCGCCCCGGCTTCGCACAGGTGTATTATACATAATATAAACATTTCTCTTGAATTACTCTATCTATTAAAACAAACTGCATCAAAATCCTTTGCGTAGTTTTAAAGTTATAAGCATACATGGGGACAGACAGCGGAAAGCGACTTTGTTTTATACTATGTAATGATTCAGTAAGTACACGGGTGAAGTCGGTCATGCTATTTTTTGCAAAAAATAATTATTCAGATTAATGTCCCTTCTGCATCTTACTCTATGCATGGAGTGTTGCAATAAGTGAATTGTTTGCAATCGAGGGGTGTCGGTTAGTTAGCCACGGTTTTGTTTTACTGCCGCTCACTGCTTAGCGGTTAATGTCATTTTTATGGCAACCCTGACTGTTATCATCATTAAAACTATTAGAGGATTGCTAGAGCAGTTCTGTGTTTGAGTGAGTGCTTTGTCATCATTTATTTTCTATAACATTATATTCGATAGTAATTAAATTAACAGAAGCTTTGGTGGCCTAATGGACAAAAGTATGCTTTACAATCTATAGATATGGGTTTAAACCTAGCCCCGTAAGAATATTTTTTTAGAATTATGAATGGGTACAGTTGTCTAATATCTATGTCAGGCAGTCTGACACCCCAGGCGATTTGGTGGAAAACGTCGTAAGGAAACTTGCGTAGTATTTAAGACAGACAGACAGACAGACAAAACTCTTTATTTACAACCACAATATGAAAAATAAACACTATTTACACATATACGACAAAAATATGATTATAAAGTGGCGGCCTTATCACCCATGGCGATTTCTTCCAGGCTTCTTTCTTCTCTTTAAATCTATAGAAGAATTTCAATGGCTTATACATATCACTCAAACTTATCGTGGATAGAGCTATTTTCAGTATTGGACTAGGCCGGAACAGTAAATGAACACAATCAAGCAAGCAACTATTTAAGTGACTGTAACTGACTCTAGCTGGTACAGTGATAATTGCTTGTAGAGGTATATGTCCAAAATTGGGCACAACTTTAACATTATTAACCTTATTAATATTAAAGCTACCTATGTATTCACTGAGCAACAATTGTTTAGAAACTGTATCAGAGACAAAATCTACGTGTTTCCGAAACAAAAAAAATAACCGAAACAAACAAAAAAAATTCGGAGTCAATTATTTTGTTTCTTAGACAAGTAATAAACACTACCGTGTGGAACACGAAAACAAATCAGTTCCTGGAGACATCTATCTGATGTTTCAGAAACTGTGTATGCGAAACTTTGTTGCTCACTGAATATTTGGCTTTCATCATCATCAGCCTTTGTCGACCCACTGCTGGGTAAAGGCTCTTTTATGTGCCATTTACGTGGCTTTAGTCGCCAACTGGCCGGCTTTAGTCAGTCAATTATAAAGCATTATTCACTCAATCACAAGATAGAAAATATCATCAACGAAAGGACACGTCGATCGCAGAAAATCACGCAGTGTTGTTTCATGAAATATCTGGAATTTTCATGCCGGAATTTTAATAGCCTTCTGCCGGCAAACATGTAAATCCCCTGTAACTTGTCATCTTATTTAATTTGCGATCAAAATACATCACAGTTCGCACAATTAAATAATTTCCAAAGAGCTGAATCTGTCGGTGGCGAGCGGGCCATCGCTCACTCGCGCCCCCTTTTTAATTCGTCAAACATAAGTCCTGTCCTGATACCCTCAGAGATTAACTCAATTACTGTACGAGTGTTTATATTTTTACCGACTTCCAAAAAGGAGGAGGTTCTATGATCGTCTGAATGTATTTTTCTGTCTATGTTCATCGATATTTTCGCCAACTAAGATTTAAAATAAATCTGTTTTCATTCGAATTAATAAGGGTACCTATACTCTCGATGTAATCGTACTCACAAATACCTATGAGTTATTGCTGTTTTGTTCTTCGCTATGAAAATATGGCATTTCTGCAATGAGCCCACAAATATCTCCAGGCTGCTTGAACTGAATCTTATTTTGTACTGCATTCATTATGAACTAATTTTAAAATCACCTTTTCGTAAAATGTCTGATTTTCCATCGTAATATGATTGGGGAAAAAGTCTTTTCGCATTATAGTATACTAGCTTTTACCCGCGGCTTCGCCCGCGATATAATTTAATTTATGTTTATCTTGTCAAAAAAATATGGTAACTAATACAGTAAGTGCGCCACAAAATATTAGCCTCAATTCAATGTAAAACGGTACACAAATATTGTAGCAAATAATCATTTCAAACCCAAAAAACAGCCAATCTCAACTAATTTGTTTCGTCATCGTTATCATCCTCTGCTTTCTTTGACCCACTGTTGGGTATAGGCCTCTCTCTTGCAGTGCCATCTGCCTCGGCTCTTGGCCGGTCGTGACCAGGCTCGACCGGCGGTATTGATGATATCGTCGAGATAGTCGACCCACTTTGCTGCCGCGCCGCACATAGCTGAGCGCTCTCACCTATTCAAGTACCCTAGTTGACCAGCTTGGTCACCACCGTCTTTCTTGGTCAAGAAGCGCTGGTCGAATTAGTTGCCACGCCATTGTGAACGATGTCATACGCAGGGCTTTTGCGACCGCCAATATCGCAGCCGTACTCTAACCGAATGGGTTTGCGCGTGGTGATGGCAAAAGGCCTGACGGTATGAAGCTGGTCCCAGGGAAGTGTAGACGGCCCTTAGTATGGGACGCGACTTGCGTCGATACTTTGGAGCCATCAGCGGAGCAGCACAAACAGCGCAAATATGCTAACCTCAGCAGTGGTAAGAGTGGCAGAGTGCCAAAAGTACCGCCTAACTAGCGACATACGTGTGTTGCTCTGTGCTTATTTAAATGAAAAATAATATTTTAATGAGTTCCAACAAGTATTATTTGTGTTAAATGATTCTAATATTGAACGATTGATGCTGTGGTGCGTGGATTATTGACTTTCCGCGTTTGTGAGTGATAATACGGTGAATTGTTTTGTGAAATTGAGTTGCAGTTTTTATTCATTAGAGGGTGCCACTGGGCGGCGTTGATCGTGCTGTCATTGTGAATTGAGCTTCTAATAGCCTCCGTAAAAACAAATAGCGACATCTAGCGGCAAGCAGGCTCTCAAGCGCCATCTAGCAAAAGTGGCAAAAACAACTGTTCAGTTGACCGCGCGTCACAGCCGGCTGGAAGCGCCATCTACCTGAAGTTGCGAGAACAACGCTGCGATTGACCACAACCCTTTGATTTTTCTGTGGTTCGAATAATGGTTAAGTGCGGAGGTTGTGGTAAATTCCTGTCAGCGCAAGAGGGCGCTAAATGCGGAAAATGCAACGGGACATACCATCGAGCCTGCGTCAATATTCCCGCCAAAGCAAATGTGCTCTCAACGTGGCTGTGCCCAGGTTGTAAGTGCGCTATGCCTCGCGACAACAACCCGTCCACTCCAGTCCGCGGGGCTGCATCCTTTATCTTAGAGGACGGCCAATCTCAAGAGGAGCATTCAGTTGGTTCCGTGGATATAGAGCAAGATGTTTCGGCTGCTGACAATGTGGTAATAATGCAACAATTACTGACAGCCGTTCGTGAGCTGCAAGCTGAGGTTTCGGGTTTAAATACTAACCAAAACCTCCTTATTCAAGAGATCTCTGTACTGAAGACTGAACTGTTAGATAACAAAGAAAAACTAAAAACACTAAAGATATTAGAGGTAGAGCTGAAATCACTACGCAGAGAGAAACTCAGTGAAAAGCGTGATGATGAGGATACTTGCTCCAGAAATCTGACTTCCTTTCCTAACATTCCTAAAAAATCAGGGCAAGGAAAACAAATTAAAGTTACGAATCTACAAACAAGTCGAGCTTCAAACAAGTCGCAGCAAAGTTCAGCCACTGAGGAACTGTCTACTGAACTTCTAGACAAAATGCCAATAGTTAAAGCATCAAGGCAAACTTGTGCTGATGGTGCCAGCTGTAGCCCTAAAAAGATTGTGACGAGCGAATTGTTCTCTGAAGAAAACGAGAAAAAGGCAAGCAATAGGACTGGGCCCGACTTTACTAATCTAAAAGATGATGATGGCAGCGGCAGCGTGGGCGAGTGGCAGCAGGTCAGCAGGCGACGCCGCAGCATTAGACCGCAGCACCCAGTTGTTGTTGGAGTGGGAAGGACAAATAATAATTGTGGAATACGGGCGGTTGAGAAAACATGCTATATCCAAGCTTGGCAATTTACACCTGAAACAACAACCGACCAAGTTCAAAAATTTTTGAACGAGATTGCTCCAGCTAACTATCACATCGAAAAGCGGCAAATATTATCTACAAGGCATGCATCATTTATAATTGGGATGCCTGAAAATGTGAAATCTAAAGTGATGATCCCGAACGCATGGCCGGAAGGTATTCGTTTCGCGAATTGGTTTTTTCGAGGCCGCTCCAAATCGAAACCAACCCAGAACTGATCTAGACGTCCCGGTTGAAGTCAATTCGATACCTAGAATTAGGAATACTGGCGAGCTATCGGCGACAGCAGCGACACCCAGCTCAGATTCCAGCAGTGATCGTAGACACACGTCGTGTTTGATCTCTCGGCCGCCGTGTGCAGCATTTGGACCCAGATGCCGCGATGCACGCTCGTCGGACACAGTGAGGAGGGCTTCTCTTTCTTCACTTCGTGATGTCAGCTCTAAAAGCCTAATAGTTTGCCACCAAAACATCGCGTCACTGGGTGGAAAAAAATCGCAACGGCTAGAAGTATTACTGCAAAGAGAACTAAATTGCACGGTTCTAGCATTGACGGAACATTGGTTATCGGCGGACAAGTTAAAATGCGTGTACTTAAATGGTTACAAGCTAGCTTCCTACTTCTGTAGAACTGAGATGAAACATGGTGGTTCATCCATTTTTATTAAAGACGACGTACGGTGTACTGAAAATCGGGATTTAAATGCTCTTAGTATCGAAAGATACTGTGAGATATCGGCTATCGACTTAATTGATTATCAGCTGACTATTATTTGTATTTATAGAACCAATTTAGTTGGTTCTAAAGATTTTTTAAAATACTTCGAACGTCTGCTCGACAAAATATGCGATTTGTGCTTAAGCTGCCTGATTGTAGGAGATATAAACATCAACCGCCTGGATGTACAGAGCGTAGAGTCGAAAATGTTGGGTGATGCACTGTCGGCCCATGATATGGTGAGTGAGGTTGACTTCCCAACGAGAGTGACAAGCACAACGGCTACGTGCCTAGATCACGGATACAGCAACCTCCCCGTCGGGTCTGTTCGCACTTCCCCTGTATGTACGGATTTGAGTGATCACTTGGGCGTAAGATTTGAAATGAGCTGCGCTAGAGTATCATGTACACCAACATACTCTTGTGTGAGATCTTTTTCGCAGGAAAATAAGATAAATTTTGTGATGTCTTTAGATAGTATAGATTGGGTTGACTTGTTTCAACGTCGTAAAACGGCCGCGGAGCAGGCTAATTCGATTATCAACTTGATTCGAAATAATTTTGAAACGTGTTTTCCTGAACGAAAAACGAGGAATTTAAAAAAAAATCGGTCGTGGGTTTCTCAAGAGATTATAGATTATAAATCTCTATTATTCGACATGATTGAATTAAGTAAACCTAATCCCAATGAAATGCTAGATACACTAATAGATGAGTTGAAACAGAATTATGATAATTTATTGACAAATGCGAAATCCGAATACTACTCAAAAATAATCTGCAAAGGCCAAAACTCTAGTAAGGCTATGTGGAACGTAGTAAACTTAGAACGAGGAAAGCACAACTCCGTCGATCTGGACTTTACAAGTGTCATAAAGGATTCAGACGGTAGTAAGTTTTCGTGCGTAAAAACTGCGGTGAATGCCGTTAATGCGCATTTCTTAGGCGCAGCAACGTTGAGTGGTGCACCTAGCGCCCACGTAACTGGCGCTGTCGCCATGTTGCGCGCAGCGCGCCCACCTGTGGACCGATCGCTCAAGATCCGGTTTTTCAGTGCAGAGGAAGTTTATAAACTTATTGCTTCACGAATTCCTCCAAAAACATCGAAAGACGTGTACGGTCTAAGCATGAAACTCTTTAGGGTTGCAGCAGTTTCCCTAGCTCCCGCGCTAGCCGAACTCTTCAATACTTGCATACGAGAGGGAACGTATCCTAAAACTTTAAAAGCTGCGAAAATCACTCCCATCTTTAAAGGAAAGGGCAAAAGAGATAGTATAGACGGCTATAGACCCGTATCGGTAATCCCAGCCGTTGCAAAAATTTTTGAAAATGGTCTCAGTGCTCGCCTTACAGATTTCCTGGTCGAATCGGACCAGCTTTCGGACCGCCAGTACGCGTATCGAGCGGGACGCTCTACGTCTTCTCTAACTCGAGAACTTGTTCGACGTATCGTCGGTGCCCGCGAGGAGAAGCAGCAAGTAGCCGTGATTTGCTGCGACCTATCGAAGGCGTTTGACGTCGCTGATCACGGCTTAATCGAAGCTAAATTAACTCTCTACGGACTAGGCGGCAATGCACTGGCGCTGTTTGCCGGTATACTTCGGGACAGATCTCAAGTAGTCGTTGGAAGTAGAGGTACAGTGACATCGGACCCTCTGTGCTCTACAATAGGTGTAGCGCAGGGATCCTCTGTCTCGAACGTCATCTTCTCACTGCTGCTGAATGACTTACCAGATGCAATAACATCAGCAGAAATCCTGATGTATGCTGATGACGTCGCTGCTCTGGTCACCGCCCCCACGGTAGACGAGCTGGAGGTTAAGCTGAACGAGGTGAGCGCTCAACTTGCAAGTTGGTTTGAAACGAATGGGCTTGCACTAAATCTGACCAAGACCCACTTTACACATTTTAACCTCTCGGGAAGGAAATATAGGCGCCTTAAGATCTTGGTGAATAATGTTGCCATCAAACACATGGACGTAACAGGTTTTCTAGGCTTTGAAATTGACTCTGGGCTGACATGGGAAAATCATATCCAAAAAGTGTGTGGTAGAGTGGCCAGTGCCTCGTTTGCATTGCGTCGAGTGGCCCGTGTCGTACCGGTGGAGGTCGCCCGAACGTGTTACTTCGCTACCGTGCACTCGGTGCTACAATATGGCGCTGAGTTCTACGGCCAAGCAGCGGATTGGGAACGTGCATTCCGTATGCAAAAAAGAGCTGTCCGCGCCATAGCGGGAATCAGTAGCGACCAATCAGCTAAGCCTTACTTTAAAAAATTTCAGATTCTTACTCTGCCGTGCATTGTGATATTACAAGTGGCGTTGTTTGTAAAGAGTAATCTGGATAAGTACAGTGAGTTTAAAGGGCATGGTAAGCAACCTACGCTGCCGAGTAGACGCGCAGGAAAACTTAAACAGATACCCAGGCAATTGGCTAAGTCGGACAAACTCACCCACGTCATGGGGCCGACCGTGTACAACAAAATACCAAAGACTATCATTGAGGCACCTAGTATCGCGTGTTTCAAATTTCGTTTGAAGCAATGGCTTGTCGAGCAAACGTTTTATAGTTACAAGGAATTCCTAAACTGTAAAGTAGTTGAATCTATAAGCTCTGTACAATAGTTGACATTTATTCAAGTCAACTGCTATTTATTACTATTTGGTATAATAATCGATTATTGTTTTTATTTGACATTGTTGCTAATTATTTTTATATTGTATTATTTTGACTTAATTATTGATTAACCTGATATGACGTGTAAATAGTATTTATGAAATAAATGATTATGATTATGATTATGATTATGGTTACATATTTGAGCCGTTTGAAATTGAGACATTGTGCGCGTGTTGGCCGGGAGCTCATCTTGTTTTCAAAAGTCTTTCTGAGCGTCTCGTGTACCCGCCGCGTGACCAAAATGCTGGTGTTTATTTGGCTCAACGTATAGGCAGCATTGCCAAGCTGATTGGCAATGCTGCCAGCATGTTGGGCACGCTGCTAACTGGCAGTGGGTTTGAGCATTTAGAATATCTTTAGACCTTCAAGGGTCTGTGGATGATCCAATTGCTTGTTATGTAGTAGTAGTTTATGAAGTTTTACATTATAAGTCTGTATTTAGTGGTAGTTAATAAAGGCACTTGCTCTGTAAAAATATCAAGTACCTTGCACCTTGTTGTCACTGTTCAGACCTATCCCGATATCAAAATACCTTATACTTATAAATGCTTCTGTTGATTAAGATAAGGTTAGAGAGTACCCGCCCATAGGTTTCCGCCTTGTCGTGGCAGGAGAACTTAGTAGCCGAGGCCTATGGGCGGCGCGGGAATCCCAGGTAGAGCCGCTACTCTGGGTTTTTTCTGAGACAGCTGAGAAGGCGGCGCTCGAGGTCTCCTGATTCTTTTTGGTCTTTTCCCCCTAGGCAGTTTAGAAGTTTGCACTCGAGGTTGGGCCGCTTTTCTGGGGTTTTTAAATATAGCAGCTTAGAGGGTGACCGGTAAGTTGCGTGCCTCATGAGGAGTGCCGCAACTGAGCCGGGCTGCACTTTTATCACTGTTCAATCCTAACCAACCCAACATAAATTTATGTTCGTGTTAAGGTCACAACTCACAATCAAGGTTAATAACCTTAGTGTCAAGATATTCATACTCATGCCATACTACTTTTAAAAATCAAGTCGATCCGTTTCTTCGTATATTAGCATGGATTCTCTACCATAAAGGTAGAATAAAGAAATATGTTTAACCTCTAATGGTGGTATATTTAAAAATATTTTTAATGTCAGACGAAATGACGGCCCAGTATTAAACGTCATTGTAATATGTAGCATGGCAAAGGGAAAACTATTTTGTCCAATTTTAATGTCAGTTATCATTGTCAATTCATACTTTATTTCCTCTTCGAGGAGCTATAATGGTGGAAAGACAATTTGTCCCTTTGATATGCTAAGCGAGACATTTATAAAAGTCTGCAGTCAATGTATGTCACCTGTCGTCTAATTATGTTTTTTGAATCCATGTTAGGCTCAATCAACCCAATTATGAATGCACCATCGTAAATTTAATAGCAACGTAAAAAGTGTTCTCTCTATCGAATGCCGAAAGTGAAAAAGAAACAGAAATAGTCTAATTAACTGTTATAATTACGATGGTGTCTTCAAAATTGGGCCTTTTAGCGTCGTTGTGATAGGTGACAGTTTTGCTAACGCAAGATTTTGTCCTATCCTACGGGAATTATGCAATTTTCGGAATTAAATGTAGCCTATGTCCTTTCTCAGGCTCTAGACTATCTGTGTACCAAATTTAATTGAGATCGGTTCATTAGTTTTGGCGTGAAAGCGCGACAGACAGATAGACAGACAGAGTTACTTTCGCATTTATAAGGATAATATATTATCAGTATGATGATATCCAAGGACTGCTCGTCGATTGATTTGACAGATATTCGATCGACAGTTGTTTATTTTGACATTCTTGCAGCGCACGCTCAGTAGCTCGCAGATGGCAGAATTTTCCTACTTACTCAACATTTATCGTTGTATTTTGGACAATTCACAAAATATCTTTATAAATTGTAGCCTATGTGTTATTCTGATGTATAAGCTATATTATTACAAAGTTTCATCTCAATCCGTTCAGTAGTTTTTGCGTGAAAGAGTAACAAACATCCATACATCCATCCATCCATCCATCCATCCATCCATCCATCCATCCTCACAAACTTTCGCGTTTATAATATTAGTAGGATGTATGAACTTGTAATAAAATATCTTTGGCTATACTATTTGTATCTGGCTGGTTTTGGTATCATTGAAAGTTTAAATTTTAAAGAACATAATTCTAAATACAAATTAGTAAAATATGTGATTTTCATTTGTTTTTCGTACTGTCAAGACGAGTGAATCTGATGAAGAAATTCGTTACGTTTTAAAATTTTACTACAAAAAAGGTAAAAATTCTACGAAAGCCGCGAAAAAAATTTGCGATGTTTATGGACCTAGTGCAGTGTCTGTGAGAGTAGCACAAATTTGGTTTAAGTATTTTAAATTCGGGAATTTTGATGTCAAAGACGCACGACGCTATGGTCGCCCTATTACGGATAAAATGGATGCTATTTTTGAAAAAGTGGAACAAGATCGGCATATCAGTAGTTACGACGCAGCTAAAGAACTGGAAATTGACCACAAAACAGTTTTGCCGCATTTGAAAAAACTGGATACTTACACAAAAAAGCTCGATATTTGGGTACTTCACGAGCTCGCTGAAAGAAACCTAATGAACCGTGTACTAACTTGTAATTCTTTATTACGATGTAATGAAACCAAACCATTTGTGAAGAAGCTGATAACTGATGATGAAAAGTGGATCACGTACGACAAGAACGTGAAAATAAGGTCGTGGTCAAAGGCCGGCTTCACAGACTGTGGCAAAACCCGGGTTAACTCGCAACATGATGATGCCGTGTGTGTGGTGGGATTGGAAGGGCATTATTCATTATGAGCTGTTACCACCAGGCAGGACCATCGATACTGAACTCTACTACGAACAACTGGTTAGAATAAAGCAAGAAGTTGAGAGAAAGCGGCCGGAATTAATCAACAGAAGGGGTGTGGTTTTTCATCATGATAACGCTACCATGCTACTAACCTCACACATCTTTAGCCACTCAGCAAAAATTAAGATAGTTTGGCTGGGAGGTGTTAATGCATCCGCCGTATAGTCTTGAGCTTGCACCTTTAGATTTCCACCTGTTTTGGTCTCTTCAGAATTCTTTAGGTAGTGTCAGGTTAAAATCACGAGAAGACTGCCAAACCACTTGTCGCGGTATTTTGATTAGAAGCCCCAAAATTTCTATAGCAATGGAATCATGTCCCTACCTACAAGATGGCAAAAAGTTATCGAACAAAATGGTACCTACATACTTTAGTTAAATGTAAATAATCTACATTAAAAAATGTTTTGAATTTTCTTAAAAAATGCGAAGAAACTTTTTCCCCAGCCTATGTTTATAAGAGTTTGTCTGCAAAAATGTCAATGTGAGAAAATAAGGAAAAAATTGCGTTAAGGTGGCATAAGTCTAAAAACCGTATCACAATATTCACATTGTCAGTACAATGTGAATACAAGTATATTGTGATAGGCCAAATCAAACCTATATACAATGTACCTTTGATAAGAACTGGTACACTATGGCACAAAACCGTCAAATCTGAAAAGATCGAGGGGAGACCTTTGCCCAGCAGTGCGACACGACAGGCTAGCAACAACAACTAGTCGGCGGATGTGAAGTTAGCTACAAGCTGCGCTATAAACAATCCTGACTAAAACTCACAATCACATAAAGCTGCGTGTTGATTGGTTTTCGCACAGTTTGTAGCAAACTTCACATCCGCCGACTTGTATAATTCGGGCTATACTGCGCGCAATGCCCATTTGTTGTGGTTTCACCCCGAAACGAGCGGGTTTAGCGCCCATCGGATATTTGAACGGCACGCGCCAAAATTGCGCATTAATTGGGTTTGGATCATCTGATGCTGTTAGCGAGATGAATGGCTGGGGTTAGTCGGCCACTTACACGATTATTCAGTGTATAACTACGTGCAGATATTATAAGAATTAAAATCGACCAAGTTTGAATTGAGAAACTAAGGCCCAAAGACTTCGCTGGGTGGGCCATCTGCTGAGGATGTAGATCTGCTGTCTTGGAGTAGCAAGCGGCCGCCGACCCGTCGGTCGGCCCAGATACCGTTGGACTGACGCGCGGTCCGACCTGCGCGAGCTCCAGGCGGACGAGTGGGAAGAGACAGCGCTGGACCGTGACCAATGGCGTTCTCTGGTGTCGGAGGCCAAGACTCATTTTGGGTCGTTGCGCCAGAGGAGTAAGTAAGTAAGTTTGAATTGGACTCGCGCACGAAGGGTTCCGCACCGTGTCAGAACCTCTTTAGCCCCATTTTTATTGCCGCTATTACTAGAGAGCAAAAAGCTCTAAAAAAATCAAGTTTGTTGTGTGGCTCCCCTGAAATATTGATTTTATTCTATTTTTAACATTTGTTATAATAGCGGCAATAGAAATACACCATCTGTGAAAATTCCAGCTGTCTAGCTATGACAGTTCATGAGATACGGCTTGGTGACAGACAGACATCGGAGTCTTAGTAATAGGGTCCCGTTGTTACCCTTTGGGTACTTGATCCGTCCTTCTCCAACACCACATCTCTCTATCTTTCTGCGTTAGCGTCCACGTTTCACTTGCATATAGTGCAATGCTCCATATACCTTTATAATTTTTTATCAATCTTTTTCTGATGTGTTTTGAGATTTTTGATTTGAAAACGTGTATTTTGTTGTTGAATGCTATTGATATTCGTACTTTTACATCTGTGGTGCATTTTGCGTCGTTCGTGATGTTCATTTCTAAATATTTAAACGAATTAACCTGTTCTATTGTATTATTGTTTGAATTGATGGGGTTATCCGGTGTGGTCTCCCTTGTTATGGTCATGTTTTGGTTTTGTTAACATTAATTTTGAGTCCTATTTCTTTAATGGCTTGATCCAAGATTATTATAAGTTTTTGAAGCTGCTCTTGGCTTTCTGCTAGTGCTTCTATGTCATCAGCATGGCGAATAAAAAAGATACGTTTGCCGTTGCATTTTACAGCTCCATTTTCAGATTCTGTTATTTTTCTTATGGCTTTTTCGATTTAACTGTTGAAAAATGTTGGTGAAAGGGCCTTGCCTTACTCCTTGTTTTGTTTTCGCCTTTTCTATTTTTTCCTATTTTATAGGTTTTTATATAGGTTATTTATTATTCTTCTGTCTCTGTAGTTTATCATCATATATTTCAAGGTGGTCATCATTTGTTTCCAGTTGATTTTGTCAAAGGCTTTTTCAAGATCTATAAAAGCTAGGTGTTTTTTTAAACCTAGGTCAAATCTTCTATTGCTAATTATTCTTGCTGCTAAAATAGCCCCATGTGTTCCTTTTCCTTGACCGAATACGTACTGATCTTCAACTATAGGTTTAACTCTGTTACGTATTATTTGTATTAACATTTTCGATGCGTAAGATATTAAACTAAGAGTTCTGTGCTCTTCACATTTACGCGTATCCGGTTTCTTAAGTAGCATAACTGTTTTGGTTATTTGAAAATCGTTGGAAATATTTCCTGTCATGTGCATCTGTTGTGTCAGCTCAAACATTTCAGGAAGTCTAATCATCCATCCAGTCAAATTACGCTATATAGGCATTATAGACAAGGGAAAGTTATTTTAACCCCCAACAAAAAAGAGGTAATCGTTTGACATGAGTGTCTGTATAAGTGTCTATGCATTATGAGCTTTATAATCTAAAAATATATTAGAGACATCTTTGAACACGGTTTCTGACTCCAAACTAAGGCAAAATTTATAATATTGCTGCGAGAGACCATTATATACTATTTTAAATAGATATTTACTTTTAATATGATACAGAGCAAATCCATATTTATTACAAAAACGCTTGCCTTGGTGGTAATCGAACTCACGCCTCTTTGGCACAGGAGTCATGGTTAAACCACCGGGCCACCGAGGCAGTCAATCAATATTATTATAGCTTTGCTTGGACTACAGGAATACTGTATCAGTCATCAGGGACAGTCAAGTCAATCAAGCCACGGAACTTTGTCTTACTCCCAAACTAACCGAATTGGCTCGATTTAGATTTAGCTCGAGCTTAACTAAACTAAAGTCTAAACCTATATAGCTTAGAATTGCTCTGAGTTAGTTAGGTAATAATTATAAGACAATTTGTATATATACCAGTACACGCCTTTTTAATAGTGTAGTGCTGAGTATAAACCAAACTATATATGAAACAGAAACATGAATACATTGCTACTGCGCAACGGCTCGCCTCATGTTCAGACGCCATTAGGTTTGATTCGACATAAATCAATGTCGCCGAATCCAACTCGGCTGGGCCGCGTTCGGAAAATTGCGTAACGTCTTCGCGTCCGACATACCTCAGTGCCTCAAGTTGAAAGTTTTCGACCAATGTGTATTGCCAGTGATGACTTATGGCACTGAAACGTGGTCTCTCACTATGGGCCTTATTAATAAGCTTCAAGTAGCCCAACGAGCTATGGAGAGGGCTATGCTCGGAGTCTCTCTGCGGGATCAAATCAGGAATGAGGAGATCCGTAGAAGAACCAATGTTACCGACATAGCCCAGCGGATTGGCAAGTTGAAATGGCAATGGGCAGGGCACATAGCTCGGAGGACTCATGACCGATGGGGTCGAAAAGTTCTCGAGTGGAGACCACATACCGGCAAGCGCAGCGTAGGACGTCCACCCACAAGTTGTACGGATGACCTCATTAAGACCGCAGGATCGCGCTGGATGCAAGCCGCTACCAACCGATCTTATTGGAAATCTTTATGGGAGGCCTATGATCGTAGACATCATAAGTTTATCATATTTTTTAACCGACGAAACGGAGGATGTTCTTAAGTCGACGCATATATTTTTTTTTGTATGACAACGCATAACTTTTTACAAAGTGGTCCGATTTCAATAGTTATTTTTTTGTTTGATAGACAATACTTCACAAATGGTCCTGTTTAAATTTTAATGAAATCGAAGCCATTTTTGATAAATCAATACATAGATCCGTGAGAACTATTCGCGAATCCTGTAAACGATTGAAGTCGGTCATTCCATTTTCGCGAAAATGAATTATACGTTAACTAATCAGCTGTCGACCAACCATTGCTAGCTAATTATTTAAGTATTCATGGTATCAATAACCATAACTCAATGGCTGCATAAATAATGAACTACACGACAGCTCATTACCGATTGGACATGGATAATGAGCTAGCAATGTGTTCAAATTAAATCTGTTAATTTTAAACTGTTATTTTATTTTATTGTAAATTGGTCATTGTATTGTCATGATATTTTTACCTATACTTACTATGCTTCCTCGGTGGCTCAGTGGTTAGTGACCCTAACTTCTGGATCAAAGAGGCGTGGGTTCGATCCCCAAATATTTAGGTGATGAACATAAGTGTTTGCTCTGTGTCTGGGTGTTATTTAGCTACTCTCTATATATGTATGTATTTAAAAATATGTATATGTAATATATCAGTCTCTGGCAACCATACCTATCACAAGCTTTGCTTAGTTTGGTGTCAGGGGCCGTGTATAAGATGTCCCCAAATATTTATTTGGGGCTCAAGAGTTCTCTGTGAGAAGTTATTATTAAATACATGTTATTGCTGAAATTATTTTTAATTTATAGTGCTTCCCACACTAGGTTTATGTCTAGGGGCTATTCTTTGTGGTAAACATTTAAATAATCTGCCAAGTACTAGTAGGACTCGCGCACGTAGGGTTCCGTACTGTATGGGAATATGGAACCCTTAAATATTTATTTTATCTTAATTTAATTATTTATTATTGAATTGTATATACAAAAAAAAAATATTCTGTGAATATTTCAAGCATCTACCTATTACCATTATTAATATCGAGCAAAAAACGGTTAAAAAATCAGGTTTGTTCCATACATTTTGTCGCTGGTGAACTAAATTTTTCTATGGAACAACAAAAATTTTTTTTTGAGTTTTGACAAAAGTCGTAAAACAAAAGTTGTTTGTTTTGATGTACAGAATAAGTCCCTAGAAGGATGCTAATTGATTAGAAATAACCCTGTATACCTATAAAGATCCATTGATGACGTGAGGAAATTATGCCGCACGTGTGATGTAGTATGCCTTCAGGAGACGTGGTTGGCGCCTCATGACATCCCTTATGTAGGTAAAATCGACGGCGACTTCGGATATACCGCGACATCGGCGATGGATGACTCACGTATCATGTATGTTCGGAGGAGTTGCGTTTTTATATCGGTATCAGGCATTTCAGCGTGTGTCCGTGTTGAAGTGCGATAATCCGCGTATTTGTGGTATAAGAATAGCAACGCGCGACAGCGCAGTGATAATTAGGAGTGTTTATTTACCAACTAACTCGTATGCTAACTTGCCGGAATTCACGGACTGTTTATGTGCAGTGAGCGCCATTATTGATGAACATGGGATAGATAATGTGTTTTTGATGGGAGATTACAATGCAAATCCGGGTGAGTTATTCTACAGTGAGCTTTCAAGTCTGTGCATTGAGCAGGAATGGTCATGTATTGATGTAGATATGCTGGGGCTGGACTTGAGTACCTATACTTTTGTTAGTGAGGTGCACGGGACTAGCAGTTGGCTGGACCACTGTGTAGTAACTCGCGCGGCTAAGCACACTGTGGTAGATGCGCATGTGTTGTATGATACTATGTGGTCTGATCATTACCCACTTGTGGTGCATTGTAATCTTGACTTAATAATACCAAAAATATCGCCAAAAATTATAGTAAATAGTGATGTATATTAGGGTGTGAAAGATGAAGTTCAGACTGCTCTGTATACAAGGGAATGTCATAAGAATCTAAGGCAAATTGACTTTCCTTCTGAATGTATAAACTGTGCTGATTATTACTGTAGTGATCCGGATCACAGGCGTGTTTTGGACAAGTTGTATTCGGACATTGTGAAGGCCCTTCGTGATGCGGCCGTGGCTAGCCGGGGTGGCACGGAGAAGGGGGTGAGTGGCCCGCGCATTGCGGGATGGAATAAACACGTTGGCGAAGCGCACAGGGAAGCCAGGTCTAAATTCAGAGAATGGGTACTATGTGGTAGGCCTAAATCGGGCCCTGTATATTTGGAAATGAGCGAGAGCAGAAGAGTCTTCAAATCACGATTAAAATGGTGTCAAAATCATCAGGACCAGATAAAGATGGACGCTCTCGCTCAAAAGCATGCCAAAGGCGACTTTCGTGGTTTCTGGCAGGCTACCAAAAAGTTGAATATAAGGTCTGGTCTACCCGTAAGCGCTGATGGTGTCAATGACCCCGCGGAAATAGCAAATGTGTTCAGGAGCCATTTTTCAGTGAAATCTCCGCTGGGCCCGGCGAGTGAGATGCTCCATGTTGATTTGAACAAGCAAAGTGTAACAACGGATTTCCTAGCGAAGGAAGTAGGTCAAGCTATAAAGCTTATTTCGCGTGGAAAATTCCCCGGACATGACGGACTCAGCATTGAGCATCTTCAACACGCCACACATTGCGAGAGTGTTGGCTATGTTCTATTCGCTGTGCGTGAGTCACTCTTACCTACCGGCTGATTTGATGAAAACTGTAGTAGTGCCTGTAGTGAAAAATAAAACGGGTGACCTTTCCGATAAAAGTAACTACAGGCCTATATCCTTAGCTACTATAACAGCTAAAGTATTTGACGGTCTTCTTAACGCACAGTTAAATCCATATGTTTCACTACATGACAACCAGTTCGGGTTCCGTCCTCGGCTGTCCACTGAAAGTGCGATACTGTGCCTTAAGAACACCGTCAGGTACTATACGGACCGGAAAACTCCCGTTTTTGCGTGCTTCCTCGACTTATCCAGTGCCTTTGACCTGGTGTCGTATGACCTTTTATGGAGAGAACTAAAGAGTTTAAATATGCCTCAGGAGTTCGTAGGTATTTTCCAGTACTAGTATACACACCAGAGTAACAGTGTGCGGTGGGCGGGCGCAATGTCTGAGTCGTACCACCTAGAGTGCGGAGTTCGGCAGGGCGGCTTGACCTCGCCGACCCTGTTTAACCTGTACATCAATAGACTGATCGTCGAGCTCAGCAGTCAGCATGTCGGCTGCCATATTGACGGTATTTGTGTCAACAATTTTAGCTATGCAGACGACATGGTACTGCTGAGCGCGTCGGTATGTGGTCTACGGAAATTGTTGCAGATCTGCGGGAAATACGCTTGTGGTCATGGGTTAAAATATAATGTTAAAAAAGTAAATTTATGGTCTTTGAGACCAGCCGTGCAAAATGCCCTCAGAGCATTCCACCCGTGCTAATAGACGGTGTTCCCCTAGAGAGGGTGAATCAATTTAAATACCTAGGACATATTGTTACGACTGATCTCAGGGATCATATAGACATAGAACGGGAGCGGAGGGCTCTGTCCGTCAGAGCAAATATGATAGCTCGCAGGTTCGTACGATGCTCATATGAGGTAAAAGTCACGCTCTTTAGAGCATACTGCACATCGCTCTACACGTGCAGTCTGTGGGCTAATTACACAGATAAGTGTTACAGCACCCTCCGCGTCCAGTATAACAACGCGTTCAGGGCGATGTTGGGGCTGCCCCGGTTCTGCAGCGCCTCGGGCATGTTCGCGGAAGCGCGAACCGACTGCTTCCACGCGACCATGCGCAAGCGAGCCGCTTCCCTGGTGCGCAGAGTACGGGCCAGCTCCAACTCTGTCCTGGCGATGATCGCTACTAGATGGGACTGTCCTTTTCTTCGGCATTGCTCTAACAGACATGTTGCAGTACCAGTGCCGAAGAGAAGGTACATAAGTGATTACACATGCCTTGATTTTATAATTATGTATTTTATGTTATCGTTGACTGTTACTGACATTGAATGACTATTATTTTGTTTAATTATTTTAAATTTTCTGACATTGATATTGCTGTGCTATAATTTTAATTTTGTTATGATGACTTATGTGTAATTTTGTATTTTTATTCTCTGCCAATATGGGCCCTACAAGCCTGAAATAAATGAATTTTATTTTTATTTATTTTATACTCGTCGAATTGAGTACCTCCTCCGGTTCGTATTATGGACTACCGAATAATTTAAAACGATTTCCAAAAACTAGTCGAATAGCTTATTCTGGAATCCTCTGCCCATTTCCATTAAACGGGCCCCGTCCATAACTGTTTTCAAAGAGGAAGTTAAAAAATTATTTCTGTCGCAATCTTTGATTCGTTCTTAGTTTTTTGGGTGGTTTATTAATTTGTTTGCTTATTATTATTTTTGATTACTTATACATTGTTTATATGTGTATGTTAGAAGTTAAAAGTATTTATTAGTTTATTTAACTGTATTATTTATAAATGTATTAGTATTTATAACATTTGTATGTATGTCTATTGTATAATTCTTTTATTATTTATATTATTTTGTTTTACTTTTAAAGTGTCCCCTAAATTAGCACACCTCGTCGTATTTTCTTTTGTACCTATCTCTCTCCATCCTAAGGTTGCCTGGAAGAAATCACTTTCAGTGATAAGGCCGCCGGTTGCTTCACATGTTTTAGCATCTATTTTTCCTCTATTTTCTGTTTTATGTGTGTGTGAATCAATAAAGAGTTTATCTATCTATCTATCTATACTAAGCGCCACACAAATCGGAGAAATACAAATCGGAGCGGATGAGATGTTAGATGACACTTCGCCGTGATTGGCTAAATTATTTCGCATGTGTGCACAATTCCGTCGCCGCGTGTCGTGGTGCGTAGGGAGCGCGCGGGAGGCTTGAGGTCGGGTGTGCCCCGGCGTTTCGTCTCTTTGACTCCCGCGCATACTTATATTTCGGCTTTTGCGCAGCGTTCTGCGTGTAACTTCCCATCCGCCAATTTAGTATAGCTAACATCACAGCTGCCAATAATATTGATTAAGCCTATAACAAACACGAAGCCTTTAGACTCGAGGAGTTAATATTTGATTTCGGTATCACACTCATCGAAAGCAGCGAACATCTCTTTTCGTCTACCGGCGTACCCATAGGTAGCTCTGTTCTCTTCTCGACGTACTAATATAAAGATCCATTACGAGTGCAGGTAAACATGTACCTACCTACTTATGATTGTATCGCAAAGCTGGGATGTTGATACAGGGGCCTCCTCCGATATAATTTTTATGAGAACTTCCATTGTTTTTCTCATTTTCTCAGATGGCTCAACATGTTTTGATACTTAGTCATGTGAAATCCTACTATATAATCCAACTAATATTATAAACGCGAAAGTTTGTGAGGATGGATGTTTGTTACTCTTTCACGCAAAAACTACTGAACGGATTGAGATGAAACTTTGCAATAATATAGCTTATATATCAGAATAACACATAGGCTATAAATTATAATGATATAGCGTCAAAAATCAAAATATCATGCGGGTGAAGCCGCGGGTAAAAACTAGTTTGGCATAATCTTGGAACTGCTGATTTGTAAAATTCGGTTTCTTTCTAAAACAAAGATTTGTAACATCTCTATCACTACATAGTATAAAACAAAGTCGCTTCCTTGACTGTCTGTCCCTATGTATGCTTATATCTTTAAAGCTACGCAACGGATTTTGATGCGGTTTTTTTAAATAGATAGAGTGATTTAAGAGGAAGGTTTATATGTATAATACATCTGTGCGAAGCCTAGGTGAGTTGAGTGAGTTGTTGTGAGCCCAAGGATCGTCTCTCTCTAATATAGCGTTTTCCCTCCTTCTCAACGATCTTCCTGACAACATTAAAAATGCATATATACTCATGTACGCTGATGACGTGGCTGCCATAGTAACTGCTCCAACTGAAAAGTTACTAGAGGAAAAATTAAACCGAGTCGCGAGTGAGTTATTTCATTGGTTTCAAATCAATGGGCTGATTTTAAATATAACCAAAACTCATTTTCTACACTTTGACCTGTCAGGCCGCATTAGGGGGCCCCTCAGTGTAGGAGTGGGAAACGACAAAATTAAGCTAGTGAAAGACACGGTTTTCTTAGGTTTCCATGTGGACAGCGCTCTCACTTGGGAGTGTCATATAGATAGGCTGTGTCTTAAGTTAGGTCGTGCATGCTTTGCGCTGTGGCGGCTGGCAGCTATGCTTCCGGAGAGAATGGTCCGGAATTGTTATTTCGCTTCTGTGCACTCTCTCCTACAGTACGGCGTTGAGTTTTGGGGAAGATCAGCTGAGTGGGAACGGGCGTTTAGGCTGCAGAAAAGAGCTATCAGAGCCATAAAGAGAGTGCCAGAAGATAAATCGGCCCAGCCAATATTCCGGACAATGAAAATTCTAACTCTCCCCTCGATGGTTATCTTAGAGGCGGCCCTCTACGCCAGAGACCACTTGGATGAGTATGCGTGCCGAGGCGAGCAGCGCTCGCAGCCGCCACGGCGAGCGGGCGTACTGCGCGTGCCCTCCCATCGGCTCGTGAAGACGTCTAAACAGATTCATGTAATGGCGACAGATGTCTACAACCACCTTCCGGACTTTATAAAGGATGCGCCGTCACGTCAGTCTTTTAAAAATAAAGCAAAGTTTTGGCTTGTTGAGCAGGCATTCTATAAGGTGCAAGACTTTCTACCAAAGGTAGAGTAACTTAATTTATGTATTCGAACTTAACTTATTAATACTATTTGATTTATTTGTGACACTACACATTGTTATTAATTATTGTGTATTGACTGTTATTAATTATTTCATTGTTTCGATTATTAATTATTATGATTCACAATTTAATAAATTAATTTTTGTTTGACATGTAACTTATAGTTATGAATAAATGAATATGAATATGAATATGTTGCTAGTTTTTTATGTTTGATCTAATTGCAACTACTTACATAGAATCTCTATGGAAAATTGCACTTTCAACCTTGATTTTGAAACCTAAACTGTATAGTAATCTGATAAAAAACTTAGGTAAGCTCTAAAGCAGAATCAGACCCAAATATATATCAACCTACTTTAACAGTTTTGGTCCATAACACCACCAATTATTCTTCTGATTTCTGTGATTTGAGTCCTTGCAAGTCACATAAGATTTAGAAATTCATATTTTAGAAGGTACGTCTACCTACTTCTGTTCATCTTAGTTTTTAAAAAAAAACAAGCATCAAAGCTGCTGGTTCGAACTTCGCAATTGACACAGGAACGTGCTTCGACTGCAAACTGTCCCGAAATTGGAGCTCCGCGTGCTCACTCCCTGGTACCTATTGTTCTTATCTAATTTATCCTACATTTACATCGTTTCTTGACCATATCGAAGATATTTATCATAATTAGCAGCCGCATGACGTCCAAAGCAAACAAATTAATCCTTAGAATTGATATAAGTTCTCTTAGTAGATATGTACTAAATAAAAACCTATGAAAACTTCAAGCCACGCCTGCAAACTGTCCCACAATTGTGGCTCCGCGTGCTTATACCATACTGGTGTTGTTTTTGTGTAATTTGTCTGGGACATTTACGTCTTGACGTATTTGAATCCGAAATGTTTATCGTTATTATCAGCCGTGTGACGGTTCCTATTAAGTCAATACATAATAGGAACCTTCAAAAAATATGGTAAAGTATCAAATGCGTTCCGTCGCGCTCCGCCGCGCTTTGCCGCTCCTGAAAACCGTCCCACAATTGTAGCTCGGCGTGCTCACCCTACTGGTATTGTTTCTGTGTAATTTATCCTGGAGATATAATTATGTCCTTTCTTGTCAATTTATATATTTTATATCCAAGATATTTGTCATTATTTTTAATCGTATGACGGTTCCTATTAAGTCGATACTTAAAAAGAACATACGAAAAATACGGGAAAGTATCAAATCCGTTCGGACGCGCTCCGTCATTGACACAGGAACGTGCCGCGCCTGCAAACTGTCCCACAATTGTACTCCGTGTGCTCACCCCACTGGTGTTATTCTTATGAAATTTGTCTCAAAACTTTCAATGATATCATTACACATTGTTATTGTAAAATTATTTTTAATCCACCTAGAAAGCCAAATCATAGTAAGTTATATAATAATTATTATTATCATCATATCGGCCGTACACGGTTAAAAGCTGAAAGCATCCACTAAGAACCTCATCTTTTTTTAAGTTTTCCAAGCAATTGCCTACTAAATTACTCACAAAAAATACAAATATAACGGTAAAGTATCAAATCCGTTCAGTCGCGCTCCGCCATCGACGTAGGAATGTGCCGCGTCTGCAAACCTCACCTCTCAGAACCTCCTCACCTTTTCGTAAATTTTCCAAGCAATCGCCTACTAAATACCCACAAAAAATACGGGAAAGTATCAAATCCGTTCGGTCGCGCTCCGCCATCGACACAGGAACGTGCCGCGCCTGCAAACTGTCCCACAATTGTACTCCGTGTGCTCACCCCACTGGTGTTGTTCTTATGTAATTTGTCCGGGACATTTACGATGTTGCGGTAACCGTTCTTTACCTCCGCTCGTGTGTGTACTGTTACAAGGTATAAATACGTTCGATGTATGGCTGGTTAGTGTAAGGTTGTGTTTAGAGTTTCGTTTGAATTTCTACTTGGTTAGTATGCTCTTGACAGAGGGGTCGTGATCCTTACGTATCTAGTATAATATCTGGTACCTCACAAAAACTTTTATGTAAAATGTAGCCAAGACGAGACTACAGCATTATCAAATTTTTCTTACATCAAGTTGAAAAGTTTATTGGTTTCATACTTTTTGCCGAAGCAATTTCGGGAGTACTATATTGCAGTTACGTATACCTTTTTAAGATAGGTATATGTAAAACTCATCATTTAAAGCCGTGGTGGCCTAGAGGTAGTGACACCCGCCTTGCAATCATGAGGTTTTAAGGTATATGTAAAACTCATCATTTAAAGCCGTGGTGGCCTAGAGGTCTACACCCGCCTTGCAATCGTGAGGTCGTGGGTTCAAATCCCGGTCCCGTACCAATGAGTTCTCTGGAATTTATGTACGGAATTTCACACCACTGGCTTTTCGGTGAAGGAAAACATCGTGAGGCAAGCTGCATACGTCCGTAGAAGAAATTCTATGGCGTATGCGAATCCACCAACCAGCACTGGGCCAGCGTGGTGGATATGGCCCAATCACCCTTAGTGAAAGCCGTGGTGGTCTAGAGGTACTGACACCCGCCTTACAATCGTGAGGTCGTGGGTTCAAATCCCGGTCCCGTACCAATGAGTTCTCTGGAATTTATGTACGGAATTTCACACCACTGGCTTTTCGGAGAAGGAAAACATCATGAGGCAACCTGCATACGTCCGTATAAGAAATTCGATGGCGTATGCGAATCCACCAACCCGCACTGGGCCAGCGTGGTGGATATGGCCCAATCACCCTTCGTGGGTAGGCCTTAGTCCTGCAGTGGACTATTAAAAAGGCTGATACAGTACAGTACAGTACATATACCTTTTTAAAAGCCTGTACTATGCAAAATAATAATACCTATGTACCTATAGGCAGAATTAAACTTCGGCTGCGAGGTTAGCTACAAGCTGCAGATAACTTAATCCGGAAACATACTATCGGACGCGGCTGACGGACGCGACTGACAGCCGCGACTTAGCAATGTGCACAGTCTTAAAACATCCGGTGTGCCAGATCGCTCAAGGACGTCCGAACGCTCAAGGTCGTCCGAAGGTGACGTCCGCGACTTTTGTCCGATAGTGTGCATGGCTCAGTGTACTTTCATAGTCTAGGTCGCGGCTGTCAGTCGCGTACGTAAGCCGCGTCCCATAGTATGTTTCGAGCTTTAATCCTGACTGAAGCTCAGCTGCGCGAGGATAAGGTTTCGTGCAGATTGTAGCTAATTTCAAAACTGCTGTGCAATTTGTTTCTTCCTATCCCTTCCCATATGACTCTCTTTGCTTAGCTGAGTTGTCAATCCTGCACTTAACAAAGCAAGTCTTTGTATAAGCATCTTTGAGCAAATATCTGTAGAGTAACAATCGTGCAAAAAAGTGTCTGAGCCAAAACCCTACTCAAGTGGACAGGCTTCTTGACCGACGATCCACCAGAGGAGGTATACAATTCGCCGCGTATTTTTTTTTTGTATAACCACGCATAACTTTTTTCATAGTCGTCCGATTTTAATAATTCTTTTTTTATTGGAAAGAATATACTTCGAAATTGGTTCCATTTAAATTTTATCGAAATCGGCTGAGCCATTTTTGATAAATCAACAATAATGTGAAAATGCTACATCGATCCGTGCGAAATATTCGCGAACTCTGTACACGGGTGAAGTCGGTCACGCTAATTTTTGCAAAAAATAATCTTGTTAGTCGTAAGGCAATTGCAAGCTAACTGCAACGCAGCGCGATGCCAAAGTGATCGGTTTCAAGCACTAATTAGGTGACTTTACGTCGAGTTTCAAGAACATGGGTTATTGTGAATTATTTAATGTATAAATATTTAAGTCGGTATGTATGACGGCGCTCAGACATATTTTTACCACTTTCACCTAGGGACTGTGGCTCTGTAGATATTTGCTCGAAGATAAACATCGAAATATCTTTTTACATAGCTCCAAACCAATCCCTACCCACAAGGGTAGACAGACACACAGATATCCTGGCAATAACTTCAATGATACCACTTCCACGTGCCACCAGTCATATAAAATTAGAGTTCCTCATAAAACGCTGGAGCGACCGGTCACGTAGCGAGCCGATGGAAATCACTGCAGTGCTATCAAACTTTCATACAGATCTGCAGTGAATATCAATGAACTGTGTAAGTTTTAGGTTTTATTCGGTGGGTAATATAAGAAAGGAAAAAGTTAACATGATTCCTGAGGCAACATATCGAAGGGTTCAGATGTTTTCTTTTTATTAAAGTTTACTGACTGTTTGATTTTGTTTTTGTGCTTATGCTAGTCATATCGGATTATTTGCACATCCAAATCCATATAAAGACCGATGGGGTCAGAATGTTCTCGAAACAAGATTATTTTTTGCAAAAATTAGCATGACCCACTTCACCCGTGTACAGAATTCGCGAATATTTCGCACGGATCGATGAAACATTTTTCGCATTATTGTTGATTTATCAAAAATGGCTCAGCCAATTTCGATAAAATTTAAATGGAACCAACGTCGAAGTATATTCATTCGAATAAAAAAAGAATTATTGAAATCGGACCACTATGAAAAAAGTTATGCGTGGTTATACATAAAAAAATATATATACGCGTCGAATTGTATATCTCCTCAGGTGGTTCGTCGGTCAAAAAGACCACGTACCGGCAAGTGTTAGGCGTCCACCCAAAAGGTTGTCGCCTCATTTAATACCAAGAATCATGCTGGAATCAAGAAACTTCTATCTGATCGTATTGGAGCTACAGAACAGACCTATATCCAGGAGTGGACGTCTTTTGGCTAAAATAATATATCCAGGAGTGGACGTCCTTTGGCTGAAATAACGACGACTACTTATATTGTTCGAGATGTGGTGTTGGAGAAGAATAGAAAAAATCAGCTGGACTGAAAAGAAAACGAACCAAGAAGTGCTCGACATGGTCAAAGAAAATAGAAAAATTTTGGCAACAGTAGAAAATAGAGGGGGAAAGATGTTTGGCCACCTTGTACGACATGACAATCTAATTAAAAACTATAATAGAAGGAAAAGTAGAAGGAAAGAGAGGTAGAGGAAGACCACGGAAAGCGTTTTTGGATCAGTTCAAAAAAAAAGTAGACGTCATGTCGTACAGGGAGGTGAAGACACTGGCGGAAGACCGCAAGACGTGAAAGTTGCTCCACCGACAAGAGCAGTGCTCTTAAATCCGAATGAACTAATATTGTAACATTAGCTACAAGTTGGTTCAAATCCCGGTCCCGTACTAATGAGTTTATTTGGAACTCATGTACGGAAATTCACACCATTGGCTCTTCGGTGAAGGAAAACATTGCATACGTCTGTATGTAAATCCACCAAGCTACACGGGGCCAGCGTGATGGATATGGCCCTATCACCCTTCGTGACTACCTACGCCTACGTCCTGCAGTGGACTATTTAATAAAAAAACCGGACAAGTGCGAGACAGGCTCACACACCGAGGTTTCCGTACAAATCCAGAAAATGTCACAAAATTGGGAAGTAAGTTGTTAAAATCATAGAGATTTTAACAACCTAACCATCGATTAAAAAGTTTTTTTTTCATTTTTCTCGTCATACGTCTAAAATTACACATTGTTAAAATTATTAAAAACCTGTTTTAGCACATGCTAATGAAGTTCTTTTATATGATACCTTACATGATACGATTTACTCACTTTGAATTTTTAACCCATATTTTGTGAATTTTCTAGGCTATATATTTTTGTGATTTAAATAAAAATGTAAAATTTTCAGATTTATTCCTATCATCCGCAACTTGTAGCCAACATCACAACCGCCTTGTTGTTTGATTCTACCAATATTATTAAATGTCTTAGACACGCTATGTTAGTAATTCGATGCAGTAACATGCATCGGTACGGCTCGGACATCGCATTCATTACCGTCGCGTCGTTTATCGCGCTTTCATTTAAATGCCTTCGTCGTGTAAGTGACAACATACGGTACGGCTGCAAGAAAGTGTCAACAAAACCTAATGTACCTACTTATGTGTGATTTATATGCCCTGAAACATAAAAGTTCTTTTTTAATTTGCCTCAAGTCGAAAGTTATCGATCAGTGTGTGTTGCCAGTGATGACTTATGGCGCAGAAACGTGGTCTCTCTCTGTGGGCCTTATTATCTTGGCTCCTGAAACACAGTCTTAGACTAAATTAGGAGTCTATGGATTTATTGATTATGTGTCAAAAATAAATAAATGATTGATTGATTGATATTAATAAGCTCAAGATAGCACAACAATCTATGAAGGAGCTATGCTCGGAGTCACTCTGCAAGATCGAATCAGAAATGAAGAGATTCATTGTGAACCGATTAAAAAAAATCTTGTTATTAAACTTTCGCGATTTGAACACATTATTATTTTATGGGATGAGGAGGTATTTATTTATCTCGTAATTTTAGTGCGCGATTAGTCCCATAGTATAAAATAATAATAAAAAAATCTTTGTAAATACTAGGACTTAAATTTTATTGAAATCGGCTGAACCGTTTTTGATAAATCAACGATTCGTGCAAAATAATTTAATTCTGTACACGATGGAAGTAGGTGTAGCAATTTTTTGCGAAAAATAATTAATAGTGGTATTTAATACCAATAGCACTTACTCGCAGCTCTACCCGGGCCGCATAATAAAGTTTGAACAGAACATAATATTAAATAGCTTTTAACATTCCTCGCGCTATCTTAATGTCTTCGGCGGACATTTATATTTAGCCCAATACGTGTCCAATGTTTACCTTTCTGCCCGGTTATCGAGAGGCCTTTTTCACTTTACGGCTTTTAGGGATCCGTACCGATATCTGAAAAAGAAACGCTAAGGAATGACTCCCTGTTTATAAGGTTAAAAGTTTAATTCCAAAAAGAACTATTACCAATGCGCGAAAAATATTTAAATACCGGCCAGAAAGGTTTTTTCACTTTATAGCTTTTTGGGATCCATCACGACGACGATAAAAACTGAAAACCCCAAATAAATGCGCGCTAGATGTTATTTTTGGAAGATAAGACGAAAACAATTATATAAATGCCCAATATTTGCCTTTCTGCACGGTTATTGACAGGCAATTTTCACTTTACAGCTTTAGGGATCCTTGCCTAAGATTGAATTGAAAACCCCTGAGAAAATGTTTGATAAATATTGTCTTTGGCGGACATTTACATTTAGTCCAATACGTTTCTAATGTTTACATTTCTGCCCGGTTAGCGAGAGGCCTTTTTCACTTTATAGCTCTTAGGGATATCTGCCAATGGAAAAACTAAGTAAAAAATAAATTCGTTAGCTAAATATGCTTGGAATAAAGAAACTAAAGCATTTTTCAACACTTGTCAAATGGTTACGTTTCTGTCCTGTTATTGAGACGACTAAATTTTCACTCAAAAGCTTTTTGGTGTCTGTGCCAACTGCCGATGAAGGAGCAGAATGCTTTACAAAAAAAATTTGCTTTTTGAATATTTTTTATAAAATATGTAAGTAAGAAAGAAAGAAAGAAAGAAATTTATTTGCAACAAAAATAAGAGGTACAATAACAACAATATACAACAAAACAAATCATAAAACACAAACAAAAACAACAGTATTATAGTTATGATGTTTATTTTAAGTGCTTTCCACACTAGATTTTTATCTCAAAGAGTTATCTTTGTGATAAGCATCTCAAAAATATGAAGCGAACGCAGGATTCGAACCATGCCCCTTCGGATCACTAGCCCGACGCTCTAACCACTGAGCTAGCTCGCCTCCTACGCAACCTTCAAATTTCTGAGTGCTTACATTTTCAACTTATAGCGTTGGTGGCGCCACCTGTGATACCCGTATTAGACAGGTTATCACTCAACTAGAAGTTGAGTGATAACCTGTCTAATACGGGTCTAATACGGGTGTAATACGGGTCTCTTTGAGATAAAAATCTAGTGTGGAAAGCACTTAAAATAAACATCATAACAGTGATTAAGCAGTGTGTCATCTCTCGTCAATCTTAGAAGTTCTAATAACTTCTAGTTGAGTGATAACCTGTCTAATACGGGTATCACAGGTGGCGCCACCAACGCTATAAGTTGGAAATGTAAGCACTCAGAAATTTGAAGGTTGCGTAGGAGGCGAGCTAGCTCAGTGGTTAGAGCGTCGGGCTAGTGATCCGAAGGGGCATGGTTCGAATCCTGCGTTCGCTTCATATTTTTGAGATGCTTATCACAAAGATAACTCTTTGAGATAAAAATCTAGTGTGGAAAGCACTTAAAATAAACATCATAACAGTGATTAAGCAGTGTGTCATCTCTCGTCAATCTTAGAAGTTCTAATAACTTCTAGTTGAGTGATAACCTGTCTAATACGGGTATCACAGGTGGCGCCACCAACGCTATAAGTTGGAAATGTAAGCACTCAGAAATTTGAAAGTTGCGTAGGAGGCGAGCTAGCTCAGTGGTTAGAGCGTCGGGCTAGTGATCCGAAGGGGCATGGTTCGAATCCTGCGTTCGCTTCATATTTTTGAGATGCTTATCACAAAGATAACTCTTTGAGATAAAAATCTAGTGTGGAAAGCACTTAAAATAAACATCATAACAGTGATTAAGCAGTGTGTCATCTCTCGTCAATCTTAGAAGTTCTAATAACTTCTAGTTGAGTGATAACCTGTCTAATACGGGTATCACAGGTGGCGCCACCAACGCTATAAGTTGGAAATGTAAGCACTCAGAAATTTGAAGGTTGCGTAGGAGGCGAGCTAGCTCAGTGGTTAGAGCGTCGGGCTAGTGATCCGAAGGGGCATGGTTCGAATCCTGCGTTCGCTTCATATTTTTGAGATGCTTATCACAAAGATAACTCTTTGGGAACAGTATTATACCTAAAATCCTTGTCACAAAACTGGCCAATACTTGTCTATGTAGAGTTGTCTGTGCCTGCCTTTTTAATAGTTCACTGCAGGACGTAGGACTACCCGCGAAAGGTGAATTTGCCATATCAATCACGCTGGCCCAGTGCAGGTATTACCTATCAAATTTTTATCTACCTATATGTCCACTTGTCGAGAGGTATTTTTGACTGACGAAACGGAGGAGGTACTCAATTCGACGCGTATATTTTTTTTATGTATAACCACGCACATGTTTTACTTTGTGGTACGATTTCGATAATTCTTTCTTTATGGGAAAGAATATACTTTGAAATTGGTCCCATTTAAATTTTACTGAAATCGGCTGAGCCATTTTCGATAAATCCACAATAATGTAAAAAATGTTACATCGATCCGTGCCAAATATTCGCGAATAATTATTATTGCCTTAATAACCTTTTATAAAATAATTATTAAGATTAGTAATAATTTCCCTTGATATAAATATAGTACTGAACCCTTGTTGAAACCAATCAATCTGTAAAGGGTATCTCATCGGAATGCCTCGAAGTGATTTGTGACATTTCGCCTCACATATTGAACGTTTTTAAAACCTTTTAAGTTCGAACCGAGTGCTGATAAAATTGTTATAAACTTGTAATTAATTGGCCATATTAAATAGACACATATTTCTTCGGAAAAATATAGATAAGCGAGTGCTTTACTGCTGGTTGAGTGGTGGATATTGGATCAAGGTTTAGTACTAATGCCCTCAGTTTTTTGGGATCTGTAGTACGTGGGTTCAAGAGGATACAACGAACTCTTTCAGTCTAAGTCTCGTGACTCTACCAATTTTTTGTTTGTAGGTATGTCACTTAGTCTTTATGAATTTTCTCGTTTATTATTTGATATATATTTTTTACTTTTTATTTGATACTATTTCATGAAGAGACCAAGGAATTCAGAATTGCTTAAAAACGGTTGTTTTTAGAAGTTTATTTATCTACTTTCTACTACATGAAACTGCTTACTTTATTTCCACGATACCAAGGTTAATTTGACTTTGATTAATACGGAAGTACGTAGGTAGGTAACGATGTATAAAATGACACCACTGAATATTGGTAGCTAAAATAAGATTGTATTTGTTCCTCTTTGGGTTTCTGATTTTGTTGTTATACTAAATAATTTTAAACATATACTTAATATTTTCAGCTGATTAAAACATGTACAACTTATTTAAAAATATCTTATTGACTTACAACCTTTGTTAATAGTTTTGTGAGTATATATTGGTGTTCAGAAAATAGACAGCAAATTAATAGATCTACAGAAACAACAGAATAGAAGACATAAATACAACTTTTGCACCAAAAAACCTTTGCTTACAGTGTTAATTGTTCAACTCTACATTAACCATATATGTTGTTACGACTACCGAGCACAGCTAGTTAAAACTATTCGCAACTAAAAACACAATAACCCATGTCGTCTGCGCACTCAATTCGCGGTATCGGTGTATCGTCGTCCACCGACTATAAATCGGCGAGTCGTTTCAGAATAAAGTCGTCACGATATCGTATCGGCGTCGGACGGCCCACGGCGCGACTGCTATACGAGCCTGCGACAGGCACTTGAGATAAGGATTGGTCTCTACTAAAGCAAAAGAGAGGTAAAGCAACGTATCTAATGAATAAATTATAATAATAAATATTATGGGACATCTTACACACGGCCTTTGACCCCAAATTAAGCAAAGCTTGTGATATGGCTGCCAGAGACTGATATACTACATATACTTATTTTTAAATACATATTTATATAGATAGTACCTAACTAAATAACACCCAGACACAGAGCAAACACTTATGTTCATCACATAAATATTTGCCCTGGGTGGGGATCGAACCCACGCCTCTTTGATCCAGAAGTTAGAGTCATTAAGTCAAAATCTATTATATAAATACCTAACACATTAATTAGTATGCTGTATAATATACTTATTTGATAAAAAAAACTGGGCTTGAGCATTTGCATTTTCTTTAGACGTACTAAGATCTATGTATAATCCAAATTGCTTTTTGCACGCTTTTAACTTTAACTTACATAGGTACCACTGAAAAAATATAATATGTCCGTCAGATACATAGATTATTAAAAAATTGTATTTTTTTCTTATGTCTATTAAGCTAAAATTAATGAAGATACAGTCCATTAATTCCGCGTGACATCACGTTAGACTTTCGTGAGCGACGTGACGTCACAAACCCCACTCCAAAACTTTGACAAGGTCTATCTTTGCCATTTGTTGTTTTATTGGCAAATAAAAAAATACGTGCGCAATATTTTTGATAATCTAACTCACAGACTAAATATAATGTTTTTAGGGTTCCGTACCTCAAACGGAAAAAACGGAACCCTTATAAGATCACTTTGTTGTCCGTCTGTCCGTCTGTGTGTATGTCAAGACTCTTTATCTCGGGAACGCGTAAAGATATCGAGTTGAAATTTAAACTATATACGTAAATCTATGAACTCTTGCAATTGTGTAAAAGAAAATCTTCTCAGTTGCCATATAAAAAAGTTTGAGTCGTTTATGTCGTAAAAAATCGCATATTTTATCGCTGACAAAAATCAAAACATACAGGGTACTTCCCGTTGACATAGAACTATGAAGTTTGGCGAAAAGCATTGTCTCAGAGCACACATATAGGAATAAATCTGAAAACTGTATTTTTTTTTAAATCACTTAAAAATATGGCCTCAAAATTCACAAAATATGGGTTCAAAATTCAAAGTGAGTAAATCGTATCATGTAAGGTCATATAAAATAACTTCATTAGCACATCCTAAAACAGGTTTTTAATTATCTTAACAATATGTTTGTACCCTCGATGTGCGAGCCTGACTCGCACTTGTCCGGTTTTTTTTACCCAGTCATTATGGTTTTGGCTCGCGTTTCTTTTACATCGCCTAGCTTTAACTGTCCCCAAGCCAAACCGCCCTAGGCCTTATAGTCCAGTTCAAGGCGACACTATCAGTGCAAAATAAATTGTGAAGTATCGTCGTGCTTGCTTCGACTCCAATACTTACATACCTACGCCTACTCACTGATTAGATACCCACTTTATGGCGGTAAGTACCTGACCAGTTGTAAACTTGAAGAGAACAACAGAAATTGCGTGGTCTTTTTCAAAGTTTGAAAATGCGGAAGCACGACGTTCTTTTGATTTACACTTATTATTGAGTACCAGTACAGTACTTACCAGCCTTTTTTGAATAGTCCACTACAGGACGAAGGCGTACCCACGCAGGGTGATTGGGCTATATCCACCACGCTGGTCCAGTGCAGGTTGGTGAATTCAAATACGCAGGTTGGTAATTTCTTCTCTTGCAGGTCACTATGTTTTCCTTTACCGTAAAGCCAATGATGTTAAATTCCGTATATAAATTCCGAAAAATTCATTGGTACAGGACCGGGCTTTGAACCTACGATCTCAGGATTGTATGGATCATTACCACCACGGCATTATTGAGTACTGTACTGTACCAGCCTCTTTTAATAGTCCACTGCAGGACGTAGGCCTACCCATGATGGGTGATTGTGCCATATCCACCATCCCTCCATCAGCCAAAGGACGTGGACTGCGCTTGCCGGTACGTGGTCTCCACTCGAGAACTTTTCGACTCCATCAGTCATCAGTCCTCCGCGCTATGTGCCCCGCCCATTGCCATTTCAACTTGCTAATCCGTTGAGCTATGTCGGTAACTTTGGTTCTTCTAAGGGTCTCCTCATTCCTGATTCGATCCCGCAGAGAGACTCCGAACATAGCCCTCTCCATAGCTTGTTGGGCTACTTGGAGCTTACTAATAAGGCCCATAGTGAGAGACCACGTTTCTGCCATATATTGGGGGTATATCCACCACGCTGCCCTAATGCAGGTTGGTGGATTCACAAACGCTATCGAATTTCTTCCACGGACGTATGCAGGTTCCTTCACGATGTTTTCCTTCACCGAAAAGCCAGTGGTTTGAAATTCCGTACATAAATTCCGAAGAACTAATTGGTACCGGACCGGGTTTTGAACCCACGACCGTATGGCTAGCCCTAGCTGTGAAGACCTGTTGAAATGGCAGTGTAGGAACCCTACTCAATTTTAATATTTTATATTTTCAAAATTATTATTTTCTTACTTTTTATAAAATTCAGTATTTCTATCAAAACAATTTATTCTAAATTCATTTATTATCATATTTTGTAATTTCGGCTAAATTCATAACAATTTTATATAACTTCAAATAAAATAATATTTCCGAGCAAACCCGACGCGCGAGGCTTGTTAAGCGAGTCGCTTGCCGCGCGAGCGCAGCCGCTATTGTTCTCTTCGGTTGACATCGCCGGCGCTCGGGCCGCTCGGGCTCGGCCGCCTCCAGTCACAGTGCGACACTAGCTCCACGGCGTATGCACGCAACTTTCTAATATTTTCTGATTCCCTTCATTTTGTGTAAAAAATAAAATTGTGTTTAAAATTAAGCTAAATTATTTCTTTAAATCGTAAATTATATTTGGACATTTTTGGACAATACAGTGTGGGATTCTATAGTGTGTGTGACTTTTATTTACTCATCGGAACATTCACGATAGGACCCCATATTATTGGTGACCACCCGACGAAGAAATAAAAAACATGGATGGAGTGAACAGGAACGTCTTGCCGCCGATGGAACATCCTGGAACCAGCACACCTGGTAAAAGCAGCAGTATAAGTAGTGCCAGTGCAAACGCAAATAGCCAAGAACCGACGGGTGTTTTCAAACTCGGCGTAAAAATACCCCCATTCTGGCCTGAAGAACCTGGTCTGTGGTTCGCGCAGGTTGAAGGTCAGTTCATGGTCGCTGGAATAACATCGGATACCACAAAATTTTATCATGTGATATCACAACTGGATCAGCAGTACGCGGCAGAAGTTAAGGATGTCATTATGTCACCGCCGACGGTAAATAGATATATAAAATTGAAATCTGAGCTTATAAAAAGACTGTCTGCCTCGCAAGAGAAAAAAGTCAAGCAACTGCTTATGCACGAGGAGTTAGGTGATAGGAAGCCGTCACAGTTCCTTCGGCACCTTCAAACTTTGGCTGGCCCGAACGTTCCAGATTCTTTTTTAAGGACATTGTGGTCAAGCCGTTTGCCTCATAACATACAAACGGTGATCGCATCTCAAACCGAAGTGTCCCTAGAAGCCGTAGCTGATCTCGCTGACCGAGTCTACGAAATCGTACCATTACCGTCAGCGCCCGTGGTAGCGTCGGCAGATTTTTCTTTTACTGACATGGCGAAGCAAATTGCGGATTTGACACGTGATGTAGCGTCGTTGAGAGGACATATGTCACGCCCACAGGGTAGGTCGAACTCACACGATGGTGCACGTCAGCGATCGGATCGCAGTAGAAGTCGTTCGCGTTCCAGAAACTTCAACCCGGACATATGCTGGTACCATAACAGATTTGGCAATCGGGCTACGCGATGTACTACGCCGTGCGCATTCATTCTGGGAAACGCAACCGGCAGCCGGAAATAGCGGCTAACGACTGCCCCACCAAACCAGGCCGTTTATTTATCACGGACCGACATACTAAAATTTCCTTTCTTGTTGACACAGGATCCGATGTATGTGTATACCCACGAGCTGCACTCAACCAGAAGCGCACAAAATCGGACTACCAATTGTATGCAGCAAATGGTTCGGCGATAGCTACATACGGCTGGATCCAACTACACCTGAATATTGGTCTGCGCCGCGACTATACTTGGCGTTTTGTGGTAGCTGACGTTTCGAGGGCGATTATTGGTGCTGACTTTCTCAGATTTTACAATTTACTTGTAGATGTGAGGAACCACCACTTAGTCGACGGGCTGACGTCTCTCTCCACCTTGGCAGCACCAGATAAGGAAGCCGATAGCATCGCGTCAATTAAGGCAGTATCCGGAGATTCCTTATATCACCAGATTTTGCGTGAGTACCCCACCATTACAAGTCCAGCTGGAACTCAACGCGAGGTGAAGCACGGTACCGAACATCACATTCGCACGACGCCTGGTCCACCTGTTACTGGTCGGCCAAGAAGACTACCGCCAGATAGGCTGAAAATCGCGAAGCAGGAGTTCGACGAGATGTTGGCAAATGGAACCGCACGTAGATCTGAAAGTTCCTGGGCTTCTCCTCTTCATTTGGCACCAAAGAAGGACAACGGTTGGCGACCCTGCGGCGACTATCGCGCTCTTAATGCGAGAACCATTCCCGACAAATATCCCATCAGACACATCCAGGATTTCTCACAGCAGCTGGCAGGTACTAGTGTCTACTCAAAAATTGATTTGGTCAAAGCATATAATCAGATCCCTGTACATGCAGCGGACATTCCGAAAGCCGCAATCACGACGCCATTCGGGCTATTTGAATTTCCGTTTATGACGTTCGGCCTTCGGAATGCAGCACAGACATTCCAGCGATTTGTGGACGAGATGCTGAAAGATCTCCCATTTTGCTACGGTTTTCTGGACGACATATTACTCGCATCTGCAAATGAAGAGCAACACATCCAGCACCTGAAGCAGCTTTTCCAGCGTTTGACAGAATATGGTATGCTCATTAATACCAATAAATGCGAATTCGGAAAGAAAAGCATCACATTCTTGGGACACGAAGTAAGTGCAAATGGTATCAGACCTCTTCCAGATAAAGTGCAGGCGATACGAGACTATCCTGTTCCAACGACGGTCAAAGAAATGCGACGATTTCTAGGCATGTATAATTTTTACCGCCGATTTGTACCTGGAGCAGCCAAATTTCAAGCACCGCTGAACATCGTACTATCAGGGCCAAAAACGAAAGGTTCGCAGAGCATCACGATGACTCCTGAAATGCTGGAAGCTTTCAACACCTGCAAAACAAGTCTTTCAGAAGCAGTAATGCTTGCTCATCCTGAACCCGAAGCACAGTTAGCTGTTTTCACAGACGCGTCAGACACTTCAATCGGAGCAGCTCTTCAGCAAAAATGTGGTGACAGCTGGCAACCGCTAGCATTTTTCTCGCGACGCTTATCTTCAGCACAAAAGAAGTATAGTCCGTACGATCGCGAGCTGCTAGCAATTTATGATGCAATCCGCCATTTTCGACACATGGTAGAAGCGAGGCCATTCACGGTTTTCACAGATCATAAACCGTTGACATTTTCCTTCTCCTACAATCGCGAAAAATGTTCTCCGAGACAGTTCCGGTACCTGGACTATATTTCCCAATTTACTACGGATATTCAGTACGTCCAAGGAAGCCAGAATGTTGTAGCTGACGCGCTCTCTCGCATAGAACAAGTAGATTCTCTAATAGACTACGAAGCTCTCTTCAACTCACAAGACTCAGATCCAGAACTTCAGGAGCTGCTACAGAAAGGTTCAGCACTGGATCTGAAAAAGATAAAAGCTCCAGATTCAAATACTTACATTTACTGCGACGTCTCCACACCAAGTCCACGTCCGTATTTGACTTCTGCCTTCAGAAAACCTGTGTTCAACGCATTACATAGATTGAGCCACCCAGGTGCTAAAGCAACGGCTAAGCTAATTATGAAAAGATTTATTTGGCCTGGAGCACAAAAAGATTGCCGGCAGTGGGCCAACGAATGCACAGATTGCCAGAAAAGCAAAATACACCGGCATACTCATTCTCCAATCTCCACTTTCCCAATTCCTTCCCAGCGTTTCTCCTTTGTCCATATGGACATAATAGGGCCATTACCAGTTTCTTGTGGTTACAGGTACTGCCTTACGGTCATCGATCGCTTCACTCGTTGGCCTGAGGCATATCCACTCTCAGACATCACGGCGGAGACATGCGCCCGCGCCTTCATCGCTGGCTGGGTGTCTCGCTTCGGTACACCACACAGCATCACTACAGACAGGGGGCGCCAGTTCCAATGCGAGCTCTTCCGCACCATGACCGCCATCCTGGGTACGCAGCATCGCCCTACTACAGCATATCATCCCGCCTGCAATGTTATGGTGGAACGCCTCCACCGCCAGTTGAAGGCGGCAATAATGTGCCATCAAAACGCCAGCTGGACTGAAGTTCTTCCTCTAGTACTCCTGGGAATCCGCAGCGCCTGGAAGGAAGACATCAAAGCATCAGCAGCAGAAATGGTCTACGGGGAGCCCCTTCGACTGCCGGGGGAGTTCTTCGTACCTTCGAATGCTACTTCCGACGTAACCGACTTTGCATCACGACTTCGTCTTCAGATGGCAAAATTATCTCCTCAACCTGCAAGTAGACACAGTCAGAAAACCTTTTACATACCCAAAGACCTGGACACCGCAGAGTACGTCTTCCTCCGGCAGGATGCTGCAAAGCGTTCGCTGGAACCTCCGTACACTGGTCCCTATAAAGTCTTGAAAAGAGGAAACAAAACATTCAAAATCATCGTCAATGACAAAGAAGCAACTGTTTCCATTGATAGATTGAAAGCAGCTCATATGACTCGAGAAGATACCATGACGGGTACTGCAAACAACAGATTTCCACCTGCACCTACACCAGTACCAGCACCTGTATCTGAACCTGCATCAGCACCAGCACAACACGTATCTGCACCTGCACCTGCATCTGCAAGAACTTTTCCTGAGAAGAAAACCAGATCTGGTCGAACCGTTCGCTTCCCGGACTACTATCGACCTCAGTAACCTTCGGTCTCAGCGGGGGTGTGATGTAGGAACCCTACTCAATTTTAATATTTTATATTTTCAAAATTATTATTTTCTTACTTTTTATAAAATTCAGTATTTCTATCAAAACAATTTATTCTAAATTCATTTATTATCATATTTTGTAATTTCGGCTAAATTCATAACAATTTTATATAACTTCAAATAAAATAATATTTCCGAGCAAACCCGACGCGCGAGGCTTGTTAAGCGAGTCGCTTGCCGCGCGAGCGCAGCCGCTATTGTTCTCTTCGGTTGACATCGCCGGCGCTCGGGCCGCTCGGGCTCGGCCGCCTCCAGTCACAGTGCGACACTAGCTCCACGGCGTATGCACGCAACTTTCTAATATTTTCTGATTCCCTTCATTTTGTGTAAAAAATAAAATTGTGTTTAAAATTAAGCTAAATTATTTCTTTAAATCGTAAATTATATTTGGACATTTTTGGACAATACAGTGTGGGATTCTATAGTGTGTGTGACTTTTATTTACTCATCGGAACATTCACGATAGGACTCCATAGCAGTAAAGTAAGTAAGTTCGTATAGGCCGGGTGGCTAGCCCTGGTGTCAGAGTTTTTAGGCCGCCTGAAGGCCTCTGACATGGCTAAACGGTTAAAACAACCGGGACCTACAATTTAACGTGTCATCCGAGCCACGGTAGCGCTCAGTTGGAAAATGCCACCCGCGGTCACCCATCCAAATACTGACCGTGCGGAACGTTGCTTAATTTCGGTGATCGCTGACAAACACCTAGTCAAACTACGCTACGAGCGCTACGGCTACGAAATGGCAGTGGGCAGGGCACATGCGAAGTAGGTAGCAATACGGGCACAGGGCAAAGAATGAATAGCCGATGGGTTTGTAAAGTTCTCGAATGGAAACCACATACCGGTAAACGCAGCGTAGGGCATCCACCAACTAGATTGACAGCTGACCTAATTAAAACCATAGAAACGCGCTGGTTGCAAGCTGCTTTCAATCAGACTTCTTGGAAATCCATAAAGGAGGTCTATGTTTAGCAGTAGACGTTCTACGACTGATATGTGATGAACTGAGAGTTAATTACCACTAAATACAAGACTTACATAATCAAAAACTACATAAACTACTACTACATAACAACCAATTGGATCATTCACAGACCCTTGAAGGTCTAAAGATAATCCAAATGCACATTTTCTCAAGCCCACTGGCAGTTGGCAGCGAGCGGAGCCCAGCACGCTGGCTGCATTGCTACGCTGAATGGCAATGCTTATACGTTGAGCCAAATAAACACCAGGTTAATAATTAATCTGGTGTTTATTTGTGTTTATTATTGAAACAAGTATTTAAAATCAAACAAGAAATAAAGAATATGTTTTGTAGTCAGTTCAAGAATCATTCTGATTTTCCTTTGAAGCGAAAACGGCCCAGTTTTTATCTGACATTGACCCAGTCTCGGCTACAACAAACCTTTCCCGCCCACACAGCTCGCTCAAACAGCTGATTTTGTACGATTTACTTTAATGGTGCAGTCCAATTATTTGAATGTTTCAATTTTGTTGGAAATGTTGGAATCGTGCGTATTACTAAAGTTATAGATATAACAAGTAGAAGGCAATGAGTTTACACTAAAAATAAATGATGGTGGCAAATGTACCTAAGTTACATGGTTTCGAAAACTTTCAAATTACTAATAAATATTTTCTAAATTTAGTGTATGTAGAATAAATACCTAATTGTATTCGCATACGTTTGCTCGGCTATGTGGCGGGAAAAGCGGGCTGCAGTAGTCCTCGACACGGGTTTTCCTAGTGAGGGCTGCTTCGCAAAGCTTACTATTTCGCATTACTGTTAATTATTTATATCGCCAATATTTGTCATGCATACCTACCTCTTAGATTATTTACAAGTAAATAATCAAAGACCTACAGTCCGACAAGTACCTATAACTTGGCGCGGCTGTGCGCCACTGTGTTCAATGTCAGTGTACTTTTATTACTGCTTCTCATGTAACACTTTTTATCACTTTAGGCATGATGATAGCACAGTAGTTAACAAAATATTCGCAACGATGTTTACTATGAACTCGGAAGTGTCAAAGTGAATTTTCAAGATAGCCGTTTTAGTTCCTCAAATCGCCATGGCCAACTTATACTTGTGTAACTGTAGGTACCTCAAGATTGCATTTCTAAGTACCCACATCTTTGAATTTGTGAATTGTGTATGATATATGTGTTATGTATGATAAATAAATGAAATGAAATCAAACGAAGTGTGAAATATTTAGGTCTTTTCCTAACTAATTTCGCTTTTTAACATTTTGAATGAATAATTTCAAAAGGTATGATCAAAGCAGCAAATGTTATACGGTATTTTCAGTAACTTTAATAAAGATATAATTTTTTGCAAAAAATAGCATGACCGACTTCACCCGTGTACAGAATTCGCGAATATTTTGCACGGATCGATATAGGTAACATTTTTCACATTATTGTTGATTTATCAGAAATCGCTCAGCTGATTTCAATAAAATTTTAATGGGACCAATTTCTAAGTTTAGTATTCTTTAAAAAAGTTATGCGTGGTCATACATAAAAAAAATATATACGCGTCGAATTGAGTACCTACCTCCTCCGGTGGTTCATCGGTGAAAATTAAAACAATACGTACCTACCTATATACAACTACTAATACATGTAGCTAGGTAAACGGGATGGAAACACTTGTGTTTGTTATAAATAAGTTATCATTGAGAAACGGCCAAAATGAAAAGAATCCGTTAAAATACCAAACAAAAATAAATGTAACGGGTTATTAGACAAAAAGATTTTCATGTAGGTAGGTACCTAAAATGTTGCCAAGACGAGACTACAGTTCGCATTTAGTACCAAAAAGTTATCAGATCTCATGTAGAGCCAAGCCTTTAACTCTACACGCCCTAATTCTACAAGCCCACAAACTACACCTTTGTTAATATTTTAAGTCACAAGCACAACTCCAATTATAAGCTAACTTAGAAGAGTGGAAGGGCTAAATTATGCTTGAGTTCCATTTTACGTTAATTCTTTTGATTTAAGTCCCATCTTATCTACTCGTACCTAAGTACAATATTTTATAGACCATTAAGTTCACAAACTACCATCTTAGTCAATATAATAATAATATGTGGTTTCAGCAGATTAAATTGCAGCGACTGCCTCGGTGGCTCAGTGGTTAGTGACCTTAACTTCTGGGTCAAAGAGGCGTGGGTTCGATCCCCACCCAGGGCAAATATTTATGTGATGAACATAAGTGTTTGTTCTGTGTCTGGGTGATATTTAGTTACTATATACATATGTATGTATTTAGAAATAAGTATAAGTAGTATATCAGTCTCTGGCAGCCATATCACAAGCTTTGCTTGGTTTGGGGTCAGAGGCCGTGTGTAAGATGTCCCAAAAATATTTATTATTAAATTTTCTTAGGTACGTGCTGTATATGTAAAGTGGCTAACGAAAACACTTCACTAAGCGCCTATCACGCTTATGTCGGATCAACATTAAAATATGGTGTATCGGCCTGTGCAAACTCCGTTGAAAAGCTATCAGCTCTAATAGCTCAAGAGAAATGTATTAGAGGAATATGTGGGTTGAAGCAAAGAGATTCCTGTGACCCTTATTTTCGGAAATTAAAATTACTAACTCTTCCTTCTCTATACGAATCAGCCGCACTAGTTAAGAAAACTTAGATAAGTATGAAAAATTAACGAGCAAACGGCACAAAGATAGACTGCGTGAACCGTACCGTACGACAACCCTTTACTGTAATAGTAAATTAGGTAATTTCCTTTTCTTACAATGACGTAAATCGATTATAATAATGTAAAGCCAACTTTATAAGGGGTACGGATTTCTGAGACACAAGCTTAAAGCTTAGTTCGGCAATACATAGCTCACGAATATAGTAGCTAATAAATAAGTTCATTTTAAGTTATTAATTATGTTTATTTATTTTATTTTTAGCCGTTATTGTCCCACTGCAGGGCAAAGGCCTCCCTTCCCTCTTTCCATATTTCTCGATCGAGAGCCTTGGTGTTCCATCCACTGCAGTGGGAATCAAGCTCGTCTCGCCATCTTTTTTTGGGCCTACCGAGGGGTCTCTTGATGATGGGTGTCCACATTGTACATGTTTTGGCCCACAGATCTTCGTGCATGCGGCAGATGTGTCCGGCCCAATTCCATTTCAGACTTCCAGCCTTCTCTCCGACATCTAGGATCTTGGTTTTGGAGCGCAGTTCTGAGTTTCTGATACGGTCAACCAACCTCACTCCAAGAATCCTGCGCTCCATAGCTCTTTGACATACCCCGAGTTTGGACCTTTCATGTTTAGTCAGAGACCAAGACTGTGCGCCGTCGGTGAGTATGGGGAGAATGCGTATGTCCATAAGCTTTTTCTTTAGTGATAGTGGTAGGTTACCTTTCATGAGGTCTTTCATCGACCAATAACTCTTCCAAGCGCTATCAGTGCGCCGCGCAACTTCCATTTCCTGACGCGCTTGGAAAGAGACTATTTGGCCGAGATAAAGGTAGCTTTGGACATACTCAATCTCGATCCCCTCTACATCGATCTTGTTTTCTGCGCTGTTCGTCATGAGCTTGGTCTTCGACATATTCATACTAAGTCCAGCTTCGAGGCATGCATGATGTAGATCTTTTATCATTGAGCTCAAATCTAGGGCGGTGGAAGCAAAAAGGACGATATCATCGGCAAAACGGAGATTGGTAAGCCTCCGTTCACCGACAACGATGACCTTGTTTTCCCATTTGTCTACTAGTGTCCTGAAAGCTTTTTCTAAGGTGGCTGTAAAGAGTTTGGGTGACAACGAATCTCCTTGTTTGACGCCTCTTTTTACATGGAAGAATGGTCCGGTGGTGTGAAGTTTTATGGCTGCTGTGCTATTTTGGTAAATATGTTGTAGTAAGTTGATGTAAGTTTGATGTATTTTTTGTTCGTGTAAGGCTTGAAATATGGAACTGTGGTTCAAACTGTCAAAAGCTTTACTAAAATCTATGAACGCTAGGTAGAGTGGAATTCGGTATTCTTGGTGTTTTTCGATCAGTTGATTTACAGACTGCAGGTGATAGGTTGTTGAAAGGCCCCGTCTAAAGCCCGCTTGCTCAGCAGGTTGATGTGTGTCGAGCTGACCGGATATGCGATTCTCGATGACTTTGATGAAAGCCTTGTACACGTGCGACACAAGACTTATTGGTCGGTAGTTGCCTATGTCACACTTTTCTCCTTTTTTGTGCAGTAATATGATATTAGAGTGGCAGAAATTTTTGGGGAATATACCTGTTCTCAAGATAAGATTAAAGAGACTAGTGATTTGTGGCAATAATATTGGTTCACCAATTTTTAAAGCATCAGAAGTGATGCCGTCTTCTCCTGGACTTCGGCTGAATTTCATGCTCTTCAGCACTGTATGTATTTCGAACTCACTTATGAGTGGGATATCTTCAGAGCATGCATATGTTTCTGAGGTTGGTTGAAGGGCTTGTGCAGTGTCGGAATATAATAATTTGTAAAATTGTGTGGCTATTTCCAGTATCTTGTCTCTATTGTAGTGTTTTACTCCTTCGCTATCTTTCAAACAGTTTATTGTGGATCTATTTTTGTTGGTGCCATGAATGGCGGTTTTTAGAGATAAATTTTGCTCTAAAGCGTTCTGAACTAATTCTGTATTGTAATTGCGGATGTCTTTACGAATGCTTCTTTTGACTTGTTTATCTGTTTTTCTGTATTCCGTGGACTGGAAGAGCAGATTTTGTCTTTCTTCGATAAGTCTTTTGGATGAGTCACTCAGATGTTTTACTTTGTTTCTGGTTGTTTTGATTTTAAGACTAGCTGTTTTTATTGATCTATGTAAATTGTTGTACAGTGTTTGGAGGTCTTCTGAAGACAGGGATTGTTCGTGTAATAAGCTGAAACTGTTTTTTAACTCAATTATGAATTGGTCTTTATTTGCAATCAATGCCGGTTTATTAAGTCGTCTAATTGTATTTTTAATTACGCGAGTTCGGATTATTTTAGTGTCTAATTTGATTGTTGTGCGTAAAGGTCGATAAGTAAGTAAGTAAGCTGAATTTTGATTGGTTTAGTGCTTCGGTGTTGCATATAATCTGTTTCTTTGAAGAAAGGCAAAAGTCAATTTCATTTTTAGTTCTACCTCCCGGAGACAGCCAAGTCCATCGATTTTGGGGTTTTTTGAAAAAGTAAGTGTTGCTTATGCTTAGATTTTGTGCATAAGCAAACTGCAAAAGACGAGTACCTCGATCGTTTCGTGATCCAATACCATATGGTCCTATAATGTTGTTGTTGTCTGTGTCGGTTCGGGAACCTATTTTGGCGTTGAAGTCGCCCATCACTATTGTCCAGTCACCCCTATTTTCGTCGCACGCTTTATCTAGTAGGTCGTAAAACTTTTCAATTTCTTCGTTTGTGCGAGAATGCGAGGAAGACGGAGCATAAGCTTGGACAATAGTCAGGGTTTTCTTATCTGTTATTTGTAGTTTGACAACGGCTACTCTTTCTGAATATCCGATGAATTCTGTGATATTATTTTTCCAGCGTTTTGCGATAAGGAACCCTACACCATGATTGCTGTCGGTTTCGCCTACGTGATAAAAAATGTGATCTTCTCTTTCGAATGAGTCGTTTCCTGCTCTTCTGACTTCCGATAATCCAACGATATCGTGCTTAATGTACTTTAATGCATTTTCTAATTCCATTAACCTTTCTTCTGTTCGCAATGTGCGAACATTGTACGCTATTAGTCTTAGTTTGTCTGTATCCATAAGAGAAGCCTGGGTTGTTTGACAGTTAGGAACCGTCGCCCGGAGATTGTATGCGCCCCGTGCTCTAGGAGTTAGTTGCCTACTGTCATCGGCAATGTCACTTCTAGAGACGCCGGGCACTTGGGGCCTGTTTTTTGAAGAACTAGCCATGAGGGAAGGGGTTTAGACGGTTAAACCCACCACGCTTGTCCAGTGCGGGTTGGTGGGTGTATAGTGAGTCATTTGACTCGTGGGTGGCGCCGTTGGTACTCGAAGTATTCATCCGCCGCCGCCCTAAGTGGACATCCTACACTGATGCCGACTGTTCTGTCTCAGCCTCGTAAGGACGTTCGCGTCCATGAGCCCGAGACAGCTTGAAGTTGCTGTGTGGTCGGGGACTGCCAGAGCAGCTAGCGACGATATCTCGCCGCCGATCCATTATCCGCCACCTATGGACCCCGGTAGTGGCCTACAGCACAGCCCTACCATTACTATTAATTATGTTAAATTCTATATATTTTATGTTTATTAGCAAAATTGTAATTTATTTGTGTCAATAAATCATTTCATTCATTCATTTATAATAACAGTACGTTCATGATGCGATTGACCAAATACAATAAATTGCCGAAAATTGTAAAAGACATACTAATAATATTGACATTTTTGATTAATAGACAAGACATATTATTCCATGACTTTTTGTATGACAAATCTTTGTGCAAATATATGATATGTACTTACTGTAGCAGCCTTTTTAATAGTCCACTGCAGGACGTAGGCCTACCCACGAAGGGTGATTGGGCCCTATCCACCACGCTGGCCCAGTGCGGGTTGGTGGATTCACATACGCCATCGAATTTCTTCAACGGACACATGCAGGTTGCCTCACGATGTTTTCCTTCATCGAAAAGCCAGTGGTGTTAAATGCAGTACCTACATAAATTCCAAAGAATTCATTGATACGGGACCGGGATTTGAACCCATGACCTCACGATCGTAAGGCGGGTGTCACTACCTCTAGGCCACCACGGCTTCATGTGTGATATAATCTCACAATATTATTAATGTAGATATATTATGATAATTATTAATACCAACCTAATGATGATAATTAATACCTACCTATAAAATTAAGAACGATAATTTGGCATGCCCTGATGCTAGAGCATGGTGTACATAATATTGTATTCTTATTTAACACCTACATGTTACCCATGTCTCCGCAAAATAAATATTTTGACTTTGACTTTGAACCACTACTCACTTACCTAAAGCTTAGAGGAACTTAATAAAGTGAAGATGCCAAGACCTTTCTTTTGGTCCGTTTTCATTTTATACTAGTTTTTACCCACGGCTTCGCCCGCATACGCAATATATCATTACTAGTATTTTGGGCGGTGCGCTATCATTATAATTTATAGCCTATGTGTTATTCTGATATATAAGCTATATTATAGCAAAGTTTCATCTCAATCCGTTCAGTAGTTTTCGCATGAAAGAGTATCAAACATCCATACATCCATCCATCCATCCTCACAAACTTTCGCGTTTATAATATTAGTAGGATAGGATTAAATAACTTGGTCTTGATTTAAGTCACATCTTATCTACCTACAATATTGTATACTTAACAATATCGCATTCCATGCTTTTCGATCAATCTTATAAAAATATACTTACACCGAAATAATAAAACATTAGCTCTACTTTTTTGACCGACGAACCACCGGAGGAGGTAGGTATACAACTCGACGCGTATATATTTTTTAAGTATAACTACGCATAACTTTTTTCATAGTACTTCGATTTCAATAATTATTTTTTTATTGGAAAGAATATACTTTGAAATTGGTCTCATATAAATTCTATGAAAATTGGTTGAGCCGTTTTTGATAAATGAACAATAATGTGAAAAAAGCTACATCGATCCGTGCGAAATATTCGCGAATTATGTACACGGGTGAAGTCGGTCATGCTATTTTTTTTTGTCAAATCATTACAATTTACTTTATGATTGATTTTATTTTCAATACAATCGCCACGAGAGTATAACAAAAAGCCATAAAACATTTTTTTCCTTATAGGCATTCACTCCACAAACCTCTGACGATAAAGCACAAAATTATAGCATCGAAAACTCATCGAAAGCCAGGTAGCAGCAAGAATACAAAATTAAAATAGCAATCATATTTTACTTCAAACTTATTCCCACCATCCTACAATAAAATCCAATTTAAAATCCATCCCAGTAAATTGACCAAATTAGACGTCCACATAATAACTGGCAACACTCTATAAATAAAAAAGAAAAACGCTTCGAAATGAGTGAAATTCAAAAATAGAATGCAAAATCAAAAGTCATTAATGTCCAATAAGTTAAAAAGTTAAGCGACGCAAATAATAAATCATTTTTTATTTCATCTCTGTACCAATTTTTCTGAGTCTTTTTTCATCAATTTAACACGAACAAAAAGTGGCACTCAATTGTAAGGTTTACGCGGCGCTTATTTTTTTTTATGATGGGCAACCCGTTTAATATTTTCGGCCAATGAGGAGCCGCGGTCGATTGTCGCGCGCCGCCCTCCTCACGCGTGATTGGTTGCTGGTTCGCTTCGGTTCAGATTGTGCGATAGCAGGAAACGGATTTAAGTCTATGGCATCTCATTCTTACAATCGGTAGTGATGTGACCATTCCTATTTTTATCGATATATTGTTTTTAATTTTACTACCTACATTTCATTTTTCTAAGGAGATTTATGGCCTAAGGCCATGTTATAAATTGACTGGTATTATCATGATCTACTAGTCATATAAAAAAAAATATGGCACATTTTTGACATCGCATTACAAAGCAGTCCGTTTTAACAAATTATTTATTAATTCATTTCACTGTTACTTTATTGAGCTCCGACAACACAAATCGACTTTAGAGGTAGAGCTGTTGATTTTTCTCTTCTTTGCTTAGTAGGTAATATAAACTTGACTGCTTTTATAAAGTGAAAAGCAGATTTTTATCTTCCAATCATTCGATGTAACACGAGATAATTCACAAAATTCACTTGATCATTTCAATTTGAAAGTATTTCTACACCACAAAAATTTACTAAATATATCGAAATCAGTCAAAGTCATATTAATATAATAATAATAATATTACTATGTCAGGTAATTTAGCTCGGCTCAGTTCCACTAAGCGAGTTGAAGTCGGTTTGAGACGTCTGCACCGCACTAATTTCATCACGTCGCGCGCTCGCTGGGATAATTCGACCGAGCTTGGCTGTCGTTTTAGAAATAACTTATTTAACAGAACTGTTGAATGATAAATAAATAATTGGGATGAAATAATTGGCATGCTTTATTGTATTTAAATGTGGGTTAATTTATAAGTATCAATTGTTACTGTTAAATTATTTATTAAAATGGTAGCAGATCTCATGCTTCTTGTTGAATTTATAATGTATAAAACTATTAACTTTTTATTCCATGTCTTCCTATTCTCTGTTATAACAATCATTCTAAACTTTGTGAGTTTCTGTTTGTAGTTTTTGCTTATGTTATATTGTATAATTTTCTTCAATTTTCCATGTTCTAATCACCAATCCTTCCTACTAATATTATAAACGTGAAAGTTTGCGAGGATGGATGGATGGATGGATGTATGGATGTTTGTTACTCTTTCACGCAAAAACTACGCAACGGATTGAGATGAAACTTTGCAACAATATAGCTTATATATCAGAATAACACATAGGCTATAAATTATAATGATATATTGCGTATGCGGGCGAAGCCGCGGGTAAAAACTAGTATTCTATAAGCAGTAGCCTTCGTTGGCCTAAGTGTTTTTAGAATTGTTTATAGACTTTTTATGTATGAAGGCCATTTGGCAACCCAATGATAATAAAATGAAATTAAAATATGTGTCATTGTATTTTGTAAACAGGCTTACAGGTACGAGTAATATTTGATTGCGTTATGATACGGAGACGTCTTAGAATATACCAATATTATTATCTTCTTAGAGTTCAATATAACACTAGACATTAGTCCACAACATTGTTAAATCATTTCGTTTTGAAAGTATTTCTACCTATACAAAAAAAAAACTAAAAAATCGATATCAGCCATAGTGACGTCACTAGGGCAGGTAATTTAGCTCGGCAAAGTTCCACTAAGCGAGTTCGAGTCGGTTTGAGACGTCTGCCCCGCACCAATTTCATCAAGTCGCGCGCTCGCTTGGATAATTCGACCGAACTTGGCTGCCGTTTTAGAAATAACTTATTTGGCGGATGGTGATGGATGTATACCAGTTTGCAGTTTACACAGTTACGGATTTTATAATTTACCTTATATAATATAATTACCTTATATATAATAACTTCAAAATATTATTGCATAAATATTGTTTTACTTTTTTTTTTTTTTTTTGACCCAGGAAAATCCTTTATGGATACCACCAAACCTGGGGAGGCCGGTGGTTATGTGGGAGTCTCCATCGCTAGTCGATGGCATACCCACTAATAACCTGGGGTGTTTCCGCCACTGCGTCATGTGTCGGGGCTACGGGCACGCTTCCGCACTCCTCCGCGGATAAATATTGTACCTAGCTCCAACAAAAATTGGGATCAATTGCATTAAGTAAGTAAGTTTCGTATAGGCCGGGTAGCTAGCCCTGGTGTCAGAGTTTTTAGGCCGCCTGAAGGCCTCTGACTTGGCTAAACGGTTAAAACAACCCTGACCTACAATTTAACGTGTCATCCGAGCCACGGTAGCGCTCAGTTGGAAAATGCCACCCGCGGTCACCCATCCAAATACTGATTGATCAATTGCATTGACATTGTGATTACTGATTACATATCTGTTTGACCTACAACAGCAGACTTTTTAATTAAACATGGCTATATCAAAGTCTATATCACGCCATGAATAGGCAAGTTTTTTTGAGCCATGATTAGGTATATATTTATACCAACAATGTAACATGCAATATAAAATAAAAAAAATTGACTTTGACTTAAATTCCAAAAAACTCATTGCCAACCGTTTTGGCCGGGTCCTGATCGGACCAGTACTTGAATCCACGATCTCACGATTGTAAGGTAAGCATTCTCGCACTAGGCCATGACTTTTTCGGCAATGTAAGTACCTATTCATTCTCGTTTTCTCATGTAGCGCTCAAAGCATATTTTGACTAGTACCTTTAATTTTAAATTAGTTATTTTATTGACGATTTCTTGATAAACGACCGCATTACAAAAAATTTCAACGAGCCTTTTTCACTAAAATTTCAATAAAATCACTGACTAAGCTTATGCTGCGTAATAAGGAGACTACTTTTGACTGATTTTCATTGTGTTTATTCATACATTTAGCCCGATTACAGAGGCGCCAGCGTAACTATATTAGCTAAATCGCATAGTTCTGTTTCTTTTTCGCTTTAGGCATTCGATAGAGAGAACGCTTTTTACGTTGCTATTTAATTTACGCCGGCGCCTCTGTAATCGGGCTTATTATCAAAGATTATTATTATACATGAACACAATGAAAATTGGTCAAAATGAGTCTTCTTATTACTTAGCACACCTAAGCCTAGTCAGTGAATTCAAAGAAATAGTGCAAAACAGACTCAATATTTTTTAAATGCGGTCGTTTTTCAAGAAAATGTCATAAACTTAAATAATGTAAAATTATAAATACTCAACGCTCACTGAAGTTAAGCAACGTTCCACAAGGTCAGTTTTTGGATGGGTGACCGCGAGTAACATTTTCTAACTGAGCGCTAACGTGGCTCGGATAAAAGTTAAATTTTAGGTCTCAGTAGTTTAAACCGTTTAGCTGTGTCTGAGGCCTTGAGGCGGCTTAAAAACTCTGACACCAGGGCTTGCCACCCGGCCTATAGATACTTACGAACTAACTTTCTCATTTTCTGATTTCAGCTGACAAAGTCGCGAGCTCTACGATAATGGGTGGTCTTTACTGCGTCATCATATTTTTATTAGATACGCTAGCTTGTCTCGTTTCAATCACAATCTTGATTGTACTAAATCATGATTGTACTTACTACGAAATGACTATGGCGGTAATGACAGTAAGTAGACGACGTGAATACTGGCGCATTATTTGCTAAACGAAATGTATTTAACCTTCCGCGATCTGTGAAAAAACTCCTTACGCAAATACGAAAAAACGTCTTACATGGCGTTGAAAACACCCCGGTTCCACGCGTGTGCACAAACAAAATCAGTTTTTGTAGCACTGGGGAGCGTTTTTTGAACTTCAAACGCCTAGGAACGTATATGTAACTAAAAAAGAATTATTTGATAGTTACTAGTACTCCATACAAGTTCCGTATACGACCAAACCGTGCGAAGTTTAAAAAACGCTCCCCTGATCTGCACCAGAATTATATATAGATGCAGTGATGTTTTATAGGGCAAATCAATCTTACTGGCGTCTGTGACGTTATCTACGAGCTGCTCAAATGCCTACTCCTTACACCGCTGAAAAATTAATAAATTGCTACTGCGCAATGACTCGCCTTGTACCTATTCAACAACGTCAAACTTTGAATAAATATCCATGTTGTACGCCAAAGGTTAACAGGTGTGTGATTCTGTATGGAAACAAGCGTGTAACGCGCTCTAACGTGCTCTTTATTTTTAAGAAATTCTTATTAAAAATATTTATTTTTCAAATATCATAACTTAAACTCAGTTTTTTATTCATTTTAACGTAATTTTATACTCGTATTTATAAAATATTTCTCCAAATGAAATTCACGGAAATAAAAAAAATACTTACCGCGTTACGTTACGTTTTGTCGATAGAGAATCAGGCCCCTGGAGAGAAATTCTATTTTTTTTACGTTCAAAGATAGTGAGAGTATGCTCGGGGTCTCTCTGCGAGACCAAATCAGAGATGAGGAGTTCCGTAGACGGACTAAAGTTACTGACATAGCTGGCACAACGGATTACCAAGTTAAAGTGGCAGTGGGCAGAGCTCAGAGACATCAGACTTAGCTCGAACAACTGATGGCCGATGGGGCTGGAAAGTCCTCAAATGGAGACCACGTACCAGCAAGTGCATGCATGTCCACCGACTATGAGGACTGACAATACCACAAAACGTATAACATTTTTTCTATAAAAATGTCAAAACCGACTTCCATCGTCATTATTTTTATATTACTGTTGACTTTTCAAAAACTATTTAGCCGATTTCGATAAAATTTAAATGAGAAAACCTCGGAAGTACCTATACTCTTTCAATCTAAAAATGTTTTATTTTAAATTTGGAAGTCGGTAAAAAATTACAACACGATGTTTCGCACACACTATTTATAGGTCCATCTAGTGCCAAACAAAAGAACTACTATGACCTTTAAAACCACAGAAGTGAGAGAATCTAGTACTTCTGTTCAGTGTTTAAAACCATTGTCAATCTATTTGACAACACAAAAACTTTGAAGGTTCTGACACCTCTACTTGTCGATTTTATTCTTTTTAATTACGTCAGATGGCGCTATTTTCAAATTATGTCGTCATCTAGCATTTTTCTGGCGAACTACTTTCGGATGGTCCCTAGTATAGTTCAAAATTTCCCCATCAGCGGATGACGCTTTGGAATACTTCGTAGTTTTATATACTCCTGATAGGTGTCGCTAAAACTATGTACAGGGTAAGTTGCGTAGCAAAATGCTACGAAAGTGCTACGATCATAGTAGGATTTCAATTAATTTATTTCATTTTCTCATCATATTTACAGTAATGCCAAGAAGCGTGATTAGAATGATGTGCACTTTTAAATTTTTTCAATGTTATTCTTTTACAAGCTTTTGTTTAGTTTCACCTGTCCCATTGTCTGTCTGTCGGTCTGTAATCAAATCTTGCAAGTTAAATTTGATCTACTTCCCAGTTTCCGATTGAGCTGAAATTTTGCATACATGATATGTAAATTGCGTGACAATGCAATATTATGATGATATGGTGCTGTGATATGGAGTTAGAAAATGGTCAAATGAACTTTACAATGAAACGAAACACAACCTCAGTTTGGGCTCATTTGAATTGTCTTGACGAATAGTTTGTTTTTCAATGGTAACCAAGGTCTGATGATGGAGCTGAAAGGTGGTCCTAGGAACTCTGTAACGAAACGATGCAAACCCATCGAGTTTCAGCTCGTTTGATTCGTCTTGGCGAGTACTTGTTCAGTAAAAGCTTGTTTTTAAAAAAGGTTTTTTTTTAAATAATTATCGTTTATTTAATTTCCTCATCATACTCACAGCAACGCCAAGGAGCATGATTATAATTATGTGCACTTTATAGTAGATATTTGAATGTAATTCAGGAGAATAAAAAATATGATATAAAATATGATTTAATTTAAATTTAAATACCTGATGTTCCGGAAGTAACTGAATTTGATATTCCTTTACTTTGCGCTGAGGTTAAATTAAAACAATTGTTTAAAAATTGTTTTAATTTAATTGGTTAAATTAAAACAATTTTTAGTAATTATTGGTTTCCTTTTTAATTTAATTTCCTTTTACCAAATTTTAAAACCCATTGGGTATATATTCTTACTGTTACATCGCACTCGAGCCCCAAGACACAAGCCACGTGCTTAGTTTGGGGTTCACTGCACCACTGTATACTAGCCTTACCATGAATTCACTCTGCTAAATCTCATAACTATGGTATTGAACATCTTTGTAACTTGTGTGTTTCATTGTCAGTTTTCTAGTAAATAAACTTTCTTTCTTTCAATTAAATGTTGCACGAAACGAAATAAGTACTTTATGTTGGGTTTTGGGCAAAAATTGCATATTTTAAATAATAGCAGCGTTTTACCTGAAATAAAACGCATATTAAAATACTTACCTTACTGGAAGCTTTTATAATGAGAGTGCGTTTCCTTTTCCGTCGAATTGTACCAGTTTACATCCTCTTTAAGCGTTGTAACCGGAAGCCTCCAGGTGGCGCCCTTGTAGCGATTGCGCGCCATTTTATTTACTAGGAAAAATGGCGTGCCTTTTGGCCTCATTGCGTTAATTTTTATAATTTCCACCAGGCAGAAATTAAAAGAAAAGCTTCCAGTAAGGTAAGTATTTTAATATGCGTTTTATTTCAGGTAAAACGCTGCTATTAAATAACTTGACCGTTACTGGAAGCTTTTATAATGAGATTCTGTTTGTTATCGCCTGGTGGCGTCATCTGGAGTGGGGCTTTCAATTATCAAGTATTATATACTTACATATTAGTGGGGGTCAATTATGACTTATAATTATGTATTACGCCAATGTGAGATAATATAGCTCGAGTGACTATTTAGTTTTATTAAAATATTAATATTAATGATTCCGATTTGATGTACTAATACTACAATCTTATGTTACTACAAAGTAACTTATGAATGTCCTGAAAATATCTAAGTTAACTAAGTCAAAAGAAAGAAGGACAACAAGAATCTTCCGGTCACTTCAGAGGCCATTGTAATCATAAATAAACACGACCTTAATAGCAAGATTATACTATAATTAGCAAAAAGAAATAAAAAGTTATTTTTATAAATAATTTACAACATAGGATCAGCATTACTATAAAAAACAGCGTGGATTTTACAACAACGTCGAGTTTTCATTAATTGTGTTGATAGTACATGCATTTAGATACTTACGTAAAGGCTGGGTGACTAGCCCAGGTGTCAGGGCCTCCAGGCCACTTAAAAGAATCTAACATCGTATAATAGATCCTACTGAGAAGGATTTGTTTGGCAATGATATCCACCCACATTATTGCAGGGACGCGTTATGCACTTATGAATTCATGTAATGCATCATTACTAAAGCAGGGAGTCCCACGCGATGAGACTGTTGCATTTAGTGTACCTTTCCCAACAAAACTAAACTAAACGTCTAGTTTTCGTTAATTGTGTTCATCGCACATGCATATAGGTACTTACGTATAGACTGGGTGACTAGTCCAAGTGTCAGGGTTTCTAAGCCACTTGAAAGAATCTGACATCGTATAATAGATCTTACTGAGAAGGATTTGTTCGCTAATGAGATCCACCCTATGCTAAGTGCATTACGCACTTACTCATATTTTGCGTCATTACTAAAGCAGGGAGTCCCACGCGATGGGACTGTTGCATTTAGAGGTACCTATCCCCCGCGAGGGGCGGTAGATGGCTTGCTTAGCCCGTGCCATGCGACATAATATTATGAGTCGACAATTTGGCAATAAATTCCATTGAACCTATCAATTTATGAAAGAATAAATAAAATTCTATTATTTCAGGTTACTTATAACCTAGAATCAGCAAATTTATACGTAGAATCCAATCAATTCAAGCAAAAATCAAATTAAAATTATATGTGATATATTAAAATGACAATGACCTAATAAAAATAATATTCAAACTTGTCAGCTATACACACACACAGATATTTAAACTTATACTTAAAGGACACGTGTGTCATTGGTTCCTTTTCAAAAAGTAATCTTAATTAAATTAGCTATCAGTTCTAATTGTGGTGAAAGAAAAATATTTTCAACCTTTCCATTTGTCTTTCGAAACAATAGTTACACCGATTTTTAATACGAGATGTTTTAGCTACGACTAACCATGTGTAAGAAACTCACTTGAGGAAAGGATTTTAACAACTTGAATAAGAAAAACAAACGCGGAGAAATAACTCACAAAAAAAAAGAACACCACCCACAAAAATAATTCTTTGAATTTTAATAACTCCCGGCGCGACCGTAAAGATGCGAATATTGGACTTAACGATAGTTTTATGTAAAAAACTCAAAAAACAGTTAGGCTGATTTTCAAAATGATATGTTGTACTCGCCTTTGAATGGCAGCAAACTATTAAAAAATAATTTTATTGATAGGCGACTTTTAGTTCATCGGTACCTATGTGCCAAAAATGTTTATACATAGTAAGTAATTAAAGTAAGCTCATATAGGCCGGGCGGCTAGTCCTGGAACTTAAAAACTGATACGTACGAGTAAAATGTAAATAAAACTTTGTGATGACTAGTTCCTTTAGCTAATGTTTGGATTGATCTATCCAACAATGTATTGCTTTGCAATATTTGCCTAGGTTTAGTATAATAAAGGTAGTGAGACTAACCCTCAACACCAAAAAAGCTTTGTTATTCAGGTTAGATAGACTAGCTAGGGTTAACTGACGTGCCTTTTTATTTCACAATTCTATTTATACACAATTCAGTAACGAACTATAGTGTCTGGCCACAAGGGAAAAATACACCATTTACACAAAAACATCACCAATTCCATCTAGTTACAACTAAGAACGCAATTGAACGCCATTTTATGAAAAAATAAAAGTCCCACAGATATAAACAAACTAATTCTGACAAATTAGTCGTGCGTTTGTGGCGATGGGTTTGGTTGCTCTTTGTTTCACTACACGAACTTTGCGACACACTTGTAGTCGCAGATTTTACGTAATGTCAAAATAACGCCACAGTATGTAGGTAAGTATGTTGATGGGCCTCTAGTGGCTTTGCATTCTGTTATGCCGCTAAAATGTCAGTTTGTTATTAACTCAAAGTAATTCATTGCACATTAAGTCTATGTTTTATAAAAATAAGGTTCATTTTATAGAGAATATAACACTGCTAACGTAATTTGTAGTAGAATTAGAAGGTAAGTATGAGTGAAGTATAAAATAAATATTGAACCATAGTTTAAATTTTGGATTCGGATTTGATTAGGTGCTAAAAACAGAGCATGTATCTCACTTGAAATTAATCACTCTTGGGTATTTCTATTACTTTTTTGTCTTTCTTCTACTGGTAGGACAAAAAATGTTCACGATTTTGTATGCCATCCTTGCGGACAAGACATGTTCATTTTGCTCAAATAGTATTGATTTTAGTACATAATATAGTACTGTTGAAGAAAGTCTTTCAGTACTGCTGAAAAACGTCTTGTTATCACCTTTAAGAATACTTGCATAACCTTGAATTCTCAAAAATGTGACAAGATTATACAGAGCTTACATAGATGCAAGCTGTGCACATATTTCTTTAATATGTGGTAAACATTTACCGACTTCCTACAATTGACAGTTTGGTTTTTCTTATGACATATTTTAATAATTTATTTTTATGATATAGCCCCTTTTAACACAATTCCATACATTTATCATATTTATATGCTGCTATAAACAACAATGCTTCCCGCTTTTGGTTTGAGAATACTCCCTGTTGAACGAAAAATACGATAATTTTCAGTGATATATTTCAAGCTTGCGAATGTTTGATAGTAAGTAATATAATTAATTACTTTAATTGCAATTATTGAGAGCATAAATAATTTTAAATAAAAAATGGAATATGCAAAATAATTTGATCTGAATCTTTCAGATCTTAGTAAGACTCTGTCCCGTAAAATTATATCAGTGTGGAAATTGAAATTCGTATACATTTATTCAGTTATGGGAAGAAGGCAATTAACAATTTTTCATTTTCAATTTTCTCAATAAAGCAACTAGACGTGTATCTACTAGTATGAAAACCCCTCGAGGGTTTTAGTAAAATTCGCACTTTTAATTCTGTACTTAAAATAAAAGTACTCGCTACTTATTTAGTTGCGAATTGCGAATGTCTTAAAAATGCACAAAGAGGGCTTACACAATTTCACAAAGGGAGGCAAGGACCCTGCGACGATAGTAGGTATATTATGATGATGTGAAAGTACATTTACATTCAGTCTTTAGTTTTTTGTAAGAATTCACTTCGAGAGTGGCATGTAGGTATCACAATAAGCACTGACCCAGCGAGGGTAGTTCACATGATATGAAACTACATTGTTCACTGTATCATTCGCTTTCCGTGTTCAAGTTATATTAAGTAGGTATTCACCTTGCAAGTAGTACGTTTCACAAAAAGTATTGTAGTTGTAGTTTATTGATGATGTGCACGAATCTAGTAGGCGCTAACATGCCAGTATATGATTTTATTAGCTTTATCATTTATGATCATATCATACACACGCCACTACCATTAATGTAGCTTATTACGTTCACAAGAACGTATTGAAACTGAATTGCCGACCCCGCGAGGGTGGTTCTTGTGTATAAGCATGGTAGTTTTGCTTCTGTACTGTTTGTAAGGTTTTTGTCAAGCAATTTGCTAAAAATAATCAGAAGGTAGTTTCTGAAAACAATATTAACCTTAATACGACGGTAATTGAAATATCACGTATATTTCAGTCGTAATAACAAAAGTTGCTCTCAAAAGGAGCTTAGATACTCAGAGCTTAGTAGCAACGAGACTAAACCTTATGTAATTAATTCATTATTTTCGAACACGCGTTGGAAGCGTTTGCAAATTTTCTAAGGAAGAAAAATAAATTTGAGTTCATTTAGCTCTTGATCAAAGCATAACTTTGAATTAAATTATCAATGAGATTAAAAAAAATATCATTTTAGAAACTTATTTATCGGCTAACGTAAGGCACCATACATTTTTCCCAGGTTGTTTGGTACTAGGTTAAGTAACCCTAGGTATATCTCACGGTGCCGAACATTTTAACACTGTAGTGTGAAACAGCCGTAAAAACAAAATTCTGCTGCAATATAAGCTTAAATTTAATAAAAATCCAAATTTCGCTCACCAATTACATCGATGGATTTCTCCATTTGGTCGGAAACATTCAGCACGCTTACCCGCTGCCGAAGAAGTAGCACTGCTTAGCTGACGTCACACGACTCTGGCCGCTTGAAGCAGACACCATCTATTTTTTAAAGGAAATATTTTAAAAAGGGATGTAAATAATGGTAGGGCGTACCAATTGCCCTATTATAAGCACATTTGGTTAAAAAACCTTTAGGCTTAGCTGAAAATTCAATAAACGAACGGCAAAAACCGTTAATAACTAGTTATGAACAAATTACTATGCCACAGTTGGTTATAGAACCTTGGGCACAGTACATTTTTTTAAAAAATCTATTTGCTAGAGAAATAGATACAATATGTGGGCACTTACTGCGCAGGTAGGTATACTTAGCTGCGTTATTTCTTCGAAATAACGTGTCCATTTCGATTAACACCACCACATATTCACTGAGTTTAATCTTTAACATAGTTAATAATTTTATAAAATAAACTGTGCAACAGGCCGTGAGCCAGCTAGGGCTGCCCGGAGCTGTTGCTTCGACGAAAAATTCAACGCCAATGAGGCCAAAAGGCACGCCATTTTTCCTAGTAAATAAAATGGCGCGCAATCGCTACAAGGGCGCCACCTGGAGGCTTCCGGTTACAACGCTTAAAGAGGATGTAAACTGGTACAATTCGACGGAAAAGGAAACGCACTCTCATTATAAAAGCTTCCAGTAACGGTCAAGTTATTTAATGTGCGGTTTTTGAACGGACACGATAGTTCGAGGGTGGTAGTCAACCACAGACTTTTAAAAAGTAAATGCAACAGGAAACGAGCTGTGGTTGGCTATTGCAGAGGAAGTCGTAAAAATAATAAATAAATTTACTAAGAATCATGGTTTGGAACTCACACGATGTTTTGAGGACCATTCGGATCGAGCCGTCGGAGCGAAGAACAAGTCTAGATTAAAGCTTAAGGAACAATGTATTGGAAGAAATAAAGGTCGATTCACACATATCAGTGAACCCACAGTTCCGGCACAGTACCGTTACAGTTCCGTATCCGTGCTACAGTGGTGCATCAGTGCTTCAATTCACACATATCAGGCACAGTACAGTTCTCTGCGGGTCATCGTGCACAACGTTCCCTTCAGACTAGCGTTGATGTCGATTGTTTTGATGGCACTCTTCAATAACACAGAATAAATCATACAAAACAGTATTCTCACGAACTAATTCAATCAACATCTCGTCCTCCATTTTGTTTTTGATGCAGCGGCGTCAGTGATCCGTGATAAAATATCGTGGTCGCCGATCACGTCCGTGATGGCCGGTGCCGGCACTGACACTGACGGTACTGAGACGACACTGACACTAACAAGTGTGAATACATCCATAGAGAATATTTGAAAGAATAATTATCACTGATGCGGTACTGTGCCGGAACTGTGGGTTCACTGATATGTGTGAATCGACCTTAAATCTACAAAGAGTTGTTGAAATAATGGTGTTTTTACTGCATCGAGTCCTCGGTTGTCCTCACAAGTCAGAAGATGGATCGCAACCTACTTCAAAAAATGCAAGTATACGCCCAATTTTTCAGCTGATAGTTTTCGATGTATTTGCTTTCGATTTATTTAGGACGTCGAGCCCCAACAACATAATTATCACATAGTAATGCAAATACATATATCGGAACAGATTTTTTTTTGATATACAGTCTTTTACCGAATTAAATGATTGATTTGAATCATGTGGCTTACCTAGCTATGATACAATTGTGCAATGCTACATCATAGCTTCGATTAATGTCGTTAGTAGATATATGATACTTTTTTTTTCTGTTGACATGTCATGAACAATGTGCACGGATTCGAGAAGTAGAGAAGATGGCTGACCAGTCCCGATATCTGAGTGCAGAGCTGGCCGTGGCTGCAACGAGAACCTTGAACCCCGAGCAGTTCGACCCCAAGACCTGAGCTGGCAGAAGCTACATCGAGCCACGTGACTGCACCCACAGTTTGAAAGGTCATGTACCTACTTTTCCATTTTTTTTGTCGATTTAGTATTTCTTTTTCGAGTCGACGAGTAATAAATCACGTAATCCCTAGCTCATGTAGAAAGAAGCTCTTTACAGTCCGAATTCGTGCGGTACATGAAAAAGAAAATGCATAGTAAAATCTGTAGCAGATTCTTTTGAAAGTTGACGTGAAATTGCTAATTTTGTTACTTTTGACGGACCTGTGTTAGGGCTGGCCATATTACCTACCTTCATCTCGAATAAGAGCAGTAATTTCGTATTTATAATTTCGTTCCTGTACATTCCTTGATTTTAACTGAGAAGGAATGAGCTTTGTACTATTTCGACTAATCGAAACCCCGAGATCCCACATCTAGGTTCGAACCGTAAGCTGATTCTGATACGTAGTAAAGTTGACGTCGGCAGCTGGACATTGGTCAATATTTTCTCGATGAAAACGTCGATGAAGGAACTCTGATTTTGCCAGCCTAGAACGTACTAGGTTTTGAAAGTATCGAGAATTCGATATTGCTATCGTTTGGATCTGATGCGTTAAATGATTAAAGTTTGAGAATATTTCGATAGGAGAGATGTGACATAACCACGACAATGGTAATTTCACTTCAGAACTTCGATTTAAACTCGATTCAACTGCCAACATACCGATCTTGCCGATGAGGTAAAGGTGATTAAGTCAGTGAATATTTCGGTAGAAGAGATGTGAAATAACCTCTATCAACGGCAATTTCACTTTTGATCCTACCTTCGATTTCGATTCGTTTCTATGTTATAACGCACTAGGCAAACTTGATTCTATAAACCACACACGCCGCGAAACCATTTTTAACGCACGCGAAAAGCGAGTTTCTCTTTTAGTATCTCGAAGTGCAAGTTTTTGTCTAGTGAAATATGGTTATTGATCATCACAGAGTTACCAGAGGGATGGTGTGGTCGGTCGATGCATTGATTTGGTGTGGCATGAGTTGGAATCAGACATGAAAAGTGTCTCGATTCAGTGGCTAGTTGCTATGTTTTTGTCCCGATAGTGTCAAATTCTAATACATATAATTGACAGTTGACAACTAGTGATAGTCCATACATTTTTACGGTTGAGAATTGCCTCGGGCAACAACAGCGCTATCTTTCTTCTTTTAATAGCTCTGTGTTGATCATACATGAAATATCTATTTCGAACTACGAATCTAATCTCAAAGTTGTCACATCTATAAAATATTGGATGATACTACAAGATCAATTAATTACGAATCTGGTTTTGCAACTAGACTTGAGCGACTCTTAAGCAGATGTTTTACTTAACTTGAAATTTGCACGATCACAGTACTTGAATAAATATAATTGACAAATCGACTTTATTCTCGTATTCGAATTGTAAATATTTATGTGTATGTATGCAACTTGACTTGAGCAACTCTTTTACGTAACTTGAAATTCACATGATCACAGTAACTGAATAAATAATATGACAAATCGCCTCGATTTTCGAATTGTAAATAGTTATGAGCATGTACATTATTAGGTGACTTGATCACTATAGGCTTACTGAATAAATCAGCCGCAAACAATTAAAAAGTAAACAAAAACTACCCTACAAAAAAAAGAAAAATTTAAAAACTCCACAGATATTTAATTTGAACAGTTTACCCACATGAGAATCGTATGTAAATAATCCATAAATATGCTACGATGTATTGTTAGGTTCTGAACTAACTATTAGCTTCGAAGAAGGACTAATGATGCTACAAGAGTGCTTCGATAATAACTATTTGTTATATAATAGCTGACATTAGACATCGGATTGTAATAACTTTGGAAACGTTGGAGTCATTGTTTTGATAACAATATTATTTTGAATTTTCAAATTTCGAGAACGTGACAACACTGTGTATAACGCAGTTTTCGTTTGAGCAAACTTAATGTATTAAAATTGAGTTCGATTTGGAATCGAATTGGTGATCTGCTAAATATTCGAGGCTAGATATGTTCGATTTTTGACTATAAAAACAGTTTTAATTGACGATAAATCAATTGGATTGATCAATAAAATAAATCGATTTTATATTTTTCGTATAAGTTTCGATGTCGTGCGACTGTAAAGAGAAGAAGAGTACTAATCTCATGTTAGTTATAATGAGGTATATTGAAATAGAATTAAGAATATCGAATTAAAAATATTTTCGAGCCAGTTCATCAGATCCCTAGCTGTTGTAGAAACAGATTTCCTTGTACTTCACTGCTTGTATTACAATTTTGATTGACATTTTGCTCAAAAATACTCAGCTGCTGTTCGATGTTGACTGATGTTTTCCAGCTGAGTACGAAGTTTGTTCCAGTAGTAAGTATTCGTGCTATGAAGTATGTTTAGTATTATTTTGTCGAAAATACCGAGTTTTGTTGAGTTACCTTTTTGTTGAGAGCTTTAGCCAGAGCCTTGAAAGAGATTTCAATACCAGGAAAAATAAGGGGAATAGTAAAGGATCGATCGATGTTTCCATATTTCGACACATAGGAAACAGCATTTTTCTTGGTATCTTACCAAGAAAATCGATTTGCTATTTCTCGATAAGTCACCAGCCATATATTTGTGAATTTTTCTGATTGTCTGATTTAGAACTTTGTTCAACACTAAAATAAAGGTCAGTTGACTTAATAATAATCACCAGGATGGAAATAGATCCGTTTTCACCGACCAAATCGACTAATGCATTAAATTTTATTCGGTGAAAATAATTTTTTGAAACCTTATTGTTGAAAAAGTATTCGAATCATTATATGGTTTACAAGACTAGTCGAGTTTATATCGATGGCGCTAAAGATACTGTCTCGATACTGTCTGCAGCCTACGAGCTATTAATATACAACAAGATCAACGGAGCCGTTTCCACATGCATTTAACGTCTCCGCTGTTGGATAGCCACCGCTTGAAGAAGCCCATCAAAGCTTGTCGATAGTTTGCTACGACAAGCTCAAACATAGTCTTCGAAATAAACAAAATTTTGTGTGACAGACCTGAGTCTTGATTTAAGACTACGCATAGTAAGCTGCTACATCTTTTCGGTGCTATTATACGGCGTAGAAACATGGACTCTCACACAAAATTTGACAAAGAAGCTGGAGGAGTTTGATATGTGGATCTACCGCCGTATCTCGAGGATCTGATGGCGTGACCGAATTAACAACGTTGAGGTACTAAGCAGGCACAAGAAGAAGCTCAAACAATATCTGATGCACGAAAGGAAGGACACGCACAAACTTTCCTTAAGGTTGGCGTCACCTGCAGCGTCTCATAGTTCCTGATACAACAGAAGACCAGAAGACATCCATCACCTACTTACTACAACACAGCCGGTTGACACATCGCAGACGTCGTGACACACACTCTCCGAGCTCGTCATTCATGTCTAAGATGTAACAATGTCGATATATATTTTATATCTATTACACAGCCACATCATTGAATTTTGTTGAATCAAGACACCGCCCATCTTCAAGAAAACAAGGAGCTTCGAAAACGCTCCATACGTCTTAGTTCGATTAAGACTAGCCGCAATTGCCCTTTTACCGCACTTAAATTTATAGTGATACGACGTACTCAACTTACAACATACTCGATTTAGTCCCGTAAACTACTCAAGTTTACTAAACAGATTAGGAAGTTACCCGCTATAATGTGCATTTATTTTATGATGAAGGTATTTGAGATGTGATTTTATTCGTATGAACAAATAGTACCTACATAGTTGCAGTATTATTTATTCTCGTATTTATCTAAAATGTAAGCAATCTATTAAAGAAGCTATGGGTAATTGAAAAAAGACCGCTCGGGTAACTAAACAATTTCAGTTTTGTTGCAATTACTTCTATTACTTTGACTCGATCGCAGGTCCTTAAGAGCTGAGGTGGTTTGTAATTTTCCATACAAACGTATTGCGCTGTTTTCTTTCTGGAAAATGCTTTTAGAGTTACAATTTTTTGCCATAAAATTAAATTTATCTGTTTAAACTACCCTGTCTTTTCACTTTTTTGATATATTAATTATCAGGCAAAATATGATCCTTCAAAGTCTCAAAAAAATTCACCATTTTTACCGACGTCTTTAAAGACCCACCAGAATAAACTTATTAATTTCTAACAAAATATGAAATGACATAATCATGAACACATATTTTTTGTAAATTTTGACATAAAAAATACTTGATTAATTTAGTTTTTGATGAAGAAAACAGCGTAATACGAAACGTTGTTTTGCCAAGATTTTTGTAGGTATAAATTGCTCTGAGCTGCAATTGTCCCTATCGCACGATGCGGAGGTAGGGTTGAGGTGAGGGAGGTTCAAACCTATACGTACACATGCACTAGGGATGTAGTAATAGACGATATTTTTGTCGATGCTCTAGTGATGTTCATCGATATCGATGTTTATTAAAAATATTAGTTAATTTTTCAAATTTTGTAATTTTACTGATGTATCTTTGTTACTTTTGAAGAAAAAGATCTTAGGTATGTGTGGAATATATGCGTTTAGTTACTGCGACTTATTGGAGCGACTACACAAATCTGTGTAGTAATTTTTTAGTTACATATATCGTGTTGTATCGGCAGACATCTCAATGGTTTAGGTGCAGAATGACCAATTCTCATAATGCCCAACTAATCCGAGAATGATCAATTCTGCGAATGCCTAATTCTATTTAATTTAATTTTATGGCAACATAATTTCAATTAAGAATTTCTTAAAAAAAACTTACTTTAAGAGATTTGTGTATTTGTTTAAAATAACCAAAACTACTTTTTTGTTAATAAATCAGCTAGATCGCAAATTTTACGTCCTCAACATCAATTCAATATTCGTGTAGTACAGTAAATAATACTTTGTATCATCGAAGTTCATCTAATACAGCCATAAAAGTGTACAATAGTCTACCTCTTCACATAAAATTTTTAGATGCAAACAAATTTAAACATAGCTTAAAAATGGCTCGCTGAAAATACCTTATATAGCATGAAATAATATAATGAATGTACAAATTCTGACTGATATTATGTCATACTTAGTTATGATAATATAATATGTTAGTTGCTTCAATAGTAAAACTTGCCTAGAAATTGTGCTTTAATTACCGGTGATTTTTTGTAAGAAAATGTGATTTTCCCATTGGAAATTATTTTGTCATATTGAGAATTGAGCATTTTTAGAATTAACCATTCATAAAATTGGGCATTCGTAAAATTAAGCATTCTTGGCATAGTTCCATTGCCATTATTCTTACTACTTCATTCATTACATTATAATACTGCGTCTAAGCCGAAATAATAGTTCTAATTAGGAAAATCACGTGCTCTCTAAAAATGTATTATAACTGTAACATATAAATCTATCCTTAGTCCACCTAAGCAAAAAACGTTCTATGCTTGCCAGTACGTGAGATCCATTTGAGAAAACAGCCCCATCGGCTATCCGTTCATTGAACTATGTGCCTTGCCAGCTGTCATTTTAACCTGCCAATCCGCTGAGTTTTGCTAAAAAGTTCAATTAGAAGTGCTTTCAATGCTTTAATCTAATAATAATTGTAGATGTTCTATCCTGTATTACTATTATATGTGCTCTACCCACTGCTGCTTTAATTAGCAAATTGTTTAAATTTTTTAAACGTCTTTAAAGTAGAACCAAAGTATGACAAGCTGTTCTCTAAACAGTAAACCTCGCATGTGTTTAATTGAATCCTCATTTATTTTTATACTATGGGACTAATTTCAGAATGCAAATACGGCTGTAGGTACCTACAATATAAAAGGCAAGAAGTTTTAGATTAACGAGACCCTATTACTAAGACTCCTCTGTCCGTTGGTCACTAGGCTGTATATCACGAACCGTAAAAGCTAAACAGTTACAATTTACACAGATGATGTATTTGTTCCCACTATAACAACAAAACTAAAAATAGAGTAAAATAAATATCTACTTCAACCGTGTAGGTACAAAATTCGCGAATAGTGCGCACGGATCGATTATTGTTGATTTATCAAAAGTGGCTCAGCCCATTTCAATATAATTTAAATGGGATCAATTTCGAAGTATATTCTTTCCAATGAAAAACATTCTAACAAAGAATTATCAAAATCGGACTACTGTGTAAAAAGTTACGCTTGGATATAAATAAAAAATATACGCGTCAAATTGAGTACCTCCTTCGTCGGTCAAAAAATAGAATGAAATAAATATTTTTTCATGCCATACAACAGACGTGATTTTTTGCACGGTTTTTATTAATATACATAAAAGGTAGACGCTTGAAATATTCTCAGAATATTTAGTAATATAATATATCATGTATATAAATGAATCAATTTAAAAAATATATAATTGAATCGAAATAATTGGCTCTCATACGGTATGAAACCTTTCGAGCGCGAGTCTAACTTGTATTTGGGATATTTATTATAGACCGTAGAAGAACGACGTAATGTAAGATATTTCCATAAAAAATAATTAATTTATACTTAAAAAGAAGTAATTTCAGTAAAAATATATTATGTAAACTGCAGCGCCTACAGATATCAAATATCAAATTGTATATGATGTTAGTTAGGTACATTTTACGTTTTTGTCAAACAATAATAATTTGAAAGAAAATAAATAAGCATACAAAGAAAAATTAACCCATGTCACATATAATGTAGCTTCCTAATGGCAGAAAAATAAATAATCTTTAGAATAATTAATCTTTTATCTTTTTGTTTGCTATCGATCGCAATATATTTTTGTTTGGTATCTACCATACCTACTAGGTAACCAGAGCATACGTAGAATACGCGCAAGATAGCTCTACGTACGGCCAAAATCAGGAACCAATTCAATGCTGCCAGGGAATACAGAATACTAGTGATATAACGTACGTGGCGCCACGACTCGCGCGCAGAGTTATATTGCGCGCACCCTACGTAATATTATATTTTGCTACAATTCAAAATAAAATATCGGTCGGCCAGCGAGTTCGTTGGGGCGCAGGTAGGGTGCGGGGAGAGTTCAAGCGCAGTACGCACACAAATACAATTGTATCACCACACACATTGAAGCTCCCTGGTTTGGGCGCATCGCGACGGCAATAGTTTAGTCCAAATACCTATTTCTCAATTTCCTCGTCACTAGTATTTCGCCTTAAGACTCGAAGAACCTGTTCGTGCTACACACGTCCGTGTGTAAAGATCTGAGTGTTATATTATTCATTTGAATTTTTCAGGCATCTATCGCTAAAGTCGACATACCCATAGGACATATCTTAGGAACAATCACTTCAATATAAATATTGTGATTGTTTAATACGATGGTAGATTGAAGTATACCTATGTAGCTTTTACGAGTACTCCTCATTTTGAAAAGTAAAAATATAATTAGGAAAATTCTCAGTTTTTGGGATTCCTTCATCATAACCCGATGACAATGGGATTATCTCGAATGTATTCTTTCAAAAGAGCCTTGCAAACTATTGAGATAGACATTTTAATTAGTCTAAGAACGATTGAGATTATTATTTTTGTAAAGTCTGTTAAAAATAATAGTTTGTTGTGCACCTCCTACCGATTCGTTTTCGTCCAGCCAGGATAGAATGCGTGCCACGCAATATTTCTTTAGACGTGTTAGAACGAGACAGAGTTATGGTAAAGAATGTCACTTTTTCAGACTCCGAAAAGAGTTCTTTTCGTGGCTTTTCGTGGTCGCGTGTTTGGCCTCCAGGTGCCTATGTTGAGCATTGTTGACAGAAGATTGCTATCTTAGTCGTCGGAAGATATTTACGCCGCCGGTCTATTATTGATGGGAACAGCGATATTTTACCTGACGTCGGCATCATCGATGTAGAGGTTAGCTGAATAATAAGAAGTAAGATATCATCATAGATATCAGGGATCACATTAGCCGACTGTGATACATTTTGTAGTAGTTTTTGATACATGATCGATCGATTGATAGACACTGAATACAGAATTGTTTGGTTGTAATTCCAGATCAGCAACGCGACTCGATCCCGTGACGTAGCTGTCGCGGGCCGTTGATCGAAGTGAAGAGTCGAGCTCCATGAAGCGGTCGAGGCGATCGATCCTGTGAGCATGAACAACGCGATTCGATCTCGCGGCGCAACTGTCGCGGGCCGTTGATCGAAGTGAAGAGTCGAGCTCCATGAAGCGGTCGAGGCGATCGATCCCGTGAGCATGAACAACGCGATTCGATCTCGCGGCGCAACTGTCGCGGGCCGTTGATCGAAGTGAAGAGTCGAGCACCATGACGCGATCGAAGCGATTCTGAAAATATACGCTGCGTTTTTCGAAATGTTCAGTAGATATCTAAAGGATGATTCGAGTTAAGTAGATGTTTAAACGCAGACGTATTATTCAGGCCGTCGTGGATGCACCCCATCGAAATTTGTCGATTGATGAAGTCGATGAATTAGTGACAATGGGTAATGTAGTGAAAGCAACATTTTCTGTGATTTCCTAGTTCTTTTCATAGTTTCCTCTCAGTATCTAAACATTAGCTAGATTTGTGTTCTATAATGACAACTTTTAATTCTTCATTAAGTTGCCTACAGTTTAGATATTTTTAAAAAAAAAATCGAGTATGTATTGATATTCTGATCGTATAACAATGACATAGTAAAAAAAAATAATAATATATGTAATATATTGGCCAACCATTATAAACAAAAAACATTGATTTCAAGAATATTTTTCTACAAAGAAAACAAGCATCGAGTTTCGAGATGGTTGCTGCCCATTTGTTTGCCACATTTTTGAGTGCAGTTTGAAGCATAATACAAAGTCTGAGTCTAAACTGTCTTAGAATGTTGCTATAGATTTTTTGAACGATGCCTATTCTACCCATAGTCATAGTTGATTCGATTATACGGCACAGGCCGTTTTCAAACCTTGTCATTCGAAGCTGTTCATATTCGTTCAACACAGCAGATGTATCGAGTTTTTATGTCGACATACGACGATGTTCCTGAAATTATCATAGTTATGATAGTGGAAAAAATATTTTTAATTGTTGTAAAATGGCAAACTGGATCTGATTACATGGCTCACATAGTACGATTGCACAATACATATTTGCAGTTTTAATCCATGATTACTTTCGATGTCATAGAATTGTGTTTGCCATTAATGCAACGCCTTGAATGCGTCGAATATCGTATTGTAGTGCTTCGATATAGTAGTGTGACATTATCAAACCTTCAATATTTTTGTATGATGCAATTCACTTTGTAAATAGTAATATCGAGTACTTAAATTGACAGTAAGTGTTGCATAAATGCAAAGTTTGATATGTCATTATCAATTGCTTTGTATAAAATAATTAATTTTATGAATAATGAAATAGAGTTAATGTTTGCTAAGTCGTTCGAAATCTATGCTTATTTTGCTGAGTTGAAGTGTTGTTGCATTAGTAAACCCTTTTTTGAAGTTATCATTTTCAATTGCTTTGTATATTGTAATTAGTTCGAAGTCTATACTTATATGGCAAAGTTGAAGTGTTTTGAGTAGTTTTGTTTTTAGAATGCGATATATGTTGAATGTGTTCCGTTGTATATGTAAATCCTTTTACCAAATTATTTATTTTCGGGTTCGAAGAGATTTTATTAAGATAAGATTTGTATTCTTAAGTAATCTAGTAACTGTCGAGTAACTGACCATGATGCCTAATGTTGGGTTCCCACTGGGGCCGTGTGTGAGGTCACACACATTGTCAAGATGGACGAATGTTGGGTTTTGGGCAAAAATTGCATATTTTAAATAATGTGCGGTTTTTGAACGGACACGATAGTTCGAGGGTGGTAGTCAACCACAGACTTTTAAAAAGTAAATGCAACAGGAAACGAGCTGTGGTTGGCTATTGCAGAGGAAGTCGTAAAAATAATAAATAAATTTACTAAGAATCATGGTTTGGAACTCACACGATGTTTTGAGGACCATTCGGATCGAGCCATCGGAGCGAAGAACAAGTCTAGATAAAAGCTTAAGGAACAATGTATTGGAAGAAATAAATCTACAAAGAGTTGTTGAAATAATGGTGTTTTACTGCATCGAGTCCTCGGTTGTCCTCACATTTATTATTTAATAAATGAGATCTAGATACCCAAAAATAAACTGTAGTTCTATTGCTATCCTTTACTCTTAGAAAAACAAGAAAAGTACTCACATTAAAATGCTTTTAAAGTCAGCAGAAAATAATTTCAGTATCATTATAATCTATTAATTTCTAATTAGTAACTTTACAATTAGACCAAATCCCTGGTTCCGTCATTCACTGTAACATACAAATAGAGCTTTGCCTTCAAAGGTCAGCAATGTTACTGGGTTGTTTCTGCCTCGTAATATATTTTATGGTCAGCAGAAAAAAATAAATATCTACCAATTTCGCTGTAAAAAAAATACCAAATCTGTTTTTAAAATAACATACTTACTTCAGCAAAAACAACAGTCTAACTAAAATTATTTTTTATTATATACTACGAGACTAATCGCGGACTAAAATTACGAGATAAATAAATATCCCGACGTTTCGGCCGAGTTGCATCGACCGTGGTCACGGGTAGACTGGCTACCACCACGGTTGATGCAACTCGGCCGAATCGTCGGGATGATGAGGTATTTATTTATCTCGTAATTTTAGTGCGCGATTAGTCCAGTAGTACATAAAAATAATGAGATCCAATCGCGAAAGTTTAAAAACAACATAAAATTAATTGTGTACTCGTACTACGGTGTTGTTTCATAAAGTGCGAGGACATCCTGAGATACATACTTACCAGTTGTAGTTTTGTAAAGTGCAGTAACTTTTAATTTGGGATCAACCTTAAAATCGAGAAAAAAAAACAGTTGCTTCATAAATTTCGTAGGGAATCGATGCATTTTTTTTAATGGAATAACATTAACAAACCCAACGCAATCGTTCTGAAAGTATTTCAATAACGTGTAAACATATTATACCTTGTTATATTATGCCTATTAATGGCTAGTGAACCATTTAACTAATTTTCCAAAATATCAACAAGTGCCTAAATTATTAACAAGGTATTACAGACGTTTCCTTGCTGGCGGTATTAAACTAGCTGTCAACAACTGAGAGAGCGAGTGGGTTAATGAAACTTTCAAATGAATAATTTAATTTTAAATAGCCATAAACAATCTACATAATTACATGGGCTTATTACCAAGTGTGTGTAAGATTGATAGTAAATCTTATTACCCTACTGGTAAGAACGGTAAATGTATTACCGTTGTTACTTCTGCAGTTGAAAGTGGTTAGAACAGTAATAATAAATAACCCCTGTTACTACCGTAAAACTAAAATAACAGAAAGAAAACCAGTAGTAAGAACGGTAAATGTATTACCGTTGTTACACTGCAGTTGAAAGTGGTTAGAACAGTATTAATAAATAACCCCTGTTACTACCGTAAAACTAAAATAACAGAAAGAAACAAAATATGACCTGTCATGCTTGAGTTACATGACAGGTGCCAAGGTGACAGCTGTCAAACCATAATATGTTTTTTGTAGGTCATGGGTAGTTCAAGTCAAATATGACAGAAATCAAAGTGACAACTGTCATTCTGGAATTCATAATAGATTTGTATACAGGTGGTAAAGTGACAGTTGTGAAACTTAAAAATGGTATAGTCGATTTTAGGCTTTTGCTGTCGCTACAATAAACCATTAGTAGATTTTCGGAAATATACTAATCGTTTTTTGCGATTTTGGAGTTCATCCCATGTTGATCGAAAATCTAGTCTGAATTTATTTACGAATAATTTGGCGTTTGACCACCATCTTGTCAGTGGTGAAATATTTTTGCAATAGATATTAATTTTTCTCAAAAATGCTTGCAAATTTTAGCATTATTTGGACAATCTTCTTCGAGATAAATCTACATTGCAGTACCTACTGATCAAATGTATGCGAGTAGCGGCTGGCAAAAGTTGCATTAGTTGTTGTACTTACCTAAAATATGAGTGCCTCAACTTAGCCTCGGCCCACAACTCACACACGTGCATAAATACCTCTTATGCTATCTACCGCAGTAATGTACTATTAATTTATTTTTCATGACGTATTTATATTATCTTCATTTTTATTTCATGTTATTTTTAGGGTTCCGTACCCAAAGGGTAAAAACGGGACCCTATTACTAAGACTCCGCTGTCCGTCTCTTTTATTTGGCGTACACAAGTTTATACTAATCAATGAGTGTGAGTAGTAGAATAATTATTTATTATTATATCTTCTTTCTAGGGTAAAAACGGGACCTTATTAAGACTCCGCTGTCCGTCCGTCTGTCCGTCTGTCTGTCACCAGGCTGTATCTCACGAACGGTGATAACTAGATCGTTAAAATTTTCACACATGATGTATTTCTGTTGCTGCTATAACAACAAATACTAAAAACAGAATAAAATGAATATTTAAATATTTATGCCCCCCCATAAACACAACTTACAACACCCTTACAATATACAACAAATTTGAATTTTTAGCCGTTTTTAGCTCGATATGGTCAACAAATTTGAATTTTTAGCCGTTTATAGCTTGATAATGGTAACAGACGGACTCTTGAAATATTCACAGTATATATAGTTGAATATTCTCTTGAAAAATAAATAGTAACTCGACATTAATAACGACAACAGGTAGATGCTTGGAATATACAAAGAAAATTTTACTTCAAAAATAGATAATAAAATAAAAAATATTAAGGGGGGCTCCCATATGGTACGGAACCCTTCTTGCGCGAGTCCGAATCGTACTTGACCGATTTTTTACAATACATAATGCTATAATTTTGTTGCTGTCGGTACTTGGCCAGGGAATGAAGAGTGAGATAGTTTGGGTTTTAATAAAACCTTCAAATGAATAATGAATAATAATTTAATTTTAAATAGGCATAAACAATCTTGTTGTCAACGTTTTTAATTTACTTATCATACTTAATTTTAGTAAATAACTATTTATTTATATTAATTTCTTACGTAATAGGTACTTAGTACGTAGTAGTATAAATAAAGAAATTTCTAATAATACAATGGCAAAACTTACATTTTATTTGAGTTGGTAAGTATGACATAGAATAGGCTTGTTTACTAAAAAAAAATGTAACTAGTCTGTCAGATAGATTATCTAAAAATTATAGTTTTAAACCCATTAAAGTTCCGCGTGACGTCACTAACACACTACAAATGTACCGGTACCGGCAAGTGACGTCACGAGCCCCCACTCCCAAATTTGTCAAGTTTTATCTATGTCATTAATTGTTTGATTGACAAAATAAACGTCTAATATTTTTTAACAATCTAACGGATTAATTATAATGTTTATACCCAGTAAACAAGCCTAATATTATTGTACTTTAATAGTTCTACTCGTAACATATTACAGAAAGGTATTACTTTTTTACCTGTTTTATCTAGATAAACAAAACATATATATGTATTATAATATTGCCAGGGTATTTTAGTTGTCATAAAAAATCTATTTAGACTTTTCAGTCTAGATAAGATTAGGTTAGTCAAGATTTAGATAGATAGAAATATCTTTTTTACCTGTTTTATCTAGATAAACAAAATATATATGTATTATAATAATACCAGTATTTTTAGTTGTCATAAAAAATCTATTTAGACTTTTCAGTCTAGATTAGATTAGGTTAGTCAAGATTTAGATAAATGGGTAACTAAATATCTTGGTACAAATACAGTGAAACTTTCACGTACTTACCTAATTTGACTTTCTGTGCATAATTTTACTAAAAGTGTTACAATATATACCTATCTATTGTAAACTAATTACATGTCAATTAATTTAATAAATAAATCAATAAAAATTACAATTTATAAAATAAATAAGTAGTTAAACAATTCATTCAGCAATGCACATTATCCAGCCAAAATATGCATTGCATAAAATAATTAATTTAATACTAATATATTTGTAGCCAATAATATTATGCTTAACATAGTATTCAGTAACAAAAGTGACATAAAATAACAATTTATAAGAATTGAAATTATTGAACTTGATTTACATGATCTTCGAATTTTCCAATACTACATAAAACTCTAAAAAAAAAAAATTGTAAGGCTCTATCTCGGAAACTATTAAGTCTACATAGACAATTCTAGTATCATATTGTAGCAAATTTATTCTACTTTAAAAACGTACTGAGACAGTTTTTTCAAAAACTAGTCCCTTAGGGTTATAATCACCATAATTTGGAATAGAAACTATTTTTTCAGGGTTTTTCCGATTTTTGACAAAGTTGCGTTCGGCGCTCGAGGTCACAAACTTGGATTATTCATTAGGCCAACTTCATAAACAAGTCTGCAAAAAATCAGAACTACCGGATTTGACGCATACTGTGGATGTATAAAGTTACTGGGCCACTAGTTATCGCTGTAGGATACCCTGTGTTGCGATGTTGACTAGTCTCTTCCAAGGGATAAAGAAATAATGGCTTTGTGAAAATGTACTCGTAATAAATAATTAAAAAAATATTTTTAAGCTATTTGATTAAGATATTGATATTTGAATTGATTACATCTATTGTATTCTAATAAGTTACTCAGCAAAGTAATTGTGTTAAAATTATTTCAAAATTTTATCATAAAAAAGATTTTTTAATAAATGGAAATAATATAACTGTCACGCTTGCTTATTTAAATTAAACATTTTAAAAAAGGTGGATTTAAATTATATTTATAATTTGATGAGTTTTTGAGTATTATCACAAAAATACTTATTTATTATTATAGAAAGACGCAGTAATCCAAAACGGGTCATGTCTAAAATCGTTAATCTTGTCTGTCTTGCCTGCTTTAGTCAATACTAGCGTCCCGCCCCGGCTTCGCACTGGTGTATTATACATAATATATAAACCTTCCTCTTGAAAAAAAACTGCATTAAAAGTTTTGAAGATATAAGCATACATAGGGACAGACAGACAGGGAAGCAAATTTGTTTTATAATATGTAGTGATAACAAAAAAATAATTATAAATATACTGAAAAATACAAAACATTAAGAACAATAAAACCTGGCCTATTGGAAGACTTCAAATAGTGGTTCTTGGTTTCTGTCCGGCCTGTACCGCTTAGGGCTCTCGGTATCGTCGTCTACGTAGTCACAGGGTACGAAAAGCTGTAAAAAGACGTTCAATTATATTTTGCAAAAAATAGCATGACCGACTTCACCCGTGTACAGATTTCCCGAATATTTCGCACGGATAGATGTAGAATTTTTCACATGACTGTTTATTTATCAAAAACGGCTCAGCCGATTTCGATAAAATTTAAATGGGACCAATTTCAAAGTATACTGTTTTCAATAAAAAAAGAATTATTGAAATCGGACTACTATGAAAAAAGTTATGCGTGGTTATACATAAAATCGAATTAAGTAGTGAGTCCTTCCTCCGGTTCGTCGGTCAAAAACCCCTAGTCAAATAAGCTTACTGGTGTAAGGACTGTGTATTGTCCAGCTTGTACCTAACTTCACATCCGCCGACTTGTACTCGTATGATTCGGCCCATAAACAATGTTAAGGTAGAAGAAATGCCCAATAATATTTTTATAGAAGTTTATATGGCATGGTAGGTATACCAAGCTACTTGCATCGAACGCGATCCTGCGGTCTTAATGCGGTCATCTATCCCTTTCACCTTGTAGGTGGGCTTGCGCTGCGCTTGCCGATACGTGGTCTCCACTCAAGAACTTTCCGACCCCATCGATCATCAGTCCCCCGTTATGTATGGCCCGCCCTACTGTCACCTTAAATTGCTAATCTGCAGGGTTAAGTTAACTTTAGTTCTTCTACGGATCTCCTAGTTGGCTTACAAAAGACTAATACCTAATAACTTAAAAGACCTTACCCTATCATCAATAGGCTTTCCCTCCAGAACGTATCTCAGCTTGCTCATCTGACACGGGCTCAATATTCTTTCCAAGTTGCTGGCCAGGGTCTGGTCTCTTGGCTCCTCCCTCCTGTGCCCGTCGCGCTTGCCGTTCGTCCAGCCCCGGGAGTACTGAAAAGTCTGAGCTGTGACTGAGGCCAGGGTCACGAAGATGAGGAGGAGCGTCGTGCTAGTCACCATGGTTGGAGCTGGGAAGAGAAATGAATAACGCTTAATTATTATAGTTTCCCACTTTACCTTTAATAAGGGATGCCATTGTTCTTCATCTTACATAGGCATATGCCCAGCTAGTGAGTTATTTAAGGCTATGGGAAGGGACATACAGACGCATTGGCCTAGCTAAAATTTTTCTTCATTCATCATCCCAAAAAAGAAAACATTATGTGTTGTGGTCGTGCGTCGCAGTTTCAGCCATAGGACGTTCACTGCCTGACATGGGTTAACCCAATAAATCTATAATAAGACCAGTTGTAAGCAGCTCGCATCTAGCACGAACCAGATGTTTTAGTGAGGTCTGTTCTCCTTGTGGGTGGACGTCCTACGTTGTTGATACGTGGTGTTTCCTTGAGAACTATTTGAAAAGAATGTATTGTATTTCGAGTTTTCTAGGGTGGCAAAAATGCTCCCTGAACAAGTCCTAAAGGCGGGTGTTAGAAGGAGAAAGAAAATTCTTGTGATTCTTTTCTACTGCAAAGGTTTATTTATTGAAATCACAAATAAAGCATCGTAATTTCTGCAAGCAAAACGCCACCGCAATTCAGAATATTGATGGGCGATACTAACGCCATCTAGTTTTACATTTCAAAACTAACTAAATTCTACACTCCCTCTTAACTATGCCTATGCGCAGATGTAGGTCATCGGTCGTATTCGGAATTTGACCTCGTTATCTGGAAAAGGTAATCATTGTAATAATTATTAGGGGTCCATAATTAATGAGTGCTTAAGATTTCCCGGGGGGTTGTAGTGGGACGTGGAGGGTTTTTCGGTCCCGCAGGGGAGCCAAGATGCACAAGTGTTTTTTTCCGTTGTTTTTTTGCGAGTTATTTACTTCTATTACGTTTAAAAACCATATACCTGTACCATCCTTTTCAATAGTCTACTGCAGGACGTAGGCCTACCCACGAAGGGTGATTGGGCCATATCCACCACGCTGGCCCAGTGCGGGTTGGTTGATTCACATACGCCATCGAATTTCTTCTAAGGACGTATGCAGGTTGCCTCACCATGTTTTTCTTCACCGAAAAGCCAGTGGTGTGAAATTCCGTACATAAATTCCGAAGAACTCATTGGTACGGGACCGGGATTTGAAACCACGACCTCACGATTGTAAGGCGGGTGTCACCACCAATAGACCACCACGGCTCTTACTACATATAAAAACCATGTACCTATTGTTATTTTTTCGATCAATTTTTAATAGATTTATAAAAAAGATAGTTCAGTGCCATAATCCAAAACGTATCCACTGACACTGACGCAGTGCCAGCGTGATAGACATGGCTCAGTCACCCTTCGTGGACAGGCCTACATCCTGCAGTGGACTATTTATAAACTGGTACTGTACCCTTCGTGAACAGGCCTACGTTCTGTAGTGGACAATTAAAAAAGGTTGGTATAGGATCCTAAGCGAATGCTTCGATTTAGTGTCTGTTATGTAAATACGTTAGAATGCTAATTTGTGTGATAGGAAAACTTTTGTATTTTGCTTATTCATAATATTTTAAATTAATTATATTGATCCCCTGGGAGCGTGGAAGGGCGCTGGTATGGGACGCAACATGCGTCGATACCTTGGCCCCTTCACGCCTCAGTGGGGCAACTCAAAGAGCCGGAGCCGCGGCGGAGGCCGCAAAAGACGCTAAGCGGCGCAAATACGCATCACTCGCAAGTGAATATGTATTTTCGCCGCTTGGCGTCGAAACTTTTGGTCTGTGGGGTCGATCCCTAAAAAAATTATTTAAGACAATTTCGCCAATAGTCTAAGAGCCAGCGGCCCCCAGGCCTTCGGTAAAGTATAAAAGCTGTAAGTTTCTCAAAGTATGTCCCCAACACAGGTAAGAACGAACCCCATCTATGAAACTTGGGTCGCGGTGGCTTTCGCAGGTTAGGTAATAAGGGTGTGTAAAATTGTGTGTTGAATTCGGTAAAGTATAAAACTCAGTTTTTAGAAAGTTTTTTTTTTTTTTTTTACAAAGCTTATTGACGCTGCTGGTGACAAGAGAGCTGGTTTCATTCCTCGCACAGAGAATCTCTTTAGCCATTCAGCGTGGGAATGCAGCCAGCGTTCTTGGCACGCTACGACACGGACACAGTATTTGTTTCGATTTTTAGCCTTTTTTTTAGTATATAGGTAGGATGTATTTATATAGGTATGAGGTAGTTAAGAATTAAATTTTGATGTTTTTTAAGTTATAAAAATTATACTTATAATTATACTTATAATAATTATAAGTATATAACATAATCTGAGCTAAATTGCTATTAGATAATCCTTATCAAAATTCTGCGCTATTAATATAATCAATAAGGTACTAAATCATTATATTTTATAAAATTATAGTGCAAGTATTTATTAAAAGTTTTAGAATGACTCAGACTCACTTCATTCAAGTTATTCAGGAGGCTATTCAAATAACAAAAACGGTAAATTGCTTAGAAAATAAGGTGAATAAAATTACTTAAGGATGCATGAGTACCGTCGTAAAAATCACTTTTATCGCTGCATTTTCCGAAGGTGAGTGCACTGGGTAAGTAGACTGTTTATGATTTAGCTATCATAATGTTGTTTATAGGGTTATCTGCTAGCCCTATCTGTACTAATGAGAAAAACCTTAACTATGAATAATTTTGACAGTGGGGCCAACCTGGAATTCGAAAAAACAGCTGTTCCATACAAAATTTAAACTTGGTATGACAAATGTATGAGAGCATGCACCAGCAGACTGGCAAGTTTACAGAAAAATGCGCCACCGGTTCAAGGTGGAGGTCAGAAAGAGCCAAAACAACTCTTGGAAAAAGTATAGTAACTCTATACAATCTGAGAGTGAAACTGCGCGTTTAAGAAAAATTATAACTAGTGACTCACAAATAAAGCTAGGTACTCTGAAAAAGGCTGATGGCACCTACACAGCTTCAGAGCAAGAGCAATTTGAATTGCTACTACAGACTCACTTTCCAGACTGTCAACTAAACGACATAGACGGATGGGTACCACACATACCGCAAAAGCCTGAAAAGGAAGATTGGGATTTTGCCGACTCTATTGTCACGGAAGAAAACCTTCTTTGGGCAATAAGCACTTTTCAGCCGCACAAGGCCCCCGGACTGGATGACATATTTCCAGCTCTCCTCCAATGGGGCCTAAGCACGATTAAAATACACCTCATCGCCATATTTAGATCTTGCATGGCGTGGAGGTATATACCTAAAGCCTGGAGAGAAGTAAAAGTGGTGTTTTTACCGAAACCAGGAAAAACCGACTACACAAACCCAAAGTCGTTCAGACCAATAAGCCTCAGCTCTTTCCTATTGAAAACACTGGAAAGACTCTGTGATAAGCACATTAGATGTGGACCACTGACAGACAATCCAGTCCACAATAATCAACATGCCTATCAGTCGGGCAAATCGACGGAGACTGCTCTCCATCAAGTGGTGTATAAAATAGAATCCGCTCTGGAGAGCAAGCAATCCTGTTTGGCTACCTTCATTGACATTGAAGGGGCATTTGATAAGACTACTTTCCCCAGCATTGAAGAAGGTCTGAAAAAGCAGGGAGTAGACAACAGAGTAAATGGTTGGATAACCACAATGCTCGCAAATAGAACAGCCAATATTGAAACGGCAGGCGCCACGCGCTGTCGGGTCACTAAGGGCTGTCCACAAGGAGGAGTCATGTCACCTTTACTTTGGGTAGTAGTGGTAGACGAGCTTATTGTACTCCTTAATAAAGAAGGCATTGTCACTGTAGCATATGCTGATGATCTGGTAATAATGGTATCTGGACTCTTTGAGTCGACCCTGTGTGAGAAGATGCAGAAAGCGCTCAAAGTAGTTGAAAAATGGTGTGAACGACACGGCCTCTCTGTTAATCTACAAAAAACAGAGTTAGTGCTATTCACACGAAAAACAAAGAAAACCGACTTGAAAACTCCTTCGCTATTCGGTACCAAATTAACATTAAGCAAGGAAGTCAAATATCTAGGAATATGGCTAGACAGTAAACTTCTGTGGGGAAAACAACTTGAGTATGTCACCACGAAGGCAACAAACATTCTATGGCAGTGCACCAGGGCAGTGGGAAAGGACTGGGGTCTAAAGCCAAAGCTCTGTCACTGGCTATATACTGTTATAGTACGACCGGTCTTCACTTACGGTTGCGTAGTGTGGTGGACACGTACGAACCTAGCTACTGTAAAAGCAAAACTACAACAAACGCAAAGACTTGCGTGCTCGTTAATCAGCGGATGTATGAAAAATACACCTTCAGCTGCTCTTGAAATTATTCTTGGGCTCACACCACTGCACCTGCACATTCAGCAGGAAGCGATGGCTTCAGCCCTACGAATAAAATCTACAAATCAGTGGAAGAGTATAGGTGCGACCACTAACCACTGTAGAATAATCGATCGGGCGATAGGAATAATCCCTGAAGCTAATAGTGGCACGGACCGAATAGCCAAAACACACCTGGACAGCAAAAAGTATGTTCTGATCATAGATGATGACATATCAGACAGTGTAACGCCGTCTTGGAACATATACACGGATGGTGCAAAAAATAAGCAAGGGACAGGCTGCGGCTATTACTCACCGGAGCTTGGGCTCAAGGAGTCCTTTGCCCTGAGCAAAACTACAACGACCTTGCAGGCGGAAGCCATGGGCTTATTACTGGCCGCAAAAGCACTGGAGCCACTGAATGAGCTTCTGATATCTCTTGGAATCGGAGAGTCTAAGGAAGCGATTATGTTCACGGTTGACAGTTCTGCCACAATCTATGCGCTCAGGAGACCTATAACTAGGTCCAGAGTAATAGCTGAGTGCCATGCAGCACTCCAAAGTATTTCAAACAAACACAGAACCATCGTACGTTGGACAAAAAGTCACGACTTGTGTCCGGGTAACAACATAGCAGACACCCTTGCCAAGGAGGGCACGAGAAAACAGGTGGAGGACAAAGCAGCTAGACACTGCAAGCCGACAGCGGTGGAAGTGCGTGATCTACTGCGCCGTCATACTGAAAAAGAACAACAAAATTTGTGGGATAAGAGGGAGGATTGCAGGCATGCCAAAGCTGCTTTCCCAGCCCTGAGCAGAAACATTACTAACGATCTGTTGAGGTTGCAGCGACAAGACCTCCGACTATTGGTAGGGCTCATCACTGGTCACTGCAACTTGAATAGTCACATGTATAAACTGGGATCCACCGACAGCCCACTCTGTCGTGGTTGCCTGCAGGAAAATGAAACGGTAGAGCATGTTTTGTGGCACTGCAAGGCCACGGCAGAAACTAGAATCGCTTACGGGTTCCTTGACGCTAATATTGATTTGTCGTCAGCATCGATATCTTCATCGTCATCGCCATCTAATGTACCATCCAAGCCACTGGAGCAGTTATGCCAGCGGCCCAGAGCCACGCTCCGTTATTTTAAGGAGCTGGGCTGGCTCGGGTAGACGCTGGAGGGGGAAATGCACAAAACACCCCATGCGGGACGTCAGTGCAGGACTTATCGCCCCCACTTCGAATTAGAATTAGAATTAGAAATGTATGAGAGATCTGTTTTTATTGGTGGGTTCCGACCTAGTAGTTAAAATTGTCAAATTAGAATGTACCACGTATTTTCATAGAAAAGCACACACACCCTTAATAAAACAGAATGCATTGAAGTACACTATCATTGACAGAATACTACGTGAAAAATATAAGACCATGGCCGGTTTGATTATCACGGCCTAAAGCCGGAAACATACTATCGGAGGCGGCTGACGGACGCGACTAACAGCCGCGACTTAGCAGTGTGCACGTCTTAAAACATTCGGCGCGCCAGATCGCTCTCGGACGTCCGAACGCTTAAGCTCGAAACATACTATCGGTCGCGGCTTACGGACGCGACTGACAGCCGTGACCTAGACTATGAAAGTACACAGTCCGGATGTCTTAAAACTGTGAACATTGCTAAGTCGCGGCTGTCAGTCGCGTCCGTCAGCCGCGTCCGATAGTATGTTTCCGGCTTTAAGGTCAGCCCAAGGTGACGTCCGCGACTTATGACCGACAGTGTGCACGGCTCAGTGGACATTCACTATCTAGATACTTACCTATTAGTCGCGGCTGTCAGTCGCGTCCGTAAGCCGCGTCCGATAGTATGTTTCCAGCTTTACACAGGCATTGCAAAGAGGTTTTATTCTATAAAATTGAATTGACACGGGCACCAAAGAGGTTATATTCTTTAAAATCGAACAAATCCTTCTTACAATGCCCGTTGTATTGCAATGCAAAGAGGTTTAATTCGGTTATACAAAATAAAACCTCTTTACGATGGTGTTAAATGTTCTAAGTTAAGAAATTTTCATACGAATTAGACGTTCCAAATTTAAATCACTTTACTCCCTAGGGAGTTTCACACAATATTATTGACCTGCCACAGCCCTCGAGATCGTGATATGATAATAATGACTTTTTTTTATTGAGGTTGTACGACATATAATGAGTCATTTTCGAGCAGATGCTATGAAAAATATATTTTGAACTAGCACACGTAACATTAGAGTATGTACGATAGAGTCATCTCTACATTCAGTCATCAAACTGTTGAAGCTTTAAGCGGCTTATAACTATGACTTCCCTAGCTAGTAGGCTAGCACGGGCTAACACGACTTGTCTATTCAGTAGTCATGACCATGACTCGTCATGAGGCAGCCACAGTGCAGAAATGACAGTGTGCTATGTTGAAGCATTTGATGGGCATCGTTTGTCTGTTGATATATGTATAATGCCTACCTGCGATACAAGAATCGCATGTCCCCTATGACAGACTGTTGATACTAACAAAATTGTACCTACGATCATTCTACACAGTTTGAGCAATACCTACATTTTACTTTTACTTTTACAACCCTTTTTGGCTCTGTTTTCCTAGTATAACGTAGTAGTATCTTTACTTCCGTACTAATAATATTATAAATAATTATGAATCCAAAAGTGTTTGTTGGTTTATTCCTCTTTCACGCATTAACGAAGCAACGGATTAACTTTTTTGGCAAAAACATGGTTCGAAAAATAGAAAGTGACATAGGCTGCTTTTTTTCCCGAAAAAATAAAAGGCTCCTGTGAGATAGCACAAAAATAAATTTATCACGCGGGTGAAACCGCGGACACAAGCTAGTAAGGATATAAAAACCATAACATAGCGGTAAACGGCAACAGCAGCAACCCATTAATTTTTACCCAGTTTTAACCAGTTTACCCCAGTTTTTACTAATATAAACAAATTTTTATGGTGAGTACAGCAAAAAATTGCTAAAAACAAAAAAATATTGCACTCTGCTTCTTGCGCTTCGACTTTAAAAAGTCATTTGTCTATTGAATAAGCTATCACGCTTCGCTCAGTATATATTGCCTCGCGTTTACTCCTACAGATACCCTAGATGATTGTCTGGCAAGGCGTTGGTACTATCAGAAATGTCTGGCTAGTGAGGTAACATAATTTACTTATTACCCAAGTATTAGAAGTATGTAAAAATCAGCTTTTAAACTACCTATATAACGTAAGTAAAATTATAATTTCATTACCATTAGTACCATCTGCCAAAGCCACCGTAACCCAAACTTAATAATGGTCCATCGTTCTTACCTGTGTTAGGGGCACCACTTGTGGATCCGCGGATACCTTTTTCTCTTCTTAAATCCACCGTGGATTCATGGATATTTTTTTTCCACTTAAATCTTAATACAAGTGGATTCATTGATTTTTTTTTTGCTGCGATATCCACTAGGTGGATCCGTGTACAGTTTTATTCCTATTCTTTGAGAAGCATTGAGGATTTTTGCTCAAGTGCTTCTCAAAGAATAGGAATAAAACTTTTTTTTTCTGCTGCGAATTCCACCATGTAGATCCGTGGACAGTTTTAATCCTCAACCTGAGCACTTGAGAAAGTCTTGTCTTGCTCAGGTTGAGGATTTTTGTTCAAGTGCATCTCAAAGAATAGGAATAAAACTGTACACGGATCCACCTGGTGGATATCGCAGCAAAAAAAAAACCGTGAATCCACCTGTGGATTTAAATGGAAAAAGAAGTATCCATAAATCCACTTGTTGATTTAAGTGAAAAAAAAAACTATCAATGAATCCATGGTGGATTTAAGAGGAGAATCCACCGCGGATCCACAAGTGGAGCCTAGCTGTGTATCCAAGTGGAGGGAGCCGTGTTGGGAGCATGTGCTGACAAACTTTCAGGTTTTTTAAAATGGCGATGGTCTGGTATTCTCGGGCTCTCAGTCCATACATAAGTAGAGAACAGTGATAGTTGGACGCCTGTATGAATTGATACACTGTGTCAGAAGTAGGTATAGGATACTAAGCACTAAGCAATGCACAAGCTAATTCCTGCAGGAGGATTTCAGGTTGAGGTCGGTTCCCGAATTGCCTTGTCATAAACTGCCTTTATTGTTTGGATACAGAAATTTAACTAGTATCGTGGAATTATGAAACATTTCATGCCATTTGATTCGATATTCTCTGAAATATAGCCACTACTTCAATATCATTTCAGTAAATTAATTACAAAGTGCACAATTGCCGGCTGCTTCGGTGCCTCAGTAGTTAGTGACCCTGACTTCCTGGATCAAAGAGGCTTGGGTTCGATTCCCACGCAGGGCAAACATTTATGCGATGAACATAGGTGTTGGCTTTGTGTTTGGGTGATATACAGGGTTATTTCTAATCAATTAGAATCCTTTCAGGGGCTTATTCCGCACATCAAAACTAACAACTTTTGTTCTACGGCTTTTGTCAAAACTCAAAAAAAAGGCTGTTTCATACATTTTGTCGAGGGTGAACGATATTTATCTATTGAATAACAACTTTTTTTGAGAATTAGTAAAAGTCGTAGAACAAAAGTTGTTAGTTTTGATGTACAGAATAGGCCCCTGAAAGAATGCTAATTGATTAGAAATAACCCTGTATAGGTTATATCTATTTAAATATGTATTTAAAATATGTATGTAGTTCTATATCAGTCTCTGGGCTGCCGGAGATGCTGATCACAAGCTTTGCTTAGTTTGGGCAAAGAAGATTTGGAAAAAGAAGCAGAGAAGAGAAACACTACATTTGGGGTCAGAGACCGTGAGTAAGATATATTAAAAAAATATATATTAAAACCTCAGATTTGTCGCATTTTATCAGTTTAATAAAGAATCCACAATGTCTCAATAAACTTATACATGATACACAGATACAATACATAATACATAATTCATAGACACAGAAACAGAACACAGACTCAAAAACCTTAATAATCCTTAGCGTTATGAATATAAAAGAGCCACTAAAAACATCAAGCTTCCATAAAATTCTCTCCAAGCTTAATTTGTACTAGAAATAATTATCCCAATAATATCAAGATTCAAGTATCAAAACTACTTATCGAACGACTTGTTCAGTGTCGCTATTAGTTTGGAACTAATTTGTAAACATTTGGTTGGTTTAGCAACTTTAACTCAAGTCCAGACTTAACTTTCTTTTAGTTTTTTTTTGCTTGACTAAAAATCATGTATTATGGTTAAGTATTTGTGATAGTTGGTCTCTCACTCACTCTAGTCAGTATCGAATGGATGGCCGTAAAATTCTTGAATTGAGACCACATATTAGCAAGCGCAAAAGCACAGCGCAGGACATCCACTGCCTAGGTGGACCGATAATATAATTAAGATAAGATAACGTTTATTTGCTCAAAAAGTTACAGGTTTTGCAGTTAGTAAATCTTGATTATGCTTAAAGTAGTGATAGTAGGTAGGTACTTAGATTAAATTTACAAACTTCTAGAGTGGAACCCTCTCTTCCGCTTTTTGATAAGATATATCATAATTAATGTAATGAAAAGAGTGACTAAACAATGACTTCTTAGTAATTTACATAATTAAGAACGCAGAAACGCACTGGATGCAAGCCGCTTCCAAACAGTCTGCGGTCAACCGTTAACCTTGTGGGTAGACATCCCACGCTGCGCTTGCCGGTAAGTGGTCTCTATTCAAGACCTTTTTTAAGTTCTACGAGACTTTTCGTAATTCATATACATCTGTGCGGGTCTCTTCAACTTGAGTAGGTATCTGCTGGGTTAGGTCGGTAAACTTGGTAGACTGTTCTATAGCTCGTTGGGCTACTTTGAGCTTTTTTAAGCTACCGGGCTTAAAAAAGTCAAAGTAGCCCTATAGTAAGAAGTTATTTAAATATAAATGAAAAGTGTAAGTACCTCCTAAATTAGACTTAGATTAACTGAAATATTTTCAATAACAGATTCAAGGAATTTATTACACATCATTAAAACTTAGTGAGATTTATACGAGCAAGTTAGTTAAACACTTTTTATAGTGTTTTTGTTTTGTTGGCCAAACCGAAAAATATTTATTTTTCTATTCTCTTGCACCTAGGTTCGTCTTTTTTATATCGTTGGTTTTCTCAAAACTCCATCATTTCTACTGAAACCGACTTGGACTATTGAATTGAGAATCCACCCTCTCTCTTCGTAGATATCACTGTACTGTACCAGCCTTTTTAATAGTCCACTGCAGGCCTACCCACGAAGGGTGTTTGGGCCATATCCACCACGCTGGCCCAGTGCGGGTTGGTGGATTGACATACGCCATCGAATTTCTTCTACTGACGTATGCAGGTTGCCTCACGATGTTTTCCTTCACCGAAAAGCCAGTGGTGTGAAATTCCGTACATAAATTCCAAAGAACTCATTGGTACGGGACCAGGGATTTGAACCCACGACCTCATGATTGTAAGGCGGGTGTCACTACCTCTTGACCACCACGGCTTCGTAGATAAGCATTTATTAAAAAAACTAAGTTTAGTGTAAGCTATTTTTAACCCCCGTTGAAAAAAGATAGGTGTTATAAGTTTTTTTGTGTGTGTCTCCTTGACGCCGTAGCTCTGAAACGGGTAAACCGATTTGATATGCAGTTTTATGATTTGAAAGGAAAGTTCTGGTAATGGTTATTACTGACTAAGTATATTTCATCAAAATGAGTTCAGCCATTTCAAAGTAATCAGCTCTTTTATTAGCTGCGGTAGGCATCTTATTGTGTAGGGAGTTTTTATAAATTTTAATTTTAGTAAATGATTATCACGTTGAAATTTCACTCTTTTAATTTTAATGTCATCCTGTTTAATATCTAAATTATGTTTGACTGCTGCCCGTCCTGGCCTCATCCAGTTATAAATTAATATTTTATTATGAATTGATAAAATCTTCCGGTAATAATTATTTTTTGCAATAAATAGCATGACCGACTTCACTCGTGTACAGAATTCGCGAATATTTCGCATGGATTGATGTAGCATTTTTCATATTATTGTTGATTTATCACAAATGGCTTAGTCGATTTCAATAAAATTCCAACCAATTTCGAAGGACCAATTTCGAAGTAGGTATAATCTTTCCAATAAAAAAAGAATTATTGAAATCGAACTTCTACAAAAAAGTTATGCGTGGTTATACATAAAAAAATACATATACTGGTCGGCCCCCGACCGCCTAAGCAATAGCAATCGTAATAGCAATCGTTTATGACTTCATTTTAGTCATTTGGCACCGCCCATGTGACGTTAGCCATCAATTGCTTTGCGCGGATTGCGAAAGCAATCGTTGAATGAACAACTTTGATGGCTAACGTCACATAGGCGGTGCCAAATGACTAAAATGAAGTCAAAAACGATTGCTATTACGATTGCTATTGCTTAGGCGAAATATAAATTAAATTAAATTCGGAGAAAAATTGAACCAAAATGATATATAAATCATTTGAAAGCTTCATTTATGGACTTCTCAAAAATATATAATTTAGATTTTTTATACCTCCATTTTTTAATGTGAAAAATAAATTGTTTGATAAATAATAATACAGCTTTGTATTTTTTCTACGTTAGCAATAATAATAGTACTTCTATCGTTATTTTACTTGCATTTGTAACTGATTCTTCCACATTCATCTCTAAGTTTGCTAAAATTAAAAATTATAACCTACCAGTGTGACCAGTTAGTAGGTACAATGTGACAAAAAACACTTAAAAACTATGTGTAATTGGTAAAAATGCTTCTATTTAACAATTTGGATGTTACTTAATCAGGATTGATAGAGATAAACTACCTTTTGAGCCAAATATATTTATTTATCCTAATAGACTCAAAATTAATTTTAAAAAATCGGAGTGTTCTTTTTGGTTTTAACTGATGTAATAGAATCAGAAAAATATGAAGTTTCTCGAAATGTAACTAGTGTTGTGGTTAAAATTTTTGATTATTATTATACCAGCCTCCATACATTTTGTGGACAAGTCCTTTCACGGTAAAAGAGTGTTTAATCCGTGTTTAAATCTTTTGGGGTGAGGCGGTAAACGGATATACAGGCAGATAGAATGGTAACTTGGTTTTATAATATGTAGTATTAGCATAGATAGATTAATATTTCATTGTTCACACCGGATAATACAAACATACATGATAAAGAAGAAACTAAAAAACTAGTGGACACAACAGGCGGCCTTATCAATACGAGCGATTTCTTTGAGGCAACCTTAGGATGGAGAAAAACGTACTTAAAAATAGAAAAAAACCGGATAAGTGCAAGTCAGGCTCGCACACCGAGGGTTCCGTACAAATCCAGAAAATTTCACAAAACTGGGAAGTACGTTGTTAAAATCTCTATACTCATCATCATCATCGACAAAAGTTTTTTTCTTTTTACTTTTCTTGTCATTCATCGAAAATTGTTAAAATAATAAAAAAACCTAATTTAGCATGTGCTAATGAAGCTCTTTTATATGATACTTTACATGATACGATTTACGCACTTTGAATTTTGAACCCATATTTTGTGAATTTTGAAGCCCTATTATTTTTGATTTAAATAAAAATGTTCAATTTTCTGATTTATTCCTATATGTGTACTCTGAGACAATGCTTTTCGCCAAAGGTGACGTCCACGAGTGGTATATTATTCAGAGAAAAATCGAACCAAGATGATATATACATCATTTGAAAGCTTGTTTTATGGGCTTTCCAAAAATATTTAATTTAGATTTTTTCACCCCTCCAATTTTTTTTAATGCGTAAAATAAATTGTATGAAAAATAAAAATACAGCTTATTAATTTTTCTAGTTTAGCTATGATAAAGTCCTTCTATCGTTATTTTACTTGCATTCGAAGCTGATTCTTCCACATTCGTCGCTTAATTTGCTAAAATTAAAAAATATAACCTACCAGTGTGACCAGTTAGTAGGTACAATGTGACAAAAAATCACTTAAAGAATGTGTCTAATTGGTAAAAATGCTTTTATTTAACAATTTGGAGGTTACTTAATCAGGGTTACTAGAGATGAACTACCTACTGAGCGAAATATATTTATATTTTCTAATAAATCAAAATTAATTTTAAAAAAATCGGTGGGCTCATTTTTGTTTTTAACTGTTGTATTAGACTCAGAAAAATATGAACTTTCTCGAAATGTAACGAGTGTTGTGGTTAAAATTTTTGATTATTATTATACCAGCCTCCATACATTTTGTGGACATCTCCTTTCATAGTTCTATGTCAACGGGAAGTACCCTGTAGGTTTTGATTTTTGTGAGTGTCGAAATATGCGTTTTTTATTTTTAGTATCAAAATATTTTATCTAGTAAAGTTAATGGTCCATCCTGACTTTGACTAGATTTTTATATACAGTCTTACAGGGTAAGTCGACCTTTTACCGTTAAGGGTGTGTAGTTGCCCTTGCGTGGCGCTGATTATACCTGACCTATACCTGTACCATATGGCTTTAATATCACTATATAACCTTCCCGTGCCTTGAAACCCAAAATCCACTCCCCTTCCCATACCAATCTTTCCTATATGAAATCTTTCTCAGTACAATCTGTCCTGCTTTGGAATGAGCTGCCTGTAGCTATCAGGCAGGCTAAGTCTCTCCATATATTCAATAACCTAGTTTTCAAACACTTTCTTTCATTATGTTAAATAACAACTGTACATAATATTTATTGTAGATAAATATGTATTGTATTTATTATATATTTATCTAATTGAAGATGTAGTATATTATTATACTTAATATGTAATTATTTTATTTTAGTTTGTAAGTAATTATAATTTTTTTTTTCTTTCCACATTTTACTTTTATTATACACCACCAACCACATATTTGTACTCTGATTTTCTGTCCATCCAAAGGTAGCCTGGAAGAAATCGCTTACGGCAATAAGGCCGCCGTTGTACCACCTAATTTTAAGAAAATTTATACTTTGTTATTTAAGCTGTTTTTCTGGTGTACAATAAAGTTATATTGTAATATAAAACAAAGTCTTTTCCCGCTGTTCCCCATGTATGCTTATATCTTTAAAACTACGCAACAGATTTTGATGCGGTTTCTTTAATAGATAGAGTGATTCAAGATGAAGGTTTATATATATACCTATATAATACATCTGTGCGAAGCCGGGCCGGTATGCTAGTTGTTAATAAAAATCAAAATCCAGAAAAATCTCTCCTGTAATAAAAGGTATTGTTTAATTAAACAATTTTTTTACAACAGCAAATCGTAGCACCAATACGAATAATTGGGCTTATAGTTGTTGTAAAGCAGCGTAATTTAGTTGTTAACTCTTATTAATGATAACTTAGAAAACGTAATAGCATAGCATAATAGTAAACCATTCTAAAATACAAACAAACAATAAAATTTCTATACCCTTATAAAGAAATTTTATTATCATTATGACCCTAAAAATATGTACAAAAATACATATTTTTAAAGTTTTAACTACCACTTTAATTGCAGTTATTTCATAAATTATGCAGACAAATCTCTTCATTTCATTAAGGCAGTGTATACTTGTAAAGTTATTGTTTTTGGCTTGAAATTTACTTAAATCTCAAAGGAACTACGAAAATAAGATGGTAAGTAACACTTTTGGTACAAATATTTAAGCTCCACCACGCTGGCCCAGTTCAGGTTGCTGGATTGACATACGCCATCGAATTTTTTCTATGGGCATATGCAAGTTTCCTCACTTTGTTTTCCTTCACCGAAAAGCCAGTGCAGTGGGGTGAAAAGCCGTATATAAATTCCAAAGAACTCATTGGTTTGCAACCGGGATTTGAACACACGATCTCATGATTGTAGGGCGGGTGTCACTACTACTAGACCACCACGGCTTTTCACTATACCACCAGGGCATTAGTTTATAAGTATCTATCAATAAGTATGCAAAATTTGTCGATATGAAAAACAAAAAATTAGAACCTTAAAAATTAGAAAAAATCTGAAACAAAGAACTTTAGAAAGGAGGCACACAAACTTTTTGGAATTAAAATATACTGATTTTAAACTTAGATATATCCAAAAATCAAATAAACTGGAACACAAAAATCTAAAGATAAAAACATCACTTCTATAATAGGTGGACAAATTATCTAACTTTTTTTCAATTTCAACAGCAAACTCTACGAGTATTATAGAATACAAAAATGTTTATAGTAGTTGTGGTAGTTGTGAACATGAAGGAGAAAAAATTAACTATGGCACAGATTTTAAATTCCAGTGATTTAAAAAAAACCATGTTCATCATCAATAATATTAGTTAGAAACATAACCAAAAATAAAAAAAGAGAAACTGCAAGTCAAAAATCCGAAAAAAAACTTTTGAAACAAAAAACCTGTCATTTTTTTTTATTTCAACAGGAAATTCTAGTACATAATACAAATAGGTCTATAGTAATTTGCATTATTTTAAAATTAATAATATATAATATAATATTTGTTTTAAACTTACCCAAAAATCAAAGAAACTGGAACACAAAAATCCGAAAAAAAAATCACTTTTGCAACAGAAAACTTTTATCAAACTTTTTTTAAATTCGATCAGAAAACTCTAGTACAAAATACAAATAGGTCTTTGGCAGTTGTAGTGACCTAGTTGTGAACTCTGGAAGGCGCACGGACTGACTGTGGTAGGAGCGTCAGGACCTGTTGCTTTTATACGGGAAGCGGCCGGAATTACTATTGAATTGCTTTCTACTGAGTAGGCGATTTAAGTCTGTTATTTGGCAGCTCAGAGCGTTAAATTTGTTAGAATAGTATTAGTAGTAGATGTTTGGTATTGGCCGTAAGTTACTTGGGAAACGGACATTGCAATCAATTACAATGTGCACAACTACATCTTAGAGTACTGTACCAGCCTTTTTGATAGTCCACTGCAAGACGTAGGCCTACCCACGAAGGTTGATTGGGCCATATCCACCACGCTGGCCCAGTGCGGGTTGGTGGATTCACATACGCCATCGAATTTCTTCTACGGACGCATGCAGGTTGCCTCACGATGTTTTCCTTCACCGAAAAGCCAGTGGTGTGAAATTCCGTACATACATTCCAAAGAACTCATTGGTACGGGACCGGGGATTCGAACCCACGACCTCACGATTGTAAGGCGGGTGTCACTACCTCTTGACCACCACGGCATTTTAGAGTACTGCGAATGAATTTGCAAATTATTTATAAGAAGTTTAATTAGAATTAGCTAGTGAAATAATTTACTGCTTAATAATGTTACTGCTATTAGTTATAATTATTATCCTAACAAATAGGGAGGCTTATGCTTAAGCAGTGGGCGCGTTCTACATTTGTTGCGATGATGATTAGTATTTTCTGGAAATAAAATATGCTGTAAATAATAAAAAACAAAGATTTCGACCGAGTGCTATTATAAAAGCTAACAAGATTATTTTTTGCAAAAATTTGCATGACCGACTTCACCCGTATACAGAATTCACGAATATTTCGCACGGATCGATGTAGCATTTTTCACATTATTGTTGATTTATCAAAAATGGCTCAGCCGATTTCGATAAAACTTATATGACACCAATTTCGAAGTATATTCTTTCGAATAAAAAAATGATCATTGAAATCGGACTACAACGAAAAAAGTTATGCGTGGTTATACATAAAAAATATATATATATACAAAATGGTCAAAATGGCCACGCTATGCTATGCTACGGCGCGCTACGGCACGCTACAGTATGCTACGTCAAGCTACATCACGATACGTCATGCTACGCATTTTACACCGTGCTACGCCAAGCTACGCCGCTAACCATCATCATTTTTGTCATGCATTTTGCGTTGTATGAATAATTGCTACGGTTATCTGCCTTTTTGCCGAAAACTGTATAGCCGATTATCCCTTGCCAACTGAAGTTTCGCAGAATATTATTTCGCCGAATAATCATACGTAATACGTCGCTAGTACTAGTAGAGGATATAAATTCTACGTCGCTAGTTCCATAATGGTACTAGCGAAGTATACAGACGTGAGTATAGTACCATCAATGGAACTAATCAATGGTACTACTGACAGAAAACCTCATATTATTGTACTATTTTTATAATGATAAGGGTGGTTCTCTCCAGAGTTTTTGTTAAGGCAAAAACAAGCTGTAAACCCGTTAGCTAGTATTTCAGTAAAGTCTATGGTCAGAATTTTTAACAATTAATTTTGCTTTTTTTCTATCGTTATACTAATTTGCTTACGAGGTAGATACGCAAAGTCCATGCTCCCCCATTTTTTACGATAAAATGTTATTTATAAGTAAAAGAAGCAAGTAATAACAGGTCGTAAAGTCATACATGTACCTCGTATCGACTGCAGGTGCGATATTATGGAACGTGCGGACGTGTTGGAGGAACGTTTGATATGAAATATTTTTTAAGTTGGTGAAATATCTGTCAGTGCGTCAGTTTATAAAGATGAGATGTTTACTTATAAACATAGGAAAATCGAGTTTAAAAAAATATTGGTTAGGTACTAATAATCATCTTTGTCAGCCATAAGATGTTCACTGCTAGACGTAGGCCTCCTCTATAATAAAATAAATAAATATTAAACGTTTATTGTTAAATACAGATTCTTTGGATTTACAATAAGCTCGTTTGGAAGAGCTCCTGCGGTCTTAATTAATAAATAAATAAATATTTTGGGACATCTAACACATTGTCTCTGACCCCAAACTAAGCAAAGCTTGTGATATGGCTGCCAGAGACTGATATACTACATATACTTATTTTTAAATACGTACTTATATAGATAGTAACTAAATAACACCCAGACACAGAGCAAACACTTATGTTTATCACATAAATATTAGCCCTGGGTGGGGATCGAACCCACGTCTCTTTGATCCAGAAGTTAGGGTTACTAACCACTGAGCCACCGAGGCAGTCAGAATCATACCATCGGTCTACTTAGTCGGCAGTGTGGCCAGAATCAGTTTCTTTAATACTTTCCCGGTATATTATTTTATTGATTATTTCGAATATCAGTATTTTGGTAGTAATATTTGTGGAGATTGGTACTTTTAAGTATATACTGGAAAATAATTTTGTAAAAAAATTATTTTTAAGAATATTTTGGACAATATTGTTAAAATGTATTTTTGAGTATGTTTGGTTAATTGAGGATACTTTTGGTGAAATCTAGCTCGGAACACAATAAGTTCTTTGAAATTCATGTAAACCTACCTCACTCATCACTGGCTTTTTGGTGACTGCATGTGTCTGTAGAAGAAATTGAATGGCGTATTTTTTAATCTATTTGGCCGTACTAGGCCAGCTTTGTCGATAGGATCCGATCACCCTTCGTGGGTGGGCTTGTGTTCAGCAGTGGACTGTCAAAAAACCGACTGAATGTACCAGCTAAAACATCAAAATATGAACTAATAAATTATAAAACTTTAGGTAGAGCCGGGAAATGCAACCGAGTCTTCAATTCGTAATGAACATGTACACTGTAGATGGTGCTATATGAAATGTTTTAGGTTTTCGGTGCGTCTAGAAAATACCTAAGATTTTATAATATTTTCCTTTGTTAGGCCTCATAAAATGAGAATGTTAAAATAATATGTTACACAAAACAAAATGAAAACGCGTGGGTGAGAAAAATAATAAATTCTTTTTGACCTTAAAAATATGTTTGTGTAATACATGTACAAAATATTTTTTGAGATTTAGGAAATAATAATATACACGAGTATGTAATAAAATTATAAAAGAGTTTTTGCATACAGCGCGTTTCTGCAGTCTCAATGAGGTCATCCGTCCAACTTGTGGGCGGACGTCTTACACAATACTTGCCGTTACGTAGCCTACTCTCAAAAACTTTTCTAACGCATCTCTTCTCCGTGGCATGTACCCTTTTTTTTTTGTCCAGGGGAAATCTTTTAAAGATACCACCGCACCTCGGGACAGGCGGGTGGTTATGTGGGAGTCTCCGCCCATTGCTGGACAGCATACCCACCAAAACCCCTGGGTGTTCCGCCACTGCGCCTGGTGTCGGGGCTACGGGCACGCTTTCGCGCTCCTCCGCGGCACCCGACAGCGCTGGCCCAAAACGGGCCCCACCTCGGAGCGTAAGCTCCCTCCAGAATGACGATGTGCCGAACACCAGGCACATCGTCATCCCCCACCTGGGACCAACCAGCACTGGGCGTCAGACAGTGTGGCATGTACCCTTTCCATTGCCATTCCTTCCTTACAAAACTACTACAATCTATTTCCATCATTTACGTAACCAATAACAATCGAGCACTAATTAATTTCTGTTGCATGTATTTAATTAGACTGAAAATATTTAACAGTTTCTTCGGTAAATTCATTGACATAAACTGCGGTAGGATTAGGTAAATTTCCAAAGATTTAAACTGCTCATGAATATGGCTGTTTGATAGATCTTGCTCGAATAAATTCCACTTCTTTTTCACTAACTCAATCCCTACGCAAAAAGTACTATACCTACTCAGGGTTGAAACGCATTTTTTACCGTCTTCTAATAAGAAGGTACTATGTTCGTCTGAATGTATTTTTTTTAAGTATGTTCATCGATATTTTCGCCAAATGTGAACTGATTAAAAAACTATTTTTAGTTTAAAAGAGTATACTTCCGAGATGGTTCCATTTAAATTTTATCGAAACTGGCTCGGCCGTTTTTGATAAATCAACAAAAATGTACATCAATTCGTGAAAATTATTCGAATTCTGTACACGGTGGAAGTCGGTGTTGTGATTTTTGCGTAAAATGATTATTTTAAAGAAAAAATCCATGACAGATTGATAAAATATTATTCACATTAAGATGTAAGTAGATATACCTAGAAGTATTTAATTTTGTTTAAACTGGATGGGAGATAGGTAGCCCCGGTATTAGGTTTTTTAAGGCGCCTGAAAGCCTCTAACATTTCTCAACTGTTAAAACAACTGGGACTGACAGGTCGAACATTGCTTAATTTGAACTTCGATGATCAGTGAGAAACGCTTGCTCAAACTACGCTATGAACGCTTCTTGTTAAACTATCGTAATAATATTACCCACATAACAAATGTTAGTACCATCTCTAGAACTAGATGTTAGTATAACTCAATGGATAAAGCCCTACAGATCAACATATGAATTTTAACGTGATTTAATTAGTACAATTTTATGTAGAATTTAAAGTAGCTGAAGCTGTAGATAGAATCCTTGGCATGAAAAGTTGATTTGTTGACTGCCGTGCGCCGTGTGACTAGACGCCACAAAATTAGTAATCTACCTCTTCTAATTTTGTTGCGTCTAGGCACACGGCTGTACACCTCAACAAATCAATTCTTCACGACGAGCATTCTATCAATCAAATTATTTCTTGCAAAAAAATAGCATGACCTACTTCACCCGTGTACATAATTAGCGAATATTTCGCACAGATCGATGTAGTATTTTTCACATTATTGGTGATTTATCAAAAATGGCTCAGCTGATTTCGATAAAATTTAAATGGGACCAATTTCGAAGTATATTCTTTCCAATAAAAATATAATTATTAAAATCGGACTACTATGAAAAAAGTTATGCGTGGTTATACATAAAAAAATATATACGCGTCGAATTGAGTACCTACTTCCTCCGGTTGGTCCGTCGGTCAATTAAAATAACAATATTTTGTCCACCGCCGCCGTCACCGGACCGTCACCGAGAACGAGAATATTTCGGCTCGTGGACGTGACGGCGATCGTTTGTCCACCGCGACCGATCTCGCTGGTCTAGTTTGTTCCAACTGTCACGCGTGGTAGACGTGTTTTCGAAGATATAAAGCAATGGCTAGGTCAAACCTATATTATAATACATTCGCACCGCAAGACCCAAAAGCGGTAGAAACATCCCTCCAGCATCCCTGCAAAGACACAAATTGTCACTCCGCCATTATTTCCCCACTGGAAACAATGTATGAACTAACAACTAACATTAAAAGTGGATAAAATGGTTTTATCCCTGTACCATGCTAGGAGTGCAGATCGTGCTACGCGTACAGGTGCAGTGACGCAAGATTTCATCATCATCAAGATTGATGACTGTGCTTCGTTTGGCTCCCGCGGCCAAGACGGAAGCGCGATCTGCTTTAGGGCGTTTGTCCGTACGGTAGTCTGTAGCGGTTCATACATTTACTATACCCGCGTGTCCACCGCACGTCCGTCACCCGAGCGCCGCGGTGGACACGCGGCTATAGCAAATGTATATACATTTACTTCGGCGCCGTCATCTCGTTCTCGGTGACGGTCCGGTGACGGCGGCGGTGGACGCCCTTACGGTGACAATAGTCTACGACATAACGACACGAACTCGTATTTGGGCGAAGCTTAAATAAATCATATCTCACCTGTCTTGCCTAAGTAAAGTGAGATAGATTCAGTGATAAACAGTAGATATAGTGCGTGCGCACCCATTGCAATATAATTTTGTTTTTATTTGTTAAAAACAACTATAATTTTCACGCCTGCGCAATAAATTCGCATTATGTTCTCTTCAGTAAAATATAAAACACTGTTGGGAGGATTTATTTAAATAACACTTATTTATATTTTCATAAAAGAGGACCCAGTTTAGTCTTTTGTGTTTTTTTTTACGCCCAAAGTTTCCTAAAAATTTGAGTCAAAATTCATATGTTTCGAGGCTCATCTCATTCGAGTGCATAGTATGGAGTGACGAGCGTCTAGTCTACCCTTAATTAACACAAACAACACACAAACACATTCTAAAATATTGTACTCATAATTACGAGTAAAATTGACTACTAGGCCAACCTTAAAAACTGCGAAAAAAATCAGCTGTTCAATAAGAATATATTATTATACATCTACAGGGTCTTTGACGTGTATGTATTAAAGGCAAAACCTTTAAAGGGCGGGTATATCTAGACAAACAACTTTTGAACTAAGACTTTTGAAAATTCCCAAAAAAAATTCGCTTCTCCATAGACATATTGCCGCGCGTTGACGAACTTTTCGTTTTCTGTCAGTAGTACCTATCATTTGTATGAAAAAGCTGTTTTTTTCTTCGTAATTTTCCAAAAGTTCTAAACAAAAGTTGTTTGTCTAGATCTCAGAGCAAATAAAAAAATCAAGAGAGAATGTTGTGAACAAACAAGTGAAGCCAACCAAAACTAAGCCTCGCCGTGTACAGACAATTACACACACATTCACGAACAACGAAACTACGCCTTGGCTTGACAGTCGAACTATGGCGGCGCAACACCGACGAACTCACACATGTATAAAAAACCGGCCTCACTTGACTGTTCAACGACGTTCCCTCTTGATTTTTTTATTTGCTTTGAGGTCTAGATGTACTAAACCCACTCTTAAAATGTTTTGCGTTTAATACCTCTCTCTTCTTATCCTAAGTCCCCACATCGGGGCAGAGGGCTGATACAGTGTTACGCCATTCCTCTCTGTTCTGTGCCTTGCGTTTCACTTCGCTCCAAGTCAGTCCGATGCTTTGGGCCTCAGCAGTGATGGAGCGCCGCCATGTTTGTTTTGGGCGGCCAGGTTTTCGCCGGCCTTGTGGATTCCAATCCATGGCTTGCCTAGGAATGTGATCCAGCTCCCTGCGCAATGTATGGCCAACCCAGTTCCACTTACGGCGCCGTATTTGCAGCTCTATAGGATCTTCATGGCATTCCCTCCAGAGGTCTATATTGGCGATAGTGTCTGGCCAGAAGATCTTCAAGATTTGCCGTAGGCATCGGTTGAGAAAAACTTGTAGCTGTTGCGTTATTGCTTTTGTGACTTTCCAGGTCTCGCATCCGTACAACAGTACGCTTTTTACGTTTGTATTAAATATTCGAAGTTTCACTCTACGAGAGAGGTGTTTCGACTGCCATACTGAACGGAGACACGCGAAGGCACCTTTAGCTTTGGCAATCCGGGAAGCTACGTCTAAGTCTGTTCCTCCAGATGTTGACACGACGCTGCCAAGATAGGTGAAGCTCGACACCTTTTCCACTACTTCATCGCCTATTAGTAGTGGACTGTCATCACGAGCTCCACTCCTCATGTCTTTAGTTTTTTGCGCGTTTATTTTAAGGCCGACCATTGCTGCTTCTCTTTGCAGATCGTCCAGTTTAGATTGCATGTCAATGCGGCGGTGGCTGAGTAAGCACAAGTCATCAGCGTAGTCCAGGTCTTGCAGATGACTCGTTAAGCCCCATTCAATTCCACGTGTTGGTATGCTGTTGACACGGGTCATGATACCATCCAAAACTATGAGAAACAGCAACGGTGACAGAAGACAACCCTGTCGAACGCCGGCGTGTACCGGTATCTTCTCGGAAATTAGCCCATCATGTCGTACTCTGCATGAGTAGTTGTCATAGAAAGACTTTATTAAGTTGATGATCTTTGCAGGTACGCCGATTGATTCCAGTCTTGACCAAATTGCAGACCAACGCAGCGTATCAAAGGCTTTTTCGAAGTCAACAAATAGAGAATATATTTCTCTCTGGAATTCTGCTCCTTATTCTAGGATAATACGCAGCGTGTTAATTTGGTCAGTGCAAGACTTTCCGGGGCGGAAACCGGCTTGCTCTTTCCGAAGTAATGGTTCCACTGCTTTAGCGAGCCGATCTAGGAGAATCCTGCAAAGCACTTTAGAGGGCACAGATAACAACGTGATTCCTCTCCAATTACTGCAGTTGCTTAAGTCACCCTTTTTTGGCACAGTCACTAGTAGTCCCGTTTTCCACTCGTCGGGCATAGTTTCTTCTTGCCAAATTTTTTGTATGAGTGGGGTTAAAAGGTTGGTAGCTGTTGGAACATCAACTTTGAGCATCTCAGCAGTAATAAGATCTTCACCTGGCGCTTTGTTGGCTTTGAGACTAAGAATAGCCTCTCGTACCTCGGTATAGGTCGGTACATCGGTGTTGATATCCAAGAGTGAGCTGACCAGAGATGAGGTGTCTGTTATAATACCTATGACCCTGTATATATATTGTAAGTAAAGTACGTTTTGAATTAATATTTAGTGTATTTCCGCTATCTTGTTGTAGGCAAATAAGTTTAAGGGCATTAAGTGCATTAAGGACATTTATGAAAAAAAAAAAAAAATTACAAACAATTACTAATATTACAATAATTATACATTTAAAAACTTAATTTAACAATTTTTAAAAATAGTACAATATTTTTTTTTTTTTTTTCATAAATGTCCTTAATGCACTTAATGCCCTTAAACTTATTTGCCTACAACAAGATAGCGGAAATACACTAAATATTAATTCAAAACGTACTTTACTTACAATATATATACAGGGTCATAGGTATTATAACAGACACCTCATCTCTGGTCAGCTCACTCTTGGATATCAACACCGATGTACCGACCTATACCGAGGTACGAGAGGCTATTCTTAGTCTCAAAGCCAACAAAGCGCCAGGTGAAGATCTTATTACTGCTGAGATGCTCAAAGTTGATGTTCCAACAGCTACCAACCTTTTAACCCCACTCATACAAAAAATTTGGCAAGAAGAAACTATGCCCGACGAGTGGAAAACGGGACTACTAGTGACTGTGCCAAAAAAGGGTGACTTAAGCAACTGCAGTAATTGGAGAGGAATCACGTTGTTATCTGTGCCCTCTAAAGTGCTTTGCAGGATTCTCCTAGATCGGCTCGCTAAAGCAGTGGAACCATTACTTCGGAAAGAGCAAGCCGGTTTCCGCCCCGGAAAGTCTTGCACTGACCAAATTAACACGCTGCGTATTATCCTAGAACAAGGAGCAGAATTCCAGAGAGAAATATATTCTCTATTTGTTGACTTCGAAAAAGCCTTTGATACGCTGCGTTGGTCTGCAATTTGGTCAAGACTGGAATCAATCGGCGTACCTGCAAAGATCATCAACTTAATAAAGTCTTTCTATGACAACTACTCATGCAGAGTACGACATGATGGGCTAATTTCCGAGAAGATACCGGTACACGCCGGCGTTCGACAGGGTTGTCTTCTGTCACCGTTGCTGTTTCTCATAGTTTTGGATGGTATCATGACCCGTGTCAACAGCATACCAACACGTGGAATTGAATGGGGCTTAACGAGTCATCTGCAAGACCTGGACTACGCTGATGACTTGTGCTTACTCAGCCACCGCCGCATTGACATGCAATCTAAACTGGACGATCTGCAAAGAGAAGCAGCAATGGTCGGCCTTAAAATAAACGCGCAAAAAACTAAAGACATGAGGAGTGGAGCTCGTGATGACAGTCCACTACTAATAGGCGATGAAGTAGTGGAAAAGGTGTCGAGCTTCACCTATCTTGGCAGCGTCGTGTCAACATCTGGAGGAACAGACTTAGACGTAGCTTCCCGGATTGCCAAAGCTAAAGGTGCCTTCGCGTGTCTCCGTTCAGTATGGCAGTCGAAACACCTCTCTCGTAGAGTGAAACTTCGAATATTTAATACAAACGTAAAAAGCGTACTGTTGTACGGATGCGAGACCTGGAAAGTCACAAAAGCAATAACGCAACAGCTACAAGTTTTTCTCAACCGATGCCTACGGCAAATCTTGAAGATCTTCTGGCCAGACACTATCGCCAATATAGACCTCTGGAGGGAATGCCATGAAGATCCTATAGAGCTGCAAATACGGCGCCGTAAGTGGAACTGGGTTGGCCATACATTGCGCAGGGAGCTGGATCACATTCCTAGGCAAGCCATGGATTGGAATCCACAAGGCCGGCGAAAACCTGGCCGCCCAAAACAAACATGGCGGCGCTCCATCACTGCTGAGGCCCAAAGCATCGGACTGACTTGGAGCGAAGTGAAACGCAAGGCACAGAACAGAGAGGAATGGCGTAACACTGTATCAGCCCTCTGCCCCGATGTGGGGACTTAGGATAAGAAGAGAGAGGTATTAAACGCAAAACATTTTAAGAGTGGGTTTAGTACATCTAGACCTCAAAGCAAATAAAAAAATCAAGAGGGAACGTCGTTGAACAGTCAAGTGAGGCCGGTTTTTTATACATGTGTGAGTTCGTCGGTGTTGCGCCGCCATAGTTCGACTGTCAAGCCAAGGCGTAGTTTCGTTGTTCGTGAATGTGTGTGTAATTGTCTGTACACGGCGAGGCTTAGTTTTGGTTGGCTTCACTTGTTTGTTCACAACATTCTCTCTTGATTTTTTTATTTGCTCTGAGATCTAGACAAACAACTTTTGTTTAGAACTTTTGGAAAATTACGAAGAAAAAAACAGCTTTTTCATACAAATGATAGGTACTACTGACAGAAAACGAAAAGTTCGTCAACGCGCGGCAATATGTCTATGGAGAAGCGAATTTTTTTTGGGAATTTTCAAAAGTCTTAGTTCAAAAGTTGTTTGTCTAGATATACCCGCCCTTTAAAGGTTTTGCCTTTAATACATACACGTCAAAGACCCTGTAGATGTATAATAATATATTCTTATTGAACAGCTGATTTTTTTCGCAGTTTTTAAGGTTGGCCTAGTAGTCAATTTTACTCGTAATTATGAGTACAATATTTTAGAATGTGTTTGTGTGTTGTTTGTGTTAATTAAGGGTAGACTAGACGCTCGTCACTCCATACTATGCACTCGAATGAGATGAGCCTCGAAACATATGAATTTTGACTCAAATTTTTAGGAAACTTTGGGCGTAAAAAAAAAACACAAAAGACTAAACTGGGTCCTCTTTTATGAAAATATAAATAAGTGTTATTTAAATAAATCCTCCCAACAGTGTTTTATATTTTACTGAAGAGAACATAATGCGAATTTATTGCGCAGGCGTGAAAATTATAGTTGTTTTTAACAAATAAAAACAAAATTATATTGCAATGGGTGCGCACGCACTATATCTACTGTTTATCACTGAATCTATCTCACTTTACTTAGGCAAGACAGGTGAGATATGATTTATTTAAGCTTCGCCCAAATACGAGTTCGTGTCGTTATGTCGTAGACTATTGTCACCGTAAGGGCGTCCACCGCCGCCGTCACCGGACCGTCACCGAGAACGAGATGACGGCGCCGAAGTAAATGCATATACATTTGCTATAGCCGCGTGTCCACCGCGGCGCTCGGGTGACGGACGTGCGGTGGACACGCGGGTATAGTAAATGTATGAACCGCTACAGACTACCGTACGGACAAACGCCCTAAAGCAGATCGCGCTTCCGTCTTCGCCGCGGGAGCCAAACGAAGCACAGTCATCAATCTTGATGATGATGAAATCTTGCGTCACTGCACCTGTACGCGTAGCACGATCTGCACTCCTAGCATGGTACAGGGATAAAACCATTTTATCCACTTTTAATGTTAGTTGTTAGTTCATACATTGTTTCCAGTGGGGAAATAATGGCGGAGTGACAATTTGTGTCTTTGCAGGGATGCGGGAGGGAGTAATTGTTTGTAATTTTTTTTTTTTTCATAAATGTCCTTAATGCACTTAATGCCCTTAAACTTATTTGCCTACAACAAGATAGCAGAAATACACTAAATATTAATTCAAAACATAGATTTGAAGATGAATTTCCGCAAAGTAACGCCTGATTCAATCAACTATAGTAAAGTACGTATCACAAAAGGAGTTCCCAGTAAAACTAATTTGAACGAATCAGCCCTGCGATTGTGGCGACGACCCAGAGGGACTTCTCTCGTTTGACCAACTTCCCGGTTTCCGATTGAGCTGAAATTTTGCACGCATATGTACATCACGTGACAATGCAATAATATGGTACCACGGAGCTCTGATCTGATGATAGTCTGAAGGTGGCCATAGGAACTCCTGTACTAAACAAGATAGACCCGTCGTGTTTGGGCTCGTTTTACTTGTCTTGGCTAGTGCTCTGCTGCTACTTCATCATCATTTCAGCCATAAAACGTCCACTGCTGGACATAGGCCTCCTTTAATGATTTCCAATAAGACCAGTTGATAGCGGCTTGCATCCAGCGCGATCCTGCGGTCCTAATAAGGTCATCCGTCCACATTGTGGGTGGACGTCCTACGCTGCGCTTGTTGGTACGTGGTCTCCACTGGAGAACTTTTCGACCGCATCAGTTCTCCGCGCTATGTGCCAGGAGCTTAAAGACGTTTTCCAGAGTAGTAGTAAACAGTTTCGAAGATATTACGTCTCCCTGTGTTACGCCTCTCTTCAAAGGGATCGCTTTGGAGCTCTCTTACTGTACTCGTACCGACATAGTGGCGTTATTATACAAACACTTCAGCACTTTAATGTACCGATAGTAAATACGGCATTTCGGAGACTCAAGCACAGCCCATGTCTCGACCGAATCAAAAGCTTTCTCATAGTCCACAAACGCCAAGCAAAGTGGCAGGTTATACTCCTCGGTCTTCTGTGTAATCTGCCGCAGCGTATGTATGTGGTCCATGGTGCCAAAGCCCTTCCGGAAACGGGCTCGTTCGGGAGGCTGGAAGTCATCAAGCCTGCGTTCGAGACGATGCCGCTGCTACATGATATCCAGGATCTCAAAACGTGAAGTTTGTATGAGTTATATTTTGTATAATAATTTATTATGTTTGATATTTACTGCATAATATTTATTTTTACCTGGAACAAAAACAAAATAAATTACTATACTGCTTTGGTTGAAGTGAATCACAATGCTGGTATCTATAAAACTAGCTATTCATTGGCACAAGCCTGTAAGTAACCGAGTACAGGAACCTTTTGTTGTAACTGGAAACATTGTTATTAGGGGATGGTGATTAGTGATTTTCTTCAAATTAATCAGGATTTCTTGGAGGGCGGGCAGGTGATCTTTTTGTCATGCGTAAAAATAAAAATTCTTGTTAGTTTTGTAACGTTCTTTTTGATAGTCCACAGCTGGACATAGGCCTATCCATGAAGACGCTTTTATCCTGTCTAACTCAAACTTGTTCTGACTATCGAATATCTATATAATATAGATTTATATAATAATAATAATATAAGCCTTTATTCAGACAATTTTTACAATATTTGGAAAAAAAAATATTTAATTACTATCACTCTCCTCCGATGACTCCTCATCGGCAACTATGTCTGTTTGCCCAACTTTGGCAAAGGCCTCCTCCATTCCTTTCCATTCTGTTTCTGTTTAGCGCTGCTCTGGTCCATGTTTTTCCTGCTGTTGCTTTTATCTCGTCTTCCCATCTTCTGACCTGTCTACCACGTTTTCTTTTTGCGTTTTTTGGATGCCAAAATACAATTCGTTTGTTCCATTTTTCAATACCTCTTATTATATGGCCTGTCCATTTCCACTTTAATTTCCGTATTTTAAATGTTACATCGTCCACCTTTGTGCGTTTACGGATAATTTTATTTCTTATTCTATCGCTTTTCCTGATATTCAACATGCTTCTCTCCATTGCTGTTTGACAGGTCTTTATTTTAGCGTTTTGCGCTTTTGTGAGAGCCCAAGTTTGGCAGCCATAAGTAAGAACTGGCAGCACACACGTGTTGTATAGTTTCTTTTTTATGAACATATTGGTTTCTTTGTTTTTCATAATTTCTTTGAGTCTCCAGAAACTTTTCCATGCGTTGCCAATCCTTATATCTATTTCTTTTGACATTAGATCTGTTGTTGAGATTAATTGGCCTAGATATGTGTACTCTTTCACAAATTCGATGGGCTCACCATTCAGCATAATAGGGTCTTCAAACTGGTTTGTCATGGCTTTGGTCTTGGAAGTATTCATTGTGAGACCAACGACACGGCTTTCTCTTTCCAGGTCTGTAAGCATATTTTGGAGCTCCATTTTTGTTTTAGCAAATATTATTATGTCGTCCGCGAACCTTAAGTGCGTTAGTTGTTCGCCATTAATGTTTAGCCCATATTGACCCCATTTTAATTTACGAAATATTTCTTCTAAAACGGCATTGAATAATTTAGGCGATAGCGGATCACCTTGGCGGACACCTCTGTTAATATTTATTTCTTTCCCTAGTGTCTCTAGCTTTATCTTGGCAGTGCTATTTGTGTAAATATTTTTTAGGATTCTGACGTACTTAATTTCAACTCCTTGATTTTTCAAACTTTTCCAAATGCTTTCATGTTCTATTGAGTCGAATGCCTTGTTGTAATCTATGAAGCAACAGTATAATGGTACGTTAAATTCCTTGTGTTTTTCGAAAATTTGTCTAACAACATGAATATGATCCAATGTTGAATACCCTGATCTAAATCCAGCTTGTTCCTTAGGTTGATTCTCGTCGAGAGTCTTAGTTATTCGACGAAGAATAACCTTGGCGAATATTTTATATATATTGGACATGAGGCTGATAGGTCTGTAATTGTTTATTTCGCTCTTATCCCCTTTCTTGTGCAATAATGTTATTGTAGAATTGGTCCACTGGTTTGGTATTATTTCTGTTTTTAGAACATCGTCAAAGATGTATTTTAGTACAGGAGCCACAGCGTTTTTACAGTCCATTAATAACTCATTGCTTATATTATCAGGTCCTGGGGCTTTGTCCGTTTTTTGTGTATCTATTGCCTTGGTAATTTCCTCTGTTAAGATTGTTGGTACACTCTCACAACTTTCTAAATTTGTTTCATCAAAGCTATTTTTCCTGGAATACAAGTCTTTATAAAATTTAGTAGCTATCGATAATATATCTGGTCTTTTGGTTTTCTTCTCACTATATAGATCTTTCATATTAGGTATCCAGTGTTTCTTATCGTTTAGTACCTTGACTGCTTTCTTAATGCCTCCGGTTTTAGCTATATATCTTTCGAAAGTTTCAAGCCTGTCACGTTCTCGGTCTTTTCTTATTTGTGTTTTTATTTCTTTACTCAATTTTCCTATTTCTTTTCTGACGATTTTCGTTTTGTTTGCAATGTTTATCAAACTAGACCTTTTAACCAGGAGCTCTTTCGTTTCTTCAGAAATAAATTTATTTTCGTTTGATTTAGCTTTGTTCTTGATATCAGACTTCGTTGTTAATATTTCGTGTAATAAATCATATTTTTGTTGAGTGTTCAGATTTTTCATATTATGTGTTTCTGCCAAGGAATTAAGCTTTTCTTTGATTATGGCTGTTGAAGTTGTATTATTTGACGTTAGGTGTTTTATTTTGAAAGGTCTGCTTAGGTTTGAAGTGGATATTGTGTTTAGACATGCTCGGAGCATTCTGTGATTGCTGTTAAAGTTAAGGTTTGCGATGGTGCTACAATCTTCGAATATTTTGCTTCTGTTTGTGAGAATATAGTCTATTTCGTTTCTATACCGGCCGTCTGGTGATATCCATGTCCACCGTCTCGAAGGTTTTTTCTTGAATAGACTGTTCAGTATCTTAAAATTGTTTTCGAAAGCAAACTCCATTAACTTTTGCCCATTTCTTGTTCTTTTTCCTTTGCTGTGAGGACCTAGTATGATATCTTCTCCGTATCTTGGGGTTCCTATTTGGGCGTTAAAATCTCCCATTACTATGCAGTTTTTATGAGTATGCTCTTTGATGGTTGTATTTAGAGATAAGTAGAATGACTCAATATCATAAGCAGTTGATTGTTCTGTCGGCGAGTATATTTGGACAATAGACCATTTTTCCTTATTAGGGGGCATCGTGATATTCAACACAGCTATCCTTTCAGAAATGCCTATTATTTCTTCTATGAAGTTCTTCAACTCTTTTTTAATCAGAAATCCAACTCCATGTCTTCCTGGTGTTTCTCCTTTATATAGTATAACATAAACTGACTGTATTCTTCAATGGCCTCTCCTTTTCTTCTTACTTCGCTCAGTCCTATTATGTCCCATTTAATTTGTTGGGTAGCATGAATTAATTCTTGCAGACTCTCATCTAGCCTTAATGAAAGGGTAATATAGATTTATAGGTAGTGGCTATGTTCTGCAATGATTACTTATTTTGCATAACGAATAAGTCCGCGCTTGACCACTAACTCACTTAAGGTAAGTTGTGATCGAAGATGAAGCACGTAGAATATTAGAAGAAACTTATTCAATCTGACTTTGAAAAAATATTTTTTCTTGCACAATTTATCATCGACATTTTTATGAATCATTAAAGAAATTAAAAATCTTGTGTGAAACCGTGTCACCTTGTTTCGCTCCCCTATTGTTTAGATTGATTCGTGTTCAACTATCATACAAATTCAATCTCATTTAAATTTGCAAAATTAAACCATAGTAACTAAGGAAACGATGTATAGATGAGCTCAATCTGGGTCTAAGATGATCACAGACCGAAATATTCCTGGCGTCAATAGATTTGCGTCACATAAATTTCTGGAATAGTCTTAATTAATAAAATAAACTTGTTAATATAAAGTGTAGACTAGCAAGTACCTACTTGGTAATTATTTTATTATTTCTGTCTCATTTTCTCTTGTACGTTAGACTGGTGTGTAAACGTGACAATTTTGGATTGAAGGGCAATGTTTCCAGCGAAATTTTGATTGCGACATGCTTAGAGTATTGAGTGCAATGCTATTCCTTGCAGGGTTTTGAACTGGTATAGTTCAAAGTTCTGTAAGACCCTTAAACTTTGAGCATTTTGCGCGTTTTTCTCTCAATTGTCACAATTTGAAGAAAGTAAACCACATAGCCCAGTAAATTGGCAACCTGAAATAGCACTGGATCGCCACAAAACATCGGGATGGATAGTTAGTACGTATAGGGCGGGTGGCTAGCCCTGGTGTCAGAGATTTTAAGCCACCTGAAGACCTCTGACATGGGTAAACGGTTAAAACAACCGGGACCTACAGCTTAACGAGTTATCCGAGCCACGGTAGCGCTCAGTTGGAAATGACACCCGCGGTCTCACGTCTGAACAATTGACAGTGATGAACGCTGCTTAACTTTGATGATCGCTAACGAATACCTAACCAAACTAAGATAGGAGCGCTACGATGCTCGAATAGATACCACGTATGTAAGTACATACCGGCTAGAGCAGCGTAGGGCACCCACCCGAAAGTGAATAGATAACTTCAGGGTCGTGTTGGATGCATGTTACTTCCAACCGGCCTGTGTCTAGCAGTGGACGTGTTATGGCTGAAATGATGATAATAATGAACTATTATATATAGCCACATCTAGTAAAGCTAACGAAAAATTAACATTTGATTGAACCCTTTGATTAGAGGCCATAATTACTGACTGTACTGTGGGGTGTAATTCGGTCCATTATACGCGTATAATTATGGTGGAATAATTAGAATGGGGTATTTGTGTGGGAAGATAAGAAAATCAGTAGCTGGGGTTTGTTTTATCTATAGTAAGTAAGTACCTAAGTAAGTTCGTAAAAGCAAGGTGTCTAGCCCTGGTTACGTAGTATTATTATATCTTCTTTGCCCTGGTGTCGGAGTTTTTAAGCCGAAGAGGCCTGAAGGCCTGTGGACTGGCTGAACGGTTAAAATAGCCGGGGCCTACAATTAATTAAGTACATAGTGTAGTAGTCTCAATACATAAGGTTATTTTTTTTTCTCTTATGTTTTCGTTACGAGTAGAATCTTTGTTTTTTTTGTATAGTGCCTGTACGGTTTTATTAAGTTTAAGTATATTTACGTATATTGTATTAATATGTGGACTGCCTCGGTGGCTCAGTGGTTAGTGACCCTGACTTCTGGATCAAAGAGGCGTGGGTTCGATTCCCACCAGGGCAAGCATTTTTGTGATGAACATAGGTGTTTGCTTTGTGTCTGGGTGTTATTTAGGTACTATCTATATAAGTATGTATTTAAAATATGTGTATGTAGTATATCAGTCTCTGGCAGCCATAACACAAGCTTTGCTTAGTTTGAGGTCAGAGACCGTATGTGAGATGTCTATTGTGATTTGTGATTTATTTAATTTATGTGTAGTTTATTTATAATAATTTTACATATTATTGATTGATTGTAAATCTTTTTGTTATTGCTTTTATAAATTTTCTATTGATGTTTTTTGATATCTAAGCGCTTTGTCACGGGTTCTTGTCTGTTTAGTATTTATATGTTTTATAGTTAAACATACCCTTCAATAAGGGGCTCATCAGAATACCAGCGTTGAGTGTTGGGTCCTTCCAGCACTCAATATTTTATAGCTGAGGTGAGTCCCTTTCGACTCTTTTGTTTTTTTCATTAGTTATATAAGTTTTTTTTTGTACGTGTTATGCATGTGTCGAATAAAGATAAAGATATTTCATTTCATTTCATTTCACATAAGGAGTGATAATTAGTACATAGGGGGTATAGTTTCTCATTACTTCAAATCTCTACGTTCACGAGTACATGATTATTCCGAAAGGGAGTAAGAAGCCAAAAAGGTGACCTCATTACAGGTGGCTCCATAATGATGGTCTAAATAACCTCAGAACCCGGATTACGCAAAAAAAAATAGCTCATTATTATTGTACAGGGTTATTTCTAATCGATTGCATCCTTTCAGGGGCTTATTCTGTACATCAAAACTAACAACTTTTATTTTGCGACTTTTGTCAAAACTCGAAAAACAAAATCAGCTATTATTCTGTCATACATTTTGTCAAGGGTGAATGATATTTTTTATGTTACAACATTTTTTTTGAGAATTAATTAAAGTCGTAGAACTAAAGTTGTTAGTTTTGATGTACAAAATAAGCCCCTGAAAGGACGCTAACTGATTAGAAATAACCCTGTATATTACGGGACTAAATGCGCACTAAAATTACGAGATAAATAAATACCTCATCATCCACTTTACATTTATTTATCTCGTCATTTTAGTGCGCGATTATAACCGTAGTATATTATAATAATGTGTTCAAATCGCGAAAGTTTAAGAACAACAAAAAAATTGCTGTTTCATACATTTGTTGATTCAAAGTCCTTTCTCGAATTTCGGCTCCATAATAAAAGTAGCACAATGCACATAATGATGATCTGAATCACCCCCTTTCAGTTTAGTAGGTGTAGATCTTATTTAAATAAATAAATAATTTATTGAATTCAGTACACATACAGGAATTTCCTAGGCTAAATAAATGAGATCTACTAAAGCTCGCTCCGAATCAGAAAGTATATCAAGGAAAATGACGTAGTTTACAGAACGCGGCATATTAAAACGTCTATATGGTGGCAATGTCTTGAGTGGCAAAACGACCTACTAGTAAAACGTCAAAAATGTAAAATTGACACGATTATGAAGTACAGGTATCAACATAATACAAATATCTTTATTGGGTCTTAAAATTACAAGTTACACGATTCTCAGCATTTAACAAATGTAGGTAAGTAAATATTTTATTAACTACGAATTACTTTAGTAGTTTTCTGTTATTAGAGGTAACCCTCTAACATTTTAATTTTTAAAAGGATGCTATTTTAAAAGTAAATTAAAGACAACAGACATAATATGTGTTGCTTATTTATTTTTATAACAAATCAAAAAGAAAAATTAGTTCTTTTGCACGATGGATACCGATACAACCATAATGTTAATAATAAAAGCGGAACAAGTCTGTGGAGATGTGCTAGAAGGGATGAGTGTAGTGTTACGGTTACATTAAATGCAAATAAAACTGAAATCATTAGAGGGGGTATATGACATTCGTGTAAAAGAAACCCAGATAAAAATGAAAATGAACGTATAATGGACATATTATGTAAAAAAGATGCGTGCAAAAAGTTTACTCCAATACCAAAAATTCTTGGAAATAAATTTAGGGATTCAAATCTAAGTTCGACCCAACGAACCCGACGAAACCCAGTATCGAGTCAAAAAACGTACTTTATACAGAACAAGTATAAAAAAATCGAAATTCTATGTGATTGACATAATCGTTTTTTTTTTCATTTTATTTTGTTAATAAATATTTAAATTTTTTTCTTGTTTGTGTCATTGAGTATCCCTAACGTTTTGTATCGTGGACAATTTTACATTTTGGACAATTTACTAGTAAGTCGTTTCACCACTCAAGACATTGCCACCATATAGGCGTTTTAATGTGCCGACGTTCAGTAAACTACGTCATTTTCCTTGATAGATCTTCTGATACGGAGCGCTGGGCACTAACGTCTTCCACCGCGTCAGAAAATTACGTGTACAAAATACCAATGTATAAAAGTTAACATTAAATATGATAGTACAAAATTTTGAAACAATATTATTTTAGTTACATCGAAAACACTAATGACATTAAATCAGATGGCGATTCTCACTTCTTCTTCGTCGTGTCAAGGCTCTGATTTCAAGGTTAAAAAAAATTATATTGTTTTCTACCAATATTTGGCCGCTGCAACCCCACAGGGTATATAGCCTGATGTAGATCTTACTTCCTTACATTTAGTAGGTTTAAAGACGGGTAAAATACAAAAGATCACCAAAGAACAACACAACAGAAGTCCAACCAATTATATTCCAGCAAAGACTGCTTAAAATTAGAGCCAAATATAATTTCACTAGAAATAATAAACGCTTTACAGGTGGGCTTTGCGCCTTTGCCTTCCTTAAGAGTGTAAAGCTTAGACTCCACCAAAATGGAGAGATTTACCCTCAGAGCAAAAAAAAAATCAAGAGGGAACATCGTTGAACAGTCAAGTGAAGCCAGTATTTTATACATGTGTGAGTGCGTCACTGCTGCGCCGCCATAGTTTAACTGACAAGCCAAGGCCTAGTTTCCTTGTACGTTGATGTGTGTGTAATTGTCTTCACACGGCTAGGCGTAGTTTTGGTCGGCCTCACTTGTTTGTTCACAACATTCTCTCTTGATTTTTTTATTTGCTCTGAGGATTTACTCAAATAAAAATCAAAAAGAATTATTTTTAACCGACTTCTAAAATAAGGGTTTTACGTTTGATTGTGTATTTTATTTTTGTTTGCTATGTATGTTTCGCAATTATTCCGCAAATAAATATTCATGATTTTTTTTAGTTGTTTAACCACATGAGACCATCTTCAGAGATTATTCTATTAAATTTATATCGAAATTGGTTAAGTGTTTTTTTGATAAAATAACAATAATCGAATATATACGAGCGAACTATTTGAATTTGGAATATAGATTGCAATCCCAACAAGCAAAATAGTCGAATAAGGAAACATTTACTCGACTAAACATCGAATAGTTGTTGAATAGTAGCTACATACGTACAAAATTGTGCAGTAAAAGTGTTTATGTTATGTCTTTTAGTGCAAATCGTATAGAAGTGACCGTATCTGGCTTATGTCACAAATAAATGCTATACGAGGACTATAATAGTGTTTGATTTACTATTTAATGTGTAAAAAAAGCTTTTATACGACAATTACCTGTCATACTTTTTATTTAGCAAATTTGTCGAATACTAGCTACCCGGTGATTAAATAGCAACGTAGTTTCTTTTATAACACGGTAAAAACACAAGTCGAATTATAGTTTTCCAATTACAGTTACAGAACCTCAAGTGTAACAATTTTATTATAGCACTTTTATTCGACAAAATATTGAGTAAAAGAGTTTTTGGTACTTTTATTCAGACAAACTCAAAAACCCAAAACATGGCCGCATATGAATGCAACGTAGTCACATTTATTCGACGAATAGTCGAGTTAGTATGATATAACAGCAACAAATTTACTAGTGTTCGCGTAATGGCTCCCTAGTAGCATATTAATGAAATTAAATGGAATTTATAAAATATATCTACAAAATTATTGCAAAACACGCGTGGCCCACACATAGATGTTAAATAATACATTACAGTTTATCGACAAAGTTAAATTGCCAGTAATTTTCCTATATAATTATGTAGATATACATTTAGATATAGAAACTGTATTATTTTTAATAATTACTAAATGGACATGACACCTCTGTCTTTTAAAATATTTTAAGTGACAAACACACAAAGACTGGTGCATTTCCATAACGGCACAGAATACGCAATCGTTCTAATTTAAAATGGAATAACAGTGCACATTTGGCGTTTAACGAACAAAAATGTCGAATTGTAGCAAATTAGCAGCGTTTACTTCACTTTATTGCTGATTAGTGGCAACATAAACACTTCAACTCTATCAATAAGGGGTACAGTTGCAGCTATATTGCTTTTACTGCACTAAATTGGGATCGTTTTGCTTTTATTCGATGTTTATTCCACAAATCATTCGTCCTATTTACACAGTTACTGCACTTCTACAGCACTTTTTAGTGCTATAATCTGCGCCTTTTTCGCGTTGTATAAACGTTGACTCGACGTTTATAGCACTAATTATGGAACTTTTATAGAACTAAACAGTAAAACCAAAACGTCGCCGCGACTGTTATAGCACAACTTTTTGCTAGTTGGGATGAATGGCTGCGCCATTTTTGACGAATAATAATATTATTCCTTTTTTAATAGTCCACTGAAGAACGTAGGCCTACCCACGAAGGGTAACTGGCCCAGTGCGGGTTGGTGGATTCACATACGACATCGAACTTCTAAGGACGTATGCAGGTTGCCTCACGATGTATTTCCTTCACCGAAAAGCCAGTGGTGTGAAATTTCGAACACAAATTCTAAGGAATTCATTGGTACCGGACCGGAATTTGAACCCGCGACCTCACGATTGTATGGTAACTGTCATTTCCACTAGACCACCATAATTATTATATTAACCAAGTATTAGGTAGAGTATCGGCCTAAGAGAACAAAGCCAAAGATTAAAACAATATTATCAGATAAAGAAATGAACCAAATTTGGATGCAAATTGATCGGGGAATTGAAGAGGGAAAGAATTGTTATATTTTAGTCTTTGGTAGTGGAAATGACTTTTGAAATATTGGGGTTCCGCGAAGGTTTTTGCAGAGATAATTTAAATGTGATTCCACAATATCGTCTCTACTTTAAATTCTAACTTAAGGCGGTTGCCCTTAGTACTGTACCAGCCTTTTTAATAGTCCACTGCGGGACGTAGGCCTACCCACTAAGGGTGATTGGGCCATATCCACCACGCTGGCCCAGTGCGGGTTGGTGGATTCACATACGCCATCGAATTTCTTCTACGGACGTATGTAGGTTGCCTCACGATATTTTTCTTTACCGAAAAGCCAATGATGTGAAATTCCGTACATAAGTTCCAAAGAAACTCATTGGTACTGGCACGGGATTTGAACCCACAACCCCACGATGCAGGTCGGGTGTTACTACCACTGAACCACCACGGCTTCAGTTAACTTGTAAATAATAAATAATGTATGTATTTAAGTTAAATTGTTGCCCTTAGTATGCGAGCGAAACTCAATTTTTCTTGCGTTTTTTGCAATTTATTATTTGCTTGCGCATGTCTGACAATGTTAATATTCTTTAGAATAAATTAAATATAATTAACACTGTCTACACTTTATGGTAATAATTTGTAACAAAACTTAATAATAAACATCAAAGAAACTGTATCTCGATAATGAATACGATTCTACGGAACCCAGCGAGGTCGAGTCTGGCTCACGCTTAGTTGATTTCCTAGCTATAGAAAGTGTTTGATATAAGCCAGTTGTGATTCGATTTGGATCTTTACTAGGTTTAACCAACGGGCCGCGTGCCCGTAGCCCCGACACACGGCGTAGTGGCGGAAACACCCCAGGTTTTTACCTACATTTAAAAATCTAGTTTATCAACATTATCTCTCCTTGTGCTAGTTATAATTAGTATAAATTATGTATTTATATATATGTATGTATTTTATATGTATATGTATTTTTACACGTTATTAGTATATTTATAAGATATATAGGTATAATATATTTGTCACAGTATGTATACACCGCTGACCGTATTCCTATTATTTAATTTTTCTCCAGTCCATCCAATGGTTGCCTGGTAGAAATCGCCAAAGGCGATAAGGCTGCCATTGTACAACATTTGTAAAAATCTACATTAATGTATTTGTTATATGGTGTACAATAAAGATATTGTTTGTTTGTTTGTTTTTAGTGGGTATGCCACCGACTAGCGGTGGACACTCCCACATAACCACCGGCCTCCCCAGGCCTGGTGGTATCCATAAATGATTTTCCTGGGTCAAAAAAAAAACAAAAGGTAAGTATAACCAACGTGGTGGCCTGGTGATAATAACGCTAACCTTACGATCGTGAGGTCGAGGGTTCGAATCCCAGTGCCATACCAATTGACGTAGCTGGAAAATTTTCTACATTCTGTCTTTTTTTCTTCTTCTGTTGTTTTATTTCTTGTGGTGTCAATAAAGTGTTCTTGTATTGTATTATACAGCTGCTAAATAATTACATTATATTTTTCTAGTGTGGGTAGGTCATAGGTCCACCTGTAACCCACACTGGGCGTGGTGGATATGTCCCAATCGACGAGGGGTCGATAGGAATTTCGATTTCTTTGTGTAATATTACTTCCTTTATGATTTGTTATCTTTTGAGAGTGGTACCTAAATAATAAACGAAGCCGTGGTGGTCTAGTGGTAGTAACACCCGACCTGCAATCGTGAGGTCGTGGGTTCAAATCCCGATCCCGTACCAATGAGTTTCTTTGGAACTTATGTACGGAATTTCACATCATTGGCTTTTCGGTGAAGGAAAACATCGTGAGGCAACCTGCATACGTCTGTAGAAGAAATTCTATGGCGTATGTGAATCCACCAACCCGCACTGGGCCAGCGTGAATTAGTATGGTACTAAGATTCAAACCCACGACCTCAAGATTGTACGACAGGTGTTACTACCACTAAACCACCACGACTGTGCACTTCTACTAGACAATGCAAACGAAGCATAGACTTGTACAAAGAGAAGAACACGAGGGATTTTCGAAGTAGGCGTAGATTCACTTCGCAAACAACGTTAAAATAGAATGATTAGTGAGTACTTACAGTCCTACACAGGTAGGTGCCGCAGCTCACACGAAAATAGGTATAACAAGAACTCCAAGCCTTTTTGATACCTAGGTACAGACAATAATAATTTATTATACAGGGTGTCCTCAGAACACAACGTCGAGCCCGAAATGCTGCAACGCAAATTTTAGTGGATAGCGGTCATTTCTATATATATGGGCTCTAAAACAGAAAGATTGGAAACCCCACCCTCTTGGATTTTGAGATATGGTTAATTTTAAAAATGTAACCAAAAATGCCACCTTTCGGCACTCCAGTTTAAGCCGTGCCATGAGTTTTATTAATGGTAATAACTTTGATTTTCTCTTATTTTTTTTCTCAACTAACTTTCAACTCTAATTGGCGTAATTTTTATAAATTGTATAGATTTTGTATAGAAGTGTGTGATAATGTGATTTGTGTACCTATAGGAGAGTCCATCGGCTCCTGAAATATAGTTTCTAACTAGTTTAAAGGAGCATTTGGGTCCATTATTCAGACTACCGTAAACTTATGCCCAAATAAACAATTTTATTAATATATTTATTTTATTTTTTTGCAACGCTGAATCACAATACTTAAACTTTGAGCCAAATAAACACCAGCATTATGGTCACGCGTCGCGTCCACCACACGCTCAGAAAGACTTTTGAAAACAAGATGAGCTCCCGGCCCCCCGGACCTAATGTCTATGTTATCTGCTTGCCCAGTAGGTACCTACCCATGGTACCTACTAAGCCGAATGCAGGTGATTAAGACCATCAATTATAAACAATTTTTACTACAATGAGGCCAACCTGAAATTCGAGAAAAAGGATCAGCTGGCCAATCGCACTAAAAAATCACAGCTGAACTACAATTGAACTTTAACCGAACTTCGACTTTTTGTCTATTTTCGTATCGCACTAATGATTCTGACTAAAGTTGAAACGCAACTCGATCAGAGTTGGAACGTCACTGGTGTCAAATGAACGGTTGGTGTATGATGTTTAGCGCAATACCTAATTCCTTGAAGCTGAATCGAAACTTAACTACAATTGCAACCGAACTTTAACTGAATGACAGATGGAACGCAGTTGTTTAAAATTAACGCGATTGGCCTGCTGCTGTCCCATACCAAATTGCGACTCTGAATCGACAAAATGTATGAAACGGACGTTTTCATTTTCCCAAATTCCGGGTTGGCCCCATAGTAAACGTTGTTCACAATAATGGTCAGGGTTACCATCTGACTGGATAAAGACGGTCTAGACCGGAATTTTACGTGTTAGACCATAGGTACTCCGCCCGGATTTTACGTCAGACCGGATTTTTGTCATACTTGCATGTCCCCCCGCCCGCTCAAGCGACGGGTGCCGCACGCACTGAGCCCGGAGAGAAACAGTCAACTATAAATACGTGACGTGTGAACAAGTTTTTTGCGAAATAGCTGGAAAATAACAACTTTTTGCATGCGGTTGCTAGCAACCAAAAATATGGGTCTAAATAATATAAGTAAATAAGAAAGTACTTACTTATACTACTTTATACTTATACTTTTTTATTAATAACAATTAGTTACAGGTCATCTAAATATTACAATAATTCCCTTTCAATTTCAAACATTAAAAGGCACTCAACAACATAAATTGTTTAAGAATAACTACACAATCAGTAACTTATCTCAGTTAAATTATTCAATCATAAGAAACAAAAATCAAATCATTAAATAAATTAAATACTATACTATAAAATCTTCTAAGACCTTAGTCTTAAATACTATAGGTCTTACCACAAAAGTTATAAACACTGTTTAGCCATGCAATTTGTACTGTTAAACATTGTCTAACCCGTGCGTAAAACTTTTGTAGTAAGACAGTACGATTTTTATTTAATACAGGTGCGTGATCGGACTTTTTTTTTTCAAAATCAGGATTTTAAGACATGCTAGACAGGATTTTGCATTTTTAGGCCTGGTAACCTAAGGTCTGAATCACCTCCTTTCCTTCTACATATCGTCTTATAAAAAGCCCTTTAAGCAAGTATTTTACTTTAGTTTGAACCCGAAAATATAATTCAAACAATATAATATGGTGGAAAGAAATTTAAGTTACTTTGTTAGGGTGAAACAGCCAGTTCACGACCACTTAGTGGACTAGTAATCTTTGAAGTGATATTTCACTTTAATGATAATGTTCTAATTTAAATAATACTCAGAAGTTTAGAAAAAACCTTAAATAATTGAAAAAACATAAGTTTTTTTGTATTTTATGTTAGTAAGTATAAAATAAATAATGATTTATCAAAATGTGCTATTTTTTAGTTCCCGACCACATGTGGTCAGTTTGCGTCCGACATTTTCGTTAGTTGACGTCCACTCAAAAGCCATTGAAAAAAGAGCCTTAGAACATGTTCTTAGGGTCGTAAATAATAACAGCATCGAATAATCATGTTTGAATGACATTTAATTTTAGTGATCTAATCTTATTTATTTAATTATTTTAATAATATTTATTTATCATCTATTCACACTTATTTAGTAATTTAAATAATAGTTATTTAGTCGTTTTTGTATGGCATAAGATACGTGGTCGTTAGCTGACCGATTGCCGACCACCGAAATAATGCTTTAAATTTTAATGGTAATCAACACATTTTGCTGGTCGCATTCTGAAATGTACATAAACCACATCCTAAAGATCTATCTGACAAAGACTAAAATGCCGTACCATGGAGTATCAGTTAGAAAATGTATGAACAAGATCGATGGGAAATAGTCATTTGCCGACCATGTGGTCGTGAAATGATGCATACACAATTTTAGTAGGTTAGTTTGCCGAACACCTATTATTTTGATTAAAAGCGCATACTTTACATTAAAATGACCCGTCAGGGGTAAAAACGTGTTTTCCTAAACATTCCAAGCTACATTTGGATGCGTGAATCTCGACAAAAATATGTGAATGGGGAGGAATGTCATAATGTAACCTCTACAGAGGTTTCAACAACTTGATGTCTTGTCAACTTTGATGTATTCATTAATAAAATAACATGAACTTATAAGATGTTGATTTTATAATAACGTCCACTATGGGTCTGGTTCACAGGCTCATTGAAGTGCATCACGTATCAGAAAACAAATCACAGTTTCGCGGAGGGGCAGCGATAGACTAAAGTATCGTTCAAAAACCAAAACAAACTTTGGCGCGCTTTTATTTAACTGTTTATAGTGGTTTTATGAAAAAGTGGTCGTGAACCGGTGGTGGTCGGCAAACTGGCCATTTCACCCTATATTCCAGAAGGTTTACAGGTAAATTGAAACTATAACTATTTCCGTATGGCTCTATACTGCTCAATACATTTTTGTACAGCGCCCCTGGCGGAACCTAGGAAGAACTAACCAAATGTGTGGATCTACACGTGAACGCCAAAGTGTTTACTACGCAAAACATAGACTATGGGCTCAGAACCTTCTTCGTTATTCAACTAAAAAAGAAAACAAGTAATTCGACCGGCTTTATCTATTGCGATCAAACGTAATCGTGTTGATATCGATACCCTTGCTGAAGGGTTTAGGTCCCATTGTTTGTGGGATTTGTAAATATACCTACCTATTATTATTTTTTGACTGCCTACGCGAGGTCATGGCACGACAAAGGAATAAATTGATAGTGGGTGAATGGCTGAGAGCTGTTGTAATAAATTATTATAAAAATATAACTTTTTAAAAATACAAGCTTTTGAGATCCGGAAGGTCAGCAAGATTCCACCCGTACTTACATACTTACATAGGTACATCCTTAAATAAAAGCTTTAAAAAACTCTATTCTGACTGAGTTTATCCAGCGAATAATAATACGTACCTAGTATCTACCTATATAGTAGTCTGTGGAATAATATAAAGGTGCCCATACACGGTACGATCCGTCGCTACGATCATCTGAAACGATATCGTGACGATGTATCGCAACAAAACTGCCGCTCACACATGAAACGATTGGTCGTCACGATCGATCATTTGCTGGTTTGAAAAAACAGAGTGACGACGTGTTCAAATAATTCAAGACGTGACTACAATGGAAAACGAACTTCTTTTTCTTAGTTTTGTGGCAGTAACTTTGATTCGGTTACGGAAAAAAAGAAACAAACCTAGAAAAATGTGGGTTAAGAAATGGCTATTAAAACGACATCAGTACTCGCATGTAAATATTTTAAAAGAATTACGGTTCCATCCAAAAGACTGGCACAACTACATGAGAATGACTGAACCTACGTACCTAAAATTATTGAAATTAGTATCACCTAAAATACAGAAGCACGATACAAACATGAGGCAAGCTGTCAGTATTCACGAACGCCTTAGTGCAACTTTGCGTTTCCTAGCCACTGGACGATCCTATGAAGATCTAAAGTTCTCATCTATCATTTCACCACAGTTACTGGGGAGAATCATCCCAGAAACCTGCGCCGCCATTTACGAAGCATGTCACGACTATTGTAAGGTATGTACTGCAATAAAACATAAATCATTCTTAATAGTTATAATCATTTATTTTCCATTCATATAGGCAGTTAAACATGGTAGGTACATAGTTAAACATTAGGATTGAAAGTTTTCAAAAAAATAAATTAAATTTTGTTCTTTTGCACCTGACAACTGTTCTCCCGTAGGTCTCTGTCTGGCTTGGAGTAAAGGTGGAGTTTGAGGTTTGGAGGACTGATTTTCAGGAATGTGTAACAGTGTAGTCTGTTCTTCTGGTGGTGTCTGAATTTCTTGTTGATTTGAAGGAATGTTCTGTGACAAATGAGACTGTGAGAATGGAGACTCCTGAGGTTGAGAGTATGGAGACATCTGAGATTGAGAGTAGGGAGATGTCTGTGGTTGATAGTGTGAAGAAGTGTGAGAGTAGGGAGATGTGCGAGGTTGAGAGAATGGAGATGTGCGAGGTTGAGAGAATGGAGAAGTATTTGGTTGCCAATCTTGGGAAGAGTTATTTAAAATATTATTTACTCTACTTACACATTGTCTATTCAGGTTCCCAAGTTCGGCTTCTAACAAGGTTTCATTAATATTTTTTTCCGCCCAGATCCGTTGATCTTTAGGTAATGATTTTAATTTAGAAGCTACAGTTTTTTCAAATATGTCACATGTATCGTCAGGTTTAAGAGACAATTTTTTTTTATTTATATTGTCAAGAGTTAAATCTATTGTTGAATTTGACACCTGCGAAGATTTCTTGCGCTTTAATTGACTTGGTGTAGGTGGAGGTGGTAAAATATCGTCATTTTCAGCTTGAGTTCCACTTGGTGACGGATTTTCGTTGGCATCTTCATGTTGTTCCTCTGTAATCATCTGTAATAAAATAAATTTGATTTGTTTCAGTTACCTTCGAATGAAAGTGAATGGAAAGCAATTGGAGCTGATTTCGAAAAACGATGGAATTTTACCCAATTGTCTTGGCGCTGTTGATGGCAAGCATATTAAAATAAAGCCGCCCCCTGAATCTGGTTCATATTTCTTTAATTATAAACACTTCCACAGTCAGGTTCTGATGGCAATTGCTAATGCTAATTATGAGTTAATTTATTTTCACTTTGGTACAAACGGCCGAGTGTCTGCGGTGGGGTTATAAAAAATACAGATTTTCATCAAAAACTTATAAACATTGGGGTTGCCACAACCAGATTCAGTGAATGGAATAACGCTTCCTTATGTGTTTGTTGGAGATGAAGCTTTTGCTCTAAGGAATAATTTTTTGAAACCATTTAATAAGTCACAGCTCAATGAAAAAAGAAGAATTTTTAATTACCGTTTATCCCGAGCAAGACGCATAATTGAAAATGTATTCGGAATTTTAGTTGCTCGGTTTGGAATACTGAAAAATGGAATAAATTTGGACTTAGATAATATTACTCCAGTGGTGATGGCTTGTTGTGCACTACATAACTTTTTACGCCGTGAAAATCCAGACACCTACTCCCCGCAAGATAGCTTTGATAGAGAAAACTATGAAGTTGGAGAGATTGAAGAAGGTCTACATAGTAACTTGATTGGTCTCGAGAGAAGAAGAGGATCCGGTTTTCACTCAGCAACAGAAAATAGAAATTTGTTTGTAGATTATTTTAATGGAATCGGTGCAGTTCCTTGGCAGAACAATTATGTGAAGCACTTAAGTTCATAAGTTAATTTAAGTTGGAATTTAAATAAAGATTTGTACTCACCGACTTTGTGGAACTTTCTCCTTCACGAGGCATTTCTTGGTCTTTTAAGAACATTAAATTTTCAAAATATGACAGTTTAGGCGAATAAACTTCATCAGCACTGCTTCCGGATAACAGCGAATCATTCTGTTTCTTCAATTCTTTACGAAAGACTGTCCTTAGGTTATTAATTTTCTTTTTAACTTTATTCAAATCAGCAGTTCTGTCAATTATTTTCATTTTCTCCAAAAGTACATTATAACACACCGTTCTCTTCACGTTGTTGTGATAATCTTTATGTCTTATTTTCCATAAAGGCTCTTGTTCTCTGAATAATTCAATAAATTCAATCAAATCGTCGTTACTCCATGTAGTCATTTTGTTGTTTCGTTCGTCGAGTGTAGGCTAGGTACGTAGACAATAGACATGCAGCGCGTGCGGCGGCCGGCGTTGACTGAGACAAAAATCGAATCGTTGATCGCAAGGCGCCATACACTGTCGATTTATCGTTACGATTGGTCTGATCGCAAGGGATTCTGTGACGACCTCCGATATCGTTTGCGATCAAGTAAATCGTTAACGATGTGAACATACACTGGCGATCCGTCGTTTCGATCGGTCTGCAACGACGGATCGTACAGATCAATCGTACCGTGTATGGCCCCTTTAAGATCGAATATCGTACCTACTTAGAAATAACCATTAAAAATAATAATCGGCCAAGTGCTAGTCATACTAGCGCACGAAGGGTTCCGTACTCTATGGAAGCCCCCATAATATATTTTATTTTAATTTAATTTAACTGTCTATTTTGAAGGGATTAAACAACATAGTAATAAAATTATTCTGTGAGTATATCAAACATCTTCCTCCTGCAAAAAAATCCCGATTCCTGCATGGGCGCCACCTCTTAAATAGGCACCTATTTATTATTGTAATTATTTGTTTTTAATGTACGTATTTAACTAAATTATTATGTGAATATTTCAAGCTATCTGTCACCGTTATTAATATCGGACGAAAAACGCCTACAAAATTGGGTTTGATCTATGAGAGCCCACCTTAATTTTTATTTCCTCTTTTTAATATTTTGTAAGCGAAATTATCGCTCGTTCGTGGAAATTCTCCGACGATATGAGGGCGGACTTGTCCCGATTTTCTCGCTCGTGGAGACAGCGTACTTAGTAATAGGGTCCCGTTTTTACCCTTTGGGTACGGAACCCTAAAAAAATATTTTTTGATTAAATAATAGATATAAAATTGTAATAGCTTAGCCCTCTGGCTAGCAGATTTCTAATCCGGAGGTGCTAGGTTCGAATCCCAGGTATTTTAAGTTTTCTTTAATTATTTATGTAGTTAATTCAATAATGTTTAATGATTAGTCTCAAATGGTGATGGGAATCATTGTGAAAAGAAACTCGCATGTCTAAAAGAGAGTTCATTGGGTTTATTTCACAGCGTTCTCTGAATTATTATTGTAAACTTACGTTGAATTTAAGCAGTGCCATCTTTCTAAATATATGGAACTACTTTGTAAAAGTTGTAACTATTTTGAGCTAGATGGCAGTATAAACCATTAAGGTAAGCGCAAGGGTAAGCGAGAATAACATGATCTGTGATATCATTCTTCTACAGACTATAGCAAGACCTAAGGATAAACAAAAGCTCATTATTTTCATTCATTAATGTTACCAAATGCTTAGATTTTGCTGCTTTATTTGGGAAAAACAGTACCTAGTCGAATACAAAGCACAGCGTCTGTCATATAATTATAATAATTAGATCATTATGATCTTAGTAAAAAACTGGAACCATTTAACTATGCTTAAGTTAAGCACAGCCGTTCTTAGCGATAATAAATTAGCTAATTATAAATAATTAGCTCGATAAACTATTGAGACGAACCATTTGTTACACATTTATATCGACACAGTTTAAAGCAATAAAAATTACTTACTCTATATATTTTATTTCTTTTTATTAACGTATATTATACAGTAGATAGAAAGAAAGCTGACGCCCACATTAAATGAAATCATAATACATTTTGCCTTTTGCTGTTCTAAAGTCTTCGACATAGGTATTTAGAATTAAATAAATACTTAAAACTGGTTATATAAAAAAATCTTAGACAACATTTTGAAGCAGCCTATATCTAAGCTGAGATTCGAGCTATTTTGAAATTAGTCAAAATAGCGGGAATAACCCGTTATGTTCTAGAGGTAGTGACATCCTCCTTACAATCGTGAGTTCATGGGTTCAAATCCCCGGTCCCGTACCAATGAGTGCTTTGGAATTTATGTACGGAATTTCACACCACTGGCTTTTCGGTGAAGGAAAACATCGTGAGGCAACCTGCATACGTCCGTAGAAGAAATTCGATGGCGTATGTGAATCCACCAACCTGCACTGGGCCAGCTTGGTGGATATGGCTCAATCACCCTTCATGGGTAGGCCTACGTCCTACAGTGGACTATTAAAAAGGCTGGTACAGTACAGCTTTATGATTTTACTGGTTACTCGTACTACGTGTGGGTCAAATTAAAGTCTTTGTACGCATTTCACCTTATAATATATTTTTTATTATTTTTGCTCATTGAATAAAATTTGCCGTCGTGTAATGTTAATACTTGTATTAAATAAATAATCAAAATATTAGAGCGTCATTACATATTACATTATTAAATAAAGCGTCATTAAGCGTCCCGTAGACAGTTGCAGCTGCAGCTGCGATCTAGTCATCCACTAAGCACATATGTTGATTTAAAAGTTTTGTATTTCTTTGTTAATTTTATGATTGCCCGAACACTAGGCAGCTGCAGCCGACATCTGATGCGCGCATTATGTAGGTTTAACTTCAGCAAAGTCACCAAAAATTACAAGTCAATTGTTGTCATTTTTTACAAGGTTACATAATACGAGATCGTTTGTTAAACTAAAATATCTCTAATAAATTGTTTACAAATGTTTGTCTACTGGTGTCGGAGCCTTTCGACAAAAAGTATGGAATAGCTGTTTTTTGCGTTTTTAGAGTTGATCTCAGAGTAAAAGTTATTCAAAATTTGCCATTTATGTCACCGCTAAAGGCTCCGACACCGGTAGACAAACACATTGTACATTGCTAAAAATATAAAATCGAAGTCTAGTAAAGTTCGGTTTTGTATATGGCAACATTTTGAGGCAGTCTTTGGCATTTATTTCAGTTCACTCATTCATTGTGAAACGCGGATCGAGAAATCATGTCTGCCGTTTGTGATTTTTGACGTAAATATTGTGTGAATATAATTTTGTTTGTTTCTGCAAAGTGATTTGGTGCTATTTTGATGTTTATAATGTGTATTGTGGTGCAGTGATCTGTTCACATGAGGCTGTTGTATAAAACTGGTCCAATGGAGTCTCTCAGAAAATGGTTCTACAAACCAAAGGTACGTCAACAGTAATCCTCGTGTATTTATCCTCCTGCGATTTCGACTTGCGATTTCTTTGTTTCAAGTTCACATTAAAACATTATTTGTTCTAATAGTGGCAATTTAAAAGGTCTAGATCTAGTTTTGGGAGTTTAACGTGGTCATTCTTTGTCGTAGTGGCAGATGATTCCGTATTCAACAGAAGGCATTGTTACGGATACATTACAATTGCGTTAAAACTGGTTGTAAAGTACTCTAGAGAGCGTATTCGCGGAGGTACCAGTGATTATTGCGTTACGTCACGCTTGTTTGTATAAATTCTAGGCCTTGTGGTTAAAATGTAAATTAATGGGCACCTGTTTCAACATTGTTATGATTTTGCTCTGGCATACTTAGCATCGATATCGTTCCACTTGTAATAGGCTGATGAGAAACAGCTAATTATTTAGGCTTTCTTTCGTTATCTAGCATAGTGTATTTATCTATATCTACCCTGTGATATGTGGTAATTTCCAATACTTGACAAAAGTTTACAAATGCAGGGAAAAAACATCGATTCTTGGGTGCATGTTGCCATGTTGTTGATTATTAATTCGCTATATTACTGACACCTGTGGATAATGCTTAGATAAGTTGTTATTGACTTGTGTTAGTGACTTTAATGGCCTGCAAAAAATAATTAGCACTAGGCTATAGTATGCTGCATTAGCCAAATTATGTAGGTCAACAAGCCTGATATTATTAGGGAACATGAAAAGCTTCCAGACATGCTGATTTCCTCACTGTACACCTACCAAATAACAATATGAACACAACTTAAACAAAGAAATGTAAAAATGTTTTAAACCAGTTACTTACCTCGAAAAAAAAAAAAAAATTTCTTAGATCAAATTTGCATTAAATTTCCGATCCAGATTTTTGTTCTTGTAAGGTTTAGGATCACTTACTGAGCATAAAATCACAAAACGCTGACAGATCCAGGTGAAGCTTCAAGCGCCATCTTGAAAAAACGTTTTTGGCCGATATCTCGAAAACTATCTTTAGGGCAAAAGCCATGAAGACCATTATTGTAGAAATTAAAATTTAGCATCATTTGTTTCCAGTAACCTTTTTTGTAAAACTTACCATAATGATTTATGGCCCATGGACCAGTTTTTCTATCTTTGGTCTATACTCCAAAGTAACTGCACTTCATTAATGATATGGATAGTATCCAAGGAACAGTAAAGTCTTTTAATGCTAAATTTGTACAATCCAGCTTTGTTATTGTTATCATTGCCAAAAATAACCTTGAACTTACAGTCAACCTCTCAGACTGGTTTTTGCATTTTCCTTTTAGATGTCACCTCTGAGCATCACGGATTTTTCACTATGAAAACAGAATGTCATGATATTAAGTACATATAAATATGATTGGTACACTATTTGGTTGTCAATAGTAAAATTATGCTAGTCCACTGCATAAGGACTTGTCATATTAGACACAGTCAACACCAGCCCAGCTAAAGGAAAGCATTGCAATTTGAACTTTATTTCATCCTGTTTACAGTAGAATTTCCAGTTTAAAATAAAAAATGCATGCAGTGCCTCACATTCTTAATCATTTTTTCTCCAAGCTCTATATTATCTGATTTTGAAACATTCAAAACAGCTGATGTTGAATTTCCACAATTTGGTGCAGCCATGGAATAAATTATTGTTAGGGAAATGCCGAGCCGAGGATATCAAACTGAGCTGAACATAGCTTGCCCCCTTGTATAAAAATGGGACACTTAGATTCAAATTGAAAAGATTTCAGATTTTCAACCTAAGTTTCAACACTGCATCTTGATTTTGTCATTTACATCAACACTTTTACACTAATCTACATAATTATGCTCTATAATTATGCTCAATCCTTCCTACTAATATTATAAACACGAAAGTTTGTGAGGATGGATGGATGGATGTTTGTTACTCTTTCACGATTGCAATAAAACTTTGCAATAATATAGCTTATATATCAGAATAACACATAGGCTACAAATTTAATGATATATTGCGTATGCGGGCTAAGCCGCGGGTAAAAACTAGTCTACATATAATTTTCTACATCTCTATGATTTTTTTTTCTGGTAAGTACTTGTTTTTTTCCCAATACTTTCTGAAACTAGTTGACCAATGTATAAATTCTTTCTTTATTAGAAAGCTGTATTATTTGTGAGAAACACAAGTACCTGGCGATATTGGGACAGGCAGCTAGTTATTATCATTATTTTCAGTCCATAATTGCCTGTAAAGTGATATAACCATATTATTTCCTCCATACTTTGTTTCCTCTCCAAGGGGATAAATTAGAGGAAAGACAATTTGTCCCTTTGCCATGCTATAGGGGGCTAATCATATAGGTTTCACAGTCCTGTGCCTATCTTGTTCAGGTTGATTTCACTATTCCAACAATATCTTTGACCTAACAAACTGGTGGACATCTTGTACCTACTTTGTTTGCCAATTTGCTGACACATTTTTATTAAGGGGCAGTTGTGTTTAAAATGTCTAACCAAAATCAAGATTTTAATACATACCACAAACATTTAAAGTAAAAAAATAAAAGTTTTTCTGGAGCATATCTTCTGTTGGCAAATCATATCTGATATGTACAAGGAATAACTTACAGGTTTTAAATTATTTTAACAGTGTGTAATTTTCGATGTATGATGAGAAAAGTGAAAAAAAAAACTTTTTTGTCGATCGTTACAGTATAGAGATTTTAACAACTTCCCAATTTTAGAACCATCCAGCTAGTTGATGAATAAATACAATTTTTAGATTGATGGGCTATTTCTATTCTGTATTGGAAATCTGTGGGCAGATGGCACGCATAATTGTCTGCCATCTAAGGCAATGTAGGTTGTTTTGATTTGTGATTCATTTGTAAACTGTAATACATAATTGCTAGGTATTGACTATGATTCAAGGTACATATTTGTGAAGTTTAATCTTGGTACACAAGTTCTCGAAATAAATTTGATGATGTATGTGAATCCACCAACCCGCACTGGGCCAGCGTGGTGGATATGGTAGTCACCCTTCGTCGGTAGGCCTACGTCCTGCAGTGGACTATTAAAAAGGCTAGTACAGTGCAGTATTATATGACAAGTAACATGTCCAAGTACAGTTTAATTCAGGAATTTGTGTAGTCTGTTAGGGCCTGGGCCCTGGTCCTCATAAATAAATAAATAAATATATTGGGACATAATACACACGGCCTCTGACCCCAAACTAAGCAAAGCTTGTGATATGGCTGCCAGAGACTGATATTTTGATATGATATACATATACTTATTTTTAAATACATACATAGATAGTTACTAAATAACACCCAGACACAGATACAGCACAGTACAGTAGACAAGTTCTATGTAGGGTTATCCAGTGGTGGTGTACTAAGCCGACAGTGATTCAGATTATTATGAACAACTTTTACTATGGGGCCAATCCAGAATTCGAGAAAAAAATCAGCTGTTTCATATATTTTGTCAATTCTGAGTTCCAATATTGTATGGAACAGATGTTTTTACAGGTTGTCCCCATAGTAAAAGTTGTTCATACTGATGGCTTGAATGACTCTCTTTCGGCAAAGTAACAGGGCAAACATATATTATGTTAACTGTATAGTTTTAAAAGTTTTTAGCTGCAGGCGATTTTTATTTTGATACCTTTAAAACTGAGCAAAGCTTGATCATTCTTGATTCTTGATTTGACTGCCTCGGTGGCTCAGTGGTTAGTGACCCTAACTTCTGGATCAAGGAGGCGTGGGTTCGATTCCTACCCAGGGCAAATATTTATGTGATGAACATAAGTGTTTGCTCTGTGTCTGGGTGTTATTTAGTTACTATCTATATAAGTATTTATTTAAAACTTATTTTTAAATATGTATGTAGTATATCAGTCTCTGGCAGCCATATCGCAAGCTTTGCTTAGTTTGGGGTCAGAGGCTGTGTGTAAGATGTCCCAAAATTATTTATTTAAATATTTTTATATTAATTCTCTGTTAGAGTCGTATGTACTAGTACAAAAAAAAATTAGAGTTTGCCATTTCTGCAATCAGTGTTTCTGTGACTAGGTATGTAACGAATCATACAACTCGGCGGAAGTGAAGTTAACTACAAGCTGCGTTGGGTATCGCACCCAATCAAATAGAATTATTTTTTGCAAAAATAGCATATGACCAACTTCACCCATGTACAGAATCATTACATAGTACAATACAAAGTCGCTCGCTCTCCGCTGTCTGTCCCCATGTATGCTTATATCTTTAAAACTACGCAATGGATTTTGATGCAGTTTATTTTAATAGATAGAGTAATTCAAGAGAAATGTTTATGTATAATACACCTGTGCGAAGCCGGTGCGCATCACTAGAACGCAAATATTATGCACGGATCGATGTATCATTTTTCACATTATTGTTGTTTTATCAAAAATCGCTCAGCCGATTTCGATAAAATTTAAACGGGACCAATTTCGAAGTATACTCTTTCCAATAAAAAAAAGAATTATTCTAATCGGACTACTATAAAAAAAATTATGCGTGGTTATACATTAAAAAAATAAAATATACGCGTCGAATTGTATACTTCCTCCGGTGGTTCGTCGGTCAAAAATTAAATCAATCGGTTAGGATTGGATATTGCGCTTGTAGCTAACTTCACATCCGCCAACTTGAATGATTCCGCCTATACACTACACTCGTCAACAAAACGAGCCCCTAAATATCCAACCAATCGTAAAAAAACCCATCTATTTAAAACTCGTTTATAAAACCCACCAATTAACTAATAACACTATACTATAACGAAGCAGTTAAAAATGATAATTTATTTAGCAATCAACATAGTAGGTACATATAATTATCACTTTACGTGATTTTATAAACAGTGAACATTGCAATTATCTTGTCATTAATTACCAATGCGTTATCAACCTCAACCGAGCGTGGCGACTTCAGCTTATCAGAATACTTTGAGCACATTTTGAACCATTTTTAGGGTTGCTTAACCAAAGGGTAAAAACGGGACCCTATTCCTAAGACTTCGTTGTCCGTCCGCACGTACGTCCGTCCGTCTCACACCAATGCTGAGTGTGAGTTTTGTAAACTTAGAGTATATAAATAACTAGTTACTATACTCTAAGTTTGTAAACATGACGCGCTCTTCGGCGAGCGCGTAAGCATGTAATTTGTATGAACTTGTTGTGTTTCATTAACGCGCCGCTAGTGGTGCTGTACATTTCTTCATACAAATTACATGCTTACGCGCTCGTGTATACATATATATATTTTTTTATGTATAACCATAAGGCATAACTTTTTTCATAGTATTTCGATTTCAATAATTCTTTTTTTTATCGGAAAGAGTATATTTCGAAATTGGTCCCATTTAAATTTAATCGAAATTGGCTGAGCCATTCTTGATAAATCAACAGTAATGTGAAAAATGTTACATCGATCCGTGCATAATATTTGCGTTCTAGCGATGCGCCTCGGCTTCGCACAGGTGTATTATACATATGAACATTTCTCTTGAATTACTCTATCTATTAAAACAAACTGCATCAAAATCCGTTGCGTAGTTTTAAAGATATAAGCATACATGGGGACAGACAGCGGGAAGCGACTTTGTTTTATACTATGTAATGATTCTGTACACTGGTGAATTCGGTCATGCTATTTTTTGCAAAAAATTATTAACCTTTGGGTACGGAACCCTAAAAAAGCTACATTCAAAATTCAGACAGGATCCAATCCTTGATAACTGATTCTGTGGCAGCTGTTAATCTGCCAATGAATACATGACATCACATCTTCCACCTCTTTCTGTCCTTAACAAGCGTCCGCGGTCGGTCTCGCTCGTTCGCTTTCACTTTTTTCGCCGCTTTCTCAATAGCGGGCGAAACTCGACCGCGTTTGCCAAATGTTCGCAAATCGCGATGGCGGCATTCAATAAAAGCTAAACTTTGTCTTCACGTAACAGATTTCTCTTAGCATTGTTTTATTGTTCGGATAGTGTTAGGTAACTGGTGGATAAAAACTATTAAGGATAGGGATGGTTATTATTAAGTTACTAATGTATTATATGCTGGTTTTTCGGTGAAGGAAAATATCGTAAGGCAACCTGCATATGTCAGTAGAAGAAATTCGATGGCGTATGTGAATCCACCAACCCGCACTGGGCCAGCGTGGTGGATATGGCCCAATCACCCTTCGTGGGTAGGCCTACGTCCTGCAGTGGACTATTAAAAAGGCTGGTACAGTACAGTATTATATGACATGTAACAATATGTCCAAGTACCTACAGTTCAATTCAGGAATTTGTGTAGTCTGTTAGGGCCTGGGCCCTGTCCTCATAAATAAATAAATATTTTGGGATATCTTACACACGGCCTCTGACCCCAAACTAAGCAAAACTTGTGATATGGCTGCCAGAGACTAATATACTACATATACTTATTTTTAAATACATACTTGTATAGATAGTAGCTAAATAACACTCAGACACAGAGCAAACACTTATGTTCATCACATAAATATTTGCCCTGGGTGGGGATCGAACCCACACCTCTTTGATCCAGAAGTTAGGGTCACTAACCACTGAGCCACCGAGGCAGTCGACAATGTGCTGCGGCACGGTTATTATAGATCTCATTACCGTGGCTGCGGCAACGCTTCCTACAGCGCCTAAGTATCGTTGAACTGTTTGTTTTTACATATCAGCAGCGACAGTGATGACCATAGAATGAACTAAAGTAATAGAAACCGCACTAAAATGGAGATATAACATCACCTCGTCCCATTTTAAATATGAAATTTAAAAGGTGTTAGAAAAAGATGCACATCCGAACTTGAGTAATTTTGAAGGGTTTCACAAACTAGAATTGATCTAACTCGGCAGTCCAAATTCAAAAATGTAAAATGATCAGAGATTTGAACCCTTCTTTGAAACGAGAGGGTCCAAATTTCCGATCATAAAGAAGACAAAGTGGAACCAAATTTTTAACCATTTTGACATTCAATGTAAAATGATCAGAGATTTGAACCCTTCTTTGAAACGAGAGGGTCCAAATTTCCGATCATAAAGAAGACAAAGTGGAACCAAATTTTTAACCATTTTGACATTCCTATGGCTTGTGATTTTGACGTATGCCGACAGACATTGCATTTTTTTGTGTGCACTTGCACTCTTACGTATGCTGTATAACCGGGTATTGCGGCGTTTCGCCCCGCAAGCTGTTTGGCCCGCGGGGCGAATCGCCCAAGACTCTTTTTGAAGGTCCCCATTCGGCCCGCTCCAAACAATGCGGGGCGAATGGGGACCTTCAAAAAGACCGCGGACCGAACGGCTTGCGAGGCGAAACGACGCAAGATTCGTATAACCAGATATGAAAAAGACAGCTGTAACATAGTTTTTATTTGAGTAAAATTTAACAATATGTACTTCTATTACTTGTCATTCTGACGAAAAATGCGTGCAGCACCGTTCTTATTAATCAGACATATTGGTTCGAATTTGGTCGAGAAGCAATCAAAATGTCTGATGAACTTGGCTTACGGCCACATACAGCTGCGCGATTGAGTTTCATTCAGCTTGTAGCTAATTTCACAGCCGCCAAGATGTTTGATTCGGCGTTAACTCATTCTTGAGTTATTATTTGACGAATTATCTGTTTTTGACCGACGAAACGGAAAACGAAACTCAATTCGACGCGCATATTTTTTTTACGTAGAGATCCGATTTCGATAATTCTTTTATATTGGAAAGAGTATACTTTGAAATTGGCCATTTAAATTTTATCGAAATCGGTTAAACCATTTCCGATAAATCAACAATAATGTGAAAAATGCTACATCGATCCGTGCGAAATATTCGCGAATTCTGTACACGGGTGAAGTCGGTCATGCTATTTTTTGCGAAAAATAATGATGATGATTATCTTAGGTATCATCAGCATCTAATTACGACTATTATGAAAAAAAAACAATGGGGTTCCTTTGAATGTTTCCTTATCAATCCCGAAATATGTATGATCACGTCACATTTGACCACAGTTCCGCTCGATAGCTGTTTTGTACGTTCTTTTACAAGCCTGATAAAAGATAGTATTGTCGTTAGTGGTTCATTACTTGCAGATAACGTTGCATGTGTCTGTTACAATGTATTTGTATAATATATGAATAGAATATAAGCAACGTTTTTGCCCTATGACGCAGTAAGTACTTTGAGTTTATGATCTCCTGGTATCATCAATATCATAGCTACTAGACGTCCACTGCTAGACACAGGCCTTCCACTTCGTCACTGTCATTCTTATACATGTATATGTGGTATAATTATCTATCGTTGACGCAGATGATAGTAGGATTGTCAGATGGAAAAATCTAGTTCTCTTTTAATTCTGCTTTTAAAGTATGGAGATCTTCTGTCTGGCATCATTTCTATTGATAAATCCTAAGATTTTTCGCAAAAAAATGTATATCCTCAAACAATGTACAGGGAAAATGATGTTTGTGATACTTACGAAAATTGCATCCTTGAGTAGCCCGGATAAGCTGTAATAAACTATATACGGGGGAACCTGATTAAACTTTACTTAGTTAGTTCTATTCACCTTTGAAAAGTTACGCATTATACCCCAGGAAACAGGAAAGCTGGAAGTTTGTTCCTGGCCGTACGGATCAGAAAAAATCCTTATTTATACGTATCAAAGGAAAATTAACAGTGTAGGGGTTGTAGTGAGGCGTCTTTCTATTTATCCTGTACCAAAAAGGGGATAGTAGGATAAGGTCGTGTAGCTCAGATGCAGTCTCCGAAACGAATCCTATAGAAAATCCGGTCGTAATCTCGAAGCCTCGGGACGAAATCCTGTTGGTAATCTTAGACAGTAAATATTCAGATTCAGATATGTTTATTGTTAAACTGTGTTAATATAAAGGTCTTAAAAATAGGTTACAGTACCAACAGTTTCGCCCAACAAGGACATACAATATTTCAGTAATCACAATACATGTTTAAAATTTACACATTTACATCTCTATTTATTCTAATACACAATCAATCTCAATTTAATTTTCATTTTTATTAACATATAAAATAAAATTTAAAAAAAAAATTGCAGAAATAGTAAACATTAAAACCGTTCATATAATTTAAGTATAACCTATTTAGGTAGCTTATCATTAAGAAACTCATCTACCCTGTATTAACTTTTTTGTATTAAGAATTCAAGAACTTTTCTTTTAAACGTAGCTACGCTCTCCGATTCCAGCACTGATTTAGGTACTGTTATTATATTGGTATCGAATCGTCCTCCTTTCTATACTAGGTATACAGGGTCATAGGTATTAAACGCAAAACCTTTTAAGGGCGAGTCTAGTACATTTAGACAAACAACTTTTGTATTACGACTTGAAAATTCGCTTCTCCATACATTTTGCCGCGCGTTGACGAACTTTTTGTATGAAAAAGCTGATTTTTTCTTCGTGATTTTCCAAAAGTCTAGAATAAAAGTTGTTTGTCTAGATGTACTAGACCCGCCTTTAAAAGGTTTTGCGTTTAATACCAATGCCCCTGTATTTGCCTAGAAAATTGGCTGTGACGTAGGTATATTACTGACACAAAGCCTAAGCCCAGACGAAACCGAAAATCTGCAAAGCCTATTTGCCGGCGGAGTACTCGGCTAACAGCAAATATGATTAGATAAATAAACAGTCTAGATAGCCTAGTTGGCGACTCGGTGTCTAAGCAAAGAAAGTTATCATACGGTAGCTGTATTTGTGCTGTTATAATGTTTCACGTGAACCAGGAAGTATTGATATAACTTGATATGAGTTGCAGAGATAACCAGATAGAGGGCGTGACCGCAGGATTCTGCTTGTTGCTAGATGCAAAATTGCAAAACTTGTTTTTTTTATTCGTTTGTGTGCAAAAATGTTCTTGATTTATTATTTATTCTCAAAAGTTGTTTGCTGAGCACTAGTAACCAGTTCTATACGTATAGCTATAGAAATAGACTAAGTAGGTATGTCTCTGGGACATCGAATTAGAAATGAGATCCGTAGAACCAAAGTTACCGACATACTTCAGCGGATTGTCAAATTGAAATGGCAGTGAGCAGGGCACAGAAAACTGACGACCGATGAGGTGGTAAAGTTCTCGAGTGGGAGCCACGTATCGGTAAGCTCAGCGTAGCACAACCACCTGCAAGATATATATACATATGACCTCATTACAAGATTATTTTTTGCAAAAATTAGGAGGACTGACTTCACCCATGTACAGAATTCGCGAATATTTCGCACGGATCGATGTAGCACTTTTCACATTATTGTTGATTTATCAAAAATAGCTCCGCCAATTTCGATAAAATTTAAATGGGACCAATTTCGAAGTATACTCTTTCCAACAAAAAAAATTTTATTGAAATCGGACTACTACGAAAAAAGTTATGCGTGGTTATACATAAAAAAATATATATATACGCGTCGAATTGTATACCTCCTTCGGTGGTTCGTCGGTCAAAAGCAGCAGGATCCCACTGGGCGCGAGCAGCATTCAACTAGTCTTTGGCGATCTATAAACAATGTCTATGTCATTATTATATACTACGGGACTAATCGCGCACTAAAATTACGAGATAAATAAATACCTCATCGTCCCGACGTTTCGGCCGAGTTGCATCGACCGTGGTCACGGGTAGACTCAAATGAATGAATGTCTATGTCAAATAGTAGACGTCCCATGGCTTCGAAATAGTAGATTGTATCATATGGGAGCAAAATAATATTTTTAGGGCGAGGGCGCTTTTTTGAATCCAGAGCGAAGTGAGAGATTCTAGAGTAGAATTTCTTTAGTAGAATCCTGAACGTGGCGAGGGATTCAAAGTACGTCACCCGAGCCAAATATATATTTTGCGCCCGAGTGGTACACTCTACTTTTCATCACCTCTATGAGAAAATAAAAGGCGCCTCATATTTTATTGTAAGTAATATTATTATTTAATACAACGTAGAGTAACAACTAAATTGAAATTAAATGGTATCTAATAATAAAACAAATTCAAACCTATATTTACATTCCTTTCATTAATTTTCTTGGCGCTGAACACTAACATTACAAATACTTCCAAATTCAAAAAGTGCGCGACAAAGATAATTCCGGCGCACTTATACTGTACTGTATCAGCCTTTTTAATAGTCCACTGCAGGACTTAGGCCTACCCACGAAGGGTGATTGGGCCATATCCACCACGCTGGCCCAGTGCGGGTTGGTGGATTCACATACGCCATCGAATTTCTTCTACGGACGTATGCAGGTTGCCTCACGATGTTTTCCTTCACCGAAAAGCCAGTGGTGTGAAATTCGGTATATAAATTCCAAAGAACTCATTGGTACGGGACCGGGGATTTGAACCCACGACCTCACGATTGTAAGGCGGGTGTCACTACCTTTTGACCACCACGGCTTGTCACTTATGAAGTTCCTTATAGAAAACACCACCTTTGGGCGCACTTAAAGGCGAACCCAGTACTCCTTTCCGAATAGATGTGATGAAAAAGAATATTATATATCTGCTATGTCTACTGTCTAGCAATGGACATAATTCATTTGGCTAAGATGATGATGGCTATATTTCAGATTTCCACCACAACGTCTCAAGTAAGGTATTTAAAAGCATACCGTACCTGTTCTACTTGTTACCTACCTAATTCCTATTCAGTCGATGTCTGCATGCATGTGTTGCGTAGAATGTCGCAGATATGCGTTTATTTTAGAAACGAATGGAATGTATATTGACATTTTTTCCTCTTTAGTTTTAATTTTAATATACCTTTCTTACGTTTTAAGCCGTGGTGAGGTCGTGGGCTCAAATCCAAGTCCCGTACCAATGAGTTCTTTAGAATTTATGTACGGAATTTAACACCGCTGGCTTTTCAGTGAAGGAAAACATCGTGAGGCAACCTGCATATGTCAGTAGAAGAAATTCGATGGCGTATGTGAATCCACCAACCCGCACTGGGCCAGCGTGGTGGATATGGCCCAACAACCCTTCGTGGGTAGGCCTACGTCCTGCAGTGGACTATTAAAAAGGCTAGTACAGTACAGCACGTTTTACCTGTTTGGTACTAAATAAAAAGTTGCTGATGTTAATTGAGCCGATTTGAGCTAGGCGCACTTACTATTTTTCTTACAGCTTAGTATGTATCTAAAATAGAAAGAAACATGTGTGTATGTCATACTAAGTTCAGGACAAACATGCGTACGTAACATAGGTACATCACTACATAGTATAAAACAAAGTCGCTTCCCTGTCACTCTGTCCCTATGTATGCTTATATCTTTAAAACTATGCAATGGATTTTGATGCGGTTTTTTTAATAGATAGAGTTTAGATATAGAGTGATTCAAGAGGAATACACATACATACACATAGGTACATACACATAGGTATGTATAATACACCTGTGCGAAGCCGGATGGGGTCGCTAGTACAGTAAGTCTAGACTTAAAATATATACCTCAATCAAGAATTAAAGAAGGATAATATCCTTCTTTTTTAGGTCGAGTTTAAATCACCAATATCAGCTACAGGACGTCCGCTGATGGGCATAGGCCTCCCCTATGTATTTCCAATAAGCCCGGTTGGAAGTAGCAAAAATAAAAACATTTATTTATGGAAAGTGATAAACACTGTATGTGTGTTGTGTCGAAAAATAAGTACTCAATGTGTTCTGTAATTGCTCTCCTGATAACAGCTGATAATGATGAACAAAATGATGTCAATACTCGATATCGCGCATCGTCACAATGTCGCTTGCATTTTCACGGCTGCAAGATAGTGTGCGTAGTTACATTATTGTGAAATGTTTTGATCACAGATAATATCTGTATATCTCAATATTATTGAGATATCACAGATGGTTGCGGTCGAAAAGTTGTTGAGTGGTGACTACGTACCGGCAAGTGTAGCGTGGGACATCCATCCACAAGGTGGACGGGTGACCTCATCAAGACCGCAGGATCGTACTGGATGCGAGCCGCTTCCAACCAGTCTAATTGGAGATCTAAGGGAGGCATATGTTCAGTAGTGGACGTCCTATGGCTATAACAACGACAGATATTGAAAGATGGTCATGTGTCAGTCTAGCGGGGTCCTAATTTGACACGAAACTACTAAAAAAGTTAGTATAGGCGGGGTAGTTCTAGTACGTAGTATTATTATATCTTCTTTGGTTCTAGGGTTAGTTTCTAAGCCGCGTAAAGGCCTCTGACGTGGCTACAAGGTTAAATTCACGGTTTTACTATTTTAATGTAGGGATACTTTTTTATATTTCCTCAAGACACTCAAGCCAAGGGTTTTATAAGCTCTAAAAACTTTTATTTTCACTAACGGTATTTTTCAATGTCACTTAAAAAAATTATGGGCATGTGCATTCTTCCCTTCCTAACTTATGGTGGACAGACTTGGTCTTTGACTAAAGTCAAATCACAAAGTCTGCCAGAGAGCAATGGAGCGCAGTATCCTCGGTGTTAGGTCAATCGACCACGTTCGAAATAAGGAACTGCTCTTCAGAATGCAGATATCGGATGTAGCTCTTAAAGGTGCTAAGCTGAAATGGAACTGGGCCGGCCATGTGAGCCACATGCCAGAAGAACTATGGGCCAAAATCATCACCAAGTGGCATCCCAACCCAGTCCGGCCACTTGGCAGGCCCTGAAAGAGATAGCGCGACGACCTTGACACCTTTGATAAGAACTGGTACACTATAGCACAAAACCGTCAAATCTGGAAAGATCGGGGGAAGCCTTTGCCCAGCAGTGGGACACGACAGGCTAGCAACAACAACAACGGTATTTTTCAGCACCTTTTCTGACGTTCTGAACTTCTGACGCATTCTCTGGCGATCTTGCTCGCATGCCCGCAAATTGGCTGCCGTTTCTCGTAAGTGTCGGAGTAATGACCGGAAGACTCCACTCTGTTCTTAGCCAATGAGTGCGGCATCGGGGATTCGAGGTCTCGATCTCGGTCTGTGGGAGGGTCTACTGTCACACATGGCCACTTGACCGTGTGACCTGTGCTATTGTCGTGGCTGGTCTGTACTGTGTCAGCCTTTTAATAGTCCACTGCAGGACGTAAGCCTATCCACGAAGGGTGATTGGATGGCCCAAGCACTCTTCGTGGATATGGTCCTCCACGCTAGCCCAGAGCGGGTTGGTGGATTCACATGCGCCATCGAATTTCTTCTACGGACGTATGCAGGCTTCCTTACTATGTTGTCTTTCACCAAAAAGCCACTGGTGTTGAATTCCGTACATAAGTCCTGAGGAATTCATTGGTACGGGACCGGGATTTGAACCCTCACAATTACCTTACAGGCTTGGCTGGTCACAAGCATCAAAAGCGAATTGCACTTTTACTGGTGGGTGATTCTGTATGAAATCAAGCACGCAACGCGCTCTAACGTGCTCTTTGTTTTTGAGAAATGAGTATGAAAATTACTTATTTTTTAAATAGCATAACTTAAACTCGGTTTATAATTTATTTTAACGGAATTTTACATTTATCAAACAGATCTCCAAATTAAATTCAAGAAAATAAAAAAAATACTTACCGCGTTACGTTACTTTTTGTCGATACAGAATCAGGCCCCTGAGCCCTTAGTCAAGGTTTTGCGTAGTTTACTTAAACTTTCGCGTTTGCTTGTGGCTCCATACATTTTGGTTAGTTCTTCGTTCCGCCAAGGGCGCTGTTCAGAAATGTATGGAACCATATGGAAGCAGCTGTAGTTTCAATTGACGTGAAAAGCTGGACTAACCCCTCTGAAACATTCAGTAGCGCTCAAAGCGTAGTTTGACTAGATGTTTATATACATTTGACTAGATTTGACTAGATGTTTGTCAGCGATCACTGAAGTTGAGTAACGATCCGGTTTGGCACGGTTTTCAACTGAAAGACACCGTGGCTCGGATGACGCTTAAATTCTTGGTTCCAGATGTTTTAACTGTTTGGCCATGTCTTCGGGCGGTTTAAGAGAGATAGCGCTGTTACAGCTTGAGGCAATTCTCAACCACAAATATGTATGGAAAATCTTGCTCAGAGCTGTCAAAACTGTCAAATATGTATTGGAATTTGACACTACTGAGAGAAAAACACTGCAAATATTTGATTTATTTATTTATTTGTTTATAGGCGAGCAGTGTATACTGATGTGCCTATATCAAGCAGTAAGTAAGTAAGTTCGTATAGGCCGGGTGGCTAGCCCTGGTGTCAGAGTTTTTAGGCCGCCTGAAGGGTTCTGACATGGCTAAACGGTTAAAACAACCGGGACCTACAATTTAACGTGTCATCCGAGCCACGGTAGCGCTCAGTTGGAAAATGCCACCCGCGGTCACCCATCCAAATACTGACCGTGCGGAACGTTGCTTAATTTCGGTGATCGCTGACAAACACCTAGTCAAACTACGCTACGAGCGCTACACCAGCTATCAAGCAGTAATAAATAAGCAGTATTAAGCAATATCCACTGAATTGAGATATTTTTCACGTCTCTTTCTAACTCATGCCATATTAAATCATTGCATCTCTTTCTTTCTTTTCTCGATCGACCACATTATCCCTCTGGTATCTCTGTGAGCCTATACGAATTTACATAGAGCAATATTATGTGCTCTGTTTTTAGTACCTTGAAGCCATGCTTTCGTTTCAGCCCACGTCTCTATCTGTTGATATTTAGGTCTTGAAAGTTTGAAAGCATTCTGCCATTCAAGTTTACATCTCACTTTCACTTTTGGCTGCATTCCTACGCTTCATTGCCTAGGCGTTTCTTTCCACGACCTTGGATTACGTAGAGGCAGTTAGGTGACTATTAGGCCCATAAATAAAGAAACGGTTGTTGCCACTCACCGTCGCCAATGGTATTTATACTTAGCTGTTTTTGGGTAGGATAAGGTCGCGTTTTTGACTCAGCAGCGTTTAGAAACGACGGTGATGACGGTGATGCACGCGGCATTACGTTAATGATCGAAGGACAAATTTTGTTGCGAACTTTAATGTATTTATACATTAAGTAGTAACTACTTACTACTTAACTATTTTTGGTTTTGGTTTTTGGTTTCGTGCGGTCATGTTTGGACATCCATAACTCCGTCATTTGTTAGGATATTCGAGTAATTTTTTCACTGTATCTAATATAATTCTAACGTCTTTAAATGTATATCATTATGTTTAGTTTTTATGATAAAGGAAACTTCCTTATTGTTTATGAGGTTTATTTTGTTTTGTTTTGCTGTGTTGTTTACTTTGTGGTTATGTTTAATTTTATTTTTGTCTAATAAAGAATTGTCTATTGTCTACTTAACATATGATTAAACCCTTTGTTTAAAATGAAAACAAAGATTGTTTATTGTAATACTAAATTTATTTATTCAAAAGTCAAATTACATTGCGTCATAATACCTACATTAATTACAAAAGTCAAGACTAGCTTACAAAAAAATAATCGCAAAGCCCGCCCCTGATTGTCCCCGGCGCAAAGGTCCCCATCACACTGGCTGCATTACCGCGTTGAATGGCAATGGCCAACCTCTGCACCAAAAAACAACCTTATTTAGATTTGTTTATTTCCAATTTAATTTCTAAGATTGGACAACTAACATCAGTTAGGTATACTAAGCGCCACACAAATCGGCGGATGAAATGTTAGCCGCAGATGACACTTCGCCGTGATTGGCTAATTATTGCGCATGTGTGCACAATTCCGACCCGCGTGTCGTAGTGTGAGCGCGCGGGAGGCATGAGGGTAGCGGGCGGGTGTGCCCCGGCGTTTCGTCTCTCTAGCTCCCGCTTGTACCTATATTTCGACTTTTGGGCAGCGTTCTGCGCACAACTTGCCTTCCGCCGATTTGTATGATAAATAATAAATATTTTGGGACATTTTACACACGGCCTCTGACCCCCAAACTAAGCAAAGCTTGTCATATGGCTGCCAGAGACTGATATACTACATATACTTATTTTTAAATACATATATAGATAGTAACTAAATAACGCCCAGACACAGAGCAAACACTTATGTTCATCACATAAATATTTGCCCTGGGTGGGGATCGAACCCACGCCTCTTTGATCCAGAAGTTAGGGTCACTAACCTCTGAGCCACCGAGGCAGTCAGTATGGCGCTCAGTATAGATAAGGATCATCACAAACTTAATTTTTCCTAGTTTATTTAAGTTTTTGGTGTGGCAATAAAGAATTCATCTATCTATCTAACTTAGACGACATTGCTACCCAAATCATATTAGTGGTATAGACTGAATCATACAAGTCGGCGGATGTGAAGTTAGCTACAAGGATGCGTGAAACCCAATCAACGCGCAGCTTTTTCTGAGCCTCAGTCAGGATTGGATATTGCTTAGCTTGTAGCTAACTTCACATCCGCCGACTTTTATGATTCGGCATATAGGTACACCCACCACCTCCTATGATCATACCAACCTTGCGGTTATAAGGACCGAAACTGTGAGCAACCTGGCACAAAACTACACCAGCTTACTCTACAAATTGTCCCTCCTCTATCCTTACACTCTCCCCCTTCTGGAGCTGTAGACGTCACAGACGGACTCCGTCATCGGGCAGTACCTGTGAGTCGCGCACGACGTGCCACGAATGCGCGAACTCGCGTAGGCGCCTGAAGCTGCTCGCGTCGCGTACCAGATCCGGGTAGTAGATGGGCCCCTCCTCGTGGCGAGGGATCCCGTCTAGCATTCTGCCTCGCATCTCCTCATACAGAGGACAGTCCCACAAAACGTAGTGCCTGTCCTCATCAGCCATACTGCACTCACACAGCGATACATCCCGGAGCTTCATGTCTGAAAGCCGCTTGTTGAAACACCCGTGCCCCGTAAGTAACTGAGGAATTTAGGTACAAGGCAAAATTCCTATCTAGTGGTCAAAGCACAATTTTCTGCCGTAACTTAATCGATTAGGTGATTTTGGGAGTGTTGTCACATGGCGCCATTAAGTGTCATTGCCCATGCTTTTCCATGTATAATATGTAATTAAGTTAACCGACGTAAAGGCCGAATTATACAAGTCGGCGAATGTGAAGTCAGCTAAAGCTGCGCGTTGACTGGATATTGCGCAGTTTGTTGGTCAGCGTGGTGGATATGACCCAATCACCTTTCGTGAGCAGGCCTACGTTCTGCAGTGGACCAATTGCCACTATCCCTCCTTTGCCAGCTGACGCCAAAAACGCAGCCTGATGTTGTTTTTACTATCGCAAATAATACCGCGCTTGACCACCGACTCTCCTGATGGTCAGCGACGTTGTGGTCGAAGATGAAGCGCGCAGACGTAGAAGATACCTATTCACTCTGATCTTGAAAAGCTTTAGATTATATCTGTTAGGAATCAGGTAAGCAGGCAGACTGTTCCATTCCCTGGCGGTACGAATCAGAAATGTTGAGTCGAACCGCTTCGTACGTATCGTAGGAAAATCGACAGTGTAGGAGCGGTAATGTAGCGTCCTCCTACTTGTCCTATAGTAATGTAATATTCAACGAGCAGCCATTTCGATTCAGTTTCGACTTCAATCCGCGGTGACCGAAACGAAAAAAACTTCCATTGTATGAATAGTCGGCACTGGGTGACAACCACTAGACCATGACTGTTGGATTTGTTACAAAAACATTATGAGCCATAATAGTTTTAGTTGTACGTTCTAGAAGGTGTGACTGGCTCTGTAAGTGGTTAAAAATCTGATTGATGTATTATAGACATGACAGGACGTTGATACATGCTCTTGCCACTTCTTCCTTTCCTAGATCAGCCATTTTTAGTGACGGGGGAAATCTTTTACAGATATTAATGTATATATGGATTGGGGTGCAAGTGCAACCAGGTTATGAGGACTTTAGCAACTAAAACTTCCTTGGTGACCACCCCAGGTATTTCAGAAGGCACCGGGATCTGTGTAGGAATGCACCAGTGCCCTATAGTATATAATTTGACATTCCAGAGATAAAAATCTGCTTTCATACAACGATGAATCTCACCGATGGACCACATTGAGCTGTTATCTTTGTCTTCCCCTCGTTTGGTTAGAGGGACCGCTCCCTGAATGCTATACTACCTTCAGTCCCAAGGACCCCAATTAGTCGGTCTAGCAATTCTAGCACGCAATGATAGTCTTTGGTCGATCACTAGACTGGAGTCGATAGTATACTCCGTAGTAGTGCGTGCTACTACCACGGGTGGTTTTTCGGTGATTGTATCTACTGGATGTCACTTGGCGATCTGTGATTTCTTGAGAGGCTTACTTTCTCATCGGTCTTTATGAGCTATAGCAATATCAATTCCCAACCACAACACCTCAATCCATTGGGTATTTGGGTCATTATTAGTTTTATTCACAGACAGTTCAGTCATAACAATTTGGTGTTGAATAGTAACACACAGATTGAATCATTTTTAGGATAACGTTTGAATGACTGTATCATCAACAGCTAAACGCAAATCCCTTAGCTACTGTACCAGCCTTTTTTTTTTTTTAATAGTCCTCTGCAGGACGTAAGCCTACCAACGAAGGGTGTTTTGGGCCATATCCACCACGCTGGCCCAGTGCGGGTTGGTGGATTCACATAGGCCATCGAATTTCTTCTACGGACGTATGCAGGTTGCCTCACGATGTTTTCCTTCACCGAAAAGCCAGTGGTGTGAAGTTCCGTACATAAATTCCAAAGAACTCATTGGTACGGGCCCAGGGATTTGAACCCACGGCCTCACGATTGTAAGGCGGGTGTCACTACCTCTTGACCACCACGGCTACCATCCTACATAAATCCTTTATTTATTATGAATCCCTTAGCTATAAAGTTATAATTAACATATATCGCTTTGCTCCTATTAGGCACCTATTTCAAAAACACTTCCTTGTGCTACGTTATTATTTCCACACGGAAATTGTTGAAAGGGCGTCCGACCTTCGAAAATGAAGACGTGCGTCAACTAACCAACGATACGGTACGAACGACATTGTTCACTATTCACGGCCACTGTATCCGATAAAAGTCTAATAACACTGGTTAAGGCCAAGAAAACTAACCAGTATCTGGATTAATCGATTAAATTGTATCGGTTATCGCTGACATAGGATCTTCGATCGTAGTAGTAGCACGGATAGCTTTTATGCTAGTTTTTAAACATTCTTCTGTAATTTTCCATCTTTCTGGGCTATATAAAATGTCCGAAATACGTATTATCGTCCATAGATAGATTTCTCTAAATATGAATTGAAAAAAAAGTTGCAAGCGAGTTATAGGATTAATGCGCTCTTAATTGGTTCTGTCTACTTTTAAATGGACGCCTTAAGCTGAAATTGTCGATGCATCATCTCTATTCGAAGACTGCGGTTCCATTGGCTCTTAGATCAGCGAGCTGTCTTCAGTGCTGTTTTAACTTGTTTACCATGTATGCCGATTGCTTTGGTTTGGCTATAGATCTCTATCTCTTCATTTCAAATGTGATCTGAATGACCTTATTGAGATTTGGTACTGATTATAGGGAATCTTATCGTAGAGTTTTAGTAATGTTATAAATTACGAAGAGGTGTTTGTTGGTGTGTTACTCTTTCACGCAGTATTAGGATTGATTTGATTTTTAGCATTGATATACTTAGTTCAAAGTTCGGAGAGAGTATCGGTTTATTTTTATCCCCAAAAAAGAAAAAGGTTCCTATGGGATAGTTCCGAAGTCGCAGGCAAAATCTACTAATTTAATAGAATTAAACTGTCTCATCACCTGTACGAAAATCAAATTCTTTCCCAAAGTAGATCAAGATCAAAAAACTCTGAACAAAAATTGTCCATATATAGGCATGTTATCAAACAACCGTTGTTTATGTTGGCGATGCTTGCATGCAGTCGTGGCGGGTCAATTGATTCAATTTGTTGTTACATTTCGCATGACTCATTGGATCTGATTGAGTTGAATGTTTAGAATGTTCTTTATTGAGACGTTTTGTTTCTGTGCTGAATCTGTCGCCGTTAGAGGAGCAGATTTTGATTTGGTACTTTTAGGATCATCATCTACAGTCTTCTTGATGCTACTGCTGGGTATAGGTCTCTAAGCAGATAGCACAGTAAGAGAGAGCTCTTACTTTAGATGGCACAGTAAGAGAGAGCTCTTACTGTGCTATCTGCTTCGGTCCTGTGCCAATCGTATCCAGGTTCGACCCGTGATTTAGACTATATAGTCTCGCCATCTTGCAACCGGACGACCAACTCTCCGCTTCCTTGCCTCGGCCACCATTCTGTGACAATCTTACTCCACCTGCACAGGCAGCACGGCAAAGGGAGAAAACCATTTTATCCATCATTAAATGTCAGTTGTCATTGTCAATCCATACTTTATTTCCTCTTGTATTGTTAGTAATGAAATTATGTCCTACTAACTTTTGTCCGCGTTATATTATGAATTTTGTTGTATCACATAGGAACCTTTCATTTTTCCGGAATATAAAGAAGCTTTGAACCATATCCATGCCAAAAATCTGGTCAATCCGGTACTCTATTGCTACGTGAGAGAGTTAGAAACCAACAAAGAAAATTTCTGACTTTTATAGAACTTAGTAAGTAAGGATAAGAATGCCTCTGTTTTCCTTCAGGTTTCTGTACTGCTCTTCTGCCGTGCTTCGTATTTTTTCTGTTTTAATTTTGTGGTCAAAGTATTTATTTGTACGTACCTACTTTTTCTAACGTATGTGAACTTTGATAAAAAAGATATCTAAGTACCATGTAAATGAAATGCCTAGGCTCCAAAATACGTGTTTCATTGAATCTACTTTGGGAATAACGCTTCAACAAACGTAAAAAACCCTGTAATGATGAAAATTGACTCGATCAGGACGAATGATTTAATTAAGACCTGGGGCCAAGACCTCATCTGATTCGGGTGCCGCTTAAGTGTCATTACCGAATTAGGATTTTCCGACTGCGTTTACTCTCAATGCAAGGTCAAGACCGAGAATACTCAATGGAATACACAATTGATGTCAATCTGATTGACTTAGGGGCTTTCCCTGAACAGGTAATTTCAGGTTTTTCTATGGTACATGACATAAGTAGATCAATTAAAACTAACACCCATTAAATAAATATATATCAGGGGACATCTTACACATTCTCCCTGACCCCAAAAATAACGTCAGTGATAGGCTACCAGAGGCTACATAGACATATTTTTAAATACATACTTATATATATACAGCGATAGTAACATCTAAACATAGAGAAAACACCACAAAAATGATTGCCCTGGGATGGAATCGAACTCACGCCTCCTTGGCACACAAGTTAGTCACTAACTACTGGGCTACCGCGTTATGTTTGATGATGTCGGAAGGCAATAGATGAGTGTTCACAGGTTTGGAAAGAGTAACTAGGTAGAGAGGATGTCCATACCAAGCATTGAGTGGAACAGGCCGAATAGTTTAAAAGATAAATTATCCCTATTTTGAAGCAATCCCAACTAGATGTTGCCGCAAAACTTCGAAATATAATAGCAATAGGAAAGATAGATAGATTTTTTTTTAATTTATTTCCAATACAAGAATCTATCAAGATCTAAATTTAAATATTAATCCTACCAAAAAACCACAATCGGTTTGTCTGTCGTTTGTTTGTGTTTGTGGTGTTGTGTATTGGTGGAGGGAGTCGCTTTCGCCCTCCAGTGAACTGAGACAAGCTGCCAATGATGATATATAGGCTCTCGCTCACATAGTGTTTTGAAGTCTAAAGGTCAAAATTTGTAGAAAGCCTTGGTGTCAGAGCTTTAGTTGCTGTTTATCAGTATTTATAGTAATCGATTCCTCGATCAAGACATGGAAAAAGTTCATGATAGTAGATTCGATTTTACGATAAGTCTGTATCGATGTTAAAAATACCGAAGCTTTCTTTTGCTTTTGCTAAAATTTCTATTCTATAAAAACTTGACGTTGACGCTTACCAGTACTATGAATAAGTTTATTCATTACCAGACCCAAAAAAACTGTCTAGTCTATATTAAGCTCCACAGGCCTCATTACTCTTTATCACGAAATGCCTCTCGAATTCAATTAGGTAACTATTTGGTATTACTACGCCAAGTGACACTAATACGTAAAGAATAGGCACGGTGAAGCCAAAAATTATGATAATGGTAGGCCTCAACACGCTCGCCGTGCGCCCGTTTCGTGGAAAATTCTCTAGCGCTTATAGAATTTTTACATGCAAATGAGCGGTATTTGAATTAATTTTGCAAATATAACTGTAAATTATACATACATTATAGTCTTCAGCTTATACGTAAACTTCCACTCTATTAGTTATGAAATATGACATCCGTTTATGCTAAAGAAGGTCTTGCAAAGTGGGACTAGGCTGTGTACAGAGGGGTTATAGTCCAGATTTACACGTAAATTGAAGCTATAGCTGTTACCGTATGGCTCTATACATTTTGTACAGCGCCTCTGGCGGAAACGAGGAAGAACTAATCAAAATGTATGGAGCGAAACGCTAACGCGAAAGTTTAAGTTAACTACGCGAAACCTGAAGGGCTCAGTAGCTCAAAATCCATGCGCAGTGTAAAACCGCATTGAATGCTTAATTTGAATGTAATTTCATATTTCCTAATTAGATTTTTGTACAAGGCCGCCATCACGCCGCCATATTTTACAAGCAATGTCAAAAGATATTAAGATCCAAAAATATGAAATTCCTCTATGATGATTGTTATGATAGAAAATAAAAGGAAAATCATTTGCCAAAACAAAAAAAAATAATACTGTACAATGTAATGGCCTAAGCTCTATATATTTTTGAATTATCTCTTTTGTTAGATTCGTGTTTATTTATTTAGGTAGTACTGATGTTTTATAATATATTCAAATTTTATGCAGCCGGAGGAATTTTGCCTGTTCACGGGGAACTCCTAACAGTTTTCCTCAATGTTAATGTGCAACCTTTAGAGTTTGAACCTTTTATGCTTCATTTAAAGACACATTTCAACGTTCATTCATGATTGGCGTATAAAGCGTTTTAATTTTGTGCAATGAAACTCATTCTCGTAGCTTTACTATCTGTTATATTAGTAATGTTAAGTTGTTATTAAGTTGTTTAGCAATACGGTTTTCGGTTGGTTGACCACGAATTTTACTGCTTTAAGGACTGGTAATGTTTGGTAAGTATGAGGTTAATGTTATTTTAAATTTAGGGATATGGGTTCTTATTGCAGATATAGGGTAGTGTTTCTCTTTGTGTAAAAGCAGAAATGAGGATAGCCTGCGATTGCTATTATAATCATAATACGTTTTTGTATAGAACAATGTCAAAAGCTTTAGCGCGATCCAAAAGTTCCAAACTAAGAAACGATTTTATAAGTTCAGTTTTATGGCTAGTCCATTGAAAGTTATAGAGAAAACACGATATGCTAAGATTCTTTCGTATAGGTTGGCAGTTCGCCAATAAAATCTTGACTCTGGAGCTCTTGACCCAGAACGCTCCCCTGTGGCACGCCGTAATCTGATAACATGGTATTGAACACGATAATAATGCTTGTAAATATTATTGTACTGATTCTATTAAACTTAGGTTATGGTTTGTAAAATTAAATATAGTATCACTACATAGTATAAAACAAAGTCGTTTCCCTGTCTGTCTGTCCCTATGTATACTTATTATGTATATATCTTTGAAACTATGCAACGGATTTTGATGCGGTTTTTTTAATAGATAGAGTGATTTAAGAGGAAGGTTTATATATATATGTATAAATAATACAACTATGCGAAGCCGGGGCGGGTCGCTAGTAGTAGATATAATAGGCATATTAATTTAAGTGAAATTAATTAACTGTACTAACCTTTTTAATAGTCCATTGCAGGACGTAGGCCTACCCACGAAGGGTGATTGGGCCATATCCACCACGCTAGCCCAGTGCGGGGTGGTGGATTCACATACGCCATCGAATTTCTTTTACGGACGTATGCAGGTTCCCTCACGGTATTTTCCTTCACCGAAAAACCAGTGGTGGCAAATTCCGTACATAAATTCCAAAGAACTCATTGGTACGGGCCTGGGATTTGAACCCACAACCACACGTTTGTAAGGCTGTTGTCACTACCTCTAGAATGATTGAATATTGTTTTGAACAAGAAAAAAAAGTAGACGATGAGGAAGCAGTAAGGTATGTTATCTATTGCTATCTACTATCAATGAATGGATGAATGACGATGAAGATAGCCTATGGCGATAAAAAGGCATGTTTACTGGGTATGATAATCATTATTATAATTAGTCCGTCAGTTTGATTATATAAAAATATTGGACACGTATTTTTTCTTTTGTCAGTCAAACAAAAACTAACAAACATAAACCTTGTCAAAGTTTGAGAGTGGGGGCTTGTGACGTCACTAGTACGGTACATTAGTAGTAGACTAGTGACATCACGCGGAAATTTAACGGTCTAAATCCATTTGACGGACTAATAATTATTTTTTAATAAACAAGCCTATTTAGTTTTTATAGAAAATACATATAATGCTTTATTTGTTTTTAATATAGGTATCCCATGAATTCTTTGCATTTAATAGAGCCTTGACGATACTCAATACGATGCGTAATGATTTCAAAAATAACGCATTTCTTTGTGTTTGTGTTTTTATCAGTAGTTCTAGGAAATTATCTTTACTGCTTACCTTAGGATTATTTAATGATAAGGAACGTCATTATCATTATCAGTGCATTTATTTTGGTATTTGTTAATATTGTTACAGATTTACTGAACATTTCCGACTTGTTAATCTTTTCGTCATTTTATTTTCTTTTGATCAGCATCTTTAATCGCGCTACCATTACGTTGTCGTTTCAGCCACTGCTCCAATATAGCTGGACATAGGCCTGCCCTATAGATCTCCAATAAGACCGGTTGGAAGCGGATCGCATCCAGTGCAATCCTGCGGTCTTGAAGAGGTCATCAGTCCACCTGGTCCAGTCTAGTCTCTGAGGTCTCCACTCGAGAACCTTCGACCCATCGTTCATCAGTCCTCCGTGCTGTGCCTTTCCCATTGCCATTTCTATTATTAATCGCTGGGCTATACCGTTAACTTTGGTTCTTTTACGTATCTCCTCTCTGATTCCATCCCGCAGAGAGACTCCGAGCATAGCCCTCTCCATAGCTCGCTATCGTTTCGTGTTACGGTATTCTTTGGCTCTTCTTATTCTTTTTAAAGTGCTGTCTCTTTTCCGGAGTTGGTTTGGACAGGAACTGCTTTGTAATTCTTATGTTCATTATTATGTGCTAGACCGAATATCTGCTTAACATTAGGCAGTATGCAGTCAAACGCAAACCTATTTGAAATAAAAAAAAGAAATTGAACCACGTTGGAGACTTTTTGATACTCGAAGTTTATATCCTTGCGGGATCAAGATCATATCAGTAAATCTGTAATTTTTAGTAAAATATTCGGCGTATTCGGTGTATTTCCGCTGCGACGTAAGTCAGTGGCATGTTTGAGTGGTTTCACACTGAGTATAGTTTATAGAGTTTACCTTGAATGTCTCCTAGGTGTTCACCTTACACGTAAACCAATATTGGACGTGAGTTTTGCACAACCCTCTTTGCATAAACGCAATTATGGTAATTTATTTCCAAAGATGTCACACCGGGCTGAAAGGTCTTCGACAAAAGACATTTTGACGATACAGAGTTTCAATTTTTGACCGACGTACCAACCGGAGGAGGTACTCGATTCGACGCGAATTCAATATATTTTCTTTTTAGGGTTCCGTACCTCAAATGAAAAAACGGAACCCTTATATGATCACTTTGTATACGTATATCTATGGTCTCTTGCAGTTGTGTAAATGAAAAACTTCTCAGTTATCGTTTAAAAAAGTTAGAGCCGTTTATATCGTAAAAAACCGCATATTTCGACACTCACAAAAATCAAAACCTACAGGGTACTTCCCGTTGACATAGAATATAGACATAGTTGACATAGAACTATGAAATTTGGCGAAAAGCATTGTCTCAGAGTACACATAAAGGAATAAATCTGAAAACTGTACATTTTTGTTTAAATCACAAAAATTCAAAAAATTCACAAAATATGGGTTTAAAATTCAAAGGGAGTAAATCGTATCATGTAAGGTATAGAGATTTTAACAACACTTCCCAATTTTGTGAAATTTTCTGGATTTTCACGGAACCCTCGATGTGCGAGCTTGACTCGCACTTGTTCGGTTTTTTTATGTATAACCACGCAAAGCTTTTTTCGTAGTAGTCCGATTTTAATAATTCTTTTTTTATTGGAAAGAGTATACTTCAAAATTGATCCCATTTAAATTTTAACGTAATCGGCTGAGCCATTTTTGATAAATCAACAATAATGTAAAAAATGCTACATCGATCTGTGCGAAATATTCGCGAATTCTGTGCTCGAGTGAAGTCGGTCATGTTATTTTTTATGTATAGGAAAGCGGATTTTTTTTGCGAGTTGGCACCATAGTAAAAGTTGTTCATAATGATAGACTGAATTATTCCTTTTTGGCTTAGTATATGTAAAACTTACTTACCTACTTTGTACTTACAAAACTGTTAAAGTTTTGTAGATTGACAGCGATCATTGAAGTCAAGCAACGTTCAACACGGTCAGTCTTCGGATGGGTGACCGCGGGTGGCATTTACAACTGAGCGCTACCGTGGCTCGGACAAGTTCATTTGTAGGTCCCGGTTGTTTTAACCTTGTAGCCATATCCGAGGCCTTTAGGCGGCTTAAAAATTGTGACACCAGGGCCACCCGGGCCTATACGAACTTACTTTGTTAACCTCGTTTATTGATGTAGCTCCCTATCAGTCTCATTTGAAATCGTACCGTCTTACCACAAAAGTTTTACGCACGGCTTAGACAATGTTTAACAGTACAAATTGTTCGGTTAAACAGTATTTAAATATAAATGTGGTAAAGCGATGAATCTTTAGAGTCTGGCCAACGAAAGCTGTCCACGTATTATTTTCAGAAGTTTTGAAATGGCAATAATTTAAGACTGTCAAAATTGACACTTTGACGTTTCGTACTACTGAAAACGAACTTGAACCATTCATAATACATGTTGGGGACAGTAGCAGTAACAGCAAAGAAAGCAATGAAGCTGATTCAATATCAGGTGTAGAGTTTTTGGAATCCGATTTTAACTATGACTCATAGCTCCTATAAGTATTTGTACGGCTCCTCGGGGTCCTCGACTGTACATAAATAATGGATTATTTGAAAATAATAAAAAGACAGAATTAAAAGTAATATTTTTTATTTGATATTCTTCATAATACTTACATTCGAAAATATCAACAACAGTTGCTAACAAAACAAAATTTTTACAACTCGAAAAAAATGTACTTGCTGAAAAATAAATAGTATCAACTCCGTTTATGCAGTGTATAGCCAGGGTTAACAGCTCTTGATTTTTTAAAATTCCCGCCTTTTTTCTTGGACAGCTTTCGTTGGACAGACTCTATGTCTTGATTCTTCACGTATACTTCCCGGAAACCCTTATCGCTCTAGTCTAGTTCTAGTTAGGAGCTACTTTGCATTTGAATTACGACATAACTTACTCATACTAAATAGGTAATTGTACGTAACTAAAATTCCACACTTGTTGTATTTTATATCCAAGTCTTAGTTTTAAAGCTACTATTAATGTTGGTAATTTAAATAAAAGTTTCTTCTAGGTCTACTCTAGGTATACTCCATTCTCAGCTACAACTTTTAGGGAGTTGGTGGCCAAATGTAGTGTTTTTAGTATTTTCAAAATTAAATGTGCTACAAGCCTGACGATGCCAACATTTGGCATGTGTTTGTATTGTAAACGAAAACTGTCATAGTTTTCGTACTACTTTTTGTTAGTTCTCCCTCGTTTCCGCCAGGGACGCTGTACAAAAATGTGTGTAGCCATACGAAAACTGCCGTAGTTTCCGTTTACGTGTAGTTTCATACTGACCCATCAGTATCGCGCGCGGCGCGACACTAAATTTTTTTGACCGACTAACCACCGGAGGAGGTATACAATTCGTATAACTTTTTTCATAGTAGTCTGATTTCAATAATTCTTCTTTTATTGGAAAGAGTATACTTCGAAATTGGTCCCATTTAAATTTTATCGAAATTGGCTGAGCCATTTTTGATAAATCAACAATAATGTGAAAAATGATACATCGATCCGTGCATAATATTTGCGTTCTAGCGATGCGCCCCGGCTTCGCACAGGTGTATTATACATATAAATATTTCTCTTGAATTACTCTATCTATTAAAATAAAATGCATCAAAATCCGTTGCGTAGTTTTAAAGATATAAGCATAAATGGGGATAGACAGCGGAAAGCGACTTTGTTTTTTACTATGTAATGATTCTGTACACGGGTGAAGTCGGTCATGCTATTTTTTGCAAAAAATAATTATAACCCGGTCAATTTAGACCAAAAAATGAGAGTGAAGTTACATAAAGTCCCAACAAGCTGAATTTCAGTGAAATTGTTCAAAATATAATTATAAACAATGTCTAGAAGTTCCCCATCATTCCCCTGTAAGAAAAAAAAATATTCAAGGTCAAAGGTAAAAAAAATGAGTTTTTCGCGATTTTCAGCAAAACGGTAAGTTTTATCATAAAAGCACCTCAGACAAAAATTGTAGATCATAAAATTATCTATAAAAAATGTATCAATACTTTTTTTCTTACGAGCCACCGTTTCTGAGATATAACGATTCAAAAAGTTATAAAAGTTGTTATCGTCATAATATGCATGAGTACGCCACGTATATACATCTAGAGTTGTTATATATAAAATGTTTAAATATTTTTCTATCGGTCATTGTAACTTATACTTACAATATAAAAAATATACATAAGTTTAACGAACAAGTTCATGTAATTTAAATAAATTGATGGGCGTAGATTTTGCTCTAAATTATATATTTTTAATCTGCCTTATATTTCATTTTACCTTAGTTTTAGCTTGGTTATCTTGTGATGACAGATAATTTAATTGTTGTGTATTACTTTTTGCTCGCTTGAATCGAAAATAACTAATACTATTAATACTTGTGATATGGCTATGGCTTTGGCAAAAAGTAACTGTTTGGTCGTTGAGGAAAAGCTCAGCATCAATCAGATATATATTCATCAAAAAGTTTATTTATTTTTGTAAAGTGTCAAGATCATGTACTATTTTTACACGCAATAACTAGCTGTGATACGACATCTGCATTTTACAGGAGGAGTAAAACAGCAGTTTTCAAAATGTTTGAAAAACAAGATTTAATACAATGTGCTGAGGTTTAATTCAACTCAACAAGAAGTTATTACCAACGGCATCCGCTTTCTTCTTTCTATGTACGGAGCTCCTAAAAAAACTACCTGTTTAGATAAGCATCGATATGCATGTTTCGTTAAAAATACTAAATATAAAAAACAAGTTCAATTGGCTTGTCTTCCTCCAACCTCAGTTGCTGCTCGCCAACATCTTTTTCGAGTATTTTACCAAGTTCAAGTGTGGCTTGGTTATCAGCTAGACCCTACAGACTGGGGTTGGAAGTTGGTCAACAATATATTAGAGCCAGTTCAAACTTTACTTCCACCTGCGCCGGAAAAACTGCTGAACACTATTTTTTGCAACTGCAAAAAGGGATGCAGTGCTAAATGTGGTTGCAAAAAAGTCGGACTGTCTTGTTCTTTGGCATGCACAAATTGTCAAGGAAGGTCGTGCTTTAATATTGAATCACAAACAATGGATGATTTGTTTGACTCCGTCGAAGTATCATGCGATACATCGATATTGACGCAATTTACTTGCATCCAAAATGAAGATGAAGAAGAAGCAGGAGAAGAAGTCAAGAAGAAGAACAAGAATTTGAAACTTACGAATAAGACGAATAAACTTCAACACTTTTTTTTAATGTACATCGCTTTTATCTTTCCCAATCTTTTAAAATTTCCGTTATTATGCAATAGTTGTCACGGGTCACACAGCACAGCAAGGGTCAGTTGTGATCCTGTTTAATAACATTAAACAGGAGCACAACTGACCCGTGGAATAGGCCTACTGGGGAAACCACGTTAAAAACGCGCTAAGTACACTACCTCATAGGTGGCGTGGAAACGTGTGCATATTATGACGATAACAACTTTTATAACTTTTTGAATCGTTATATCTCAGAAACGGTGGCTCGTAAGAAAAAAAGTATTGATACATTTTTTATAGATAATTTTATGATCTACAATTTTTGTCTAAGGTACTTTTATGATAAAACTTACCGTTTTGCTGAAAATCGCGAAAAACTCATTTTTTTGACCTTTGACCTTGAATATTTTTTTTTCCTTACAGGGGAATGATGGGGAACTTCTAGACATTGTTTATAATTATATTTTGAACAATTTCACTGAAATTCAGCTTGTTGGGACTTTATGTAACTTCGAATGTCTAAATTGACCGGGTTATTATTGAAATAAAAGGATTATTGTGACATTTCACCGTGACATTGGTCCGTGACCGTGACATCTTGTGTACTGCACATGCGCGAAAGTCACGGTCACGAAGTAATGTCACGGAGAAAAGTCATACATAAATTCACCTTTAGCCTCTAACTTTTAGGTGGAATATGTTCTAAAACAGTAACATTAATGTCCATTTTCATTTTCCCTTTATCAAAACTATCCTTTTACTCTTTAGTAAAAGACAAATATTCCAAGACATGCCATTTTTTTTAAAAACCTAAGTTTTTTAAATTCTGATGACTATTGCGATAATTTAGAACGAATACAACGAATAGAGTGCGACGAAACAACGAATAGTATGACCAACTTTCGTTATGGGACCAATCCCGAAATTGAAAAAAAAATATATTCCGTACAAAATATTCGTCGAACCTCTTCAAAATGTTTTTTTTTTTTAATTTTGAGTTGGTTCCACAGTTAAAGCTCGTCAAAGCGACTAGCACAACTAGTTGCTAGAATATCACTAAGTATACATAGTATAAAACAAAGTCGCTTCCTTGTTTGTCTGTTTCTATCCCTATGTAGGTATGCTAATACATATCTTTAAAACTACCGTCCGTTCCGGTAACTAACAGTCTGGAACTATTAGGCGTTACGCAAGGAGCATATTAACCGTCTCCTCCATGGCGTTACGCTATCATCGACTCTCAACTTTGGCTCTTATTTAGAGTCAAAAGCCCAATTAGCTTCAAAAAAACTTGGTGTTCTCTTTAAGGTTCTTTTAGGTGAGGCGGTATTTCACACCTGAGCAACTGCTTAGTCTTTATAAAGCGCAAGTCAGGTCTTGCATGGCATACTGCTCTCACCTTTGGGATGGCTCTGCCAAATACCAGTTTGAGGCTTTGGAGTCCATTGAAAGGCGAGCCAGGAGGCTGATAGGCAACGAAACCTTGACTGAGTCGAAGCTGCAAAGTCTCGAGCATCGACGTAGGGTGGCGTGTCTGTCAGCCTACTATTAGATACACTTCGGTGAGTGCGCCCAGGAGTTGCACAATCTGGTCCCATCTGCCCCTTTCTTCTATCGTACGGCTAGACAGACGCGACCAAGGCGCCACTCTTTTATGTTTACATCCCACGCGTTAGAACCAAGCGTTTTGAGTCCACATTCCTCATACGAACTACCAGAATGTGGAACGCTGTGCCCGAGTCTGTCTTTCCGTTAAAGTACAATGTAGGTGTCTTCAAATCTCGAGTAAATAGGTATATTCTAGGTAAGCGTGCTACATCCTAGACCGCATATCTGCTTAACATCAGGCAGTGTGTAGTCAAACACAAACCTATTTGAAATAAATAAAAAACAAAAAACGCTACGAATTTTGTTGCTGTTTTTTAATAGATAGAGTTATTCAAGAGGAAGGTATGTATAATGCACCTGTGCGAAGCCGGGGCGGGTCGCTAGTTGCTTATAAATTGTCACCCTGTACAACATATCTGTACAGATGTGATACAAAACAAAATATTTTATATTCGTGGTTACGTTTTTATTGTGGTAGAGACCCTCGTCAGATCTGTATTTGATACGATATGACGAACGAGGTTTTTTGCTATAGATTAATACAGAACTGAGTCGTAATAAATGCCATTACTCAGCGACAGACGTCAATAGTGCGAAGGTGACAAGAAATTATATATATCCTCGGACTTTTAACGATTTTCCTTCCTTGCTATAGGAGCTGTTATTGAAAATCGTGCGACGCGAAACGTGGTTGAAAATTTACGCCATTCTTTTTACGGATAGTTTAAATATTATCAGTTTATTAGCCCTATTCCTAAGCTACATGAGATTTTATTGCAATGATTTTGTCAAGTAACATTTGTCTGCGTGACTATTTATATACACTCTTACGTCGGCAGACTAGCGAAACTACTATGTACAAATTCTGTTATCCTGAAATATAATTAATTCGGTGAAAACATTGCTCAGTACCTTTTTTGATCCCGAAATTTCTTTGAAAATATGCTCATTAGAAATGGCAGTGGGCTTGGCACATAGCGCGGAGGACTGATGACCGATGGGGTCGAAAAGTTCTCGAGTAGAGACCGCGTACCGGCAGGCGCAGCGTAGAACGTCCACGCCCAAGGTGGATGAGTGACCTCAATAAGACCGCAGGATCGCGCTGAATGCAAGCCGCTACCAATAGATCTTATCAGGGATCCACAGGGGAAGCCTATTTCCATCAGTGTACGTCCTGTGGTGTTCATTAGACCAGCTTTGAATTTATCACCATTTGAGCCATATAGGACGTCCACTCCTACACATGAGTCTCCCCCGAAGATCTTCAATAAAACTAGTTTAGAAAGGGCTTATATGCAGCGCTAGCCTGCCGTCTTAATAACATACATATATTCACCTTCGCCTCCGTAAAATCTAACTAATTTGTACATGTATTTTGAGTATAACCGACTTTATTGCGTTACCTCGCCGTGAGTTTATGTGTAACATAGAAGATCATTGTCACTGTATTATCACGGCTGACAAACTCATCTGTAACCGCGATTCGTGTTACCTAAGGTGTTACCAATCGTCAAACAAAGGAATGAAATCTTCACAATCGCCCCTAGCGGAATGAAACGTGCGAGCCACAGATATAGAGGTAGATTAAGATACGCCAATGTTACCGTAAGGATTAAGGATAGTTAGCGCAACTTAGCTGTAGTAATCCTTAGCCACATATTAGCACAACCCTAGCAACCAGGAAAAAGCATCCTTATGCTCTATGGCTCGCCGCAGACGAGCCACCGAACACAGCCGACCCGGTGCGGTGGCCAGCAACAATAAGTTCATACGATTTTTCATACGTTTTTTTAAAACGCGGCGCACTCGTGTAGCCGTTGGCGGCTACTCGCTACTGTAGTGTTCCCAATCTATACAGATGTATCGGTGACTATGTGGTCAGTGTCTGCGTCAAGTCTTAGCGAGTTTAATGAAAAACTTACCACATAGTGTCCGTGGCTTCACACGGTATAAGGTGAACATTTTGGAAATACGTGCATGCCTGAAAGTTCTTCAGTGGCACAAAAAATTACATTCTTGATGTTTATTTTCAGGTAGGTATGTCTAACGTAGTACATTACGCTTTTCGAGTCTTTTTTAGAGTTCCATACCTCAAAAGGAAAAAACCGAACTCTTATAGGATCACTTTGTTGTCCATCTGTCCGTCTGTGTGTATGTCAAGACTCTTTATCTCGGGAATGCGTTGAGATATCGAGTTGAAATTTAAACTGTATACGTATATCTATGATTTCTTGCAGTTGCGTAAAAGAAAAACTTCTCAGTTATCGTTTAAAAAAGTTAGAGCCATTTATGTCGTAAAAAACCGCACATTTCGACACTCACAAAAATCAAAACTTAGATGGTACTTCCCGTTGACATAGAACTATGAAATTTGGCGAGAAGCATTGCCTCAGAGTACACATATAGGACTAAATCTGAAAACAGTAAAAGAAGCTAAGGCTAAGTGAGCTTTTGAACAAATTGTTCCAACTCTACGCACGAAGTATGCACATGTCACCTCTGTAGTAATTTGCTCTGCGGACGGACCGTGAACTTGTATCTGCAGTGCGACAAGTACGTTCTACGTGTCCTGCTCAAGGTCTAACTGCCTTAATAACCTTTGGAAGTGCCGTTTTAAACGCCTTAATGTTACACTAACAACGGCCAATTTTGTTGCGCAAATTCTATAAAGGTCTTCGTGTTCATAACGCGTTTTGTGGCGTCTTGAAATTGTTTGAAGTACAATTAAATTCTTGTAGCTTGGAGAGTTCTGCAGGCTATTTTTTTCCTAACCTATACTTTCCCGTTTCTGGGCAAACATCTTGCCCATCTTCTTCCATAAGTCACGATCTCCCGTAACCTCCTGCCAACTTCTTTTGAACGAGTGAAAATCCGCGCGCCAGCGTTTTTCAGGCCTTCCCTGGCTGCGGACGACGCAGCCAGGGAAGGCCTGAAAAACGCAGGCACCCATTGTGTGACAAGCTATTTGTATAAAAAAATATCATATGGTATCCTGCACACAGGGAATGCGATTGAATGGGGGACAATGAGTCCGTTATTATTTCAAAATTGTAAAACATTAGAAGAGCAGCATTAGAAGGAGGCTTCTGCCTTACCTGTGCCAATAGTTAAAAGACCTCATAGGTATGCAGCAATAAGCAACTTTCGATTTTTATGTCCGTATTCAACTGCTACTCACTTGCTGTTAAACAACAATGTACAACAGCAAATATTATGCAAATATTTTAAATATTTTTCTACTGTCCCTTCGGTTCCTTCACAAACGAACTGCTAAGACTGTGCGAAATCTACCAAAGATAAATGGAACAATGAAACAACTGCGGGGTTTCTTGTTTCCAGAGAGATTTATTCTGAAGCCTTTCAACGTCAGACTGAATAGGTAAATATCTTCGAAGTCTGCGTGCATCATCTTCGACCACAACGTCATTTACCAGACCAAGCGCGGTGCTCAAGGTGGTCAAGCGCGGATTATCCTTGCTAATATTATAAATCCGAAGCTGTGTTGGTTTGCTACGCAGAAACTGATCAGTGGATAGTCCTGATTTTTAGCATGAATATAGTCCAAAGGTTGAAGAGTGACCTGTACCAGCCTTTTTAATAGTTCACTGCAGGACGTAGGCCTACCCACGAAAGGTGATTGGGCTATATCCACCACGCTGGCCCAGTACGGATTGGTGGATTCACATACGCCATCGAATTTCTTCTACGGACGTATGCAGGTTGCCTAACGATGTTTTTCTTCACCGTAAAGCCAGTGGTGTGAAATGCCGTACATAAATTCCAAAGAACTAATTAGTACGGGACCGGGGATTTGAACCCATGACCTCACGATTGTAAGGCGGGTGTCACTACCTCTTGACCACCACGGCTTCACAACAGAAGAGTGACCTAGGCTACTTTAATCCTGGAAAAATAATAGGTTCCTATGAGATAGCGCAGTTACCAAAATATCACGGAAGCTAGTCCTACTAATATTATAAGCGTTAAAGTTTGTGAGGATGGATGGATGTTTGTTACTCTTTCACGCAAAAACTACTGAATGGATTGAGATGAAACTCTGCAATAATATAGCATATATATCAGAATAACACATAGGCTATAAATTATAATGATGTATTGCGTATGCGGGCGAAACCGCGGGTAAAAATTAGTTCCCAATAAAAATGATCATCTGATAACATCTTGTTTTTGTTGTTTTTAAACTTTCGCGATTTGAACACATTATTATTATACCTACCCGTCTACCCGTGACCACGGTCGATGCGACTCGGCCGAAACGTCGGGATGAGGAGGTATTTATTTATCTCGTAATTTTAGTGCGCGATTAGTCCCGTAGTATATAATAATAACATCTTGTTTTGTTTTGTTACAGAGGGACGACCGTTCACTTCTCGCTCAATTCTTCTTTGCGGACGATGCACTCAACATGGTTGCTGCGGAGTTGGACTCGTTCGACGGTCGCAAAGACCCGGACCGATGTTCCACGCTCGTCAACCAGCTGCGGCAGGCACAGGTTCGTATCACTATAAGCACTACATGACTCCCAACTAAGGGAATCTGCTTTAAGGTTTAGATATGATCACGCGCTGTATCACTTCAGAGTTTGGGAGACTTAGCTACTGGATAAGTCTTTATTTAACGGGCGTATCCCTCGTCATGACATCTGAGTTCAGAATCTCAGGCAGAGACACCAGTAAATAATAAATAATTATATTGGGACGTCTTACGCACGTTATCTGACCCCAAACTAAGCAAAGCTTGTGATATTGTGATTTTTATAACCATATGATGTCATGTTCACAGACAAAAATATAGATTATAAGTAATCTACTTAGTTTTAATATTTATTATGTTTAATTTAAGTATGTTGTACTCTCTATTTTTGTCACAATAAAAGGATGTCTATGTCTATGTCTATATGGCTGCTAGAGACTGGTATACTTTATAGATATACATATATTTAAATACATCAAAAACTACAAAACTAGATTTTGGCCCGCGGATCCGACCGCATGGTAATTTGATTTTTGTGCTATCCCACAGGAACCTTTAATTTTTTCGGGATTAAAAGTAGCCTATGTCACTTTCCGGTCCTTGAACTATATCCATGCCTAAAATCAAGTCAATCAACTGCTCCGTTGTTGCGTGAAAGAGGAACAAACCAACAAACTTTTCGGATTTATAATATTAGTAATTAGTATGATAAATAGTAACTAAAAAATACCCATAAATACTTGCCCTGGGATCGAACCCACGTCTTTTTGACCCAGAAGCATATTATATCTTCTTTGACTGTACTATACTATACTGTACTATACTATACTGTACTATACTATACTGTACTATACTATACTGTACTGTATTGTACTGTACTGCACTATACTATACTACCTTTTTCACGCAGCAACGGATCGACTTGATTGGCATGGATATAGTTCAAGGGCCGGAAAGTGACATATGCTAGGTACTTTATATCCCGAAAAAATCAAACAAAAGTCAAATTCCACGCGGGCCCGGCCGCGGGCAAAAGCTAGTTGATCATAAAACATTAAATGTAACAAAAAATCCGAATTGTTTAATTATGTCGCTACTAGTTTTCATAAAAAAAGAGCGTAACAAAAAACTTACTTGCTTGCTTTACTACTTGGATCGTTTCCATATCGTAACAACTGTAATGATGTTTATTATTATACATGGAAAACCCGAGATCATGACTTTGAAATTCCCCGCCGATAAGATGTTATATTTTCACCGACTTCCAAAAAGGAGGAGGTTCTATGTTCGTCTGTATGTATTTTGTTTTGTATGTATATCAATATTTTCGCCAATTGTGAACCGATTTACAAATGTTATTTTTACTTCGAAACTATACAGGTACTCTCAAGGTGGTCCCATTAACTGATCTGGCTGAGCTGTTTTTGAAAAATCAAAAATATTTAAAACATATAGGTATATACCTACATAGCTATCCAAATTTTGCACATATTTAAAGTCGGTTGTGCTATTTTTTGCAATTATTCTAATTGTTTTTATTCAAAAATAATCAATTTTATAAGTTTCCTCAAATGTTTCTGACGTAATATTCAGTGTTAGATAGTAACAGTACATAGAAATCGCATTTTCCAGTTTTGTTCGTAGTGTGTCCATAGATATTGAGAGAGGCCTAGTAGGTATTTCATATAACCAGAAGCGAGATCTACATATATAAAAATGAAACCCGTTTTCCGTTGTCACGACATAACATGAAAACGGCTTGACCGATTTGGCTTATTTTTTTTTTGTAGTTTTCTAATACTCTGTACAAGGTTCTTACGGAAACAAATATTAAGAAAATCTCTCAGAAAGATTGAAAAATATACATTTAATTTTGCATATTTTAAAAAACGCGCGTAACGAATGTCAACGTCATTCAATTTATTGACATTCGACTTCTAGGCGAAACGAAGTTCGCCGGGTCCGCTAGTACACTTATAAGAAGGGAATATTATACACCGTAAAATGCTAGTTAGTATGCTTTGATGTGTAAACGCATTAGTGTAGGTATACTAAGCGCCACACAAATGGGCAGATGGGAAGTTATGCGCAGAACGCTGCGCAAAAGCAGAATGATAGGTATGCGAGGGAACCAGAGAGACGAGACACCGGGGCACACACGCCCGCCAATCTCATGCCTCCCGCGCGGTCCCTACGCCCGTGCTCACCACTACGCCACGCGGCGTCGGAATTGTGCACACATGCGCAATAATTAGCGAATCACGGCGAAGTGTAATCTGCGGCTAACTTCTCATCCGCCGTTTTGTGTGGCGCTTAGTATAATAAGTAATTCGGTGTGTTCTGTGAATAGTAATTTACTTATTGTCGTTATTTGTATTTAGTTACCTATGCTTTTCATCGACATCCAAAAATAAGGAGGTTCTATGTTCGTCTGTATGTATTTTTAGGGTTCCGTACCCAAATGGTATAAACGGGATCCTATTACTAAGACTCCGCTATCCGTCTGTCTGTCTCCAGGCTCCAGTATCTCATGAACCTTTGTAGCTAGAAAGCTGAAATTTTAACAGATCTTATAACTAACTAACTGTGTACTGTGTAACCTTTCTTAAGTTGGCTAAGTTGTGTGCGGTTATAATTGGACCTAAGGTTCAAAATGTTGTACTAAGTCTGTTAAGGGTAAATACCTTGATTTGAAGATGTGATGCTTGCTGCTGTGCTTAAAGGACAGCTTCCGTTGAACTTGTAATTTTTGATTCACTGGGTTATTTCGTTTTATTTGTATTTGATTTTAGATGCCGGCCGTGTTGTAAGTGACAGAAAGATTTTTGTTTGACGTTATGATATTTTGACATTGATTGATTATTGAATAGTGAATTGAATATATTTTTTTATTTATATTTGTTTAGGCTTGAGTGCTTTGGCCTAAACAAAGTCTATTATTGTTATTTATTGTTAACCTTTTGTCTGTAACCGAAACTATTTAAATAAAATAAAAAAATGATGTATTTCTGTTGCCGCTATAACAACAAATACTAAAAACAGAATGAAAATAATATTAAAGGGGGCTCCGATACAACAAACCTGATTTTTAGCCGCTTTTCGCTCGATATTAATAATGGTAACTTGAAATATTCACAGAATACTTAGCTGCTTGCTTACTTCAAAAATAAATAGTTAAAATAAAATTAATATTTAAGGGGCTCCCATACAGTACGGAACCCTTAGTGTGCGAGTCCGACTTTTACTTGGCCGATTATTTTATTTTGTTTTGTTTTCATAGACATTTTCCGCAAATTGTGAACTGATTTAAATAAATCTTTTTTATTTCAAAAGAGTATAAGTACTTCCGAGGTCCCATTAAAATTTATCGAAATCTGCTGAGCCGTTTTTGATAAATCGTACACTGATGACACATCGATTCGTGCAAACTATTCGAATATTGTACACGGTTGAAGTCCAATCCAAAAATCGAAAACCCAAAGGGTTTTTTTGCTTTTAGTATAATTCACTCCACACGACCATTATTAAACTCCATGGAATCAAGGTTTCCTCTTAGTTCTACCCTTGAAATCTCTCAGGAGCACTTCCCAAAACTTGTTGCTAATTTTAGTTCTTACTTACCTAAGTTGTCTGCCCAAAAGCCTGCTTTTATAACCTTTTATGTCCTCTAACATCGACGTTTTTTTATTATACCAATTTATGATCTATGGCACTGTCTGAGTGGTATGACGCTGCTATGGTTGATTTATTGTTAGTGCCCATAAAGTTGGATTATCACATTACTGTGGAAACATGGTTTCAAGCTGTGTCTTTCGCGCAGACGGTGCCTAGTATTTTCCTTACTACATCTGTATTATTTGAGTTTCGTCGTTTACTTAATCAGTGTCATTAGTTCTGCGGTTCTGCGTGCTGCCGTAGCAACTATTAACTATCGAATCTGTGGTTCCAGTAACATTTTGTTTCTTGGCGGCTGTGATGTGTCACTGAAGCCATGTATTTACTGTGCAACGATTTGTTTATAAACTCTGTTTCAGAAACAAAATCTTCGTGTTTATGAAACAAATAATGTTTCAGAAACAATTATTTTGTTAGTACATTTGTCTTACCACAAAAGTTTTTAAAGCGTGCGTATAAATTTTGTGGTAAGGCGTGTGTACAAACAAAATAATTGTCTCTGAAACATTATTTGTTTCAGAAACACGAAGATTTTGTTTTTGAAACAGAGTTTATAAACAAATTTTTGCTCAGTAAATACATGGCTTCAGTGACACATCACAGCCGCCAACATTGTTTAACAGTGCAAATTGCACGGTTAAACTGTGTTTAGAGCGTGTTTAAATGTTTTGTGGTAAGGCGGCACATGTTTCTACGTGATGTTTCAGAAACTGTGTATCAGAAACATTGTTGCTCAGTGAATACAGGGCTTGAAGCTCACAAGCTGCGGATAACCCAACCCTCGTGCAGTTGTAAAGTGAGTTTCAGCCAGGATTATGATATCCGCAGCATAAAACCACAGCCGCCAAGAAGTTTAATTTGGCCTGGAAGTTTGAATTGGATAATTGTCTTTCGTCCCGCTCTATCTGCTGAAGCCAACACGACTCAGTTCAAGCTGGCGCTAAATCGTCATGGTAACTTAGCTTGGACAGTAGACACCTTAGGTATTAGACGTAGAGTTTCGATTTCAAAAACCTGATCTATTTTGGATTCCATCCAGAAGTCCTCTTTTAAGACCAGTGATTAATAGTATGACTTTTTCTGTCTATATGATACTGATATATCGGGATAGAATAATTATTTTTTGCAAAAAATAGCATGACCGACTTCACCCGTGTACAGAATCATTACATAGTAGGTATAAAACAAAGTCGCTTTCCGCTGTCTGTCCCCATGTATGCTTATATGTTTAAAACTACGCAACGGATTTTGATGCAGTTTGTTTTAGTAGATAGTAATTCTAGAGAAATGTTTATATTTATAATACACCCGTGCGAAGCCGGGGCGCATCGCTAGAACGCAAATATTATGCACGGATCGATGTATAATTTTTCACATTATTGTTGATTTATCAAAAATGGCTCAGTCGATTTCGATAAAATTTATATTGGACCAATTTAATAAATTAATTTGAATAAAAAAATAATTATTGAAATAGGACTACTATAAAAAAAGTTATGCGTTACACATAAAAAAAAAATAGACGCGTATACCTCCTCCGGTGGTTCGTCGGTCAAAAAAAGAGGCGAATGATGTCTTACGTAGTTTTGTATGATGAATCTCCTCTTTGAATGATGCCCCATATTCGCTTAACGGTCTACAATAATTTTATTTAGACAGATAGAGCGTCTAATGTGTCATCATACTAAGTATTCGTATGTACTACCTATGCGTAAGTGCTAACAGACTCAGACTATATTCGGCTAGAGATTTAACCTCATTTTAGCGTGCAATTTTTCGCTAATTGGTTTTACTAGTCCTTATTTACTTTTAAAGTAGAACGGCTCCATTGTTCGTTCAGGTACATTTGTTTTGAAGTCCATTTATGCTTAGATATACAGTGTAAACTCTATATAACGACACTGAAGGGACTGTCCATTTTCTGGCGTTATAGAGAGTTGTCGTTAAATGGAGATAAGAAAAATCAGAATTAGAAAAATAAAAGTTTACTTCATAATAGTGTTAGTAGTTATCTAGTAGTTACGTATATAAAAAAAAACTCCTACTTATTAGTTAGTCCTAAGTTCGGTATACATGATGCCGACAGTCGAATTTATTGCAGGCTAGGATAATAAGCGACATAAGAATGTACACAGCTGCGCAGTTTTTACTAATTTTAGCAACTTAAAAGGTACTTTTTGTTACTCAATTGTGGTCGTTATGAAGAGTGGATGTAATGCTATGTAGAGTGTATTATTATATGGAAGACAAGCTAAACCAACCAAAGCCAATTGATTTCGACGCTTTAGGGAGTTTGTCGTTAAATCGAGGGACGTTACGTGGAGTTTACACTGTATTTGTTTTGTAACAGTGCTGTGCTGTGTCATACAGCATTTTCAGTGATTGGGTTTTGGATTGAATTTAGAGGTTTGAACTGACAGATTATTAGGTACAGGGCATTTATGATGCTAAACATCAGCACCCCTAGCATGGCCAATATACAAACTGTCTTTCCACCAAATGCATTATCTCTTCGAAACATTAAAATTGAATGAAATAATTTAAATAATCTACGATAATTTAATATGATAACCTCATATGAAAACATTGTTGAATCAACAACTGAAACAAGCCGAACGCGTAGGACGATCATGCCTCTCTATCGCTTATTCCGCGCCTCAAACACAAGTTCGCCTCAGGCAGAACGTGACACTTTTTCGTGCGTGCAGCCGGCGTTCATCGATTTATATAAGACGTGATAACTCACGTCAAAAAGTAGATTTCAAAAACATTCAAACTCCATATCTTAATCCTTCCTACTAATATTATAAACGCGAAAGTTTGTGAGGGTGGATGGATGGATGTTTGTTACTCTTTCACGCAAAAACTAATGAACGGATTGAGATGATACTTTGCAATAATATAGCTTATATATCAGAATAACACATAGGCTATAAATTATAATGATTAAAAATCAAAATATCATGCGGGCGAAGCCGCGGGTAAAAACTAGTAATATTATAAACGCGAAAGTTTGTGAGTATGTATGGGTGTTTGTTACTCTTTCACTAACAAACGGCTGAACCGATTTAAATGAAATTTGGTATGGAGGTAGCTTAGACCTTGGATTAACAGATAGGCTACTTTTTATCTTGATCTAACGCAGGTAACACCGCTGGGCGCAGCTAGTAAAAAATAATAACACTCAAATTAGTAATTCCAACAAAATGCAAGTCTTTTGTTAACAACTAATCACTGCGACTCCAATCTATTTTGTAAACAGTTTCGTGAATACCTATTTATAAATACAACAAGATTTCCATAGGTCAAGCTTGACGGTCGTGTTATTTTCGAAAGTGAATATTCATTTATTGTACGCCTTTGGAACATTATTAATTCTTAAGTATTTATTTATTCAAGCACTCCAAACCGGGATTTTTAATTTATCCTCATGCATTATGGGAATATTTTCACTGTAACTTGTAAACGGTACTATGCTGTCATCATCATCATCATATCAGCCATAGAACGTCCACTGCTGGACATAGGCATCCCCTAATGTTTTCCAATAAGACCGGTTGATAGCGGTTTGCATCCAGCGCGATCCTGCGGTCCTAATAAGGTCATCCGTCCACCTTGTGGGTGGACGTCCTACGCTGCGCTTGCCGGTACGTGGTCTCCACTTAAGAACTTTTCGACCCCATCGGTCATCAGTTCTCCGCGCTATGTGCCCTGCCCATAGCCACTTCAACTTGCCAATCCGCTGGGCTATGTCGGTAACCTTGGTTCTTCTACGGATCTCCTCATTCCTGATTCGATCTCGCAGAGAAACTCCGAGCATAGCCCTCTCCATGGCTCTTTGGGCTACTTGGAGCTTACTAATAAGGCCCATAGTGAGAGACCACGTTTCTGTACTATTCACTATGCTGTACCGGCCTTTTAAATAACCCACTGTTAAACATAGGCCTGCTCACGAAGTGTATTTGAGCTACATCCACCACTCTGGCCCAGTGCGGATTTGGTGGATTCACATAAGCCATCGAATTTCTTTTATGGACTTCTTGTATGCAGATTACCTCACGATGTTTTCCTTCACCGAAAAGCCAGTGGTGTGGAATTCCGTACATACATAAGTTGCAAAGAACCGTGGAAGAGACTGCTCCTTGCAAAGAACTCATTGTTTCGGGACCGGGATTGAGCGTCCTAACCACTGTTCGGCGGGTGTTACTTTTTACCACTAGACCAACACGGCAACAGTCTGCAATGCACAAAATCTTTAGTACTCTACAGGACTGTATCAGCTTTTTTAATAGTCCACTGCAGGACGTAGGCGTACCCACGAAGGGTGATTGGGCCATATCCACCACGCTGGCCCAGTGTGGGTTGGTGGATTCACATACGCCATCGAATTTCTTCTAAGGACCTATACAGGTTGTATCAATCAGCCCTTTTAATAGTCCACTGCAAGACGTCCGCCTACCCACGAAGGGTGATTGGGCCATATCCACCACGCTGGCCGACTGCGGGTTGGTGGATTCACATACGCCATCGAATTTATTCTACGGACCTACGCAGGTTGCCTCACGATGTTTTCCTTCACCGAAAAGCCAGTGGTGTGAAATTCCGTACATAAATTCCAAAGAACTCAATGATACGGGACCGGGATTTGAACCCACGACCTCACGATTGTAAGGCGGGTCTCACTACCTATAGACCATCACCTATATTACTTAGACTATATTTAAACGAAAACTACGGTGGGTTCCAAGTTGCTTCGTACATTTTGTATTGAGCCGCTGGCGAAAACTAAAAAGGTGTAACCAAAAAATCTTTGCCGCGTTTTGAAGGGGACCACTTAATAAGTAAACAATTTATTTACATTTTAAGTAAATACCATTTGCGTTTGCGGCAACTCTGTATGATTGTCGTATCCATGGAAAATCCTATCAAACTTATTCTTCAGTTCTGATCAAGGAATGCAAATCCTTCCGCTATGCAGCAGTATGCAGCCTATGTATCTAAACGCACCTTGGACGCACTCAATTCACAATTGGGATTTGCACTTCTCTGGTACCAACTTTACTATACACTCGTGGAAATAATGTAACTATAGATCTGCTCTACTAGTCTCACAGTTTTGTAAAGAAAATCCGATTGTGGCGCCTATCTCAACTGCGCAAAGAAATTGGTAATAACAATGACTCACGCGCACGCCACATGCTATGTACTGTTATGTAAACTGTGGCGAAGGCCCCGGCAATTGTGACGTCACAATGCCATGTGTGATGTAGTGCAAGATGGCTATGGTTTCAGGAAGTATGCGCCGATGAGCATAATGCTGGTAACACACGTGCTGTTTCCTAATTCGTTATTCAGATATCTAAATAAAAGAAAAATGTTGAACAAAGCGTACCTACACATTCTTATTACTACGCTTACAAGGTGGAGGAATAACCTCATTAAGACCGTAAGACCGCGCTGTAGCTTGTAACCGGCCTTATTGGAGATCCATAATGGAGGCCTCTGTCCAGCAGTGGACGTCCTATGGCTGATGTATGAATGGAGGAAAACATTAGAAGTTTGTAATAAATAATTATTTTTTGCAAAAAATAGCATGACCGACTTCACCCGTGTACAAAATCATTACATGTAAGCTTGTATATTTAAAACTACGCAACGGATTTTGATGCAGTTTGTTTTAATAGATAGAGTAATTTAAGAGAAATGTTTATGTGTATAATACACCTGTGCGAAGCCGGGGCGCATCGCTAGAACGCAAATATTATGCACGGATCGATGTAGCATTTTTCACATTATTGTTGATTTATCAAAAATGGCTCAGCCGATTTCGATAATATTTAAATGGGACCAATTTCGAAGTATACTCTTTCCAATAAAAAGAATTATTGAAATCGGACCACTACGAAAAAAGTTATGCGTGGTTATTATACATAAAAAAATATATATATACGAGTACGCGTCGAATTGTATACCTCCTCCGGTGGTTCGTCGGTCAAAAAATCGAGATCATTTATCATGGTCTAGCTTTCACAAAGTGCCATCAGCTACCCTCTTGGATACGACATTATGTCGAATGAAATTGTTGTATATGTTGTACAATAACCGAACCAATGCGCTAGTTCTCACGGATTTTCCAATTTGGAATTTAGGTTCGGAAACCGGACGTGTGCAGCCAGCTTAATATTGAGGAGGCGTCAAGGCAGTTTGGAAATCCGAATTTATAGGGAAATAATTTTATAGATCAGTCTTCCCTAATACGAATTGCAAGAACAAGGAATTCTCAGTTCGAATCTGTATTTCCGAGCAAGTAGGCGTATTTAAATCTAGAGTTAAGAAGGATCTCCTGATCTTAGGTCTTAGACTATAATATTACCTATAAGCTTAAAAGTCCAATATCTAGAAAACATTCTGATGCCGACGCCGCGATCTGATGACGCCATTAGGTATATTATAATTCCGAAGTCTATTGACTTCATGCCACCTTTCAAACAAAATAATAATCAGGTCGTGTGTCGTGGGGACCTTCAAAAAGAGTCTTGCGCGATTCACTCCGCGGTGCGAAGATGTGATCCGCTAGCGGGGCGAAACGCCGCAGTATAATCCGCGCCAAACAAGTCGGCGGATGGGAAGTTAGGCGCAGAACGCTGCGCTAAAGGCAGAATATGGGTATGTGCGGGAGCCAGAGAGACGAGACGCCGGGGTACACCCGCCCGCCAAGCTCATGTCTCCCGCGCGCTCCCTGCGCCCGTACTCACTACTTCACCACTTGCGTAGACATTGTGCACACATGCGCAATAATTAGCGAATCACGGCGAAGTGTCACCTGCGGCTAACTTCTCATCCGCCGAATTGTATGGCGATACCTATACTGGTTACGATCCGTTGATAAAGTAAGTTCGTAAAGGCCGGGTGGCTAACCCTGGTGTCAGAGTTTTTAGGCCGCCTGAAGACCTCTGACATGACTGATGTGCAATGCCACAGTAGTACTAAGTATATCTCTGGACTGGGGGTTAAAATAAAGCATGTTATTTGCTTAAGAAAAAAATGTAGGTGCCACAGAAATGTACAGCTGAAAAGTGCATCAAACCTTCAACCTACATTCTCTCAATCGATTGATAAATCGATGCTTGTTTAGAGACTCTGGACCGCTTCATACTGGTTCTGATACTCGATAGAAAGTTTCATATCAATACAAAGTTGTAACAGTGCTGGATTAACGATATCTGGAACCTTAAGATCGGTTTTCAAATACGATATTAGTTTCCTTGTATACTAGATAGAACCAGGTTTCTTGAATATCTCTAATTTGCTGTGGAGGAGAAGTAATGTTCTTAGCTCCTACAGAATAAAATATGGGCTTTGATCTGTTGAAGACAAAATGTATGGAATTAAATGGACTTTTTCTTCGTTTTTGCTTTCCATGGTAAAAAATGTTCATTATGAACATGAAAAAATGTTCATTATGAACATGAAAAAATGAACATTTTTACAGGCGTGTAGGTATATATACCTAAGTAACTGCCTAAGTAACCTAATGTAATGTAATGTAATGTAAGTACCTAAACTTTGCAAATCAACATCATGTATTTTAATTGACATGATAACTGTGATATGATGTCGTAGCGCTTGTAGCGTAGTTTGACTAGTGTAGTGTAGTGTTTGTGTATAATAGGTTTGCGTTTGACTACACACTGCCTGATGTTAAGCAGATATGCGTTCTAGGATGTGGCACGCTTACCTAGAAGATACCTATTTACTCGAGATTTGAAGACACCTACATTCGCTGACTTACTATGACAATTAGTCATGTCATTATCAACTCTTAAAATCCTAAGTTCCTTGTGTATTGAATACATAAGAACAATGTACACAACACTGGTCAAGTGGTCATATCTCAGTAGGCTACCTAATTAACTAATTGCTCGTTACGAAAACTGATTCGCATTTAATACCTACTTCGTGACTAGAGAAATCGCGTGGAGGCATAACATAGTGAAGTTAAAGCCGGTCCACACAGTGCGTCGCCCGAAGGCCTAAATAACGCCACATACAATTTCTCCTGAGCGCTACCGTGGCTCTTATGGCACGTTAAATTGTAGGAATTGGTTGTTTAAATAGTTTAGCCTTGTTTAGAGTCCATTAGGTGGTATAAAAATTGTCGACACCAGTGTTAGCCTACTGGAAAATGTATGGGATTGACATTGGCCATAGATTATTATAAATAAATAATAAATAAATATTAGACATCTTACTCACGGTCTCTGACCCGAAACCAAGCAAAGCTTGTGATATGGCTGCCAGAGACTGATATACTACGTATACATATTTTAGATTCTTATATAAATCGTTCCTAAATAACACCCAGATAGAGCAAAACCTATGTTTATAACATAAATGCTTGCCCTGGTTATTATGCCACACGGCTTAGGTGAAACAGCGCAGCATTCATTTAAGATATTAAGATATTGAATCTGATGATGCCCAGAAACACTGGAAATATTGCCCGCCCTTTCGACCCGGAACACAATAATGTTTGCACAATATAACAGTTGAATATCTCGCGAAAATGATACCAGGATTACCTCAGGGCTCAGCAAAATAGTCCTGCCATTTCGAAAAATGTGTTAGCTTATTACAACCACCCAAAGTCATTAGGACGTCCAATGCTGAATATCTGCCTCCCCTAAGGATGTCTAATAAGACCGGTTAGAAGCGACTTTCATCCAACGTAATCCTGCGGTCGTAATGAGGTCGTCAGTCCACCTTGTGTGTCCTACGCTGCGCTTGCCGGTACGCGATCTCTACTTTTCGACCTTATCGCTCTTCAGTCCTCTGTACTACGCCTGCCTGTTCGCTGTGTTAACTTATTTGCCAAAATCATTGAACATAATTTTCCTTAACCCTGACACCAGGGCTAGCCACTCGGCCTATACGAGCTTATTCGTGGTAAAACGAGGAACCCTTATAACTTCGTTGTGTCCGTCCGTCTGTCCGTCCATCCGAATATTACAGAGCCTTATAACTTTGAACCAAATGAAAGGTGACAAACCAAGATGATATATAAATAATTTGAAAGCTTGATTTATGGGCTTCTCAAAAATATTTAATATAGATTTTTTTAGCCCTCCATTTTTATTAAATGTGAAAAATAAATTGTTTAAATAAAATTACTCATGTGAGGTATCGTTGAAAAGGGTTCTAAAATGAATATAAGGTTACTTAAGCCAATTTTGTAAGTGTACCATTTGTTAGATGTAGGGCGCCAAAGTTGAAAAAAAAGTGTCATGATAATCACCGTCACCATCTACGGAAGCGTGTCTCGATACGCACTTGACAAATGATTTTTATTGTGCACCCGTGTGTACCTGCTCTAGGCTATTCGTAGAACATGGGAGTTTTTGGGTAGTTTTGAACTTGCGTGACGTCGCTTCGTGTCGTGTGGTGCTGGTGGCTTGATAAGGTCACTTACATACACAAATCCGATTTGGATTTTGCTTTCTAGACGTGTTTAGGTATTTCTGCGAAGTAGGTTATGTTAAATCTGGATTGTAGCTGCGTGATGTGTACAAATGTTAATGCTCTCGTGTTCCTATTTTGTTCTTTAACTTCGTTGGGTGTATTCTATTGGGTTTGCAAATGAATTATTCCTTACAAGCTTGGCGTTCTGAAAAAAATAAAGAGATATTTCTGTAGAAAGAAGGTTTTCTAATAATGTCAAAATTACAGTTGATCTGCTAATGTAGTTAGAAAGCCACAGAGCAAATAAAAAATATATTTTATTTGGTCAGTGTATAAGGCTTACAACACCTTATTGTTATTTAAAATATTATTTTATACTAGTTTTTATCCGCGGCTTCGCCCGCATACACAATATCTATATTAATAATTTCGTCAAGGGGTACGGTAGACTCGATCGAAACTTTATCTGAATGATAAAACATAAAAAAATAATGATTTCGAGTCGACAACATATATCCGGAAAATTCGGATTATCGAGTATTTTAATAAATTATAACGGTGTTGACAAATAAAAACACGGTCTCCATAATGACACCAGATGACATATCTTGAGCAGTGTTGCCAATAGCACAAATAAAGACTATGCTAAAATGGTGTTAAAATTGTGGCAAAATAAATATACTAAAAATTGTGATAACATTTTTAAATATCAAATGAAACGGAACAAAAATAGTAAAATTATTGTTAATTAACAAAATATGTGTTTTAATCGACTATGAACTAATTATATGCTATCGAATAAAATGTAAGTATCTTGGTCTTCATCGACAATTAAAGTGCTTGAAGACGAGCTAGCGTCACTGCTCATACTGTATAGATCTCCTTGGTACCTACAGAGCGCAGTGCATTATCTGGAACTGCGTAAAGCTGGAAACATACTATCGGACGCGGCTCACGGACGCGACTGACAGCCGCGACTGATAGGTATATAGACTATGAAAGTATACTGAGCCGTGTACACTATCGGACATAAGTCGCAGAGGTCACCTTCGGACGACCTTGAGCGTTCGGATGTCCTAGAGTGATCTGGCGAGCCGGATGTTTTAAGACTGTGCACATTGCTATGTCTCGGCTGTCAGTCGCGTCCGTCAGCCGCGTCCGATAGTATGTTTCCGGCTTAAGAGTAGCAGTTTTTCTTTGCCCTTTTTAAATCGAATCTTATAAGTATAAAATAACATTTTAAATTTTTTACCGACAAATAATTGCGTAGCTTAGTTTTTAATACATTCATTTGACTACAAGAAACCCGTTCAATTTCGGCATTTGAATGTGGTAGCGTTAAAAACGATATTGCTGAAATACATATAAACTTTTATTGTATAATTATTTTACATGCCAAAAATATGGTGTATGCTAAATTGCAAATAAATATGCTAAGCAAGATCAAAATGTGCTAAATTGGCATCACTGATCTTGATACTCAAATGACATGATAATTGACTACTGTCAATTATCTTCTTTTATGTTTTGGCGTCGCATTGTTGTGCATTTGCCAGTGTCAAGTATTAAGTTATAATAATTTTTGATAATATTTTATCAACATAGTCACTGCCGTAGTCACGTTAAAGTCCATAAAAGTCACGGTCAAGTCTAAACATAGTTCAAGTCATACCTCAGTAAAGCAGCGGATACTTTACTAGAGACGTCTATGGAGTTTTGGTAACAACACATGATACGTCACATTATATCATTTGCCTCCACTTATGCACGTAATAAAGCTCATAATCAACGAAATATGAAAGTATTTCACTAATCATTACTAATAAAAACACAAGATTAACAAAATAGTACAATGAGGCGACATGATTTTTCCGCGTTCCCGCCAAAAAATAGTTTTGAGCAATTTTAATTTTGAGCAATTACTTTGGGATGTTGTTTACACCCATCATGCCGAAAGTACCTATTTCTTAAAATGAATGTCTTTCATTGGTCTTTCATCATTGTTTTGCTTTATGATACCTACATCATTTTGTTATCAGCTTAAACTCCTTGCTTTGCTTCGCTCGGAGCGAAGACCTATCCTTCATCTATGCTCCTTGCATTTGGTAATCATTGTCATAATTGTGAAAAATTGATGCAGCGAAGGGCTTTTCGTAAAGGTGGTGATCGAGTAACAGTAAAATTATGATGTGTGTGTGTGTGTGTATTATGAGTCACATTTCACCCGAGCGAAGCCGGGTTCTCATCTAGTATCATTATAATTTATACCCTATGTGTTATTCTGATATATAAGCTATATTATTGCAAAGTTTCATCTCAAGCCGTTCAGTAGTTTTTGCGTGAAAGAGTAACAAACATCCATACATCCATCCATACATCCATCCATCCATCCATCCATCCATCCATCCATCCATCCATCCATCCATCCATCCATCCATCCATCCATCCATTCATCCATCCATCGATCCATCCTCACAAACTTTCGCGTTTATAATATTAGTAGGAAGTAGGATGATTACATTATTTTATCAGGTACATAGATTTTACCAAAGGAAATTTAGTTTGGGTTTGACAATTAGTTAACGGTTAACTAGTAGGGTTAGCATAACATTTACATAGGTACCTACTCGATTTTTGGGAGACGGACATTTTGGGAAAGATAGAGAAGGTATCACCTATTCCATTTATTTCCTAAAACCTAGTGGAATAGAAAATGTCGTACATATTTGAGATGTTGGAGTTAAAAATTCTTATTGCTATATTAAGACAACCAGGGAAGCTTTTTTCTGTTATTATATACTTCGGGACTAATCGCGCACTAAAATTACGAGATAAATAAATACCTCCTCATCCCGACGTTTCGGCCGAGTTGCATCGACCGTGGTCACGGGTAGACTCATATTATATACTACGGGACTAATCGCGCACTAAAATTACGAGATAAATAAATACCTCCTCATCCCGACGTTTCGGCCGAGTTGCATCGAACGTGGTCACGGGTAGACACCATGACGATGAGGAGGTATTTATTTATCTCGTAATTTTAGTGCGCGAGTAGTCCCGTAGTATATAATAATTATGTCTTCAAATCGCGAAAGTTTAAAAAGAACAGCTTTTTTCTGCTTTGTCATTCTGTAAAACTATAATACGATTCCTGTTTATCAGTACGCAAGTGTGTACAAATTACACCTAATTAAACGTAAACATGCAGTGTGTAATGCTCATTAAAAGCAGAATAAATTATGCAAGTAAACAAACAACAATGAGGGTACTATGAATACTTCAGCTCATCGAGGAAATATTTTAAAAGAATTGGCACGAAAAATACATGAGTGTTTCGCGTAAAACACATCTAGTCTAGATTTTTAGGAGCGCAATTTGTGAAACGTTAGATTCATTTCTATTGTTCGCGGAGTATCGCATGCTATGCTCTCCCGTTCGAACAAGCATATTTCTATTGTTCGCGGAGTATCGCATGCTATGCTCTCCCGTTCGAACAAGCATTAATTTTAAGGTGACGGTAAACTATTGTTTATCAAATATCAAGTCTCGGACTAATTTTACGCGGTCGCGCTCGACAGGATAGCGTCAGAGCGGCGGGCGGCAGTGAGTTTTAGTTAATTACTTATAATGTACAGATTAAAACTTCTCGGTCTGTTAAATAGAAAAGTGATCTGGCTATTTTATTCGTAAAAAATAATGGGTGTTGTCGCTGATAATTCTGAGCTTTCGAATTATTGATCTTTTTTTTGGTGAGAAATTTATAAGTTTTTTTTTAATAAAGCCGGTTAAGGTTAGCAATGCCGGAGGGAAGGGAGGCCTTTGCCCAGCAGTGGGACGTACAGGCTCAAAATAATAACAATAAAGCCGGTCACTTTTCAAAATTTTGTCCGGTTCATTAAATTTTTTAAGATTACCGTATGATATTTTTTAAATATGAATCAATATCATTCGTCCTTTCATCGCGCATTCAAAAGTACTCGTTTTCGTGTTTCTCGGCCCGATGCCTCATTGCTCTATCCTACTCTTACTTAGTCTCGTGTGCATTTACGCATACGTTTAGCCGTTCTAATGTTTAAATGATAGAGCCCTTGTTCTGGTGCAGATAATCGCAGCTACGAGTATGTGTCCATAGACATATTGTATTAAGATAGACAGCTCGCCGGTTTTTGAGAAAGTGATGTAAGTGACAATTTTGTACGATGAATTGAAACGCTCCATTTGCGTACAGTATACTAGGCTAAGATATTGTTTTATAACTTGAAAACTTTGCTTGTTAGGGTTCCGTACCTAAAGGGTAATAATTATTTTTCACAAAAAAATGTCATGACCGACTTCAACCGTGTACAGAATTCGCGAATATTTCGCACGGATCGATGCAGCATATTTTATATTTTTGTTGATTTATCAAAAAATTGCCCAGACGATTTCGTTTTTTTTTTTTAATTTATATTTAAAGTCAGACGAATTTCGAAGTACACTCGTACCTACTCTTTTCAATAAAAAAGAATTATCGAAATCGGAATTTACTATACTTATAATAAAAACTAGTTTTTACCCGCGGCTTCACCCGCATACGCTATATATCATTATAATTTATAGCCTATGTGTTATTCTGATATATAAGCTATATTATTGCAAAGTTTCATCTCAATCCGTTCTCAAAGAGTAACAAACATCCATACATCCATCCATCCATCCATCCTTCTATCCTCATAAACTTTCGCGTTTATAATATTAGTAGGATATACGCGTTGAATTTTGTACCTCCTCCGGTGGTTCGTCGGTCATAAATAAGTCTATGATCCTACGTCGCAATTTTTAGATTTGTCATTGGCCGTCTCTATAAAAACAAGCTGGCCGTATGAAAACTACCAATACGGGTGAATAATATTCGAATACGAATGTAAAATGTAAACAAATACCTACTCCGGTGACTCACCTTGAATGACTGGTTTCGCACCGAATCAGTTTACGTGTCGACCTTATCACTCGATAATAGAGTCGTTAATTGATTGATAGCAGTTACACAAAAGACCTTATACGCACGTCTAATTAAACACTTGATTTATGTATTAGTTTTCGATATGAAAACAAAATAATTCCACACAATCACGTGCTGGTACTGTTTGATATGTGTAACACGTGCTCTACTTCTAATCGGTGCGTATGTAAACGCAATATTAAGCCTTAAGGACTTAGTGATAAGAGTTAAATTTAAACTAGAATCAGCGTTGATAAATCTTAACAAAAAGGAGTATGTATTAAGTACTACTACAGACAAAGACAGGAACATTTTCCATCGTTTACTGAAAAAGAGGAGGTTCATAGCTTATCCATCTGTATTCTAATTTCAGAAAGAAACAGGATAACAGAAAACTTGCTTCTGGACATTGGTCTCCCCTGAATATTTTCAATGGAATGGAAGCTGGTTTTTGCGTTACTGGTCTTCTTTCCAACTTATCTTTGGACTTCTTACGCTGCGCTTGTCGGTACTCGGTTAGCCATCTACGCGTTATTTGCCGTAGCTCTACTACCACTACAACTATACAGGGTTATTTCTAATCAATTAGAATCCTTCTAGGGGCTTATTCTGTTTTGACGAAAATCGTAGAACAAAAGTTGTTAGTTTTGATGTAGTGAATAAGCCCATAGAAGGATGCTAATTGATTAGAAATAACCCTGTATATGGCTAATCCGCTGGACTAAGTACAATGTCAGTAACTATTTTTTGTCGATAAACAATAGTATAAAATAATAAATAGCACTGCCACTATGTCACCTATACCTATGTATTATATAAAGTACTAGCTGACCCGGTGAACTTCGTTTCACGCAATTGGTCGCACCAACTCGGAAACCTTCTTTGACTTATCCACAGCAACTTTGCTAAAGATTGTCACATGGTCAAATGCATAGTTAACGATTCTATAAAGGATATACAGACAAACATTCATTTTTATTTGTATAGATTTGTATTCTCACAAATATAAATAGTATCTATAATTTATCGGACACAGTACAAAAAACCTGATTTTCATTATCTGAGTCATGTGGAAAGAGAATAAATACATTTCACCTGTGATGACTCGCCGTGGACTATGTAGCGTTAGCTAATTATTATTTTAGTCATTAGAGGAAAATAGTTTGTTGTGCACCGAACAAAACTGTAATAACCAAGTGTATCATTCGTACTATGCTTTTGTTCCCAGTTCTGTGTATTCGGTAACTCCACTATGTCATTATTATTCAGGAGGAAATCTTCGTAGGTTACCGTGCTGCTGTGGGGTGCAATCGGGCTATGTGGAATTGTACCCACTGACATCCTCTCAGTGGCCGGCCTTTGACCCGGGACTTACAGGGAAACTGGAGTTCTCAGGTCTTCTACACTTACTTACATTGGCCTAACCGCCTTCTACGACAACATGGCAACACACCGTTGTAGTGCTCCCCGGTTGGTTTGAGTGGATGGTAAGAGCTCCATTTCCAACCATCCGCGAGCCCAGAGGTCTGCTTTTTGTAGGCTGTTACTATAGTCAGGATACCAATGCCGCATCTGCGTCAATGTACTCAGTGTCAATAGAACAAAATAATAAAATCGATATAATGAACACAGCGTTATCAGCTTGTCCTGTACCAAAGAAAATATAATAATACTGCGTCCTGTAGTAAGCCGAAAGGAGGTGATTAAAAGCATCATTCATTTTGTCAATGCTATTTTGCGTGGAACAGCTGTTTTTTTTCTTTAATTCCGTGTTGACCTCATGCTAAAAATGTTCGTAATGATGGCCTGAGTCACCTCATTTAGGCTTAGTACACCAGTTCTGGATAACCCTGTACAAACTACAATTTGTACTTCGCCAAATACCGTAGAACTTTGTATTTTACGAAGTCGCTGTTTTATTTTCATTCAAATTGTTGTATTTGTGCAGTATTAACATATATCTTTCTAAGTAACCAAAGTACAACTTCTAATGAAAATTGTGATTTGCGTCTGCCACAAGCTCGTGACTCCAATTCAGTTCAAGCATGTGATGAATCACATCGATTTGGACGACGCTACTCATCAACATACCTATGCCTGGTTTGGTTAAAATGGGTCATGTAAACAACGCGATCGTCTACAGGGTGTTTTTTTAGACAATGAACAATTCTAGGATATCATTGTACTCATTATAAATACCAATGTTTACTAAGGAATTGACCTGAGGGCTAAGTGCGAGATTTTCGTTCGAGCTCGACCGTGTTAACGTTTGATGTGATTTCTATGGAAATGGCACAGCGCCATCTTGTGTCACGTACAGAAAACTGAATAGCTAAGTGTGAGTATTTTTTACGATAATGTAACGAGCGCCAAACCGATCGAACACGAGCGCGGCAACCAACGTCTGTGATTGGCTAATTCAAGCGTGTGTGTCAATGTGCTCGCCTGTGTGCGCGGCGCACTTGGTCTACGCGACGTAAAAGTAATTCGATGTGATTTGCAAATTTCCTACTTGACACTCTGTACTCATTTGTACTCATCATTATGACTACATTACTAAATACTGTTATCTTACCTTTTAAATCACTAAAAAAGAAAGGCTGTTTTATACTAAATGTTCAGTGAACTTCAACAAAATGTACGATACATTTTGTTGTATCGTACATTTTGTTGAAGTTCACTGCAGAGTTTTTGAGATTTAACATTAAATTTCAGGAATAACGTAAATGGTCCATTCAAAAAGATGACATCGAAGTCCGTCAAAACGTATGGAACAGGTTTTTGTTTTCGTGATTGCAGGGTATAGAGTATGTCCTTAGAATGTGTCCGTCGTACAAGAAAACACCTTGTATAAGTTTCAGTTTGATAAGTACTGACATATTTTGTATTGAAGACTCATGTAAATCATGTCGAGTATTGGTTCTTAGCACGCAAACTTAGGGCTAGGTATTCGGTTACGGATCTGAGTGACATAAGCAAACAAAGTAGATGTCACATAATATATTGTGTATAGTTTACTAATTCTCTATCGTTATCATCATTATGTTGATATGAGGACGTCCAACTGTGGTGAACATTTGTCGTCAACTATGTGCGACACGGTAGGAAACACTTATGTACACCCTAGACCGCATATTATCTGTTTAACATCAGGCAGTACTTATGTAGTCCTAACGTATACGAAATAAAAAAACCGGACAAGTGCAAGTCAGGCTCGCACACCGAGGGTTCCGTACAAATCCAGAAAACTTCACATAATTGGGAAGTACGTTGTTAAAATTTAAATACTCATCATCATCATCGACAAAAGTTTTTTTTTTTTACTTTTCTCGTCATTCATCGAAAATTGTTAAAATAATTAAAAACCTATTTTAGCATGTGTTAATGAAGCTCTTTTATATGATACCTTACATGATACGATTTACGCACTTTGAATTTTAAACCCATATTTTGTTCATCTAGGCCCTATTTTTTTGTGATTTAAATAAAAATGTACAGTTTTCAGATTTATTCCTATATGTGTACTCTGAGACAATGCTTCTCGCCAAATTTCATAGTTATGTGTCAACGGGAATTACCCTTTAAGTTTTGATTTTTGTGAGTGTCGAAATATGCGGTTTTTTACGACATAACCGGCTCTAACTTCTTTATATGATAACTGAGAAGTTTTTCCTTTACACAACTGTAAGAAATCATATATATACGTATACAGCTTAAATTTCAACTCAATATCTTTACGCGTTCCCGAGATAAAGTCTTGACATACACACTGACGGACAGACGGACAACAAAGTGATCCTATAAGGGTTCCGTTTTTTCCTTTTGAGGTACGGAACCCTAAAAAAAATACAATACCGCTGAAACCACTTCTTTAAATGTTGATCATCATCATTATCAAACGGACACACTGATGGACACAAGCTTTGGATGGGATTTCAATAAGACCGGTTAGATTAGACGCGGCTTGAATTAAGCGCGAACCTGCACACCGGGGTCCACCTTGTTGGTCGACGTCCGACGCTGCGCAAATTTCTCGAATGGAGACCACGTACCGGCGTACATGGTCTCCATTCGAGAAATTTACCATCGACCATCCAAACACTATATAAACTATGTGCCCTGCCCACTGCCACATCAACTTGCTAACCAGTTAGAATAAGTCGGTAACTTTGGTTCGTCTACAAATTAATGTCGTTATTCCTGCGACACTATTTTTGAATTAGGATCGACTGATGCGTAAATAGTCACAAGACAAAATCTATGCTAGTGCGAACTGATTTGATCATGTAGAGATTTTAGATGTTGGTAAAACGATAAAAAGATCTAACGTGATAACATTTCAACAGATCTAACGTTTTTCTCCATTTGTCTACAGGACCGAGTGCTGAACATCACCAGTCAAATAATGGACCAGCTGCTGGGCGACGAGCGGGTGGCGCGCGGCTTCCGCGTCAAGTTTCCAGAGGACGTGCTTCAGGACAACTTGGCGGGGCAGCTGTGGTTCGGTGCCGAGGTATGGCTCCATTACAAATTGTCCATAAGATGCTTAACATTACCAGTCAGATAATGGACCAGCTGCTGGGCGACGAGCGGGTGGCGCGCGGCTTCCGCGTCAAGTTTCCAGAGGACGTGCTTCAGGACAACTTGGCGGGGCAGCTGTGGTTCGGCGCCAAGGTATGGCTCCATTACAAATTGTCCATAAGATGCTTAACATTACCAGTGAGATAATGGACCAGCTGCTGAGCGATGAGTCAAGTTTCCAGAGGACGTGCTTCAGGACAACTTGGCGGGGCAGCTGTGATTCGGTGCCGACGTATGGGTTCCAATAGATATTGTTAACAGATTCCTCAAGGAATGGACCAGCTGCTGGGGGACGGCAGATAGCGTGCGGTTTCCGTATTAAGTTTCCAGAGGACGTGCTTCAGGGCAATTTGGCAGGGCCACTGTGGTTCGGTGCCGAGGTATGGATTCCTTTAGATTTCTCACGTAGTAATTATTAGAAACTACTAAAGGTCGCCCATGAAATGAAATCTACAGGGAGTGCAAGTTTACGCTGTTGACTTCCAACAGCTCCTCAATTTTGTATCTTCATATTTTTGCAAGTTAATTATGACCCTCTTTTGGTACTGGTAACGAAATGTACTATTTACAGGAAACTTATTAGTCAGTCCTTTTCGACTTAGACCACCAGTTGACCCCTCGACCTATATAATTGTAAAGTATCCTCCTTTATCCTAAAAATGTTGTTGAAGCACATCGACGAGCTTCACACTAGATTTAGGAATAAGTGGTGTAAGCTGAGTTCACTTTTTTTGCCAATTTTCGCCAAATTACACCGTATATTAAACTACAAAGTGCTAAATATTCCATTAAATAAGCTTTTATCATATTATCATTTGTCCTATTGCAGTGCCTAGCAGCCGGTTCGTCCATCATGAACCGCGAAGAAGAATCCGCGGCCATGCGTCCCCTGGCGAAAGCACTAACACGCAGCTTGGAAACCGTCAGATTTCTGCTCAGGGAGCGCTGCCTGAGACCTCGCAGCTTGGCTCTCTCACAGCAAATCACGGCTGACGATATGCTGCACGAGAGCTTGAAGATATTTGACCGGTGAGTAGAACTGATAATCAGAAACTGGCGAAAACATTGACACGCAGCTTGGAAACCGTCAGGTTTCTGCTCAGGGAGCGGTGCCTTAGGCCTCGCAGATTGGCACTATCACAGGAAATCATCGCAGATGATAATAACATGCTACACGAGAGTTTGAAGATATTTGATAGGTGCGTAAAACTGATGGCTGACAACAACCAGCTTGGAAACCGTCAGGTTTCTGCTCAGGGAGCGTTGCCTTAGGCCTTGAAGCTTGGCTCTCTCAGAGCTCGGAGAGTTTGAAGATATTCGACAGGTGAGTGAAAGTGATGACTGACAACAACCAGCTTAGAAACCGGGTTTCTGCTCAGGGAGCGCTGTCTTAGGTCTCGAAACTTGGCACTCTCATAGCAAATCACCGCTGACCATGACGGTGCTGCATGAGAGTTTGAAGATTTTGACATGTAAGTAAAACTGATGATTGGTTACTGAGAGATACAATTTCTGAGGGATCGCTATCTTAACTGTGACTTGGTGCTCTTCCAGTAAACTGAAGTTTCTGATATCGCTGAGTTTTTAGGGATTCAAGTACATTATGATCATTTTGAGGCTACTGGCATACGTTTGAAAAGAGAAAGAAGGTGTATATGACTTCACCGACTTGTAGCTCGGCTGTCGCGTTGGACATAGCAGCTTACTCAGCGTGGTGGGTGTAACCCAATGGCTTTTCCATGTGCATTACTTGTGTCTTTCTACATTTTCCAGGTTGTTTGCGGAATTCGAGCTGTGCTACGTTAGTGCGATGGTGAATGTGAAGACTCCACACGAGTTCGAGGCACAGCAGCTGATCTGCGTTTTGTTCTCCGAGAGCTTGCGGCGGGCGCTCAAACAGAACCTGCTCACGCAAGAACAGGTCAGATTATATTGGGTGTACTTATGATTTCTAAGGTTGTTGTGTACGTAATGACGTCATTACGAGTATAATGTCGCAAAGGGAAGGCCCTCATGTACTAAAACATTTCTGCTTGCCTTTTCCTTATTCTGAGTTTATTTATTTATAGGGTAGTTGACTGAAACGTGGTCTTTTAATGTGCGCCTCATGAATAAGCTCAAGATAGCCCAACGTGCTATGGAGAGGGCTATACTCGGTGTCTCTCTGCGGGATCGAATGAGAAATGAGGAGATCCGCAGACGAACCAAAGTTACCGACATAGCCCAGCGGATTAGCAAATTAAAGTGGCAATAGGCAGGACACATTGTTCGAAGAACGGATGGTCGATGGGGCCGGAAAGTTCTCGAATGGAGACCACGGACCAGCAGGCGCAGCGTGGGACGTCCACCGACTAGGTGGACTGACGACATAATAAAAATAGCAGGAACGCGCTGGATGCAGGCCGCTTCCAACCGGCCTTATTGCAAATCCATGGGGGAGGCCTATGTCCAGCAGTGGACATCCTACGGCTGATAGATAGATAGTTGACTGGTAATGAAATAATTAAAAGTATTAGAATTAGTGTATTTTACAATTAATTATGATTCATAAACTGATTTTTTAAATTGCCTAATCAAGTTCAGAGATATAAGCTTGTTAAGATTGTGGTAGGGATAAAGAGGGGATGCCTTGTCCCTTTTCCACAAAGCATAACATAGTATGGCAAATGTATGACACTTACGGGCAGTGACGTCATAGCCTGTCATAGTGCGCTCTTTGTCTAGCAAGAAAATAAATATGCTTGTAACTTCTTTATTTCTAAGTTGATTTTATTTTTGTTTTCGCTAATCGGCTCTGTTTATGGTTAGCTGTTACAAGAGGACATCAAAAAATATTGTCAACTAGCTTATTCTTGTTTAAGTGAAAACTTCTTTGGTGGCGTTGTGCACTTTTTGGGATGGGTAAAAAATGTTAAATTCGCGTCGGGACACGTGATCAGAGGGCTAAGTGCGAGATTTTCGTTCGAGCTCGATCGCGTTAATGTTTGATATGGAATGGATGGAAATGGCACAGCGCCATCTTGTGTCACGTACAGAAAACTGAATAGCTAAGTGTGAGTATTTATTACGGTAATGTAACGAGCGCTAAACCGATCGAACACGAGCGCGGCATCGTCTGTGATTGGCTAACTGAAGCGTTTGTCAATGTGCTCGCTCGCTCGCTCGGTCAACGCGACGTAAAAGTAATTCGATTTGATTTGCAAATCTCCCACTTGACACTCTGATCGAAAGTTCATAAGACGACGCAGGGCGCTTGCGTGAGTGTGCGTGTGTGATATTGTATTTTACGACATAAATGATAGTACTTTATATTTCAAGTTTTCACTTCTGCCGACACTCCCCACGTTGTTTTTTAGGGTTCCGTACCTCAAAAAGAAAAAACGGAACCCTTATAGGATCACTTTGTTGTCCGTCTGTCTGTCTCTGTGTAGGTATGTCAAGTCTCTTTTTTGAATTAATTGTCTAAATGGAAGATGCTATTGGCTTCTATAATACAACAGGCATGATGACTAAAAATGTAACTTGTCCATAGTCAGATTAAAAAAAATAGACACGTATTTATTCTTCAAAAATTGACAAAGATATCGAGGGTTAATGTTCCGCGTGACGTCACAAGTGCCATACAAATGTACAGACTTCTGTAAGAGAAATGACGTCACGACCCCCACTTCCGAACTTTGACAAGGTTTATCTTTGTCAATTGCTGTTTGATTGCCTAAAGAAAAAATACATGTAAAATTTTTTGACAATCTAACTCACGGACTAATTATAATAATGATTTTTTCATCACATCTATTCGAAAAGGACTACTTGGTTCGCCTTTAAGTGCGCCCAACGGTGGTGTTTTCTATAAGCAACTTCATAAGTGCGCCGGAATCATCTTTTCCGCGCACTTTTCGAATTTGGAACAAATAAGTGTGACGGAATGATCTTTGCCGCGCACTTTTTGAATTTGGAAGTATTTGTAATGTTATTGTTCAGCGACAAGAAAGAAAATGAAAAGAATGTAAATGTAAGTTTTTGTTTGTTTTATTATTGGATCCCATTTAATTTCAATTTAGTTGTTACTCTACGTTTTATTAAATAATAACATTACAATAAAATATGAGGCGCCTTTTATTTATTTTTTAGAGGTGATGAAAAGTAGAGTGTTCCACTCGGGCGCAAAATATATTTTTGGTCCGGGCGACGTACTTTGCACCCTTCGCTACAGGATTCTACTCTAGAATCCCTCACTTCGCTCTGGATTCAAAAAAGCGCCCTCGCCGTAAAAATATTATTTTGCTCCCATATGATACAATCTATCTATACTATTTTAGTCATCAACTCATCAAGCCTATTGTACGCGCAATAAACGGTTTTGTTTTGATATTCCAGGTAGACGCATACGACCCAGCGTTGATGTTTGCGGTGCCTCGGCTGGCCATAGTCAGTGGTCTTCTTATTTATTCCAGCGGACCGCTCAGCATAGACAAGCCTCCCGGTAAGATTTCTATACTTGTACATAATTATAAAAGTCTTCAAAATATAGTAAAACTGTATTGAATCGAAACACAGATGCAATTATGTTTGTTATCATAAAATCTCTGGCTTATATCAGAGGTAACCCTGAAGGATATACAAATAAAATAAAAAATTGTTCTATATATATAGCAGATATACAGGGTTATTTCTAACCAATTAGCATTCTTCTAGGGGCTTATTCTGTACATCAAATCTAACAACTTTTGTTCTACGACTTTCGTCAAAAGTGTTGTTCCATAGAAAAATTTAGTTCACCTGCGACAAAATGTATGGAACAGCTGTTTTTTTTTAGTTTAGACGAAAGTCGTAGAACAAAAGTTGTTAGTTTTGATGTACAGAATAAGCCCCTAGAAGGATGCTAATTGATTAGAAATAACCCTGTATATGTATATAATTCCAACAATTCAACTAACAGTTTATAGCTGAGATGATAACGATTGGTATTGCAGTAAAAGTAACTATTCAGCGTTGTATTGCTTTCAGTGTTAGGGCCTTTGCTCCACGGACCAGAGATGGGTATTTAAGTAATACCTTTAGGTTGCAGTGTGCTTTTGCCAACTTTATTTGTGTAATTTGTACTCAACTCTTCTATGTGTCTCATTTTCAGAGGAAATGTCCGACATGTTCCGTCCTTTCCGCACGTTACTCCACAAAATTCGCTCTCTCTTATGGACCCTGGATAGAAGAGAGTTAATGGCGTTGGAGAGACTTCTGGCTACTAATGGAGACGTCGCCAACTTCGCCTCTGTGGAACTACCACTCAGTAAGTCAAATCTATATATACCGGATGGCTTTATGGAAATCTATTTAGACTGGATGGCTTTATGGAAATCTGTATAGACCGGATGGCTTTATGGAAATCTATATAGACCGGATGGCTTTATGGAAATCTATATAGACCGGATGGCTTTATGGAAATCTATATAGACCGGATGGCTTTATGGAAATCTATATAGACCGGATGGCTTTATGGAAATCTATATAGACCGGATGGATTTACGGAAATCTATATAGACTGGATGGATTTACGGAAATCTATATAGACCGGATGGCTTTATGGAAATCTATATAGACCGGATGGCTTTATGGAAATCTATATAGACCGGATGGCTTTATGGAAATCTATATAGACCGGATGGCTTTATGGAAATCTATATAGACCGGATGGATTTACGGAAATCTATTTAGACCGGATGGCTTTATGTAAATCTATATAGACCGGATGGATTTACGGAAATCTATTTAGACCGGATGGCTTTATGTAAATCTATATAGACCGGTTAAAATTTTCAAGCCGTCTAATAGCCTGAACCGTTTACCATGGATCCGATCACCGAAATCAACGTTTGGTATAGGTTGAACCATTCAATAGACAGGATGACAAAAATATAATTTGTCCATCAGTGAAGTTAAAAAGAAAAATAGACCTATTTTTTCTTTATTATTTTATACTACGAGGCTAATCGCGCACTAAAATTACGAGATAAACAAATACCTCATCATCCCGACGTTTCGGCCGAGTTGCATCGACCGTGGTCACGGGTAGACTGAGGTTGAGTCTACCCGTGACCACAGTCGATGCAACTCGGCCGAAACGTCGGGATGATGAGGTATTTGTTTATCTCGTAATTTTAGTGCGCGATTAGTCCCGTAGTATATAAGAATAAAATTATTTAATATTTTTCTATATCTTTTATTTTAATTTTTCCAGCGTCAGATTTGATAGAAGACCCGTCGTGCCCCTATCCAGACATTGGCGAATTTGTATCGAGATTCTACGCAGATCACGCGAACTGTCGGGACCTTTACACACCGACAAGGTATTTATTTTTATTGATATGTAATATTGAAGTACCCGACGTCCTCTTAAGACAATCAATCGTGAGGCGCCAACTTGTCCACACAAAAACAATAAGCTGTTATCTACCTCTAAATATTATCAAAATATATTATTGTCTATTTTTATAAATAGGATTAGTAGGGGGTAGTTTTTTTTTAATAATTATTAATATAGGATACTAATACTTTTGCCCCTCCGGCGCCAATATACGGTAGCTATTATGGGGGGCCCATTTAGTGGATGGCAAGTCACCACCCGCCTGAAAATTTGAAATGAGGCATTATTTGGCGGGTGCCGTACCTCATTCCATAGCCCGTATTAAGTCATCGAACAGCACATCACAATACCCATAATATACTGTAAGTCACATCTAGCAATAGTTATTTTATATTTTCATTCTACTTTATGTACACAACATTTTATATTAGTTTTATAAAAAAAGAAATGGGCCTCTCAGTGTTGGCTTCGGCCCCACTGACGCCTACCTAAAGACCAAGCTTTGCTTGTGAGTTTTGTTTTTGCAGACAAAGGCTAGTACAGTGATTTTATGTCTTATTATTTGTGTGTTTTGAGTGATTTTTTTCATGTAATTAGTACTTCAATTAGTTTTTATAGATTTTTAAATGAAATTAATAAGCCTCTAAAAGTTATTTTTTTACGCAAAAACTTGGCTGTAATTAGTTCTTAAGTATCAGAAATAAATATACACTCAGTATATCTTTTTGACCGACGAAACGATCAATGATTGCTATTTTTTTTTTTTTTGTTATATTTAACCACGCATAACTTTTTATTTTACATAGTTGTCCGATTTCAATAATTCTTTTTATATTAGAAAGAGTATAATTTGAAGTTGGTCCCATTAAAATTTTATCGAAATCGGCTGAACCATTTTTGATAAATCAACAATAATGTGAAAAATGATTCATCGCGAATTTTGTACACGATTGAAGTCGGTTATACCGTTTTTTGCGAAAAATAATTATTTATATTATTTATTTCTTTTTCAGTCCAAACGAACCTACAATCACAGAGGGAGACTACCTCCCAGACAATATAGAAGTGATGACACCAATCATCGACGGATTCCGGCGGCTCACAGAACTGACTGAAGAAAACGAGTGCGACGAGGACCGCCCGGAAAAACCGGAAAATCCCGCAGATAAATCGGAAAAAACCGACAAACCGGATATTTCCGAGAAATCGGACAAATTGACCGACAGCACTGACACATTCCAAGACAGAAGCAGAAAGACTTCCAAAACTGAGGGAGGAGACATTTCCGTACTAAGAAATCTATCTACAAATGGACTGATGATGTTTGACCCTTTAGTTATAAACGCGGCAGCCGCTACTTCAACCGAAACCAATCGGCAAATCCCGGATCAGGATTTAGTTACGTCATTAAACGAACAAGTAACAGAAATCGCTGATAGGCTTTCGTCAATAGCTAGCGATGTCGTCATAGATCAATTACACTCTTATTCTACAAGCGATATGCCCACTCTTATATCTACGGACGATTCTGAGGCATACCCTTTCAACAACGAACAGTTACCTTGTATGCCTTCCACAAGTCACGGATATTTAATACCGAATGCTATAAGTCACGAACCGGTAGTACTTTCATCGTTATCGCATAATAATTCAGCTGTGTTTAATCAAGACGACGATTCAGAAAGCAATAATCAGTTAAATTCGGAATTACCGATGATCATACCGGAAAATATCGATTCGGAAATGGCCAACACAAACATGAATCTATCGATCGCAAACGCTAATCTTAGTTCTCTACTTTTAACTAACGAAGAGTATAGAGAACGCTTCGAGCAAATCGACGATGACAATACGAGCTTTCATTCCGCGAAAAATTTCGATGAAACGCTAGAAAGAGATGACGATAAAGTGAAGTTCATGCTCGGTTACGAAAGCGATCACGAGACTCCAGTAGATTCAGGTGTTAGCACGGAAAATACAAGCCTTGACCGATCCCCCGATACAGATAATAAAATCGATTTAAAAGACACTAGTTTCATGCAAAACAGGTTAGAGGAAGACAAATCAAACTCTATACAAGGCACATTTGATACTGTAAATATTAACTATGTTGAAGAAACTACTCAGAAAAATGAAGCGGGGTCTTCGATAAACGTAAATTCAGATGAAGAAGGTTTAAACGAAGCGACAAATGTCAGATGTCACGATAACGATGAGGCGAGGAAGGTTTTAGCCGATTGGGGAATGACTATGCCTGAAAATGAGGAATTTAAAACCATAGACGATGTGATTTCAGAGTTGAGAAGGCATAGACAAGAAAAAATGGCGTTGGAGAATGAACCGAATAGTTCGCAGAGTAGTTCTAGAAGGAAAGACGGTAGAAGGAAATCTACGCCCAAAAGTAAAAGGAAAAAGAATAAAATGTGGTCGCCGGGATTGGTTATTTTGGACAGCAGGTCGAGTCAGAGCAATCCGTTGAGGTTGAATTTGGACCATTTTGTTGATCAAAGGTGAGTTTTGTATATCCTGTTCAAAAAGTTAAAATCCTACTAATATTATAAACGCGAAAGTTTGTATGTATGGACGTTTGTTTCTCTTTCAAGCAAAAACTACTGAACAGATTGAGATGAAATGAGAGAAAAAGGCATATTTCACTTTATTTAAACTAAAATACGTCTAATTTTCGCAAATCTCACGAAATAAAATACGATATTTTTTTAGATATTTTATCTGTTACGTGAACGCTCTAAGAAGGGCGGCACCTCTGGTGACGTGACATGCTAGTAAACAAAAAATTCTCGATTGACTGTTGTTTGTGTAATTTGTGTTTTGTGTTTTTGGAGTAATATTATTGGATCTGTAAGTTACTTTTAAGTATTTATTGTCAATTTTTAGATGTGAACTAGCGTATTTACTAGTATTAACTAACGTTATTTACTAGTGTGTGACGTCACAAACCAGCGCCATTACAGAATGTCGTTTTGGCGGGATCTTGAATATCTATTCTTTGACACTTGATTTTCATTGTTAATACATTAGATCTCTCGGAAATATAAATGTAGTGTGCTTATTATGTACTAACGAATAATTTAAAACGATTTCCGAAAACTAGTCAAATAGCCTATTTATAAAGATATTGCGTGAAAGTAAGTTTGCCGGGTCAGCTAGGTGTTCATATATTTATATTTGTTTATTGAATTATATGGGTTTTCATAGTACTTCCAGAATACTAATACATATAAATAGTCCGCCAAGTTTGTTTCCGTGATTTGTCTACTCAAAAATTGAAATATTTTTAAAATGTTTTTGGGGACTCAACTCGAGACAAACTCGACACTCGGAACGTTTTTGTTGAAATTTGGTATATAGGCGGTATTACCGTGGAAAGGCCGACTTAGATTTATTTTTAATTTATGTATACTGAGCGCCACACAAATCGGCAGATGAGAAGTTAGCCGCAGATGACACTTCGCCGTGATTGGCTAATTATTGCGCATGTGTGCACAATTCCGACGCTGACTGTCGTAGTGCGTAGGGAGCCCGCGGGAGGCATGAGGTTGGGGGGTGGGTGTGCCCCGGCGTCTCGTCTCTCTGGCTCCCGCGAATGCCTATATTTCGGCTTTTGCGCAGTTCTCTGAGCATAACTTCCCATCCGTCGATTTGTGTGGCGTTCAGAGGGCTAAGTGCGAGATTTTCGCTCGAGCTCGACCGCGTTAACGTTTGATGTGATTTCTACGGAAATGGCACATCGCCATCTTGTGTCACGTACAGAAAACTGAATAGCTAAGTGTGAGTATTTTTTACGGTAATGTGACGAGCGCCGAACCGATCGAACACGAGCGCGGCGACGTCTGTGATTGGCTAACTCAAGCGTGCGTGTCAATGTGCTCGCGTGTGCGCGGCGCGCTCGGTCAACGCGACGTAAAAGTAATTCCATTTGATTTGCAAATCTACCACTTAACTGTATACTACTGTAGTTTTTAAGTTATATATTAGAGTATACTGTAGTTGTTAAGTTTTTTATTAGTATTATATTTAATGTGATATATTCCAGCAGTACGTCGGAGTGCGCGGACGACGAACAAATAGCGCTCGCGCTGCAGGCGCAGGAGCTGGCCGCCAGGCAGCAGGCCAGGGGGAAATTCAAGTAAGTACCAATTTTCATCATCTCTGCGGTCCTCACCGTTGGAAAGGTTGGAAGCAATCTTGCGGCCTTAATCGCCATACTGTACACTGTATCAGCCTTTTTAATAGTCCACTGCAGGACGTAGGCCTGACGAAGGGTGATTGGGCCATACCCACCACGCTGGCCCAGTGCGGGTTGGTGGATTCGCATACGCCATCGGATTTCTTCTACGGAAGTATGCAGGTTGCCTCACGATGTTTTTCTTCACCGAAAAGCCAGTGTTGTGAAATTCCGTACATGAATTCCAAATAACTGGTTCGCGTTTGGCTCTGGTTTCCTTTGCACTTAAATAAATAAATATTTTTGGGACATCTTACATACGGCCTTTGACCCTAATACTACATATACTTATTTTTAAATACATACTTATATAGATAGTATCTAAATGACGCCCAGACACAGAGCAAACACTGAATGTTCATTGCATAAATATTTGCCCTGGGTGGGGATCGAACCTATGCTTCTTTGACCCAGAAGTTAGGGTCACTAACCACTGAGCAAGCGAAGCAGTCAAACTTTAACACTTATGGCTGATCTTTATAGTTAAAATGATGTATATTACTTGCTAAGGGTCGTAGAATTTTAATACTATTTGGAATACTATAAACACGATACTTTCATAATAAACTATGTTCCTGCAGATCGAGCGAAGACCTGATCCATCGGCTATTCGTATGCATAGCGGGCGTGGCCGACCAGCTGCAAACCAACTTCGCCGCGGATCTGAGAAACATCCTCAAATCCGTGTTCCTCATGAACCAGACGCCGGACGACCCGATACCCGACCCGCCGGAGAAGAAGGGCCCAACGATCGAATATGAGGCGACTGAAGACCAAGTCATACAAAATGGTAAGGATATGATTTTTTACAAAATTTAACAAAAAGTCAAGTTTTTGGACTAGTTATAAGAAATATCGTCAAGAGATTCTTATGAACCAAACTCCGGACGACCCCACGTCCGCCCCGCCGGAGAAAAAGAGCCCAACGATCGAATTTGAGGCGACTGAAGACCAAGTCATACAAAATGGTAAGGATATGATTTTTTACAAAATTTAACAAAAAGTCAAGTTTTTGGACTAGTTATAAGAAATATCGTCAAGAGATTCTTATTAACCAAACACCGGACGACCCTATATCCGCCCCGTCGGAGAAAAAGGGCCTAACGTATGAATATGAGGCGATTTTTAGCTGAACTAAGGGAAAGGAATCAGTTTTTGCGTTGATTTTAAGAAATATCCGCAATACTGTGTTCCTATGAACCAAACTCCGGACGATCAGACCCGTTCTAACGGAGAAAAATGGCCTCACGATCGATGGATAAGCGTTGAGGATCAATTTATACAAAATGGTAAGAATTTAATTTTTTCAGTAAACTAAGGAAAAATTACCTGTTTTCGGATCGATTTGAGAAACATGCTGAAATCCATGTTCCTCATGAACCAAACTCCGGACGACCCGATACCCGACGCACCGAAGAAAAAGGGCCCAACGATATTCGATTATCAGGTGACTGAGTGAATTATTTTCTATGACTTGGTCAAGTCATAGAAAATACTAAGGATATATTATTGTGTTCGTAGTTAAGTTTAAATGTAGATACAGAAATATTCTCAAGTCCGTATTTCTAAACAACCGGGACCTACATTATAACTTGTAATCCGACTTACATTAGCGCTCAGCTACAAGGGTGGTGATCAAAATAAATGTACGTAACTCACATGGCACTCACATGTATCGTGTCGTTACGTGTCTCACATGTTAAAAGTGTAACTCACAGGTTACGTAAGGGTGATTTCATATTGTCTATAAAAATTTAAAAGATCTAAATTTCAATTTTTCTCTATATTTTTCTGCCTTTCGGCATTAGTCATCGGCGCCATCTGCGAAAAATTATGATAAAATTATTCTTAGATGAAAATTCTGTCAAAATTCAAAATTGTGTCTTTTGTAGATATAAATAAAAATGCAATCTTATTTTGTACGGAATTCCTCCGTACAAACGCGTGAGTTGCGCACATATGACTATCAATATTGTTGTGAAAAAGCCCTTACATTGGTGAGTAACGTTACGTCCATGTCTCTGTTACTCACATGTAGGTTAGAAACACGACTTGACCTCTAAATCATCATATTTCGATTCAAAAACATGTTGCACATAAGAATGAATTAGAGAAATTATAGAACAAAAGAGATGTTTTTTAATACAACGCATGCTGAGAAACAAAAACTACTTACTTTTAGGAGTTACTCTTCCGTTTTTCACATGTATAAATAGCTTTTTCATTCATCACACACAATATTTCGCATTCATTAAGGATGCAATGAACAAAATAGCTATATGTTGACATCTGCTTGTAAAAATTGGTGTCGCCGTAGTAGAATTATGTTAGTTATGGTAGAATACCAATTGTAAATGGGTGAAAACTGCGTTACTCACATGTGTGAGTAACGATCAAAAATCATAGGACACTATTTAAAAAAATAAAAAAACCAATATAAAGTTACACAAAACAATAATTAACAAAGTAAAATTCACCTTAGATTCAATGCCAATAGTAATAAAAAATTGCATACGAAAGTTCATAAAATCAATAGCTTAGAGAGGTTTTTAAGTGAATCAGAAACTCGTAGGACAACTTTTTCTTGTATGAACAGAAATAGTAACGTTTTGTAATTTATTTATAAATCGATATTTTTAGTACACCAAAACTCTATTAAAGAATAGAATCTGACTGTTCATGAACTACACTATCAATAAAAAAATAAAACCATACATAATAGACGAGTTTTACCTACCAATAAAACTCATATTATGTCCGAAGCCTTATTCGAAGCCTTTTAAACATATATATTGAGAATGCATCTTCCGTTTCCGGCCGTATTTGCGGTTGTAGTTCCCTCTGTTGGGCTAAAATGGCAACCCAGGCCGCCAAGTTCCCAGGCAGCGTATAGTTCTCCTCATTGAAGTCTCAATAACATAAGGAATTAATGAACACCAGGCAGAACTTACTGTAAGGCTTCGAATAAGGCTTCGGACATAATATGAGTTTTATTGGTAGGTAAAACTCGTCTATTATGTCCTTGAGCCGTTATTCGAAGCCTTTTAAACATATATATTGAGACGTGTTTGTTTTCGCCTGGTGAACGAGACGCCAATGTGAATGCACAGAATAACGTCAACATTAATAGGTATTTATAGAATTAAACAGTATGAAAAACATCAGTCACAAATGTAATAACGTAATGTTAATATAGCGGATATAATTATGTAGCGCTACATAAAAATATTGAAGAAAACTAATATAATAGTCACTGCTACTATAACATCTTAGTTTGGAATATTGCCCCGGTAACGTATGTATGTATGTTATTATTGTACAGAACCAAATACTTAAGAGTCACGTAGTATTGCTGTCTTACAGTTTCAATGTTATCGCTAATAAGTACTACATCAATTAGGAATTTAAGAAAGTAACTTAAATTAAAATAATAATAAAATTATGTTTATTATTCGTTAATAGTCTGTCGATTCACTCTTTGAACGCGACAGCAATGGTGGTATCACCACTATCAGCCTCCGGCATAAAGGATTTTACATCATTGGTGATTCCAGTTTAAGATGCAGTTTTCACTACCGGTGTACGGCAATAGTTATCGATCCTATTAGGCACAAAACTTGAAACCGGAATTAGAAATAAAATTGTACATTTGCCAAAATCTGTCCACAACAAAACCCCTGAACTGTTCAAGGTTTCGGACTTGACATTTTGTTGCGGCCTCCTTGTCTAGCTGTTTTTAATAGATACAGTCTACATCTACAGTAATAGAAGGTAGATACTATATGTTGAAAATGATATTTTTAACTATAAGTACAAAAGTTCTGAATTTCAATTAAGTAATAACAAGCAAGACTTAATAAAAACCAAAATAAAATAGTTACTCAGTTAAATCCTTCTAACTAGTGGGCTTTGTAATCTTAAATCTCCTCACAGTTATTCAAAGCGAGCGAGCGAGTCAAGATGACTTGCAGCACCCCTCTTTATCCTGCGTTAGAAAACCTTGGTGTGGTATATAACCAACTCTTAGATTCAAACGTGTTGAACTTTGTATTCAATAATGAATACAATAACCCGAAACTAGCACACCGTCGCAGCGTCGTGGTGCTGCCCGCAAATAATGAGTAGGTCGATTAAAAATTGACCATCAATTGAATAGTACATGTATTTGTATATATCCCGAACATGACTAATCTTAGCACTATTATTTGATATGCTTTCATTTCACATGTTCGGAGCTAAGCTTCCTAACTGAATTTGATTCTGGAATATGTGAAATGATAATATTTAAGCCAAGCCAAGATAACTTTGAAGCCAAGAATTTCACGAATTATTCTAATTATTGTCATACCCTTATAGGGTCATAAATATGTAAACTATACAGACCATGTTACATAAAAACTAAATGTAAATATTATATAAGTTACAATGCAATAAATGATTAAGTAGGTATTGTACCTACTGTTAATTTTATCTATAATTAGACGGTGGCGTGGACCGGCTTAGTTATGCTATACTGGATTCAGGGAATATCTACTGTTAATTTTATCAAACAAATTTACAGGTATTAAGAGTATTATCTCTCATTCTTTTTACTTGGCTCGCAATATACTATTGTTGTACATATATTATGATAACAAGCCATGAACTTTCACCCCATATTTTTAAATTTTTTCGCGTCATATTTGCACTCTCGCTCGACCCATGAACAAGTCATTGCGTAGGCTCGCATGTGTTGCATGAAACTAGTGGACCTGGATTCTGAAGCTTCGCTTCGTAAATAAAAGACTTACATACCTAAACTTTTTGTTATCAGCCTAGTCAAGACTGATAGAATTAAGCATTTTGCCATTTTTCAGCCGTGTATACTAGAAAATGTATCAGATACGCAAATCAAACCAGCCATTCTTTTGTATGGTTTACGTTTTTCGCGTGCACGACTTAAATTTGTCTTTAAAGGCAGAGACAATATCCGAAGCAAATATAAGGATAATAATATAAGATCAAACGAACTTCTTGAAGTGAAGTTCGATCATTATTATATGAGCCACTTCATTCGAAGATACAATTAACTAGGTAGTCCTTTTAGCCAACAGGCATTATTAGCACGTTTAGAGAATCGATTCTTAAATCGATATTCTTTTTTTTTTTTTTTTTTTAATGTTCCCTCCCTACGGCAAGCTGTCACTTGTCAACTCATTCATGTTTAGAGATTTATAAGTTTTTCGCACTGGTTGCGGGTGGGTGGGAACTTTGTATCTTCGAATGAAGTGGCTCATATAATAATGATCGAACTTCACTTCAAGAAGTTCGTTTGATCTTATATTATATTTCGCCACTTCATTCTTCAGATACAATTAACTAGGTAGATGTTCAGAGATAGTTATAGAACAAGTGATGTTTTAGAAACAGGAAAACATTTTGTTACAAAGTAGAAAAACTTTTATTTCTAGACTTAATCATCATCATCATCATCATCATTTCAGCCATAGGACGTCCACTGCTGGACATAGGCCTCCCCTAATGATTTCCAATAAGACCGGTTGATAGCGGTTTGCATCCAGCGCGATCCTGCGGTTCTAATAAGGTCATCCGTCCACCTTGTGGGTGGACGTCCTACGCTGCGTTTGCCGGTACGTGGTCTCCACTCGAGAACTTTTCGACCCCATCGGTCATCAGTTCTCCGCGCTATGTGCCCTGCCCATTGCCACTTCAACTTGCCAATCCGCTGAGCTATGTCGGTAACCTTGGTTCTTCTACGGATCTCCTCATTCCTGATTCGATCTCGCAGAGAAACTCCGAGCATAGCCCTCTCCATGGCTCGTTGGGCTACTTGGAGCTTACTAATAAGGCCCATAGTGAGAGACCACGTTTCTGTGCCATAAGTCATCACTGGCAACACACACTGGTCGAAAACTTTCGACTTGAGGCACTGAGGTATGTCGGACGAGAAGACGTTACGCAATTTTCCAAACGCTGCCCAACCGAGTTGGATTCGGCGATTGGCCTCTTTCTTGAAGTCGGACCTACCTAACTGGACTACTTGTCCCAGGTAGACGTACGAGTCAACGACTTCAAGAACCGAGTTCCCAACTGAAATAGGGGTGGGTACAACATGAGAATTACACATGACCTTTGTCTTATCCATGTTCATTTTAAGACCCACCTGTTGAGAGACTCGATTAAGGCCTTCGAGCATCGTGCTGAGTTCTTCCATCGACTTTGCCATGACTACGATATCGTCGGCAAATCGAAGGTGAGTGATGTATTCGCCATTGATGTTGATGCCGAGTCCTTTCCATTCCAGGAGCTTAAAGGCGTTCTCCAGAGTAGTAGTAAACAGTTTCGGAGATATTACGTCTCCCTGTCTTACGCCTCTCTTCAAAGGGATCGCCTTGGAGCTCTCTTCCTGTACTCGAACCGACATAGTGGCGTTATTATACAAACACTTCAGCACTTCAATGTACCGATGGTCAATACGGCATCGTTGAAGAGACTCAAGCACAGCCCATGTCTCAACCGAATCAAAGGCTTTCTCATAGTCCACAAACGCCAAGCAAAGTGGCAGGTTATACTCCTCGGTCTTCTGTATAACCTGCCGCAGCGTATGTATGTGGTCCATGGTGCCAAAGCCCTTCCGGAAACCGGCTTGTTCGGCAGGCTGGAAGTCATCAAGCCTGCGTTCGAGACGATTCGTAATGACCCTTGAAAACAACTTATAAACATGGCTCAGAAGCGAGATGGGTCTGTAGTTTTTCAATAAGGTGTTGTCACCTTTTTTGAAGAACAACACCACCACGCTTCTGTTCCACGCTTCTGGCGTTATGCCCTCGAGGACGACGGTGTTAAAAAGCTTCTGAAGGACTTTTAGTACCGGCGTTCCACCCGCTTTCAGAAGCTCTGAAGTGATTCCGTCGTCACCCGGCGCCTTATTGTTCTTAAGTTGGTTCAGGGCCATCCTAATCTCGTATAGGCTAATGTCCGGGATGTCTTCGGTGAAGTGTCGGGTCAGCTTGGCTCTTGGGTCTTTGGCCGTGCTGTTTACAGGCTTTGCTACCGAGGCGTATAACTGTCCGTAAAACCTTTCGATCTCCTGCAATACCTCTGCCTTGGTTGACGCTATACTGCCATCTTCTCTCTTCAGCTTTGTCAACTGGCTTTGCCCAATAGAAAAATGCCTCGCGAACACTTTGGAGCCTTTGTTCCGCTCTATTGTCTCTTTAACATGTTTAGTATTAAAGAGACGAATGTCGCACCGCACCGATTTTGAAATCTGTCTATTGAGCCGCCTGTATGACTTTACATCATCGGAAGACTGCAGTCTTAGCGAGCGTCGTTCGGCCATGAGATTTAGAGTATGATCGGAGAATTTCTTAGGTTTATCTGAACGGCGGGGTCTAAAGAACTTAGAACCCACCGTTTGGACAGTTTCTACGAGCCCGTTATTGATCTCGTCCACCGACGCAAAGTTCTCCAGGCAAGCAAAGCGATTTGAGAGCTCGAGCTGAAAGTTCTCGGGGTTTTGTATGTGGGCACGAGTAGGTCGGAGCGTAGACTTCATCAGGCGGGACCTTTCGAGTTTAACGTTGATATTCAGTTTGCCTCGCACGATTCTGTGATCACTGCCAGTTTTTACCCTGTGGATCACGGAGACGTCGTTGAATATCCGTTTCTCGCTAGTCATGATGAAGTCTATCTCATTTCTCGTAGTACCGTCGGGACTCATCCAGGTCCATTTCCTGCGAGGTGGCTTCTGGAAGAAAGAGTTCATCATGAAGAGTTCCTCTTTCTCCAGAAAGTCTGCCAGCATGTGGCCCCTGGGGTTCCGTTGCCCACATCCAAATTGCCCCACTCTCAACTCATCATCGCTTTTCTTGCCCAACTTTGCGTTGAAGTCTCCCATAACAACCGTGAAGCGGGTCTTAGACGTATGTATGGCCCGACTTACGTCCTCATACATAGCCTCCACTTCATCATCTGGGTGTGACGAGGTCGGTGCGTAAACCTGGATGACCTTCAACGAATATCGTTTGGATATTCTGAGTATCAGGTATACAACCCTGCTCGACACACTTTCGATGGTAATGATGTTGTTAACGAGAGACCTGTGAACGAGAAAGCCGACACCACCTTGAGACCGTTGGTCACCTTCCCGGTAGTACAGTAGGTTGCCGGATTTCAGGGTTATCGTGTCCTCGCCCTCTCTACGGACTTCAGATAACCCCATAATATCCCATCGCAACCTACTCAACTCTTCTTCCAGTTCCGCAATCTTCTCATCAGTCCTCATGGTGCGCACGTTATATGTTGCCAGGGCCAGTCGTCGTCGGTTGGGGTGGCAGCCGGATCTCTGCCGGGGATTCTTAGCACCCCTTGCTCCGCCGTTACCGTGGTCGCTGCCGGAACCAGGACTAGCGGAGCTGCCGGGGACTGGGGGCCTGGTTTCATTTTGTGCAATCATAAGGGGGATTTGCCCATAATTGCCGCGCTGGGCAAGCGTGTTGGCAATCGCAGGGCGTAGCTCTCGCGACAGGGATGCTGCTGCCCATCCCCGCCCTGTTGCACTTGAGCTACGCTGTTCTGGATGGGTATACCGCCAACTGTCGGTTCCGTAGTACCTCAGTCGGCTCTTACGACACCTGGTACAAGAGGGGGGTGCTATTCTACTCTGCCGGCACCCCACGGCCACTAGACTTACTTAATATGTTATTACTAGACTTAATATGTAGAACGAATTTACCGGCAATTTGTACTATTTTGTTCCTATTTTAGAATTGACTTAGTCAATTAAATTAAATATATTACGTAATACTAATATTTATTTCATTCATCTAATTGTTAACCCCTTAAACGGATCGAGTTAACATAATTTCATCTACTACTGGACGGTTATAAAACCGAGCTAGTGTTAAGCATGAACTGGTCTATCTAGCCGTTTTTCTTATGGGATCGATGTAGACCCCTGCGGAGGCCGCTGCCGAGGTGGAGGCGTGACGAGTGCTATGTGCACTAAATATTGAGACGTCGACACTGCTCTCAGCAATTGTCTGTTTTATCCACTTACTAATTGTTTGCGACGTTACTATTTTGGAAAGGTTTCCTACGTCCAGGAACAGATTGTCCGTGTCTTATTCGCTACGCAACTTTGATGTTGCTAGAAGATAATCTTTGCTGGTATTTACCGGACGTATGCTTGAATCATTGATAAAACCAGGTAAAAAAAGGAGCACAGGCTGCTTACGATTAGCAGCAGAGGTCTTATTGTGTCGGTTATTAGGATCTTTATGCCTAATGGAGCTTTAATGACGTTCGTAATCTTAATAAGATATAACGTTTGTACTCGACGAGAAGTGCATAATAGCAGATAGCTAGTAATATATTAACATTTTTTTGATATAGGTTATTCTAGATCGCTGTTGGGGTACCACGTAGAAACATGGTAAAATACCGTCATTGGATCCCACATCAAGGTGTATGTGGGTCTGGGTAGTTTCTGTCTGTAAATAGCTTTTAGTAAGCGTTTGATACGTTCGTCTAATCAGATATTATTCCTTAATAGTAACGATAAGGCTGATCAATGACTATTAATAGTACTATAAGAGGCCTTCCTACTAAAAAGATCAACGAGGAAAGTGGTCACTGCCGATAGTGGAGCTTAAAATGTATAAATAAAGTTCCCTGAGCAAAACAGCCACCACAATTTATAGGTAACTGAATATCGGTTCATAGTGTTGTCCGAAATAGATGCCAGCACCAAATCAAGTGTTATTTCAGGGGTGTCTATTGGTAAATGCTTCCCTGAGAGCTTTGCGGCCCCCAGAGAAAGACTGCGATGGAGTCGTTGTAGATCTGTTATATGAATGGAAAAGATCTTGCTTAGGTTCATATCTTATATGAGCATTTTTTGTGCAGTGGGAACAAAGGTTGCCCAGGCCAGTACGGAAACACTAGAGTGCTAGTAAGCTCTGTCGGTAATAAATTTTCCTCTAGCATTTTAGAATAAGCGCAAATGGTGGGAATGCGTGGAAAAAAGTAAGAATGCCAGTTAAATGTGAAAGCCTCGATAGATATTGCATCGGGATCTGGTTTCCATGAAATATATTGGCAGAATTTGGTATTGGTACCAGGTGTAAATAGATCAATTTTTGGCACACCCAAAGAGTGAACTATCTTTTGGAAAGCCCGATCTGATAGTTCCCATATTGTATCGACATTGATTTCGCGACTCATCTTCGCGTCTTCTATATTTTTGTGTATTAAAAAAGTACGCAAATAAATACAGGTGCCTAAGTACACTTCGCTTCTCACACCATTGACAAATAATTCAAATGAGGAAACCGAATTACCCCACGCGATTTATATAGCATAAGGCTGTCGTGTGGTCAACGTGTAGCAATATCGAGCAATTAGAACGTGAACTGGCAAAGCACTTTAATCCTAGAAAAAACAGCTAACAATTATGAGCAATTGATATGAAAAGATGATGCGTTATTTTTCCACCGTCCATTTGCTCGTTTTCTACTCAAAAAACACCCCAGCCAGTTTACTAAGCGTCTGTCCATATTGCCAGCTCAAAAAGTTTTTAGATATTTAATGGTTTTTAGTGGAAATCTTTTGTTTCCACCAATGTAAAGCCGGCAAAATAACGTTCGTTAGTTTAAATTTTTGTATCAAAATCCTGATATTGATTCAGGACTAAATATTTGTGACGTTCCAGAGTTTTTGTATAGTATAACCAGCCGTACTTCACTGTAGGGCAAGCAGCAGTACCTAAGCCCTCCAATAAACTGTGAGAGTTCTCTAATCGCACATTTGGGCAATTAGATTAATTTTTTAATTAATTGCATTATGCTCTCACGGTTTTCACTATGTAAACATTAAGTTTATAATATAATAAAGTTTATAATAATTAACAACAATATGTACCTAGACAATTAAGCAAGTCTAGAGTTTTGTTCACATATAAGTACATAGAATCATCATCTAGATAAATGACTAGCTATATATCTATATAGCCCATATTACGCAAACAGTTCATGAATTCTTTAATTAATTTGGCAAAAAAAGCCTTGGTGCTACAGACAAGTCGTAGGGCATGGCATACATTCATAACAAATTCCATCAAATTCGAAACATACGAGTAAGTATTTACGGTGTAATTTCTTAATTGGTACTAATAGATACCTAGAATACTTTTAAGTCTATATTTGCCATGAAACCAATACTAGGTACCTACTTTAGTTTATCTGCTGTCCTATGGTTTGCCATTTTGAAGTGAGAATGAATTTACTTAGAGCTTTAAGGTTTAAAATAAATCTTTTATCGCCATATTAGGCTTTGGAGCTAGCAAAATACTCGAACAAAAGTCATTTTTCGATCTAGGTATTGCCTGAAGATATAGCACCAAGGTTTAGAAACATTTTAACTAAATCTAACATAACTGCAAGTTCAACATCAGAAAGTATACTTTTAGGAGTAGAAACTTGTTTCATTGGTCTACAGAAAGCTATAGAATAACCGTCTGAGATGATTTTAAGTATTTCAGCATTATTGGTAACATGGAGCCAGCAGTTGTAAAAATATTGGATTCTCACGTCACACGTGGCTATTTGATCCAAGAAGGTATCTGCTGTGAAAGGCTCGATGATTGGGGCCTCCGTACCAATGGAGCGCCTCGGCATATCTGCCCCCCTCTCCCCCCTCTGTTCGACGAAAGGCAAGGAGGGTCTGTTTAGTTTCCCTGAAGGCTTGAGCGATTCGTCGATGCTTGATACGGTTGATAGTAGATAGTGATATCAACGTGGAAGCTGCTTTAGGGTTTGGAGGAGGCTTTTTTATATCTGTAAACCCTGTTTTTCTATCGCTTTTGTAGCTTTAATTTTTTCGGAAAGCTTATTTCCGAAGAATAAGTCGTCTCGGTTTTATCGAGAGCACTTATACACGGCCCTAATAGTTGCTGCACGCCCGCTACCCTTTTGTCCCGAATATGGGTATTTTCGGCTACAGCTGCCGAAATATCCAGATTAAATTTTTGAGCTTGAAGCAACAATAAGCAATTTTTCGGTATTGGGTACTTTTTTCAACCAGTTTGGTTAAACCCCTTTTTTTTTCATAGGTAGCCGCAGGCCAGAGTATTTATCATGTATACTTGGTACCTGGACCAGATTTCTGGATCGGGTTCTACAATATCTTCGTCTGGAGAAAAAACAGACGGTGGTGAAATATTATTGATGTTTTGTTATTGACTGATTGGTAGATGCACAAAAATTATTGTCGAGAAAACAATGTTTTTGGTTACGATATGATAAATTATGTGAAATTCAGCATGTAATTGTAAGTATGTAATTGCTTTCGTGAGGATACACGATCCACCTCCCAGCGTTGCCTTCGTCTGGAGAAAAAATAAACGGTGGTGAAATATTATTGAGGGTAGATGCACAAAATTATTATCAAGAAAACAATTTTTGGTTACGAGATGATAGATTATGTCAAATTCAGCATGTAATTAGACATTGCTTTCGTGAGGATACACGATCCACCTCCCAGCGTTGCCTTCGTCTGAAGAAAAAAAACAGACGGTGGTAAAATATTATTGAGGGTAGATGCACAAAATTACTGTCAAGAAAACAAAATGTTTTTGGTTACGAGGTGATAAATTATGTGATATTCATCATGTAATTAGACATTGCTTTCGTGAGGATACACGATCCACCTCCCAGCGCTGCATACATGTGGTAACCACAAAATGCTAAGCCCTTTTGCATGATTACAAAGATAAAACTCCCACGTGTTGACACACGGTTAACCTCTCGGGATGAAAAATTGCCATCGTGATGACACACGGTCAACCTCCAGGCGATGTAATTGCCATCGTGATGACACACGGTCAACCTCCAGGCGATGTAATTGCCATCGTGATGACACACGGTCAACCTCCAGGCGAAGCAATTGGGCATTACTACGTTTTTTCACTGATTAACAGATAAATGTAGGTAACTAACCTGATTGCTCCGAATCGTCTGACGAGTACACGATTCTTCTGTATTTTTATTGTTGCACCTCGAGTTTCGAAGTCTGAGCCGGTATCGCCGCGTCTTTTCTTCGTTTTTTCGGCATGGTAAAGAGATTATGATGCCTAAGTAATTTTTTAACTTTTGCTAGGCACGTGCGAACGTTGCCTCGCTCGCAAAAAGAATGAGTTGACAAGTGACAGCTTGCCGTAGGGAGGGAACATTAAAAAAAAAAAAAAAAAGAATATCGATTTAAGAATCGATTCTCTAAACGTGCGAATAATGCCTGTTGGCTAAAAGGACTACCTAGTTAATTGTATCTGAAGAATGAAGTGGCGAAATATAATTATATTAGAGAGTGAAAAACATTTCTCACTAAAAATGGTCGACCCTGTGGAATAGCCAGCAGGTCAAAGTTCAATACTTTTTCTTTAAAACTCTTTAATCAGCTGTTGTCAAAGCTCTGTCTACAGAACCCATAAATACCACTGCACTAAGTAGGTATTGTGGTAATTTTTACTAAGGGGTCAATATAAACAGTTGACTCTGCGGTGTGTGAAACTGTAGCTTTTGTTGTACAAACAGTTTGAAGAAACATTGATCCATCCTCTTATTAATTGCAAAAATATTCTGAATATCTTCTGGGTCATCTCTACAGCCGCGATTTGTTCCAGAGTCTATAATTATAGTAATGAAATAAACAGAGAAACATAGCAGTTCGAATACGAAAATTCGACTCCTCAGACAGACTGACACACAAAAATCCTGTCAAATTCGAGTATTGAATTACTCTGAGAGTGATTGCAAATCCAAATTGCAAAACTATAGGATTCATAAAACAATAAGCAATATTTTAATATTTCAAACAAGAAATAATATGGGCAGTATGTGTCTGAAATAAATTAAAATTGAATTTATTCCGATGGACAACGGGACGCATGGAATCATCGCTTTTCGTGGTAAAAACCGGGGTTTGGTTTCAGAGACATGTACTCGTATGTAATAAAAATTATTTTGTTGACTTGCTTATCGTCGGTTACTTACTTGTCAAGAAACAGTTTCATGACAGTGACCGTAAATGCAGTGCCGTAGATCTAGCGGCGGGCTGCGCTTAAAAGGAGACCTGTCTTTACAGTTCCCATTATTATTAGCACCAAAATGGGTAGACGCTCTTTCACCCGTATTTATGAACGCTTCAATCTACCCGCAAAAACAAGTGTTATATCAAATTTACCTTCTCATCTGCCGCTCCCGGCATTGGTTTGGTTCAATGAACTTAATTGATTTCAAGATTATAATAAGTTTACCTGGACTTGTTGAACCGTGGTAAACTACTGTGGTATTAATATTTTATTAACCACAACAGCATTATAACACAACCCTGGCAATGTATTATTGAATGCATATGGCACAAGGGCTCATATGACTATGTTGCAGTATTAAAATTCACGCAAAAAGCAAGTTGAAAATTTATAATTGAATGCTACATTGTATAGCAATTACACTGCAACAACAACCCCAAACAAATGCAATGTAAATCACAATCGAACTCAAATGGCTACAAGAACGCGCAGTAATTAGGTACATTGCATCAACACAAAGGCGATACAATAAACCTTAAAAAACGCATATAATTACATTGTTATACCAATTACACTGCAATCATTAAATGTTATCTTATGTATGATCACAAAATACAATACACATCGTAATAAATGAATGCCTATGGCAAAAAAGGCGCATATCATTAGATTGGTATCAATAAATGTTATCATATATAAAACCACAAAAAGCAATACATATTAAGCTTAAAGCAATACATATGATTACATTGCACCACAAAATCTAGATGTTTGTGAGCATTGTCAAAGAATATAATCGACGGTGCCGTAGGCGACCGGCTGAGTTATTCTATACTGGATTCAGGGTTAGCGCCGCCTGATATCCATGGAACTAACTACCTTCTGATCGGAGCAGGAAGGTTATGATTGTATGTTTGTATAAGCTAGGTGTCTATCTAACCTTTACAAGTATTCAAATTGTCTGGAAGATAATGAAAAGAATTTACTAAAGTACCCCCTTTAATAATTATGAAAAGAATTCTGAGAACTTGCTTTTACTAAACAAACCTTTTCTATATGGGGGTATCTTATGAAATAGTCTTGGTAGTTCCAGTGACCGCCAAGTAATACCAGACCATCGAGAACAAGTCGCTCGAAAATTAAATGAATTGCTTGAACATTTTCATGCTTAAAATGAAAAACATGTGTCATTTTATCGTAGCAATCAAGATTGTTTGCTATTACCGAACTTAATCGTTTTCAACATTAAAATGTTGCAATAAATCTCCGAATAAAATACCTTTCATTGAAACAAATAGCCCTACTTTTTCCTGGTTTAATAGTAATAGTTATCAGCATTTATTTGCAATTGTCAGATATTTTCAAAATTAATTGTAATTATAAGGGCCGCCTCGGCGGGCACCTCTATAGAAGACTCGATCTGCTAGATCGGCGCCGGAATAATTCTACTCTGAGGTATTTTGGTGTCTTGGGACCGACCAGCGGCTACGTGCGTGTCTGTACCCGAGGGTAGTATGTACAACAGGTATAGTTTTGAATTTGCCATACCTGATCAGTAAGGTGTTCTACTACCTTACTCTTTTTGAAGCTTACATCCTCAGCGACTTGGCGGTCACGTGGTCACCACCTGCAGCCCAAGTGGTGGTGTGCGGCGGCGTGGAGGTCTGATATATAATATTCCTGCGGTTCCTAGTACCGCTACAGGACGATGACGTCGACTAGGTTCATCCTCGAGCACGTGAACAACTTTACGAATTTTTCGCATATTTTATTTCAGTCATTATGTAGGTAGAAATATAACTTTTCAAATTGAATTAATTCACTTTCAGAAAAAATATTTTTAAACTACAACCTATTTAAGTTATTTAGAACAATAGAAGTACTTAAAATAATTTTGTGAAATGATTTTGAAATAACGACGAACGCTAACAGCGTTAACGTAACTTAACGGCACGGAAGTTAAGACGCCAATGAGGAAAACTATACGCTGCCTGGGAACTTGGCGGCCTGGGTTGCCATTTTAGCCCAACAGAGGGAACTACAACCGCAAATACGGCCGGAAACGGAAGATGCATTCTCAATATATATGTTTAAAAGGCTTCGAATAACGGCTCAAGGACATAATAAAGTCACAATTTCGTAGTACAATTTTTTAAAGACGTAGGACAACCCATTTTTTTCCAATGTACAATTATTTTGATCACCACCCACAAATGCTACCCGCGGTCACCCATCCGAAGATTAACCGTACAGAACGTTGCTTATAGGCTAAATCATAATCATAATCATTTATTTCATAAATACTACTTACACGTCAGGTTAATTCATACTTAAATCAAAATAATTCAATATATTAATTACAATGTCAGAAAAAACGTACATACGTATGATTCGGTCTATAACGGAGGTGATCGCTGACAAACGCCTAGTCAAACTGCGCTATGAGCGCTACTGTGAAATGTTATTTATTTAAATCTTGTTTATTTCACAGGTAGTTCATTCGACAGCGTTTATTCAGCCGAGGAAGTGTACGCAGACAGTAATTCAGACTCAACTCCTTCGGAAAGCGGGTCGCGGCTTGCCAGACGAAACACGGTCAATTCTACCACATTGAACGAACAACCGGCGGCGAGTGAACCTAGGAACGAAGTGAGAAGAAAGTCGGTCGATACTGGCAACCTGCAGGCTTCGGTTTCTACGGGGGATTTGACTATAGACAGGTTAGTACAAGGCAATTCTACCACATTGAACGAAAGACCGGCGGCGAGTGAACCTAGAAACGAAGTGAGAAGAAAGTCGGTCGATACTGGCAACCTGCAGGCTTCGGTTTCTACGGGGGATTTGACTATAGACAGGTTAGTACAAGGCAATTCTACCACATTGAACGAACAACCGGCGGCGAGTGAACCCAGGAACGAAAAGTTAAAGTCGGTCGATACTGGCAACCTGTAGACTTCGATTTCTACGGGAAATTTGGCTATAGACAGGTTAGTGCAAGTCAATTCTACCACATTGAACGAATAACCGGCGTCGAATGAACAAAGGAACGTAAAGAAAAAGTCAGTAGATACTAGCAACCTGCGGGCTTCGGTTTCTACGGGGGATTTGACTAGACAAGTTAGTGCATTGTAATTCTACCATATTAAATTAACAACCAGCGGCGAGTTAACCCAGGAACTAAAGGACAAAGTCGGTTGTTGCTGGAAACCTGCAGGCTTCGGTTTCTACGGGGGATTTGACTAGACTAGTTAGTGCAATGTAATTCTACCATATTCAATGAACAACCGGCGGCGAGTGAACCCAGTAACTAAAGGACAAAGTCGGTGGTTGCTGGAAACCTGCAGGCTTCGGTTTCTACGGGGGATTTGACTATAGACAGTTTAGCGCAAGGCAATTCTACCACATTGAACGAATAACCTGCGGCGAGTGAAAAAAAGAACGGAAAGATAAGGTCGGTCGTTTCTGGCAACTTGTAGGCTTCGGTTTCGACGGGGGATTGGACTATAGACAGGTCAGTGGAAAAATGAGATCTCATTGCATCTATGATCTCTTCGTTTCAGCCAAAGGACGTCGTTTCTGGAACGTAGCCCTTCCCTATAAATTTCCTAATAAGATCAGTTGACCAGCGGTCTTGATGAGGTTGTTCGTCCTTGCGGGTGGACGTCTTACGCTGCGCTTGTCGGTACGAGTCGGACTACTTTGCGGTTTGCGACTTGCGGTCGAATTGTTATTTAAATGGTTAGTTATTTTCGCCGTGCGGCCGAATCATACAACTTGACGGCTGTTATGTTAGCTACAAGTTGCGGATAGTCAATACTGACTGAAGCTCAATTAACAGCTGTATACACCTATTAAAGGTGATCATATCAGATCTTTGCGTGTAACAGTAGTCTTTGTGTGTACCAATGTAATAGTTTAAGATTGTATTCAATATGTTCACTTTTGGTGTATCTATTTAAATAAATAAATAAACAGCTGCGCGAGGATTGGGCTCTTAGCTGCCAAAAAGTTACCATACTATTTATTTATTTACAGGCCAACAGCACAAAAACATATTTAAATTGAATTAAATTATTTTTATTGAGACAAAAACGAGACTACATCACACTTACATTTATCTCACAAACTAATCAAATTATTATTAATAACAAATTACTAATTAAATTAATAAAAATAAACAATCATAATGCAATTAAAATATTAGTCAACCAAATTACTGTTATGTCACTAAGAAATATAATCATGTCAAAATTATTAGTCAATTAATCATATATTATAAAATGTCACATATTACGACCAAACATCAGTCATAAAACTCTACAATTTCCACAGTGCTCGTAGCGCTGTTACTGTGATCCCATTGATCTGTGAGGTTTTCACAGTATGTCTTAATAATAGATGTAATAGTTTTCCAATTGTCAAAAATAATGTCAAAATCGGTATTGGTTGCCAGGAGTGCATTGAGATGGTTGCGAGCGCGTATTAGCGGGGACATTGATCCAGCTGTAGTGCGACAATGTTCTACGTGAAATAGATTGGGCAACCGTTCATCGGGACCCCGGGCCCATCCGGAACAAATAGCACACACAGTAAATTGTGTAGCTCAATAGAGTCTATTGAACTCCTGAGTACCTTAACGCAAGTGGTGAGTTGTTCGATCATCCTTCTCACTTCAAGCGAGTTGTAGCCGAGCTGTCCAAGTAAAAACTTAGTCGGGTACAAGAAGGGATAGTATCCATACTGTTTTTTATATAGCGACCTTAAGAAAGCTTTTTGAACCTTTTCAAGCAACCGCGTGTACGTGACATGGTAAGGGTTCCAGACACATGCACTCGACTCCAGCTTGCTCCTGACCAAAGAGCTATAAAGAGTTTTAATAACTTGTGGGTTCTCAAAGTCCTTTGCGTTCCGAAGCACAAACCCAAGGCGACGGTAAGCCTCTTTGGCAAGATCTGACACGTGATCGCGAAAAGTTAAGCCACGATCGAAAGTAACTCCCAGATCTTTAGCAGAGTTTGCTCTATGTATGGCCGTTGCACCCAAGTGATAATCAAAGTGTATTGGATTCTTTATCCTGTCAAATGTCATAACATTACATTTACTATAATTGAAAAACATCTTATTTTCCACGCTCCATTGATAAATGCTATTGATGTCATCCTGTAAGCGTAAACAATCGCTATGTGTTTTTATTTCAATAAATATTTTAAGGTCATCTGCGTACAGGAGACACTGAGCAGAAGACAACACTTTTGGTAGATCGTGGATCATCATGAGAAAATATAACGGTCCGGTTACTGAGCCCTGACTTACTCCGGATCTAGTGTAGTAAGGTTTCGATTCGTAAATGCCATGTCTCACATACTGACGCCGTCCCCTCATGAGGTCCGCTACGAAACGCAAAAGGCTTGGACTAAAACCAAAGGACGATGATAGCTTGAGCAATAGGATATTATTATCTATTTTGTCGAAAGCTTTCTGGAAATCGAAATATACTACGTCAACTTGGGAACCACGATCCATAGCTTTCGAAATATAGTCCACCAAGCATAACAGATTGGTATTTACAGAGCGTCCTGGCCTAAAACCATGTTGCTCTTCTCCTATATGCTGTTTCACCTGTCTATAAATCTCACTGTGCAGTATGTACTCGAAGACCTTAGCAGGCGCACACAAAATTGCGATAGGGCGGTACTCTTCCACTAAGGTCTTTTTACTGCTCTTTGGGATGGGTGTCACCCTAGACAACTTCCACTGATCGGGATACCTTCCATTTTTAAGGGCGAGATTCAGAATATGAAACAGCGGAAGGATAAAATGTCTTTTACCCGTTTTAATAACAAAGCCAGGTAAGCCATCGGGACCTGGCGAGCTGCTTGGCTTTAACTTGTTAATTCCGCGTTCAATGTCTGTAGGTGATATTTCCGGTAGGGTTACACAACCACTATGAGCAATGCCTCCCGAACATGAGTTTGAATTAATTGCTGGGAGATCGTCCAAAAAGACGCTCGAAAAATAGTCTGCGAATGCCTCTGCTGCCTCTACCCCGCTACAAATATTTCCCTTATATGATACACGGGGTTCAAAACCGCCCTTTGACCTTAGATTGTGTACATGTCTCCAAAAGTGTTGGGGACACCGTTGTAAATTATTTTCAATGCAGGCTAAATGAGATTTATACGCTTGACAGATGCGAATTTTTAAGTTGGCACGCATGTCAGAAAATCGTTTGTATGACACAATACATTTCGATTTTGTCCATTTTTTATGTAATTTAGTTTTAATTTTAATATCCTTTATTATTTCCGCATCAAACCATACCGGTACCTGTTAGACTTTTTCATTCGCCTTATCTTTTTGGGAACTGAAGCATCAAATAATCTGTATATAATATCATAAAAAGCATCCGTTGCCTTGGCGACATCACAGCACTCAATAACAGGACCCCACGAAATGTCCTCGAGCAATGATAGGAAGAGTGGCATATCCATCTTATTGAAGTTCCAGTCACGCAATGTGTCTATGTTACTTGGCAGCAAACGTACACCTGTGCCACCATGTGATCGGACGGAGACCAGTATTTCAAGTGCGGGATGATACAAAGCATCAATCGCGACAAACCCGTCAGTAGCTTCACGCACATATACTCGCTGCGATTCCGATTCAATGCACTCCTGCGCCAATACCACGTCAAGAATGCCTCCATGAGAATTGACTATTGTATTATAGTTGACTAAGTTACAATATGTTAGAAAATAACAATAATAACTATTGATATTATTGGAGGCACTATTCAAATTAATATCACCAAAAACAAAGACATTGTGTTTTGAAGTTGATAAGAAACACTCTATGTTACAAAATAAGTTCATGTAAGTGGCATCAGTAGCCTTTGGTTTAATGTATACCACGCACACAATGTAAGAAGTTCCGCAGTAGGTGACACACGCCCAGAGGTCTTCTCCAGACTTCGTCTCCAGTTCTTTCCGACGGGTCATTGTCACTCCAGGTCTTGCAGCCAGCAGAACACCCCCGCCTCGAGACCGTCTATCTCTACGTAAGAGAGTCAGATTTTAAACTTAATTGTACAAATACATATAAACATCCAATAACAGGCCTAATCCTATAAAATATTTATGAACAGAAAAGAAAAAACAAGTCGATTCTATCACATCTAAGTATAAAAATACAAAAAAAAAAAATTACCAGCGTAAAGACAAAAAAATTACAACACAATATAACAGTAATATGATAATATAACAATAATATGATATCACAATATAATTGTACCTAACGATCAAATCGTGTCTCAAGAATGTTGTGAATGGAGTTATGCTACCCTCGTGCATAATAAAACTTACAGATTTTAAAAATGTAAAAATAATAGAAAATATGAACATGCGAGCCATCACCTGCTTAATTAATTCACAATCCATTTATTTTTAGGGAGGAAGTGAGCACGGTGGTGGAGCGCGCACCAGAATGGGTTCCGGACATGGCGGCACCATCTTGCATGCGGTGCGCGGCGCATTTCACCGCGTTTAGACGGCGGCACCACTGTCGCAATTGCGGTGAGTACACACATTCACCAAATTGAAGCTATGCGAAATGCTACGTGTAGTCCACTGTAGACTATCTATCTGTATAAATACTGTATCTGCTTGGCCAAAATAAAACGGTAATAAATAAATATTAGGGGACATCTTCTTCTTCTTTTGTTTGGCGTCGCATTGTTGTGCATTTGCCACTGTCAAGTATTAAGTTTTAATAATTTTTGATATTTTATCAAAATAGTCACTGTCTTAGTCACGTCATAGTCCAATAAAGTAGCGGTGAAGTCCAAACATAGTCCAAGTCATACCACAGTAAAGCAGTGGATACTTTACTAGAGGCGTCTATGGAGTTTTGGTAACAACACGAAACGACCTGATACGTCACATTATATCACTTGCCTACACTCATGCATGTAAATCAGCTCATAATCAACGAAATACCACAACTCTTCACTAATTATCACTGATAAAATACAAGTTTAACAAAATAATACAATGAGGCGACATGAGGCGCCAAAACTCAGGGACATCTTACACATGGTCTCTGTCACCAAACTAAGCAAAGATTGTCATATGGCTGCCAGAGACTGACATACCAGTACCAGCACGCTTTTATTAGTTTCACCTGTATGTTTGTTTGCTTGCTTGTAACCAACCCCTTTGAGCTCGATTTTGCCTTACTTTGAGCGATCAAATTTTCTTCAAACTTTGCACACCTATCAAAGACCGATGACAATGCTGTACTGTACTGTATCAGCCTTTTAATAGTCCACTGCAGGACGTAGGCCTACCCACGAAGGGTGATTGGGCCATATCCACCACGCTGGCCCAGTGCGGGTTGGTGGATTCGCATACGCCATCGAATTTCTTCTACGGACGCATGCAGGTTGCCTCGCGATGTTTTCCTTCACCGAAAAGCCAGTGGTGTGAAATTCCGTACATAAATGTCAAAGAAATCATTGGTACGGGACCGGGATTTGAACCCACGACCTCACGATTGCAAGGCGGGTGTCACTACCTCTAGGCCACCACCGCGAGATGACAATGTATTTATATGAAAAAAAAATATAGCTCCTAAGCGTGTTATTTAGTTTTTTTTTAAACTATATTTATATTATTTAATAGTCCACTGCAGGACGTAGGCCTACCCACGAAGGGTAATTGGGCCATTTCCACCACGCTGGCCCAGTCCACCTCGCTGGCCCATACTACATATTTTTAAATTCATACTTATAGAGATCAAGTAATAAATTGATATGAAATTCAAGACTATCCAGAAGGTGGATTTAAGAGGGGCTAAGTAAAGAGTCAAAGTATTTCTTAATTTGAACTGGGGACGTATCGAAAATATCTAAGTTATGGCAGATGTTATTGTAGGAGAGAAGTATCCTATACATGGGCGAATGTTGGAAGTAATTAGTATGAAATAACTGTAATTAAGACCCCTTTAACCCAGTTGTTACGGATATCCCTTTTTTCGAAGGATCGTTCTGATTTTTTGTATTCGGTCTAATTATAGACTTACTATATGAGGTTAAATAAATAAAAAATTGGAGGTGTTACGGAAAAGCTGGAAAATGGTGTTTGATATACGGAACGCTAGTAATATGTACTGCTATAAAGCACATGTACCGTAAACATTAAAAAAATCTATTTTAGCTGTTTAGGTAGGTAATATAATACAAATTACTCGATAAATAAAAAAAAATATATGTATTTTTTTTAAGTACACCAATTACGTAGGTATTTAAGTAGTAAGTACCTCAAAATATTTTATTCAGCATGTGGTTTCCAAGCAAACTTTTGGGTGTAAAGAGACATAACATTTTACAAAAAAAAAATATAGCACTTTTATGGCACACAGCCACATTGCAACTGTTCCGTTCTACATACATACATACTTGATTAGCAATGGGAAATCCGGGAAAAGTACCATTTCTTTCCACGCCACAAATGGAAGTACGATATAAGTCAAAGTTTTGGTCAGATCTATTTACGCCTCCCATGTAAGACTAGAAAATTTTCCCAACAACAAAAGAGATAAATCCAAATTTCTGTTTACGTGATAAAATAATTTAAATAACATTTTAAGATTTCGTTTCATAAGATTTATAGTAATTATTGGTTTCCTTTTTAATTTAATTTCATTTTACCAAATTTAAAAACCCATTGGGTATATATTCTTACTGTTACATCGCACTCGAGCCCCAAGACACAAGCCACGTGCTTAGTTTGGGGTTCACTGCACCACTGTATACTTGCCTTACCATGAATTCACTCTGCTAAATCTCATAACTATGGTATTGAACATCTTTGTAACTTGTGTGTTTCATTGTAAGTTTTCTAGTAAATAAACTTTCTTTCTTTCTTTCTTTCTTCTTTCAAATTGATATATGAAAACAAATTTCGATTTGCCTATAATGAAAACATGAGAGTCGTAGGAAGGTCTGACCAATACATTGGCTTATATCGTACTTCCATTCGTGGAAAGAAATTAAACTCTTCCCTGATTTCCCATTGTTTAGATGGCTGTACATAATGCTTAGCAGCTTTACAAAAAAAAACGGCGGGGAGTATGACAACCCCGGATTTCGAAGAAGCGTCGCTACATGTTTATTAGACTCTTACGGTAAAGGTACAGCTTGAAAGCCAGGCAGGCCAAGCGGACATCAACACATTTTCAAGAAACTTCACGCTATGATGAAGTAGATCACATAAAATGAAGTATACAACGGGACAGTTGCGATATTTTGTGTGCCATAAAAATGCTGATTTTTTTTGGGTAAAGTCTCTTTACTCCCCAAAGTTTGTTTCGAAACCTAACACACATGCTGAGTAAATTATTTTGAGGTACTTACTACTTACCTGTTTACGTAATGTGGTGTTCCTGAAAAAATAATATCAATATTTTTTTATTAATAGAGTAATTTGTATTTTATTACCTATCTAAACTGCTAAAATATATTTTATAAATATTTTCGGTACAACTGCTTAAACTGCTTATTAACAGTACATATTACTATCGTTTGATATACGGAACATCAACTTTATAGACAAATAAATGACATAAATTGATAGAAAATCAATAAACATATTAACTTATATGAAAGATAATACTGTAAATATTAATATTTTTACAACAATTACCAAATATAAATACAATTAATATTATCTAATTACCTCGAAACACTCATGACAAATAAACACGATTTATCAACACTTATAAATTTTACATGACCCACTCAAACTAGAACAAACCACGTCTATTCGACAAAGCGATCATCTAGCTATCACAAACAATAAACAAAGAAATTTGAAACTATCCACGTTTAGTTTAATATTTTTTATTGTTCATTGATCCGTATATCGAACGCTAGTAACAAGTGGGTTAATATGGTTAGTAGGAAGGCTAAATGTTGTGTGTGTAAGATGTCCCCAAATATTTATTTATTTATCTGCTTTTTCCGTTTCCAGGTAAGGTATTCTGCGCGTCGTGCAGTTCTAACTCTATACCGTTGCCGCGCTACGGTCAAATGAAACCCGTGCGCGTGTGCGAAGAGTGCTTCCGGTCTATCGCCACCAACTGTCGCCGCACTTCACACCGGTGAGACTGCTGTCGACGCACTTCACACCGGTGAGACCACTGTCGACGCACTTCACGCCGGTGATACTACTGTCGTCGCACTTCACACCAGTGAGACTACTGTCGTCGCACTTCACACCGGTGAGACTATTGTCGACGCACTTCACACCGGTGAGACCGCTGTCGACGCACTTCACACCGGTGAGACTACTGTCGACGCACTTCACACCGGCGAGACTACTGTCGACGCATTTCACACCGGTGAGACTACTGTCGACGCACTTCACACCGGTGAGACTATTGTCGACGCACTTCACACCGGTGAGACCGCTGTCGACGCACTTCACACCGGTGAGACTACTGTCGACGCACTTCACACCGGTGAGACTACTGTCGACGCACTTCACACCGGTGAGACTATTGTCGCCTCAATTCACACCGGTGAGACCGCTGTCGACTTTATTGCTACCCTTCTAAGGTTCAATGTCGAATAAAATTTGTGCGAGTGGCTTTTGATCCTAACCATCTATAGACTTGCGCGACTGCTATAGTCCTTATTGCCAGCAAACTAAGGTTCAATGTCGAATAAAAGCTGTTCGAGTGTTCGAAATCCTTCTGATCCGAAGCAAATGACGTAGTACTTCACACCGGTGAGACCTCTGCCGTCTTTATTGCTAGCAGATACGCGAGCGGGTGTGCGAAGAGTGCTTCCGATCTAGGGCCACTAATAATTGTCGCCTCACTTCACACCTGTGAGACCGATGTCGACTTTATTGCTAGCAAACTAAGGTTCAATATCGAATTGAATCCGCGCGAGTTGCGAAGCGATTAGTCGCAACTTCGCACCGGTAAAACTGCAGTAGCACTTTTATGTAATAAAATCCGATCAAACTAAAATCTGCAAATCAAACGATGAATATTGCTGGATCAGCTGTAAATAAAATTTATTTTTAAAGCTAAAAGTTACACTAAAAAAAATGCATAAGCTACCAAGTTACCAGACAATAAAAGCGCGGCGTATTAGCTAGACCGAGTCCAGTAATTTTACTCCATCAAAGAATAAAAAAAATCAATATTGACTAAAGCACGTCAAAATGGCGGATTTAAGCATTCACTTTATGACAGACCAGACAATCAAAAATGAACTTTATATCGCTTTATGTATGTACATATTATGTAAAAAGAATTTCCAATACAATGTATAGGCCGTGTGGCAAGCCCTGGTGTCAGAGTTTTTAAGCCGCCTGAACGCATCTGACATGGCTAAACGGTTAACACAACCGGAACCTACAATTAAACGCGTCATCCGAGCCACGGTAGCGCTCAATGCAACCCGCTGTCCCCATCCGAAGACTGACCGTGCCGAACGTTATACTAAGCGCCACACAAATCGGCGGGTGAGAAACTATGCGCAAACGCCGAAATATAGGTAAACGCGGGAGCCAGAGAAACGAGACGCCGGGGCACACCCGCCCGCTAACCTCATGTCTCCCGCGCGCTCCCTACGCACTACGACACGCGGCGTCGGAATTGTGCACACATGCGCAATAATTAGCCAATCACGGCGGAGTGTCATCTGCGGCTAACTTCTCATCCGCTGATTTGTGTGGCGCTTAGTATACAATGGAAAATCTGATTTATATCATAAGGTATAAAGTTCATATTCGATTGATTAAATACGAATCTTGGTGTGATTTGAATTAATTATTCATCGTCCGTTACCTAATATTTCCAATATATGCGTGATATTTGTAATGTTATTCCAAAACTTTTTTTTTTAACCTTACATGTTAATTGTTGACTATGATGTAGATTAAAAAGTTTAGATAAATAAAAATATGTATATTTTTCCATAATGACTGATATGAAAATGTGCTTAGTGTATAGGTTATAGTTTGTTAAGTAGCTCTCTATGGCACTTGTATGGTTAATGTCTTGTTTATACCGATATACTATACTCTATAAAATATAGCTTGATCTCTGCGACAGCTGTCAGAAAAAATCACGCCTATGAAGTCCTGAATTTCTTAATAGTACAGACAGTACCTGTCAATGTCATACTTTATGGGCATGCCGATTAGTGATGGGCGACGAATGAGTTGTAGATAGAGTTGTATTTAAAATATCGATAGTTTATACTAACGATATTTTAAATAAAACTTAATTTATCATTAATTTAATTTAGTAACGTTTGTAACTAAATTAAACCCAATTATATGTTACATTAGCATCGGTAATAGTGAAAAACGTCGATTAATACTATCGTAACATTATTATATTTTATTTAATTAATATCATAACATTATTTACATATGTACATACTTGATCTTAAATAATAGTGAGTAAATAAAATTTCTCACCTACAACTACTCATTCGATTTCATTATAACATTGTTTAATAATCGATTTTTTCCACCACTATCCCAACTCTAAAAATGTCAATGTCACTGTCGCAGAGATCAAGCTATCTTCTATGCAGCATAACTTGAAAAAAATCTGTTTTCAAACATTGTATTCTCGTTTAATTATTACATGTTTTTCGTGATTTTTTGCTATTTACATAAACAATTACTTATTGTAAGCTATTTTAGTTTTAACTGTAAATGGACCGATGGTTAAGAGTTCCGTAGACAGCTGCGGCCAGATGCGGAAACATCAACCAATCACAGGTATTGCTTTAACCGTCGGCCTCTGTGATTGGTTACACTAGGCCAAAGATGTCTGTGGAACGCTTTATGGAAGTTTTCGATAATATTCTTAACCTTACGACTGTCAGTGCAACCTATAATGATACTTGACCAGCATTTCTGAGCGCCAACGACGTTTACGGAAGGACTCATAATATGAAATTTAAAAAATACGGTTTGTCGGTCCAAGGGTTAAAACTAAACGAACCTATATTATGCTGTGTTATGTAAAGAAAACTACATAATAAACCATAGTGTTTATTTCTTCGAAACTACATTAGAAATCAAGTTGCCTTTCCCTTTACAAAATCGATGTTACATAATAAAATTGCCGGTGTAAACGGGACATAATTTCTCCTAAATCTCGAAATTCACTGTTTGTGATGTAATTTTAACAGACAGACAATAATCCAGTATAATGTAATTACACATACGGGTACATTATTATGACAAACTTTTACTATGGGTCCAACTCTGAAATCGCTAAAAAAAAAAATATTAGAGGACATCTTACACACAGCCTCTTACCGCAAACAAAACAAAGCTTTAAATACATATTTATACAGGGTTATTTCTAATCAATTAGCATCCTTTCAGGGGCTTATTCTGTACACCAAAACTAACAACTTTTGTTCTATGACTTTTGTCAAAAATAAAAAAATAAATTTACTGTCCCATATCGTTTCTTCGAAAAATATCGTTCAGCCGCGACAAAATGTGACAAAAGTCGTAGAACAAAAGTTGTTAGTTTTAATGTACAGAATAAGCCCCTAAAATGATGCTAATTGATTAGGAATAACCCTGTATAGATAATATCTAAATAACACCCAGACACAGAGCAAACACCTATGTTCGTCACATAAAACTCTTGCCCTGGGTGGGAATCGAACCCACGCCTCTTTTATCCAGAAGTCAGGGTCACTAACCACTGAGCCACCGAGGCAGTCACAAATCAGATGGTCGATATTTGAACGTGATTGTCCTCAAATCCCGAGTAAATAGATATCTTCTAGATAAGCGCGTTACACCCTAGACCGCATCTCCTTAACATCAGGCAGTATGTAGTCAGTCGCAAACCTATAAGAAATAAAAAATATTTTGTAAAATCAACGACTTTTTGCATTGTACAGATGCTTTTCATTTTCGGCGAATTCAGTGTTGGTACCATAGTAAATGTTGCTCGTAGGTACCTGATGTGTGGTTTCAATATAACTGGGCCTTTAATAAACACATTGTATTGATAAGTGCGTTTCGAGGTTTATCTAGAAATAGTGTTGTTTTTTATTCATCACAATAGGGATTAGAAGTTTATTTTTCTGGCATATTCAGGAACTAGCGACCCGCCCCGGCTTTGCACAGATGTATAAATAAATAAATAAATATATCTTTATTGTACACAGAAGCACATTACAGAAACTACTCAATATACAATATGCTGTACAATGGCGGCCTTATCGCCTTTGGCGATTTCTACCAGGCAACCTATTATGCATAATAAACCTTTCCCTATAATGTATTATGCATAATAACCCTTCCCCTTGAATCACTCTATCTATTACAAAATCCGCATCGAAATCCGTTGCGTAGTTTTAAAGGTATAAACATACATGGGGACATACAGTGGGAAGCAACTTAGTTTTATACTATGTAGTGATATATAGGTTATTTAATTTTATATATGTCTTAATACAAGGCGTTGTCTTACATACAAAAAGTTTATTTTACTGTACCAACGTTTTAATAGTCCTCTGCAGGACATAGGCCTACACACGAATGGTGATTGGGTCATATCACTCTGCCCCAGTGCTGGTTGGTGGATTCACTCCATCGAATTTCTGGCAAATCAAAATCCGACTTTTGTGTTGCCATCGATAGGATTTTAATCAGGTTTAGCAGTTCATTAACTCTTGAGAAAATAAATGAAACAGGTGCTTTTTTGCTGTTTTTAGTTGGTTTATGATTTTGTTTTTTATTAACTATATTTGTTCATAATGATAAGTATTATACACCTCTGAAAATCCCTGCGCTTTACCAATAAGCCGAGAGGGAATGATTAAGACCATCATATCGAACAACTTTTACTATGGGGCCAACTCAAAAATCTAGAAAAAAATCCGCAATTGCAAAAGCATTTGTATGAAACATCATACAAAATTGCAACTCGGAATTGTCAAAATATATGAAACAGCTGATTTTTTTCTCGAATGTTTTGTTGGCCCCATAATAAAAGTTGTTTGTAATGATAGTCTAAATCATCCCCTTTTGGCTTAGTAGCCAGTAGTAAGCAAATAACCCTGTATAATCCCGAATATGCCAGAATAGGGGTAGTTTCTCTAAAAACTTTCTAACATCACTATTTCTAGTCTGTAAGTAGTTATAATATTTTATTTAAGTGATATTGGATTCCCTTATTGAGGACTTAGATTTTTTATATTGAAAGTCTATAGAATTTATAAAAAAAAATATGGTTTGGACTTTTTCAGCGCCTCGTTATCGAAATGTATTCATTCTTATGAAATGGCACTTGCTTACGATTGTTTTTGCTTACAGATCTCTGGGAAATAATCTTTGATTTAATATAAGGTTACACGGAAACGGGTTGAACGGAAAGGATGTCGTTGTAGTATTTATTTGATTAACTATGACGAGTACACATCATGTTGCAATCGTGAGGTCGTGGGTTCAAATCCCGGTCCCGTACCAATGAATTCCTTTGAATTTACGTACGGAATTTTACACCATTGGCATATCGGTGAAACAAAACATCGTGAGGCAACCTGCATACGTCCGTAGAAGAAATTTGATGGCGTATGTGAATCCACTATCCACCCGCACTGGGCCAGCGATAAGGCCCAATCACTCTTAATGGGTAGGCCTATGTCCTACAGTGGACTACTAAAAAGGCTGCTACAGTACAGTACACGTACAAAAACAATGCAGGGAATACCTATTCACACTTGCTTTAAAATTTTCCAAATTGTAAAGTAAACAATGTTGGAGGAAAGGCATTCGCCTGGCCGAAAGGCCAGAAGAAAAAAGCAATCATTGTCAATGATAAATACATTTATTTATACAAGAAACTCCTTTCAGCTTAACACTGTTCTGTGTAACCCTGTTATTAAATATCTGTCAATATAACTCAATATATTTTTATGTGTCGTAGGCAAGTGCCCGATCTCGCCCCAAATTTTAATATTTTTACTAAATAGATTTAATTAGGAATTACTAGATATTTTTATGAAATTAATTTTGTAATATTAACAGTTGTGTATATTTTCTTCACATGATATGATACTACTTTTTAATGTTTGATTTCCACATTATAATATAAATATATCTCTAAAAACATTAAAAAAATTATGATATTAATGCGAAAATTTGTGTTTTTTTTTTCACACAGATTTGATAATGTAAATCTAGATTATTGTATTATATAATTCAAGTTGAATCGACTAGTTGAACACTAGGTACTACAAACTTTCGGATTTTATTGTATTCATCATTAAGAACGACTAACTATGGGACTTACTCTTCGAGCAAATATCTATAGAGTCACAATCGTGCATAAAAGTGTCCGAGCCAAAACCCTGCCCAAGCTACGTAGTGGGCAGACTTTTTAGTTAGTCGTAAGGCGATTGCATGCCGACTACAACGCCGCGGGATGCTAAAGTGCTCGGTTACAAGCACTAATTAGGTGACAACGTTGAAATTAGTAAAGCCGTGGTGGTCTAGTGGTAATGACACCCGCCTTACAATCGTGAGGTCGTGGGTTCAAATTCCGGTCCCGTACCAATTAATTCCTTAGAATTTATGTACGGAATTTCACACCACGGGCTTTTCGGTGAAGGAAACATCGTGAGGCAACCTGCATACTTCCGTAGAAGAAATTCGATGGCGTATGTGAATCCACCAACCCGCACTGGGCCAGCGTGGTGGATATGGCCCAATCACCCTTCGTGGGTAGGTCCTGCAGTGGACTATTAAAAAAGGCTGGTACAGTACAATACAGTACAGTTTAAATTCGAGAAAACAGCCCCCCTACCGCCTAAGCAATAGCAATCGTTTATGACTTCATTTTAGTCATTTGGCATCGCCTATGTGACGTTAGCCATCAAAGTTGTTCATTCAACGATTGCTTTTGCAAACCGCACAAAGCAATTGATGGCTAACGTCACATAGGCGATGCCAAATGACTAAAATGAAGTCATAAACGATTGCTATTGCTTAGGCGGTAGGGGGGCAGATCATTGTAAATATCTAAGTCGGTATGTATGACGGCGCTCGGACGTTTTTTAACTACTTTCACTTAGGGACTGTGGCTCTGTAGATAATTGTTCGAAGGACCTACTCTGAAATAGCAAAAAAGACAGTTATTTAATGATTCGTGATTTAGTTTCCCATAGTAAAAGATAATGATGAGTGCAATGATATCGTAGATAAAGTGATTCACTAGTTACCCCGTATAATTACTTGTAAAAGAAAACACAACACAACTCAAATTGGTTAAGCCGTTTTGATGGTGAAGACAGGACTTGTCTAAAACTTTATCCTCTTTGTAGTGTGGTTTGGTAAAATTTAGGATATTGTCTTACCACAAAAGTTTGTCACGCTTTAGACAATGTTTAACGGTACAAATTGCACGGTTAAATAGTGTTGAAAGCGTGTTTAAATCTTTTGTGCTAAGGCGATGTCTTTTCGGGGGTTTTTACGGGGTAGGTACAACTAGTTTTCCATATTTTTTACAACTAGAGTAATTTTAAAATTGGTATATTTTATGTAAATTTTGTAAAGGCGTTGATATTATCAATAAATATATTCATAGGTGTTGTTCCATAGCTTTTTGTATAATAAAAAGTTAATATAACCGGATAAATAGCTATTTTAAATATTATTTTAAGTTTATATAGTTACGTATTTCAAAATGTAAATAAATGTCTTATAATTGATGTCTTGGCTGTATTTTTTCTCGTTGATTTCCCAGATTCTTCCAAAGCGAAACTGGTACAGATCGAATCATACAAGTTGGCGGCTGTGATGGTAAATAAATAAATAAATATTTTTGGGACATCTTACGCACGGTCTCTGACCCCAAACCAAAGAAGATATAATAATACTACGTATAGAACGGCCACTCGTTACCCCCCACCCGTTTGAGTCTTCCTCACTTCCACCCCGCGTCAGGACACGATTTACTACTCTGCGCGCGGGCTGCACAGGCCGCTGCAGATACCCGTGTAGCGATCGTGCGTATGTGTAGTGTTGTGTGCGTAAGACAGCAGATTTTGTATGAAGAAACGCGGAGTGTCCGGGCTGTGCCCAAACTAAGCAAAGCTTGTGATATGGCTGCCAGAGACTGAGATATACTACATATACTTATTTTTAAATACATACTTATATAGATAGTAACTAAATAACACCCAGACACAGTGCAAATATTTATGTTCATCACATAAATATTTGCCCTGGGTGGGGATCGAACCCACGCCTCTTTGATCCAGAAGTTAGGGTCACTAACCATTGAGCCACCGAGGCAGTCAAATCATGGCATGGTATCTGCAAACTGCGGATAACCCAATACTCGCGGAGCTGACAAGTGAGCTTCAGTTGGGATTGGGCTATCCGTTACTTATAGCTAACATCACAGCTGCCAAATTGTATGATTCGATCTATTCTGTATCCCCTATTTGCTAAGCGAAGAACAAAACTGCTTCGTTCGACTTTTGCCCGCTCCCTTCCGCTTTAGCTGAACTTTGGTTTCTTAGGATAGCGGTGCCATCATATAGCGACCGTATTATTACTGTTAGGTATAGCTTTTTCCGTTTATCTCCCGTGGCTCTAACGCTTGACTCAACTAGTAGTGCTAAAGGAAATTTCTCCGATAGCACAACTAATTTTCTATAGCTGCACAAGTCTATACAATCTAATTACTCAGTTTGCGGTATCCTGAAACCTAATTGGACCTATGGAATACAATTATGGAGCGCAGCTAGTGCCTCCAACATAATGGTCATCCAAAGAGTACAAAACTACATCCTAAAGCAAATATCAAACGCACCACGGTTCATCAGAAACACAGAGGTCCACGAAAATCTTTATGTGCCCATGGTGAAAGATGAAATAAGTCTCATGGAGCGAGATACAAAACAAGGCTGTAAAACCATCCGAACCCCTGGCGGGTCAACTCACTATCCCTGAAACCATACGTCGACTCCAAAAGTCGCGGGATATTTTTGATAAGGATAACAATGGTAATCCATAAAATAAATAGGCTAGCTCCGCTGGGAGCTGCACTATAAACGCCAAAAAGAACGCAACTCATCTGCTTATAGTCCCATAGAATGATTGCACGATCAAAACACACAAAAAAAAGTTTGCGGTATCAATTGTAGCGGTAAGTTAGATCGTATGGGACGAGTGGCTAGCCTCAGTGTCATAGCTTTTACCGCCCGAAGGCCTCTGAAGTGGCTAAACGGTTAAAACAACCGGTGTCAAATATTTAAGAAACCACACCATTTTGTTTACATCGACAACGCTCTAATCACAATTCACCTATGTATTACGGTCGCTAGGTATATGATAAGTAGACACCGCTACTAGTACCTAAAACAGATGTACTTAGACTTGTCCAGCTCTAATGTGATGCAAATCATTTTAATTTCATATCAAAGTAAATTCACAATTCAGGATTCGGCAAAACCAGATTTTGATCCTCAGTAGTACAGGCTTTCATAATCAACGTCTTATAAGGTCTAACGTCAGTAAACATCAGGGCGCTTTTGCCTTCCCTCCATATCGCAAAGGCTCCCACACCCACTACAACATTATTCGAGAACAAAAGCGCACCCGTAGCTATCCCTGGATAGTTGTTAACATTTAGTAAGCAAATGAATCGCCCCCATTCTCTAGGAACCCACTCGTCGCAATCCAAAATGACGTCATCTGTAGAATCGACATCTTCTTTCTCAAGGAACCGGGCTTTCTGAATATGCTCATCGCTAATATGCCCCAAAGACACATATTTCAAATTATCCAAACTTTCGTGGTCCAAACCCGCAATGGCGCCCAGGCTCATACCCGATTTGAGAGGCGGGCCTTTGGAGAATTCTGTAATTGGAATCGGCTCGCTGGGTGGAATCGGAATGGTCCCCTCTATTCGTAGCACCATAAGATCGTTATGGGGTAAATGAGGACCGTGCCTCATATCAATAGGAACCCCTTCATCTTGAAAAGGTAGCACTTGTCTTCCATATATGACTGGCTTCGTCAATAGGTTATAACTGATCTCTGGATACTTATTCAACACTCGTTCTTCTATGCTAATCACTTTGTAAAGCCTCCTCACCACTGGATCTCTTGAATGCTGTCTAAACGCGTTGAAAGATGTTAAAACTCGGAAGTAAGTTATGTAGATTCCTATGGTGCTGTGGACGTAGTATTTGTCATAGTTATGGATCCCTATGTAGGCCACTTTGTCGTAGAAAGTGTCAATTTCTGGCCTTTCTCCTGGGTCTAATTTTCTGTTGCGGCCGTCTATCCAAGCCATGGGAACGTCGTCTGGGAGATCGGTGGGTGAAAATTTCTTTGGAGCTGTGTTTGCAACTGTTATTATAGAGAGCAGAAGTAATATTTGGCACTGCATCTTCTATTGAGTCTGGATAACTGGCAAAAGCTGATCTATTAGAAGACAGCGACTAAAGACGAAATCACGTAGGTATTTACTTACATAAAATTACTTATACACACTAACGACCAGTTACCACGAAATCAGCGAATCATATTGTTTTACAGTTTTCATTCATTCAAAGCAAACAATAAGGTATTTTATTTATAAATAAACATTTGTTTAGTATTCGTTAATTGCCGGATGCGTTAAGTTACTGTTTTTATAATAGGTAGGTACTTTATAGTGTGTAGAATCCGAGAGCTTACTGCTGAAATTCCTGCGTTGCCAGCTCAGAGACCTTAGTCCAGAATTTGCGTAGTTTACTTAAACTTTCGCGTTCGCGTGTGGCTCCATACGTAGTTTCAGTTTACCTACGTGTAAACCTGGTCTAACCCCTCAGAACATTAATTAAAGTTAGTTGAATGTATGACATAACTTTTACCTACATCACCCCCCACATGGTTCAGGAAGGATGTACTACGACAAAAGAGGGTGATTCAGGCCATCAATATGGATAACTTTAACAGAGTAATCCGGAATTCGAGAAAAAAAGCCTCCTTTTACATTTTGTCGGTTCCATTCCAAGTCGGAATTTTCTGCGAAACAGCTGATTAAGTATATGTTATTCTGGATTTATAAAATAAATTACACTACAAAAAATAGTTATTTGTCACATTATTATAATCAATTAACTATGTCAAAAAATATTATTCCATTATTATTTAATTATTAATTCGTTTACAGTTGAGTCATAGCTAAATTTAGAAATGTCAAGCATCGTCCAGTTTTGGACGTAGGCCTCCTGCAACTCTTGCCATTTGCTCCTGTTTAGGGCAGTGCAGATCCATATTTAGCCAGCCTCTGCCTCAATATCATCTTTCCATCTTCTATGCTGTCGCCCTTTACATCTTTTTTGGTCTAGGTCGGTATCCAGTGTAGTATTTTATCACTCCAGCGGTTGTCTTTTACTCTTGCTGTAGGTCCGGCCCATTTCAATTTCAGTATTTTGCCTGATAGATCTGCTGTTCACTTTGTTTCAAGCCCAGCATGCTTCGCTCTGCAGCCTTTTGGAAAGTTCTTATATTCGTTTTTACACCTGGATTCTGGATTTACTGTGTATTACAAGTTGGTCCACAAGCGTCCTGGGAACTTTTGGTCAGGGTTCGGCGCGCGGAGGACCATTTGATTAGTTTCGTACTACTATTTGTTAAGTGACCATTAGTGTCAAGTTTAATATAGGTATATGTTATTTATAGTGTAGTTGGTCTGGTTTTATACTTATATTAGTGTTCTAATCTGTATTTCTCTTTCGGCTGGATTCGAGACTTTCAGAGTACAGGCAGAACGTACGGCACTTAGCAAAGTCTTTGCAAACAGTCGGTATGGTCCGAAAGCCCACTGCAGCAATTTCTGCTTTCATCGTTTTAGACCCCTTGCTTACTTTAGGGATCTTTATGTAATAGAGAGTGCTCTAAAACAAAATTTAATTGTTTCGTTTGATTGATTGTACAAGGAAATAGTAAGAGTAAGTGAAAAATTAAAGAGAAAGTACCTACGTTTGTCGAGGTGAAGACCATAGATATTTAGTACTGGTGAAGACGGCCAGGTCAAAGCCGTGGTGGTCAAGAGGTAGTGACACCCGCCTTACAATCGTGAGGTCGTGGGTTCAAATCCCGGTCCCGTAACAATGAATTCCTTGTAATTTATGAACGGAATTTTACACCACGTGCTTTTCGGTGAAGGAAAACATCGTGAGGCAACCTGCATACGTCCGTATAAGAAATTCGATGGCGTAATATGTGAATCCACCAATCCGCACTGGGCCAGCGTGGTAGATAAGGCCCAATCACCCTTCGTGGCCTACCAGGCCTACGTCCTGCAGTGGACTATTAAGGGGCCTAATGCCAAAATCAAGCGAAATGTGTATTTTTAAAGACGTGGTGTAAAGGTAACAAACATGAATATCCATATTAAAAAAATACAAGAAAAAAATATATCCTATAAATATAGGAAAGGAAAAAACCTATAGTAGCAGAGTAATCGCGTAGAATTTTGAAAAATAATATGGTTACTTTAGAAAAAAATTAAAACTTCGCATCATAAAAAAACAATTTTTTTCAAATGCTTGTAATTATCAGCTACAACACCACATTATTCTTAACAAATTACGTAGCCAGACTAATGTTCTAGTAGAGTAATCGATTAGTTTTTTTTAATATATATGTTTAAATTTTGAATAAATTAATAAAATGTCACCTAAAAATGTAAGCTGGCGCTCGAAACCAAAATCATCGTGAACTGTGTCATGCGACTTTCGACTCTAAACAAAGCAGCATAGATGATAGCGGGCGATGCAAGAAGCGCGGGTGAAATCTGTTTTTTTCATGGCATTAGGCGCACTCTTAAAAAGGCTAATACACACTGGGGAAGACACAAGCCGAGGACCCAGACGTTGAAATTTTGAATAAATGATAAGTACCAATATAATAACAACTGAAATTTATTATTATAAAATACTGTCTATGGACTCTTTAAGTTGGTACCGTGTATTGTACAAGTCAGAAGAAGTGTCACAAAAACATGGCTTTTCAATCTCACGAAGTAAGACGTTTCCGTAATTAAAACTTTATCAGTTTCTTTTACGTCTTCAGGGAGTTTTGACTTCAGATAATTAATTTTTTAAGGTTCCGTACCTCAAACGGAAAAAAACGGAACCCTTATAGGATTACTTTGTTGTCCGTCTGTGTGTATGTCAAGACTCTTTATCTCGGGAACGCGTAAAGATATCGAGTTGAAATTTAAACTATATACGTATATCTATGATATCTTGCAGTTAAGTGAAAGGAAAACTTCTCAGTTACCGTATAAAAAAGTTAGAGCCGTTTATGTCGTAAAAAACCGCATATTTCGACACTCACAAAAATCAAAACCTACAGGGTAGGTACTTCCCGTTGACGTAGAACTATGAAATTTGGCGAGGAGCATTGTCTCAGAGTACACATATAGGAATAAATCTGAAAACTGTACATTTTTATATCAATTGCAAAAAATAGGGCCTCAAAATTCACAAAATATGGGTTCAAAATTCAAAGTGAGTAAATCGTATTATGTAAGGTATCATTTAAAAAGAAACTTTTTTTGATGGTTATAGAGATTTTAACAACTTACTTCCCAATTTTCTGGATTTGTACGGAACCCTCGATGTGCGAGCCTGACTCGCATTATCCGGTTTTCTTTATTCGAACGATAGGTTATAAAAGTGAATTGCTTAGCTTAGATGAATTATTGGTCTCGCTGTCAAGCGGAGCGAGACCAATAATTAATCTAAGGTGAATTGTAATGGCTCAGAGGAATTATTATCATTTGTTCATATTGCTTGCAGTGTTTCAAAGTAAGCTGTGTGACACTTTAATAAACCTACAAAGGTGATGTCCACAAGTGGTACATTATTCAGAGAAAAATCGAACCAAGATGATATGTACATCATTTGAAAGCTTGTAATATGGGCTTCCCAAAAATATTTAATTTATATTTTTTCACCCCTCCAATTTTTTTTAAATGCGAAATATAAATTGCATGAAAAATAACAATAAGTACAGCTTAATTTTTTTTTCTAATTTAGCAATAATAAAGTGCTTTTATCGTTATTTTACTTGCATTCGTAGCTAATTCTTCCAAATTCATCTCTTAATTTGCTATAATTAAAAATTATAACCTACCAGTGGGGCCAGTAGGTAGGTACAATGAGACAAAAATCATTTAAAAAGTGTGTCTAATTGATAAAAATGCTTTTATTTAACAATTTGGAGGTTACTTAATCAGGGCTGCTAGAGATAAACTACCAATTGAGCGAAATATATTTATTTAAACTAATAAATTCAAAATTAATTAAAAAAAATCAGAGGGGTCTTTTTTTGTTTTTAACTGTTGTAGACTCAGAAAAATATGAACTTTTTTGAAATGTAACGAGTGCTGTGGTTAGAATTTTTGATTATTATTATACCAGCCTCCATACATTTTGTGGACATGTCCTTTAAATGATTTAGTATGTACAACACATAGGTACAGATGGTCTCCTATAAAATCGCTTGGAAGCGGTTTGTATCCAACGCGATTCTGCGGTTTAAATGAGGTCATCTATCCACCTTTTGATACGTGGGCTCCACTCGAAAACTTTTATTTATATCAATGACATGGTGCTGATCTAATGATGGAGCTGGAAGGTGGCCAAAGGAACTTTGCAATGAAACGACACAACCTCATCGAGTTTGGGCTCATTTGAATCGTCTTGACGAGTAGTTTGTCTTTCAATGGTAACCAGGGTCTGATGATGGAGCTGCAAGGTCCTAGAAACTGTGTAACGAAACGACGCAAACCCATTGATTTTCGGCTCGTTTGATTTGTCTTGGCGAGTACTTGTTCAGTAAAAGCTCGTTTTAAAAAAAGGGGTTTTTTAAAAAAAAATTCTTTTATATTTTATGTGTATTGATTTGAAGTGAATTTTCAGCTTCGTTCTCTCAGCGTCGTATCAAAGACGGGAATGAAGTGTTAAGTGACAAAAAATACGTGGTAAATAATAATCCTTACTAACAATACTTACAACTTATTACGCGTACAGCGTCCACCAGCTCGTTGGATCGACGACATTGTAAGAGTCGCGGTTCCCACCAGAGGCCTTATTGTAGTAAGCGATCTGACGTTCGAATCGTTCGAATCCAACTCGGTTGGGCAGCGTTCGGAAAATCGCGTAACGCATTCTCGTCCGACATACCTCAGTGCCTCAAGTCGAAAGTTTTCGACTAGTGATGACTTATGGCACAGAAACGTGGTCTCTTACTATGGGCCATATTAGTAAGCCCAAAAGTAGTCCAACGAGCTATGGAGAGGGCTATGCTCGGAGTTTCTCTGCGAGATCGAATCAGGAATGAAGAGATCCTTAGAAGAACGAAAGTTATCGACATAGCCCAACGGATTGGCAGGTTGAAGTGACAATGGGCAGGGCATATAGCGCGGAGGACTGATGACCGATAGGGTCGAAAAGTTCTCGAGTGGAGACCACGTACCGGCAAGCGCAGCGTAGGACGTCCACCCACAAGGTGGACGGATGACCTTATTAGGACCGCAGGATCGCGCTGGATGCAAGCCGTTACCAACCGGTCTTATTGGAATCATTAGGGGCGGCCAATGTCTAGCAGTGGACGTCCTATGGCTGAAATGATAATGATAACACGCATAGGTACATAGGTAAGTACATTAAATTCTCTTTTTGAAATATTACTATATTGTTTTTTTTTCTTTCTTTAATCCAGTAATCCGAACATTCCAATAATCCGGCACCCTCTGGTTTTTAATAGTGCCGGATTAGTGATAATATACTGTGATTAATTTCAGGTGTACATACTGAGAGCTTCATCGGCACGTCACAAGTACCACGGCTGGCTGTGTGGAGGAGCCATCATCACCAAGGATTACGTCATCACGTCGGCTGCCTGCGTTCAAGATGTGCGGCATATGTATGTTATTCCTGGGTACGATTTGTTTAGTTTCCGACCTTCCGAAAAAATATAATTACTTAGTCTAATATCACAGAAAAAATAAAAAGTCGAATTATCAAAATAATAGGTGGTTTTCTCAACACAACATGTGTATTGTAATAAAGGCTTTGTAAGGTTTTGATGTCATGGTGCTCTCTGTACGTTATACGGAACATCTACAGCTGAAGCTACTGGAAAGACGTCATTTTTAAATATTTTGCAAGGTAGGTAGATCTTACTCTTACTTAGATATTTTTTTTCTGTAGTCAATAAAATTAAACAAAATAATAATCCAATGAGTGTTATTACAAACTCAATGGAAATAAATCAAATAGTAATGGATTCCCTTGCTTGACGTAACGCCTAGCTACCTACAGTTCTACATCGCTTTTGACTGCCTCGATGGCTCAGTGGTTAGTGACCCTAACTTCTGGATCAAAGAGACGTGGGTTCGATCCCCACCCAGGGCAAATATTTATGTGATGAATATATGATGTGTTTGCTCTGTGTCTGGGTGTTATTTAGTTACTATGTATATAAGTATGTATGTAAAAATAAGTATATGTAGTATATCAGTCTCTGGCAGCCATATCACAAGCTTTGCTTAGTTTGGGGTCAGAGGCCGTGTGTAAGATGTCCCAAAATATTTATTTATTTATATAGTATACAGGGTTATTTTTAATCAATAAGCATATTTTTAGTGGCTTATTCTGTACATCAAAACTCACAAATTTTGTTCTGCGACTTTGGTTAAAACTCAAAAAAATAACAGTCTATTCATACTTTTTGTCGAGGGTGTACGATATTATTTCATAGTATAACTTTTTTTTTTGAGATTGGACAAAAGTCGCAGGACAATAGTTGTTAATTTTGATGTACAGAATAAGCCCCTAAAAGAATGCTAAGATTATCTTAATATTGTTGTTTGGCATGAACCGATTTAACAGACCTTTAAATTTTAATTTTAACAACCATTTGTTTCACAGATATAAGAAATATGTGCCAGATAAAGACCTACCTAAAGACAAGTGTATTACTGAAATGAGAAAAAAAGTTATTTTGACGTGTGTGCCAACCAGTAAGTAATTCACTTACGAATAAAGAACATGTTTATGGAATGGAATTAAGCTCAATATACAACACTTCACAATGTAGACATAGACATAACTTTATTTGCAATGAAAACAACACATAATACAAGACAAACATCAAAAATATAGTACATGAATAAATATAAACAGTAATTATATGTTAAATTTTCGCCACAAAAGCGGTCCCATCTCAGCATAATGCCGACCGTGACAGCCGGCGCTGATCTTCCGATAGTACCGACTACCGACGTGTGATTGACGTGATATTTAATAATATTGACCATTGACAAAAGTCTTCCCGTTTCAGATTACGAATTTAAATTTGATAAAACAGAAATGTGGGCGAAAATCGATATTGCAGTGATCAAAGTTGAGTCGCCATTCGATTTCAACGATAAATCCTACGAAACATATTGCTCCTATATACCAGAGCCAATAAATTTTAACATGGACAGTGATTTCCCCAAACCAGGAGATGATGTAATAGTTTTAGGATGGGGACATAATAAAGAGTTTAGAAAGGTGAGTTAGTACTTATCAAAAAGTAAAAAAAAGAATTCAATTTCAAAACTTCATCCACCAACAATAAGACGCCCATTTCTGGACATAAGGCCCCTTTATAGATCTCCAAAAAGACTGGTTGGTGGCGGCTTGCATCAAGTCCAACTTAAGTCGCTACCAATCGGTAGGTCTGCTGGTCTAAATGCAAGACCAAGGCTCTAGCTGCAACTAAATCAAATGCACTGTGTCCAAAGTTAACAGTGAGAACAAGCCTTAATCTGCTTGAAAGTAATCGAGTGCGTTTCAAATTTGAAGCGTAGTTTTCGATGCCACAGAATTTAAGAGCGAGAGTTTTCCCGACCTATAGATATGTAGGTATCACTCATATCACTCCCATATGTTGACACTCACTAGACAAACAAACAAACAACAACACTTTGGTAGACAACCACATTACATAAAAAAACAGATTGTTTTGTTTTTGTCCTTATAACAAAAACAAAACAATAGGTCTCTGATTGGCGGCTTTATCGCTTTAGGCGATTTCTTCCAGGCAACCAAGCACGGATAGAAAATAGCAGTTGACAAAAAAACGTGGCCAGAAGACAAGGCCAACAGCAAGAAAATTTAAATAGCATAGAAACAAACATTTAACAAAAAAATATACAAGGCAATACCTAACAAATATCTATACAATTAAATTATATTCAAAGAAATATATCTCTACACACATACATAACATATAAACTACATATATACATAATACAAAAAATAAATAAACCTAGGTACATACACAATAATACACATTATACTTAAATGGTCCCATGGAAGTGTGGACGGCCCTTAGTATGGGACGCAACTTGCGTCGATACTTTGGCACCGTCACATCTTCCTGAGACTCAGAGTAAGGCTGGAGCGGCGGCCAATTCGGCTGAGCAGCACAAGCGGCGCAAATATGCTAACCTCGGTAGTGGTTACATATTTGAGCCATTTGGAGTTGAGACTTTGGGTCCGTGGGGGCCGGGAGCTCATCTCGTTTTCAAAAGTCTTTCTGAGCGTCTGGTGGACGCGACGCGTGACCAAAATGCTGGTGTTTATTTGGCTCAACGTATAAGCATTGCCATTCAGCGTGGCAATGCTGCCAGCATGCTGGGCACGCTGCCAACTGGCAGTGGGCTTGAGCACTTGGATTATCTTTAGACCTTCAAGGGTCTGTGGATGATCCAATTGCTTTCTATGTAGTAGTAGTGTAGTATTGTCATTAAATAAATAAAAAAAAAAAAAAAAATACTTAAATAAATATTATATTAATACCTATTTTGTATATACATAACAACAAGAACAAAAAAAAGAAAAAGAAAACCTGAGATGACAAATAATGCAGTTTGACTTTATTCTTTATCAAATTTAAGTGATGTTTCCTGTAGTACCCTCGGCCGGGGAAAGACGAGACGTGTTGCCTCGGTTCCATGGGAACCTATTTTTACAAACTTGCTCTCTACTTGTGAAAAATGCTACGAGTAATGCCAATAATTAAGCTCGAAACATATTATCGGACGCGGCTTACGGACGCGACTGACAGCCGCGACCTAGACTATGAAAGTACACTGAGCCGTGCACACTATCGGACATAAGTCGTCACCTTCGGACGACCTTGAGCGTTCGGACGTCCGAGACCGATCTGGCACACCGGATGTTATAAGACTGTGCACATTGCTAAGTCGCGGCTGTCAGTCGCGTCCGTCAGCCGCGTATGTTTCCGGCTTTACACAATAATAACTTCCAGATGACAAATTATTTGCGTACTTTCTTTTCTACAGGACAAAGAACTAGTAGATATGAACTTACACACGCTACACTATGCTTCAACGAAAGTGCTTGACGAAGAAACATGTGTAACGCACTTCCAAGGAAACCAAGAATTGGTTTCATTGATAACTTCTTCTATGCTATGTACATTAGAACCGGGGAATCTCGATGATAAAGGTGAACATGTACTGAGAAGTCCAATAGAGAAATGCATAACGAAAAAAGAGAGACTGGAAGGCATGTATGGAAAAATGGTAAGACGTAAAATTAATCTTAGTTATCAACTTCTTTATAGCGTTCATATCGTAGTTAAACTAGGTGATTGTCAGCAATCACCGAAATTAAGCAACGTTGCGCACGGTCAGTATTTGGATGGGTGACCGCGGGTAGCATTGTCTAACTGAACGCTACCGTGGGTCGGATGACACGTGAAATTGTAGTTCCCGGTTTTTTTAACCGTTTAACCATATCAGATGCCTTTAGGCGGTCTAAAAACTCTGACACCTGGGCTAGCCACCCGGCCTATACGAACTTCCTGACTTAACTTCTTTATAAGTTAATGATTCAGTATCAAACAAGAAGTTTGCCTAAAATGTTTGCTAGAAACAGATTAGAGTTCCAGAAAAATATATAAATTGACTCAAATTTTACTGTGATAATTAATTTTCGCAAAAAGCCGCTACACTGACTTCCACCGTGTACCGAATTCGAATAGTTTGCAGGAATCGATGTGACATCCATGTACATTATAGATTTATCAAAAACATCCATGTACATTATAGATTTATCAAAAACGACTCGGCCCATTTCGATAAAATTTAAATAACCATTGACCACCTCAGAAGTATGCTCTTTTAAACAAAAAAATATTTTTTTAAATTGGTTAAAGTTAAAAACCTTCATATTATTTCGTAGATTTTCATTACGAATACAGTTAAGTAATGTAGGTATGTACCTTACAGTTTGGTGGTTAAACGTTTAGTAAATGTACACCCGGCACATGCCACACGGGCGTTGACGCCGCGTAATTGCACCGCGGCGTCACCGCCGCTGCACCGCCGCGGTGCAGCGGCGGTGCTGAGCGTCGTCGCGGCGACACCGCGCACCCAATGTTGCCTTAGACACTGATGACATCTAGGCAGTTAGCGGGAAAAAAGGTTTTAGGGATAACCGGCTGAAGATAAGTAAAATCTCTCATATACAGTCTGATTTTGTGTGAGCCAACCGCAGAAAGAAAGTGTTTTGTTCTTCGTTTGATATATTAGAGAAATAATGTGGCCGATCGATAAAATCTGAAATAGATGCATTGATTTGTGCAAAGTGACATGAAAAATATCTCATAAGCCCATCGAGTATGGACTTGTGTGATTTGTCACGACGAGTGGCACAGTAACAGCTGTCCAAGTGACAGCTGTCAAACTTTAAAGTGATTTATCTCGGTCATTATCGATTCTAGACTACTGCTGTCTTCACAAAAGTAATAGAACTCGACAAGATCTACATTTCGGATGACAGCTGTCAAACTTCAAAGTGATTTATTTAGGTTATTATCGATTCTACACTACTGCTGTCTTCACAAAAGTGATAGAGGTCAACGAGATCTATATTTCGGATGACAGCTGTCAAACTTAAAAGTGATTTATCTCGGTAATTATTGATTCTAGACTACTGCTGTCTTCACAAAAGTGATAAAGGTCAACGAGATCTATATTTCGGATGACAGCTGTCAAACTTCAACGTGATTTATCTCGGTTATTATCGATTCTAGACTACTGCTGTCTTCACAAAAGTGATAGAGGTCAACGAAATCTACATTTCGGATGACAGCTGTCAAACTTAAAAGTGATTTATCTCGGTAATTATTGATTCTAGACTACTGCTGTCTTCACAAAAGTGATAAAGGTCAACGAGATCTATATTTCGGATGACAGCTGTCAAACTTCAACGTGATTTATCTCGGTTATTATCGATTCTAGACTACTGCTGTCTTCACAAAAGTGATAGAGGTCAACGAAATCTACATTTCGGATGACAGCTGTCAAACTTCAAAGTGATCCGAAATGTAGATCTCGTCGAGCTTTATTTTTTTTGTGAAGAGAGCAGTAGTCTAGAATCAATAATTACCGAGATAAATCACTTTTAAGTTTGACAGCTGTCATCCGAAATATAGATCTCGTCGAGCTCTATTACTTTTGTGAAGAGAGCAGTAGTCTAGAATCAATAATTACCGAGATAAATCACTTTTAAGTTTGACAGCTGTCATCCGAAATGTAGATTTCGTCGAGCTCTATTACTTTTGTGAAGAGAGCAGTAGTCTAGAATTGATAATAACCGAGATAAATCACTTTTACGTTCGACAGCTGTCATCTGAAATGTCTCGTTAAGCTCTATCACTTTCGTGAAGTCATCAATGGTCTAGAATCAATAATAACCGAGATAAATCACTTTTAAGTTTGACACCTGTCATCCGAAATATAGATCTCGTCGAGCTCTATTACTTTTGTGAAGACAGCAGTAGTCTAGAATCGATAATTACCGAGATAAATCACTTTTAAGTTTGACAGCTGTCATCCGAAATGTAGATTTCGTCGAGTTCTATTACTTTTGTGAAGAGAGCAATAGTCTAGAATCGATAATAACCGAGATAAATCACTTTTAAGTTTGACAGCTGTCATCCAAAATGTAGATCTTGTCGAGTTCTATCACTTTTATGAAAACAACAGTAGTCTAGAATTGATAATGACCGAGATAATCACTTTGAAGTTTGACAGCTGTCACTTGGAAAGCTGTTACTGTGACATTCGTCGTGACAAATTACACGATCTGATTTCTAACGTGTACGAGGGATTTTTCTCATCTTCAGTTTAAGATTGAACGGATTGATGAATTCAAAACCTTTTTACCCGCTAAAAATTCATAGAATACTCTAGATTTAATGTCTAAATCGCTACCGGCAACACTGGTCGCCGCGGTGACGCCGCGACGACGCTCAGCACCGCCGCTGCACCGCGGCGGTGCAGCGGCGGTGACGCCGCGGTGCAATTATGCGGCGTCAACGCCCGTGTGGCATGTCTGTAAGGCACATGCCACACGGGCGTTGACGCCGCGTAATTGCACCGCGGCGTCACCGCCGCTGCACCGCCGCGGTGCAGCGGCGGTGCTGAGCGTCGTCGCGGCGACACCGCCGCGCCCAGTGTTGCCTTAGACACTGATGACATCTAGGCAGTTAGCGGAAAAAAAGGTTTTAGGGATAACCGGCTGAAGATAAGTAAAATCTCTCATATACAGTCTGATTTTGTGTGAGCCAACCGCAGAAAGAAAGTGTTTTGTTCTTCGTTTGATATATTAGAGAAATAATGTGGCCGATCGATAAAATCTGAAATAGATGCATTGATTTGTGCAAAGTTATCGATTCTAGACTACTGCTGTCTTCACAAAAGTAATAGAACTCGACAAGATCTACATTTCGGATGACAGCTGTCAAACTTCAAAGTGAGTTTATCTCGGTTATTATTGATTCTAGACCATTAATGTCTTCACAAAAGTGATAGAACTCAACAAGATCTACATTTCAGATGACAGCTGTCAAACTTAAAAGTGATTTATCTCGGTTATTATCGATTCTAGACTACTGCTCTTTTCACAAAAGTAATAAAGCTCGACGAGATCTACATTTCGGATGACAGCTGTCAAACTTCAAAGTGAGTTTATCTCGATTATTATCGATTCTAGACTACTGCTGTCTTCACAAAAGTGATAGAGCTCAACGAGATCTACATTTCTGATGACAGCTGTCAAACTTAAAAGTGATTTATCTAGGTTATTATCAATTTTAGACTACTGCTCTCTTCACAAAAGTGATAGAGCTCAACTAGATCTACATTTAGGATGACAGCTGTCAAACTTCAAAGTGATTTATCTCGGTAATTATTGATTCTAGACTACTGCTGTCTTCACAAAAGTAATAAAGGTCAACGAGATCTATATTTCGGATGACAGCTGTCAAACTTCAACGTGATTTATCTCGGTTATAATCGATTCTAGACTACTGCTGTCTTCACAAAAGTGATAGAGGTCAACGAAATCTACATTTCGGATGACAGCTGTCAAACTTCAAAGTGATCCGAAATGTAGATCTCGTCAAGCTTTATTTTTTTTGTGAAGAGAGCAGCAGTCTAGAATCAATAATTACCGAGATAAATCACTTTTAAGTTTGACAGCTGTCATCTGAAATGTAGATTTCGTCGAGCTCTATTACTTTTGTGAAGAGAGCAGTAGTCTAGAATCAATAATTACCGAGATAAATCACTTTTAAGTTTGACAGCTGTCATCCGAAATGTAGATTTCGTCGAGTTCTATTACTTTTGTGAAGAGAGCAATAGTCTAGAATCGATAATAACCGAGATAAATCACTTTTAAGCTTGACAGCTGTCATCCAATCACTTTTATGAAAACAACAGTAGTCTAGAATTGATAATGACCGAGATAATCACTTTGAAGTTTGACAGCTGTCACTTGGAAAGCTGTTACTGTGACATTCGTCGTGATAAATTACACGATTTGATTTCTAACGTGTACGAGGGATTTTTCTCATCTTCAGTTTAAGATTGAACGGATTGATGAATTCAAAACCTTTTTTCCCGCTAAAAATTCATAGAATACTCGAATACTCTAGATTTAATGTCTAAATCGCTACCGGCAACACTGGTCGCCGCGGTGACGCCGCGACGACGCTCAGCACCGCCGCTGCACCGCGGCGATGCAGCGGCGGTGACGCCGCGGTGCAATTACGCGGCGTCAACGCCCGTGTGGCATGTCTGTAAGGATGACAACATGCAGGATGAATACATATAAGCCATGGTTGTCTAGTGGTAATGTACACTCGCCTTACAATCATGAGGTCGTGAGTTCAAATCACGGTCCCGTACCAAACGAATTCCTTGGAATTTATGTACGGAATTTCACACCACTGGCTTTTCTGTGAAGGAAAACACCGTGAGGCAACCTGCATACGTCCATAAAAGAAATTAGATGGCGTATGTGAATCCACCAACCCGCACTGGGCCAGAGTGGTGGATATATGACCCAATCACCCTTCGTGGGTAGGCCCACGTCTTGCAGTACAAAAAACCCTACCAGACAGACTGTGCCAGTTTACACAGGAAACCTTTTTCGTTTCAGTCCATTCGCTCTGTCTTTAATGATCTTAATCTAATCATATAGCTTTTTGTTTTTATTACTAAGCGCATGTTTTTTATAGTTGATTGAATCAGGCGTTACTTTGCGGAAATTCATCTTCAAATCTATGTTTTGAATAAATATTTAGTGTTATTTCCGCTATCTTGTTGTAGGCAAATAAGTTTAAGGGCATTAAGGACATAAAAAAAAAAAATTACAAACAATTACTAATGTTACAATAATTTTATACATTCAAAAACTTAATTTAACAAAATAGATAAAATAATAATAAATATCACTTATTTTCAGTACCATCTATTATATATATATTTTTTTTTAAAATACTATATTAATAATTCGTTAACAACAAATAAATATTTTAAAAATAATATGACAAATGATGAAAGAAAGATGCCTCGTTGAGAGGCGAAACACCTTTGCCCTTAAACTTATTTGCCTACAACAAGATAGCGGAAATAACACTAAATATTTATTCAAAGCATGTTTTTTAAACAGTGTGATGAGGAAAAAGGCTCTGAAGTGCTGCCAAATATTGAAACGACCACCACCAATGATGACAGCGCCATCGATACTGAAATCCACAATGATCCCATGACCACCATGTTCAATACACTTGATACTGTACTAAGCACTACCAACCCCACCACCGCTAGTTTCGAGAGCAGTGATCCCGACCTTACGACCATACTTATCACCACTACTAACACAATTGGTAGTGTCAATAACATGCTCAGAAGCACCAATCACCTAAGCATCACTACCATTGACAGCATCGATATCAACCCTATGATTATTACCACTGATAATAGCGACAATGACTATATAACTACTTTTACTGTTAATAGCAGCAATGACCCTATAATTACTATCACTGACAGTAGTAACACTGACACTATTACTACCACCACTGATAGTAGCGACACTGACACTAGTACTACTATGTTTATAAATAGGGACTTCTTGGTAGATGAAGACTATCCGACGGTATCACCCATAAATTACGACGAAGCTTCAAATAATTTGAACGCCGATGAAAACTCATGGGACGTTGGAGTAGACGTCTTAAGAAGAAAATTTCGAAAAAATACATGGGCGGACACGGACGAGTATGGCAAAAAAGAAGAAATTACTACTCCAGAGCCAGATTCTAAAAGTGATTCAGAAATCAATCCACACTTAGTAAGTAAAAATTAAATAAATATTACAAAAGCGTTGCTAGTTTTGGCGAATCTAATCTTTGGTAGAATTAGTTTCGTTTTGCTCTTTAACGTACAGTGGTAAATATCATTTCATATTTAAAACTATGCACGACATTAACATATTTAAAAGGATATAAATTATGTACAAACATGAAAATATCAAAAACTATCATCTGTGTAAATAAATACTCCAATAGGAAATCCTCAGTAACTTAACCTAAAAACATTGTATTTTCGTATTTTATTAGTACTAAATGAACGTCAGCTGCATTTACACCAGAACCCACTATAGTTGTTTTTACACATTAATCTATACGACATTAATATGTAAAATAACTGTAATAGACTATAAAATGAGTGACATGTTTTAGGGCTCAATCTGTTTGATCGTCCTGTTATGTGAGTTTTCCTTGACTGTTTGCAGTGAGGCTAAGAAATTTAGTCCGAAATCGTAAGAGAATAACTATATTCACCGCAGTAAGATTATTGATTAACGTAAAATTAATACCTAAATTTTGTTTTCTCTGCTTTTTTCCATTAAATTATTTACTCAAAACAAAAACAATATCTAAATCTAGTTTAAGATTTTATTGATATTTTATATATTTATATCTTTTAGCCTCTAAGAGACCATGACTTTGATGAGTATCATATAACAGATGATAGCGAGCTGGTGACAGATACAACATCGCCAGATAATACTGTGATGACAAATGATCCAGAGCGGCCGATAGATACAACACACTCGGGTGGAACAAAACTAATAAATGAGTCAGAGCTTCAAAATGATACAGCATCTACAGACGAAACAACACCGATAAATGAACTTGAGCTACCGAATGACACAGAATCGTCAAGTGATAAAATACAGATAAATGATTCTGAGCTGCCAACAGTTGCAACACGCTCGAGTGAAATAAGTGAACCAATAAGTGCTACTAACCTAGAGCTCCTGGACGATACAGTGTTGCCAGAAGAAACAACACCACCAAATGAACCACAGCCATCGAATGATAAAGAACCGAAAGAAATAGCACCGCCGAATGAGACAACACTTATAAATGAACAAGAATCATCGATCGATATAGCACCGCTGGATGAGACAACACCGATAAATGAGTCAGAACTGACGAAAAACAAATCATCCTCAGGTGAAAAAACACCGGTATATGAGCCAGAACTACCGAATGAGATAACACCGCAAGATGAAACAACACCAGTAAATGAGCCTGAGCCATCAAATGTTACAGTGCCATCGGATGAGACAACAACGATAAATCAACCAGAGCAGAACATAGACGACACAGAGGTAATGTATAATGCCTATGTGGCACCGACTCCAGTTCCAGCTAGCTTGGACTTTTTGAGTCAAACCTACTTTTACTTTGGACTAAAATATACAAGCCAAGTAAGTACTACGTCAAGAAATAGTGCAATCAATGAATCCGAATAGGATGGGCAGAGTTTGAAAAATAGCGTTTATTCGTCAGACTTACCTTAGGGTCACAAGTCGATTTTTTTACTGTAGTGTGCTTGCAGCAATAATAATTTACAAAATTGCTAAATAGTCAGCAGTAATTGCAAAATTTGTAGGGGGACAGCAGACGAATCGAGTTATCGACATAAGTAGCTCAGCAGATAAGCATGTTAAAGTGGCATTATGCATGGCAGATAGTTCAAATCACGATCATTATCAGCCGTAGAATATCCTAAGTAAGAACGCATAGTAATATAAGCCTAAGAATGTATAGCGTGTGGACGTAAAGTTGTTAAATACAGATCATGAACTGGCAAACGTAGCGTAAGTACAAGGTGAACTGACAATGTAATCACGGCTGTAGGCAAACGCTGGATGCAGCCTACATCCAACCGGTCTTATTGGGAATCCTTAATGATGTGATAGATAGATAGATAAACACTTTATTGTTAACACTAAAATACAATTTAGAAAAAAAATACACAGAAAGGAAAAAAAACAAGCGACATAAAATAGTGCAACAAAGGGCGGCCTTATTGCTTATAGCAATCTCTTTCAGGCAATGGATGTGGTGTGGTAATGATCACGATCTATAATCGAAAATAAATATCACAACGACAAATTTGGGGGTGCAAATTATTTTAATATTTTTATATCAAATACCAAATTACAGAACGGACCGGGCCCGAAAAATTTTACAACTTCGACAAGAGAACGAAGCCAGGATGAAATAAAATACACTCCAGGAATTTGTCAAGTAAGGTTTGCGAAATAAAAAAATATTTGTATCGTCATTGAAAATAAATTGTTTATCACTTTTATTGTGCGTAAGATGAAGTAATTATAACAGCGAAAATGATATTGTCAATGTAGCCATTATTACACTATCGAAATTCACGTTTTTGAACAAACCAAATTTCACAGTGCTTTGTGCTGCCTATAGCCTAATGAAGGACGAAATATTGTCCGGTTGCCATCATTTTCTACAATTCCACATATCTCTACTGATCTATCCCTACAGGGGGGATACTTTTCCACTTATAGTCTTATATGCACTGTTATAATCAATCCAGAAATAAGTATCATCATACCTTTTCTTAGCTTCTACAAAGTTTTCAAGATCATAATTAGCCAAATCGGTTCAGCCGTTCACGAGTTTTAGCGAGAGTAACAAACACGATTAATTTATATCAATGGATAGATTGGTACGCCATATGCCACGAAAGGAAGTAGGTATATTATTACAACACAAAATAAATAAATACATACCCAATATTACTAGAAAAGTGCCGTTTCAATTCAGTTGGACTTCAAATATTGCTGAAATCATTTCAATGATGTATGTCAATACATATTTCTTCTATTTTTTTTTTTTTTTGGTTTTATATTAGGTTTTATATTAATTTCCTAATTTTATTTTGGCATTCGCATCACTGATTGAGATCAGGTACAATATAAAAAAAAATATGGCCAGGCCGAAAGTTATTAAAAGCAATTCATTATGTATCAAATGACTTACCTAAAATAATTTGATCGTTTTGTTTCCAACATATAAGAAAATAATCAATTACGATAACTTTAGTTAAGCAACATCAAATAATAATTACTTTTCAGAATGACCATGGTGGACCTTTAGTGGCATGGAAAGATGGTGCAGAGATATTGGTAGCCATAGCTACCTTGTATAAGCTGGATAAAGATCAACTATGTATGGGTCCCTACCTTTTCACCACAACTGCTAGCAACGCTGCATTTATAAACTGTATTGTAGAGGACTATCCAGATGCAACGTAAGATCTATTAATTGAATTTCTACAGGTACAGATCAAAACGAATATTCCTCTTTTGAATGTCATTTCAGGCGTCGAAACTGTGACAAACCAGAAGAAGTTGGCTTTAAAATAGATAGACGGCACATATCGTGGGTGGGCCATCGTGATGGGTAACTAATTATTATTTCACTTTGTAACTGAGACATTTTATGTTGATGATAATTTTGTTAATTATCCTTGATTCTGTTCCCCACGAGCGCGTCTGCCCGAGGGAACCCAAATGCTGGTGTGGAGCTTGGTGTTTTTCGTCTAAGGGAAACCACAGGATCACCGAAATCAAAAATACCTCAAAATGTTCCCCACGAGCGCGTCTGCCCGAGGGAACCTTAATGCTGGTGTGGAGCTTGGTGTTTTCGTCTAAGGGAAACCACAGGATCACCGAAATCAAAACTTTTATTTTTCTTCACAAACTTATATACACTGTTTTTCTTGACAAGAAGGCGTCAAGCGCGAATCGTACTAATAATTTTGAATTTGGAATGTTTTGCCGAAAGAGTTTGCCAAATAAATAAAGAAGATCGTAATAGGTGCAGCCGTCGTGCACATTTCTCCCGCCGTGCAGTGTCCCTGTAGCCGGCGACGCTGCATCAATCTCGGTACACGGCGGCTTCCGTCGGCAGTACTACGATCTTCTTGACAGGTCGTCGTCCCGTAGTTCGCACGTCGACTACTCGCGTCACGCCGTCCGCACCGGGGTAGGTCACCTCAACTATTCCCTGCGGCCATATAAAACGAGGCAATTGTCTACAAGGTTTACGGTGTCTTCGGTCTTGCCTGCAGTCTGCAGTCCCTCGGCTGTGGACTCCCACCGGTTTTGAAGTTCAACTCGTACTCGCGAAGCCAGTGGAAAAATCGGCGGGTTGTCGGGAAGCGCATCAGTGCGTATGTCCCATGTAAGCGTAAGCGAATAAGTCGGGGGTCGCTATGTTGGTAGCTTACTCGTCCATGATAAAATGATTCCGTGTTACAGCGGGTCCATCTTAGTTTGCGGACACATGCGTACACGTCCGGGTGTTGTCTATAAGCATGTCTTCTGTGAGCGTTCACGTCTTCATACTTCACATAAAAGGAGCGTGAGGGAGAATAAAGCGTATCCAATGTCTTATCGGTTAGGGCTGCGACAATTGTAGTCGATGGCGCCACTTCCGCATGTCTCTTATTGATCGATGTGGCTGCAGAAGTCAGCGGTGCCACAGCCGCATGTCTATTGTCACTCAGAGCGGCAACGTTGGAGGTCGTCGGCGCTACTATCGCTTTTACCTTGTCAGTCAGAGCGGCGACAGTGGAAGTCGGTTCTCTATTGCGGATATCTTGCTTGTCTGTCAATGCAAGTGAATGAAATTCCGACTCACAGTTGTCCAGCATAGCAGCGCATTCGTGACGCCGGAAGAGCGATGTTTCGAAGCTTCCATCTCGAAGTCTTGTTTCTCTTTGCACTGCGTGTTGCTCTAGGTCATTTTCATTTTCAGGCGACTTTGCGGCAACCGTGAGTTCTTCTAATGCAAAAGAGTAGCAGAGAGTATCGTACGCGTCGTCTTCTACAAACCTTATTTGTGCTCGTCCGTCGGCGTGCGTTCCATGCACCACACACACAAGAGATGTCGTCCCGTCATTGATGGCATGTTTGTCGAGTTCTTGGTTTATTAACACAGTGGAGCTGTCATCGTCTAAGGTCCACGTGTTGGCTGCTCCCGCCGGTCTAACAGCTGTGTCTGGTGCTATCGTGTCAGAGACTCTGGTGAGCGCATCTTGTTCATCTTCAAGCTGAGCTTTGGCTTCAAGAGTAGCGATGCGCGCTGCGGCTAGCTCTACCTGCAGACGGATGTGTTCTTCTTTAGCTCTGGCAAACTTCAGCTGGCGCTCTAAACGTCTACGTTTCACATACTCTGCACGTACAGGTGTTGCAGTCACTGGTTGGGAGCGTGGTGTCGGTGATGCATCGGTAGCCGTGGCTGCCGGTGTCGATAAGGTGGTGGGCTGCGTCAAGTGCGGCGCGACATTATTCATATAGGAGGAGGGCAGCGGCAGTGCGCCCTGCGTCACTTCCGTTGCGCTAGATCCGGAGGCTGCGTCTCTGAGCTCACCAGAATGTTGCGCAGATTGTACGGCGCGGGAAGAGGGCGGCGTCAGTGCGCCCTGCGTCACTCCCGTCACACTGGCTCCGGAGGCTGCGTCTGTGAGCCCGCCAGAACGTGGCGCATGTGGTACGGCGCGGGAGGCAGGCGGCGTCGGTGCGCCCTGCGTCACTCCCGAGGTGATCTGATGGTTGCCGTCGACGTCGGTGCGACGCGCAACATTTGCCTTCAAAAAACGAGTCAACACCATCTCTAATCCGGCTATCGAAGGACCAAAATGTTCCCCACGAGCGCGTCTGCCCGAGGGAACCTTAATGCTGGTGTGGAGCTTGGTGTTTTCGTCTAAGGGAAACCACAGGATCACCGAAATCAAAACTTTTATTTTTCTTCACAAACTTATATACACTGTTTTTCTTGACAAGAAGGCGTCAAGCGCGAATCGTACTAATAATTTTGAATTTGGAATGTTTTGCCGAAAGAGTTTGCCAAATAAATAAAGAAGATCGTAATAGGTGCAGCCGTCGTGCACAGATTCTTGTCATCAAAAGTAGGCAAATGCTTAAGCTATGTCTTCAAAGTGATTTTTTTACCTATTATATTATTTTTAAAATCGGGAGGCCTACCAGGTTGTTTATTATATTTATTATTTATTTAATATCAATTTATCTACATTTTGTTTACAGCCCAGCCGACAACGAACGGATCAGCATGAGGGATCAAGTGCCTATGAGTGCTTTCCATCCTTACGCATGAATGTAAAACACGGCTATGTAAACTTTCATGAATGTACCTAGTAAAAATAGTAGATTATTTACCAAGAGGACCAAGTGTCTTACGTCACGGGTGACATAATGGACCCTGGGCGTAGCGAGGGACTCTATAGTTAACTCCCGAGCGAAGCGAGGAAATTATTTATAGTCCTAATTGAAGCGATGGGTTCAAGTCGCCCAAGACGAAGACAGACTTGGTTCTAGTGGTTCATACTCTACTTTTCATACCTCCTGCGAGAAAATAAAATCCCAGGAATACGAGTAATACTTATGTCATGAACTCACTAAGTGTTGGTACTCACTAGGCAACTCGGTATTATTCAAATTAAATTAAATAGAATGTACCAACGAATTTTCATTAAATCGTACACAAATCCGAAAGAAACAAAGAATGTAAATACTACGTGAAAAACATAAGACCATGGCCAACTCGATTATCACGTGTGGCCTAACACGGGTATTTAAGAAAAGTAAAGAACTTCTTTGAAATCAAAGAGGTTCTTTTCTATAAAATCGAACTGATAAGGGCGCCAAAGAGGATTTAATTTAAAAATTCGTAAAAAACCGTTAGACGGCCGTCTAAACGGCAACGCGCGTTATACGGAGGTTCTTAAAAAGGTTTTTAAAAAGGTTCATAAAAAGGTTTTATTCGGTTTTACAAAATAAAACCTCAGAAAGTCTTTATATGTTCTAACTAATGGAATTTTCATACGAATTAGAAATTCCAAATTTGAATCACTTTACTCCCTAGGGAGTTTCATACAACAATACTGACCTGCCATAGCCCTCCAGATTGTGTTAAGATAATAATGACTTGTTTTACGTTGAGATTGTACGACACATAATGAGACCCTCTCGAGCAGGTGGTATGAAAAATATCATATTGACCTAAAAACTCAAATTTCATCAGTTCATTGTGATTTTCAATATAACACGTCTTGAAGGCTTTTCATTTAAAGCAAAATATTATACAAAATAACAACCTGAGTCTATTTATTTACGTTTATACGACCTCTATGAAGTGACGGTCTATCTATGAATTACACTAATGAGCCATATTGCTATTCGAGAATAGGTTTAGATTCAGTAGCAGACTATAGAACGTGATACGAACGAAACAGAAGTCCTAATTGTAAAAACAAACTTAAAAACTGGAGCTATAATGTATGTGGTGATACATAATTTGTGAGTACTAAATTTAGTACAATAGTGAGATAAGTAGGGACCCGAATTACGGTTGGAGTGTACGAAAGGGGGCACTGAGGAAACAAGACTTAGAAAAATTTGCACTAAAATACTACGCCTTATGTAATCTTCGGGATCCCGTGGTATGTGGGAGTATAAGGGTTGGGGTACCCCTGCACGCATCCTGAGGTCACTGACCTTGACTCCAAGATCATTGACCTTGAATGACCTTGACTCTAAGATAGTATTAGTAGGTTTTAACAACAAAATCATCAACCTTAATACGCCTTATGTAATCTTCGGGATGTGGTGGGATTTGGGAGTATAAGGGTGGGGAAACCCCTGCACAGAGTTATTTATTTAAAGATAAAATAAGTAAATTTAATCCACTGAATGTTCATCTAGGTATATTAGAAAGTAACAACCGGAAAAGGAATACAAATTTAGTTTATTAATTTATAAAAATAACAATAGGTTGCACCCCGTTGTGAATTTTCAGTGGAATTTTTATACTGATTGTTATACGTACTTGGTTAAGCCCTTATCATTAAGAAGACAACTTAGTTATAAGCCTGAAGACGTCAGAAGGGCCTCTGGAACATTGAAGAACAGATTTCGTCTACCCAGCTGGTTGTACAGGAAAAGCGAGCCAGCGGCAAATTGTCAAAAACTGAAAAAAAAAGAACAAGGATTCATTTCAAACAAAATGATACCTCTATTATTATTATTATAAACTAGGAATAGGGAGAGACAAGATCTTCCAAATGCCTGATAGCATCATGTTAGAACATTGTAAGGAATCACTTGTTTGTCTATTAACCTTTGAAAAATTTTATATCTGAGTAAGTCATATTTTACAGCCACATACAGTAAAACGTTATGAAATCTACACAATGTATTGCAAAAAGGATTTGAATTGATTGCTAGATTGTTACTGTGTAATTATGGAAAAATTATCATTGTTTACAAACCTTGGAAAATTGCTAGATACCTATCTCCGCTCCAAATGTGCTTTTGTTTTGGTATCTTTAAGTTTCAGGTAGCTCGATAGGTCTTTTATAGGTAGGGTCACTCCTTTATAGCTGTCTGCAGGCCTGGAAAAGACAAAAATAACATTGTCAAACTCATAACCTCAAAAGGTATCTTTTTGTATTTTAGTATAAAATAGTGGTTTTAGAAGCTCAGCGGCTAACAAATTGTGCCTCTAATAAACAGATCTTGCAAATACACTGTGAAAGCATTTTTAACAAATTGGGCTGGATTCTATGACAAAACAAGGCCTAGTTAATGAGCAATTTATTTATTTATTAGGCACTCTAACAGACTACAGAAAATACATTACATGATAATTTTTTTTTACAATTTTTGACCGATTCTGTGGTCCAAAAGAATGAGCACACAGGATGGTGAACAGTTGTATAGGTACATATTATTACAAAATTTGATACTTAAAATAAAGAGAGTGATAGAATTATTTCGTGAAAAAATAACCATTAATAACATAATTTTGACTTTATGGAAAAAGTGAAAATTTAAATTAATCCATAAAAGTGATACACTATTACTTAGTTGATAATTTGAAATGAAATGCATATTACAGTACAACACAATAGTTTGAATTACTGTATTGCACTGCATTATGGTTTGGAGACGAAAAATTTATACATATTATTTCTAAATTGTCTGAGACTAAGTCCGAACAAATCAAACTCCAGCTCATCAACGCCGTCGCTGTCACGGGCGCTAGAGCGGCATACATCATTGTAAGAGCGGCACATTCGAGAGACAGGGCTGTTGCAGGTGATATTACTCTTATGCAAAAGGTTTATTGAAAAGTAACGAGGTTCTCTCAATCTAAAGAATGCGTTGAAGTTGATCAGGCTAAGCAAATTTAGATAGCTTACCTTATCTTTATCGTCAGTTTTCAAGATTTGAGTCGTAGAAACACCATTGGATTTACATCAAACATTTTTAGTAATTTTTGTGGAGTAAAATCCATGAAATACTAAAAAAAATAGAGTTTAGGCGAAAAAATTTAAAAACGGATCAACATTTATTGACGTTTAAAGAAAAATTGAAAAGACAAATAAATATTTGAAGAGATCGAGCGTGATTGGTTGATTTTTAAATTTATCTTTAAACAGGGGATACCATATAAAGAGAGAGCGAAGGAGCGGAGCGGCATTCGTAATTAGATCTTCAGATGGGATAGTTGTTGTGTGATGGCTCAGTAGACTCCTTTCCTGAGGCAGACCTCAATTGATTCACGAAATCAATTCGGGTTATGTTGTCGCCATTTTTGCTTTACAAATAATTAAGAGCTTATCACCCAATTACCTCTTGTGGAGATAGTCCCTTTGAGTGATCAATTTAAATTTCGGCATGGTGCGTGTTTAGTTATTTTGTATTATGGGGCGGGTTTAGGCGTAAAGAATAGTAGACCAATCTAGGTCTCCTGGATCGTATTTTGTGGTTTATTGTGGTTTCTTCGTGTGGCCTAGGTTCGAGGTTTGGTATGCCACCAGGCAGACAACGCCATCATTCGGCCAGGTCAAGCGAGTGAAACTAAAATAAAATCCACCATTTGGGGAAAAACTATACACGCGCTATGTTGCAGTTAGTCCCATAGTGCCGAGCACTGGACGGGTTGAAGGTCGCATTGCACTAGCCGCCTCCGGGTGGCGACTCGACCGGAAACTTTTTTTCCGGGGTTTAGAATAGGCTGTCAGCTTGAGACGGTTGACAGGTGGACTTGTTTAACCACTTGAGTGTGGGTGGTCCATTTACGTCTCCTTCCGGATTTCTTCTTTTTCTCTTCGACGATCAGGTTGACTATCTGCTTCAGATAGTCAACCTGATCGTCGCCAACATGTGGTAGTCCACACTGAACGTATCTGAGACTAAGTCGGTTTCAGGTTGTCCCGGGGGTAGGGGAAATCTCATGTACGCATGGGTGCAGACATGGCCCTTTCGTAGGAAATTTAGGAGGCTTTAGGCTCTCCCATGGACCTAGCCAGTCCGAACGACAGGGTTTTAGCTAGCAGTTGACGAACTTGGCTAAGGGAAGCAACTTTGTAGAGGGGAATTGTTTTTTTTAATATTTTTTTTTATCAAGGGTTAGTGGGTTTCGTTGTAGAATAAGAATGTCTTTAGAGTCAGGTGGACAGGTAGGGAAACGTATCGTATATTTAGCATGAGGTTTAAGGACCTAGGTTAGGCAAGGCAATTTTCTTTTGAATAGGGACATAGGAGTTTGGTGGGGATTTATTTAAAAATTTTAATTTCATTTTCATCTTCATATGGGTTAGACGGCTCTTAGAGATTTCATAGAGCCGTTTACAATTAGGGTCTTAGGGATTTCATAGTCTTTGTAATCCAACTAAGTTTAACTCAAAATGTAAAATAATTAACTTCAATTATTCAATGTTACGGATAGTTACAAGATTTGTAGGTATGGCAACAAAATTAGCAATTAGCTGTTTAGGAATAATAAATAAGAAATATTTTGTGATTCATAGCTGTCAGTGTCAAATCAAATATCAAAGCTAAAATCAATCAAATAATTGTTAGTGCCAGTTAACGGGGAAAATCTCCCATAAATTGTTGAGATTAAATTGTAAATGTTAATAATTTGTTAAAATGTATTACTGCATATTTTTGATAATATCAAAGATCCAATTTGGTTATAGAAAATTGCCAGAAAATTAAATCCTAGTTTTCCCAGTTTCAAGATAAATTTTATTTCGAAAATGCAAGTAGACAAGCAGAATCCATACCTATCTTGCATAATTCATTGTAATAAGAAATTAAGTTAGAACAATTTAAGACTTAGGTTTCCTTAGAATTAAAGACAGCCTAGTTTTATCTAGATGCAAGTAGTCAATCTAAAATTATACCCACGTTGAATTGTTCTATTTGAATCTATAGAAAATCATACTTGCTGATAAAAATTAGACCACAACTGTTGTGTTGACAGGTTGTCATTAACCCTATAGCATTTGTCATAACCTTAATTTTGAATTTATTGATTATAGAACGATATAGAGAATCAGCTGACAAAAATAGTAACAAATGTTAACTAGTCAGTCGTATTGACTTACAATTATGAAAAGCTTATTGGCTGAACTTTTAATAATGAAATTTCGAATAACAGATAGATTACCTATTTCCTTGTAGGACTGTAGCAACAGTCTGAGGAATTTACGTATTATTGAAGTACTTCTGTTCCTTATTGCTAGTATGGCAATTCTAGTCTTGTAATAAACGCTTGGTCAAGTTGAGCCTTGTCATTAAAAACCTATGCTATTATGAAAATAATTTTGACGATTTCCTGAGAAATTTGGATCTTTGATGAGTTCGAAATATTGAATTCTATAATGAACTTCTATTGATTAAAATGGGAAATGCATTGTCTCACACCTTTGAACATTATTATTCAATGAAGATTATTAACATTTGGCAAATAAATATTGCGCTATAGAATTAAAAATATTTTGGCATTGTACACTAATTATAAATTGTACAGCCTTATTGGCCGTATTATAGTTGGCTGAAATCTGAATGTTCAGTATTTATTATTTACTACTGATATCAAAGCATTGGTCGGATAGATAGACCTTGCTCAAATTACAATAAATGTTTCAAAACGCACAAGATTATGTGTATGTGGCGACGCCAGGTTCTAGTTGGTAAAACTTTACCAGGCCAAGCAATGCCGTGCCTAATCAGTTAATCTTTAACCGAAAATTAAATAATTGTAACTGTTTGTAACTGGTGACATTTGACATAATTTAATTTACTTAATTTTATTTTATTGTTTGTGAATATGGGTGCAAATGCCTGAATTAAATGAATTTTGAATTTTTGAATTTGAAAAGGAAAAGATACTGATTCTTTGTGTAAACTATAAATTTTACTTTCTTAGAAACGCTGGTCAGTTGCAATCCAGGTAACTTCAGGAATAATCTTTGAGTGAAGTCCTTCTATGAATTTATCTACACGCCTAATAACTTTCTCCTGGGGTTTTCTTTAAAAGAACATTCTGGTATCAGCCTATGATAGGAACTCTAGTAAATGTGGGAGACCTAGGTTTGCTAGATTTTGTTTTAAGTAGATAAGATAGTTATATAAGTAAGATAGGACACTCAATTTTTATTGAACGATAAATATATTAGGGCCTTTGGTCATACTAAGTCTAGGCTCAAGTAAGATAAGATAGGCATACATTATCTAAAAGCTAGATACATGTAGGCATTAGGTAAATAGGGTAAATAGGTAGGGAATAGGTGACCTTTTTATTCTGGTTTACCAGGATTTGAAGGTCACCGCGAGTAAACCTTGGCCCGTGCCCCTCATATATCACCATAATATGAGGTTTTTGGGGGTTGGACGTCCAAGGTGGATGTCCAGCGTGGGGCCTAGATAACTGCGACTCTAGGATTTGGGAAACTTTGAAAAAAAGTCAGTCTCGTCTCATTTTTTGTTGACATACTTGACCGACTAGAAGATAAAAAAACTTGACAGAATTAGTGTAGCCCTTCAGGCTCTCTCTCTCTCATAATGCGGAGAAGGATATCCAAGTCTAGGACGCATTCCACTGATCGTTACGGCGGATGGGGTGCCGATCCATAGCCGTTAAATTTGAGCCCTAATAATAAAACCTAAACTTTACAGGGGTTTCCCCACCCATATACTCCCACACATCCCACCGGATCCCGAAGATTACTTATGGCGTAGTATTTTAGTGAAAATTCAAGAAAAAAGTATTTTTTCCTCTGTACCCCCTTTGGTTTGTTCTGACCCGAATTACTTTACAGTAGTTTAAATGAGTTTTCTGCCTTTAAGGTTAGGTATTAAGTAAGTTTGATTAAAAAACTGCATTAATTTAGAATCGTTTCATTCCTGGCATACGCTGCCCGTAGGCCTCTGACATAGCTAAACGGTTATAACAACCGGGACCTACAATTTAACGTATCATTCGATCCACGATAGCACTCAGTTGCAAATGCCACCCGCGGTCACCCATCCAAAGACTGAATGTGCCAAACATTGCACGACTTCGGTGATCTCTAACATAACCCTAGTCAATACCTACTTAATATTATAAACGCGAATGTTTGTGAGTATGCATGGATGTTTGTTACTTTTTCACGTACGAACGGATGAACTGATTTGGATGAAATTTGGTATGAAGGTAGCTTAGATATTTGATTAAGACATACCTAGGCTATTTTTTATTTTGGGCTAACGCGGGTAACACTGCGGGGCGCAGCTATAGTTATATGTATGCTATAAATTTATCGTGCCATAGAGAGTAATGAAATTTCACAATTTTAATTTTTATAATCAATTTATGTCGTCAAGGAATTCTGAATTTGTATTGGAATTGTGTTTTATCATCAAAACATGGTCCAAAGTCATTATTATCACATTTTCATATTGCTGGCAATATTTCAATGTAAGACATTTTCCGTACAACTTTATTGACCAAGTGAATGAAGTGAATAGGTCTCCGTTTTGATTTCGTGTGTCCGGATGGTGACTTTTCTCTACAGGGACCTTATTTTGTAAGCACTCTGACGTTCGGCTTCGCTTTTTCTCCTGCTCGAGCCAGTTACTCACGCCACGAGAGCGAGCGGGAGGAAAAGCGAAGCCGAACGTCAGAGCGCTTACACAATAAGGCACCAGGTCCCATTTTTCAACGAAACTTGGTACACAGGATTCATGTACTAATGGTTAATTTTTTTGTCAGCGATTTTTAATATTTCAGTATATTTCGGGGGGTATTATTAGCCTAAAATAAAAACCGGACAAGGGCGAGTCAGGCTCGCACATCGAGGGTTCCGTACAAACACGTTGTAAAAATAATTAAAAACCTGTTTTAGCATGTGCTAATGAAGTTCTTTTAAATGATATTTTACATAAATATTTTGTGAATTTTGAGGCCCTATTTTTTATTTTTTTCCTATATGTGTACTCTGAGACTATGCTTCTCGCCAAATTTCATAGTTCTATGTCAACGGGAAGTACCCTGTAGGTTTTTATTTTTGTGAGTGCAAAATATGCGGTTTTTTACGACATAAACGGCTCTAACTTTTTTAAACGATAACTGAGAAGTTTTTCTTTTACGCAACTGCAAGAGACCATAGACATATATACAATTTAAATTTCAACTCGATATCTTTACGCGCCCCAGATAAAGAGTCTTGACATACACACAGAGGGACAGACGGACAGACGGACAATAAAGTGATCCTATAAGGGTTCCGTTTCTTCAGTTTGAGGTACGGAACCCTAAAAAGAATGGAAATTGCTGTCTCGCTATTTATCAGACGTTTGCGTGATTGTTAAGTACCTAAATCCTATCAAGATTTGCGAATGAATTAAATCGGTCAAGAGCGAGTCGAGATACATGCTTATGAAGATTCAGTTAAAGATAAGATAACGTATAAGCATTGTCATTCAGAGTGGTGGTGTATTCCGTCTTCAAGCAAATGGTCGGACGCGAATAATACCTACCTACGCGCCTCGGAGTTCGGTATGCTCTCGGTATACAAGTCGAACGAACGTGTGAATTTGTAACTATTAAAGGTGCGATTTACGTTTTTAGTACTTCTCGTTTAACTACGGAACCCTAAAATTAGAGAAAACACTATGTATTTTTATTGAATTCTTCCTTCCTCATGCACAACTAATTACGTTTTAGTAATAAATACAATAATTTTACATCATAATAGATAGAAAGTAGAAAGAAACTTAATGGATAAATGTAGTTTTAGCTTAGGTTACGTAGTGTTGTACCTATTTTGTTGTAGTTAATAAAGAAAAAAAAAAGGTAAAGGGTAAGTAGATGAAATTAAAATTCTGAAGGCAGGCAACCCTAGCGCGTGGTACGTACTGCGTGGCCACGTGGCGCTGTAGGCAATATTACAAGGACAGGGTCGAGTCACAATACTGTTAGAAATCATTACCGTGTCATTACCGTGATTTAACCCATTGTTTCAGCATCACTCCCTCAGCGCCGAATAAAAGATGGATATAAAGTGGAAAGTAATAAAGGATATGTGGTAAAAACAAAACTTAAGTTATTTTACTGATATTTTATCTAAATCGATCTAGTCTAAATAGCGAGAGAATGTGATCCTGGGCTCTGGAGTCTGTCATTTGATCGTGACTATAGTGATGGGAAAAAGGAACACTGTTATATTTACCTACCTACTTTTTAACTGACCCAATAATAAGGTAACCAAGTTTCATTTACTTACTTGTCTGTCTGGATTCCTATTCTGAAATTCACTAAAGTAATTAGGAGCGTATCATGCGTAGACGCGCTCAGCGAGCAAAGTGAGACGGCGAGGAGACGAAGGGAGCACGTCTTCGTATGGTGAAATTAACAATAAAATTTCATACAAAATAATCAAGTCAACTTTTTACTTGTTTTTTTAAGATTTGCAAAAAAGAGCTAATACTTAATACATTAAACATTGTTTAAAAAATACTACTTAAAAAACTCGTCAAGAAACAAGATATTCGTTCAAAACAGAGGGTTTTTTCGATCGAGTGAAGCCATTCCTTGTTCATATTGAATTACTTTTACCAATTAATGATATGCTCGAGAAAAATTCAATTTTTTTGGCAACAAAAACATATTTTTCTTACAATAATCTTGAATCAAATGAATCAAATGAGTTCATTGGTATTTGTGTATGGATTTTTACACTACTGGCTTTTCGGTGAAGAAAAACATCGTGAGGCAACCTGCATACATCCGTAGAAGAAATTCAATGGCCTATGTGAATCCACCGACCCGCACTGGGCCAGCGTGGTGGTTCTGTCCTAATCACCCTACGCGGGTAGGCCTTCGTCCTGCAGTGGACTATTAAAAAGGCTGGTAGTACTGTACTGTACTGTACTAGCCTTTTTTTTTTTTTTAACAGTCCACTGCAGGACATAGGCCTACCCACGAAGGGTGATTGGGCCATATCCACCACGCTGGCCCAGTGCGGGTTGGTGGATTCACATACGCCATCGAATTTCATCTACGGACGTATGCAGGTTGCCTCACGATGTTTTCCTTCACCGAAAAGCCAGTGGTGTGAAATTCCGTACATAAATTCCAAAGAACTCATTGGTACGGGACCGGGGATTTGAACCCGCCACCTCACGATTGTAAGGCGGGTGTCACTACCTCTTGACCACCACGGCTGGTAGTACAGTATTATTTTATTTTTATTTTTTTGATGACTCAGGTTTATTTGCTAAAAGCTCCTTCTGCACCGAACCAGTACCACGGCTGGCTTTGTGGAGGAGCCATCATCAACAAGGATTACGTCATCACGTCGGCTGCGTGCGTGCAGGATGTGAAGCATATTTACGTTATAGCTGGGTACGATTTTTTCCACATTCTCAACTGGCAAAAATACCTAAGCATTGCCATTCAGCGTGGCAATGCTGCCAGCATGCTGGGCACGCTGCCAACTGGCACTTGGATTATCTTTAGACCTTCAAGGGTCTGTGGATGATCCAATTGCTTGTTATGTAGTGGTAGTTTAAGTAGTTTTAGATTACGTAAGTCTTGTATTATTCAGCAAAAATTTGCTTTTTCATTTAGTTCTATTTTTAACCGATTACTAAAAACGAGAAGGTTCCCAATTCGACTACATTTTTTTGCATAGGTACTGCAACTATTATAACTAGGGCAGGTGCCCCGGTTGTGGCCACTTTGAATTTTCACGAATAATTAGACAATTTAATGTTTAAATACATAACATTAAAAAAAATATAATTTGAGATTCACACAAACAATATTTATGGTGTTAAATTTTGTATAATTACCATTTATGCAATAATTTTGACACCAAAATTGGCACAACCGGGTCAGTGGCCACAACCGGTGCACCTGCTATATCATAATAATTTTACTTATAAGGAGGAGGTTAGGTCTATTTGCGCATTGTCAGGAGGTTCCTCTCTCTGTAGACCCAACCACCGATAGCTTGGGCCCCGCCCCGCTGCCGGCGGCACTCTAGGTTTAGGTTTTTTTATTGATTTTTTTTACATGTTTTTATTAGTTTCACCTGTATGTTTGCTTGCTTGTAACCAACCCCTTTGAGCTCGATTTTGACTTACATTGAGCGATCAGATTTTCTCCAAACTTTGCACACCTATCAAAGACCGATGGCAATGCATTTATAAAAAAAAATTGTGACCCCTAAGCGTGTTTTTTAGTTTTTTTTAACTATATTTATATTATTTATAGAAATTTTGTAAAAAAACTTAAACTTAAGACAATAAATAAATATGGGATAGTTATAATAGTTGCAGTTGCATATAATTATATTAGGAGTGTAAAAGTTTAATATGTAGATATAATTATAGAGTACTAGTTTTTACCCGCGGCTTCGCCCGCATGATATTTTGATTTTTGACGCAATATCATTATAATTTATAGCCTATGTGTTATTCTGATATATAAGCTATAATATTGCAAAGTTTCATTTCAATCCGTGCAGTAGTTTTTGCGTGAAAGAGTAACAAACATCCATACATCCATCCATCCATCCTCACAAACTTTCGCGTTTATAATATTAGTAGAGGCTTTAATATTTTTCATGTATTTATGTATTATTTTATGTCAATAAAAATGTTGATTTATTGATTTTTGGGAAAACCTATTTATTCCCTCAATCTAAAATAGGTAATTGCTATTTTTCACAGATACAAAAAGTATGTGTCTTCAGATAAACTTGACGAAGACGAGTGTGTCAGAGAGAAAAAGAAAAAAGTAGTTCTCACATGTGTGCCGAGGAGTGAGTAATAACTTAAAAAATAATTTCTTCTTTAAACACAAGGAATTATTTTATCTTTTCCTTACCTTTAAAACCCATTTTTTTAATCTCGATCTCGGAAAGAGCTCTAAATTTTTGCTCTTCGATTTCTGAGTGCAAAAGCCGTTTTTATCCGCTAGAGGATAAAGTAAAATTGAATTTAGAACATTGTGTGCACTCAGCTTATGAATTCAAAACGTCTTTATACTTAAACCTATTCACTTCTACCTCCACGGTGCCTAATTTATCATACAATTTTTTTAATTTGCTAAAAACTCAGACTCGAAAGCTTCTTGGTGTATCTATTTTTTGAAACTTGCTGCGCCATTTTCTTTTCACGTCATATTGTTAAAATGTGGTTAAAGCCTTATGTCGAAAACAAGTGAAATCCCTAAAATTAGTGATTCTAGCGACGAGGAAGTTTATTTGAAGCCAACAGATTTGACTGAAACTGTTAATAATGCGCAAATGAACTTTCTCCATCTACAATCACGAGAAGTATTTGAAACAGTAAGATATGCCGACGACTTTAGTCATCTCTTCGCTGAGGTGCGATGAAAAGTTACGTATTGTACACGAGTGCAAAGATTTTTCACTTTGTGTTCTTTTGATTCCCTCGCTTAACGCTCTGAATTCAAATTTTTTAATCCTTCGCTTGCTCGGTCATCGAAATTGAGCACGCGATTAAAAAGCAACTATGCACTATTACATAGCAAATAACTTTTATATTATTCCTTTAAACGGATATTAATCTCACAATGTGAAGATTTACAAAGTGCACGGACTTAAAATTGTAATATTCTGTAGTGATTTATAATGCTTCCCACACTAAATTTATAACAAAGAGTTATTCTTTGTAATAAACATTTCAAAAATTTGTCGCGGAGGCAGGACTTGAACCTGCCCCCTCGGATTACTAGCCCGACGCTCTCTACTACTACTACAGCCCGTTCCATAATATCCGACAATACAAACCGTCAACACCCTTATGGCCCACCCTGTATCTGTGTCTGTATTGTTATGTTTCAGATTACCACTTAGATTACAACAAAACCGAGGTGTGGGCGAAAGTAGATATAGCAGTAGTTAAAGTTGAATCATCATTTGATTTTAACGACAAGTCGTACGAAACCATGTGCTCCTATATGCCGCAAGCTATCGAATTTAACATGGAGGAAGAATTTCCTAGATATGGTGATCACGTCATCGTCTTAGGGTGGGGACACTCTAAAGTGTTTAGGAAAGTAAGAACAGTTCTAACTTCTAGCGTTTTCTCCAGTAATGTTACAGATAATTTTAGGATTCCGTACCCAAAGGGTAAAAACGGGACGCTATTACTAATACTCCGCTGTCCGTCTGTCTGTCTCCAGGCTGTATATCATGAACGGTTAGGTATAGCTAGAACGGTAAAATTTTCACAGATGATGTATTTCTGATGCCACTATAACAACAAACACTAAAAACAGAAATTAATATATATTTAAGGGGGGCTCCCATACAACAAACCTGAATTTTTAGCCGTTTTTCGATCGATATTAATTACGGTGACAGGTTATTATTAATTAGTTTTAATTTTTTTAATTATTATTTATATTTAATTAAATAATCACTTTATATATTTAATAGGCAAATATTTAATTAAATAATCACTTTAAAAATAAATTCTCCTCCTCGAATCGAATTCCTCATATTCCTCCTAAAAGTTTCTCTTTAATAATCTTGCGCCATCGTCCTCTATCCTCAAAAATTAACAATTAAGTAAAAATAAAAAAAAAAATTAAGTGGGGGCTTACAACAAACATTATTTTTTTGCTCAATATTAATTACGGCAACAGGAAGATGCTTTAAATATTCACAGAATATTAAGTTGTATATTTCCTTCAAAAATAAATAATGAAAATAAAATCCATGCAGTACGGAACCCTTCGAGCGCGAGTCCTACACGCACTTGGCCAATTATTTTACAAATTACGAGAAAATATCCGTGTACTTTCTCGTAATTTGACGGCCTTTTTAAGTGTTTTTTTACACACAATAGACTCGGTAATAGTACCTTACAGTATTGTGACTCAGTTTTGTCCCTGAAATAAATATTTACAGCCCAGCGTGGCCACGAAGTACGTAACACCCGCTAGGGCTGCCCGTCCCGGGTGTCGCGGAGGAGTGCGGAAGCGTGCTCGTAGCCCCGACACCAGGCGCAGTGGTGGAACACCCAGGGGTTTTGGTCGGTATACCGTCCAGCAATGGGCGGGACTCTCACACCCGCCTGCCCCGAGGTGCAGTGATACCTTTAAAATATTCACCCTGGTAAAAAAAGGCTGCCCGCCTGGTAGGTAAATCGCACGCTTATTGATTACAAACCCACACCACATGTTCTTTCGTCACTACGACTGTTGGTGTACCGAATGTATACCGAACTCCGAGACGCGTAGGTATGATTCGCGTACTGACTGTTTGTGTTAAGACGGAATACTATTAGATACGATTACCGTGTGTTGGTATTTGTCCAACAACTCGCCAGATGGAAAGCGATGTTGTACCTAATACTAAATACTTTTAATTCTAATTGTTGTAGTAAATACGATCTTTAACCTTAGTATACTTCATTTCGTGTTTAAAAAGTATTTGTCTATGTACTATATGGTGTGTGTCCCACTAACCACTCCGCCAGGTACACACACTTTACGTTTACACAAATTGGAAGATGGGAAGTTAGCCGCAGAGAGCTGCGCAAACGCCAAAATATAGACGGGTGCCAGAGAGACGAGACGCCGGCGCACACCCGCCCGCTAACCTCGTGCCTCCCGCGCGCTCCCTACGCCCGAGCTCACTACTTCGCCATTTGTATAGGCATTGTGCACACATGCGCAATAATTAGCGAATCACGGCGAAGTGTCGTCTGCCGCTAACTTCCCATCTTTCAATTTGTGTGGCGCTCAGTATAACTCAATGTCCATAGGTAATATGCACGAAAACTACTTATAAAAGCTGCGGTGCGTTCGTGGATTGCAACAACTATAGTAATATTGATCTATTTTAATAGTGATTTTCCACACAAGGTTTATTGCAAACATTTATTTATGTGATAAATATTTAAAAAAATTGTCGCGAACGCAGAACTTGAACCTGCCTCTTTTGGATCATCGGCCCAATGCTATGGCTGGGACTCCACCAGAGCGGAGACGAGACGAGCGGAGAGGAGATATTATTTAAACAACCAATAGAATTGTGTTATTGACACATCTCTTCTCCGCTCAGCTTCAGTGGAGATTGCTGTGCGGAGATGTGTATTATTTGTATGGCGCGATGGAAGCGGAGACGTGAGCTGTGCGCGGACGACGCGCAGTGGATACGAGAGATGTGACCGGCGAGCAGTGAGCGATGTCAGCGAGCGTGTCAGAATGCGTACGGAGCACTCAACGCCTCGCACCCGAGCCGATAAACATCTCTTCTCGCACAGCACACAGCACACCCCACACATCTCTGCTTAGGTGGAGTCCCGCCCTAAAAGTTGGTAGAATGATAAACTATTCACAAAGAAGAATCCCAAGACTCGACCTCCTAGAAATTTTTAAAAATATTCATACTTTGATTATACAATACATCTGTTTAGATCATCATCATCATCATATCAGCCATAGAACGTCTACTGCTGGACATAGGCCTCCCCTAATGATTTCCAATAAGACCGGTTGATAGCGGTTTGCATCCAGCGCGATCCTGCGGTCCTAATAAGGTCATCCGTCCACCTTGTGGGTGGACGTCCTACGCTGCGCTTGCCGGTACGTGGTCTCCACTCGAGAACTTTTCGACCCCATCGGTCATCAGTTCTCCGCGCTATGTGCCCTGCCCATTGCCACTTCAACTTGCCAATCCGCTGGGCTATGTCGGTAACCTTGGTTCTTCTACGGATCTCCTCATTCCTGATTCGATCTCGCAGAGAAACTCCGAGCATAGCCCTCTCCATGGCTCTTTGGGCTACTTGGAGCTTACTAATAAGGCCCATAGTGAGAGACCACGTTTCTGTGCCATAAGTCATCACTGGCAACACACACTGGTCGAAAACTTTCGACTTGAGGCACTGAGGTATGTAGGACGAGAAGACGTTACGCAATTTTCCAAACGCTGCCCAACCGAGTTGGATTCGGCGATTGGCCTCTTTCTTGAAGTCGGACCTACCTAATTGGACTACTTGTCCCAGGTAGACGTACGAGTCAACGACTTCAAGAACCGAGTTCCCAACTGAAATAGGGGTGGGTACAACATGAGAATTACACATGACCTTTGTCTTATCCATGTTCATTTTAAGACCCACCTGTTGAGAGACTCGATTAAGGCCTTCGAGCATCGTGCTGAGTTCTTCCATCGACTTTGCCATGACCACGATATCGTCGGCAAATCGAAGGTGAGTGATGTATTCGCCATTGATGTTGATGCCGAGTCCTTTCCATTCCAGGAGCTTAAAGGCGTTCTCCAGAGTAGTAGTAAATAGTTTCGGAGATATTACGTCTCCCTGTCTTACGCCTCTCGTCAAAGGGATCGCCTTGGAGCTATCTTCCTGTACTCGAACCGACATAGTGGCGTTATTATACAAACACTTCAGCACTTCAATGTACTGATAGTCAATACGGCATCGTTGAAGAGACTCAAGCACAGCCCATGTCTCAACCGAATCAAAGGCTTTCTCATAGAAACTTTCTTTTTGTGATAAACATTTCAAAAATTGACGCGTTCGCAGGATTTGAACCTGCATCCTCTGGGACACCGGCCCAGATGCTTTGTCCAATTAAGCTAAATCGCGCCCTGCGAACCCGCCAAATTAGTGAGTGTTTATCATTTTTACCAACTACTGCATTGTTGGAAGCGCCATTTGTGAGAACTGCCTTGAACCAGTCAGTCACTTAATGTGAAATTATTAGAAATGTTTATCACAAAAAGAAAGTTTCTATACACCTAGTGTGTGAAGCACGATAAAAATAATTTCATTGATTAAGCAATGCGTCATTTCTCGTTAATGGTAAGAAGTTCTAATAATTTCACATTAAGTGACTGACTGGTTTAAAGCAGTTCTCACAAATGGCGCTTCCAACAATGCAGTAGTTGGTAAAAATGATAAACACTCACTAATTTGGCGGGTTCGCAGGGCGCGATTTAGCTTAATTGGACAAAGCATCTGGGCCGGTGTCCCAGAGGATGCAGGTTCAAATCCTGCGAACGCATCAATTTTTGAAATGTTTATCACAAAAAGAAAGTTTCTATACACCTAGTGTGTGAAGCACGATAAAAATAATTTCATTGGCTTTCTCATAGTCCACAAACGCCAAGCAAAGTGGCAGGTTATACTCCTCGGTCTTCTGTATAACCTGCCGCAGCGTATGTATGTGGCCCATGGTGCCAAAGCCCTTCCGGAAACCGGCTTGTTCGGGAGGCTGGAAGTCATCAAGCCTGCATTCGAGACGATTCGTAATGACCCTTGAAAACAACTTATAAACATGGCTCAGAAGCGAGATGGGTCTGTAGTTTTTCAATAAGGTTATGACACCTTTTTTGAAGAACAACACCACCACGCCTCTGTTCCACGTTTCTGGCGTTATGCCCTCGAGGACGACGGTGTTAAATAGCTTCTGAAGGACTTTTAGTACTGGCGTTCCACCCGCTTTCAGAAGCTCTGAAGTGATTCCGTCGTCACCCGGCGCCTGTTTAGATGGACAAACATAATTAATAACATTAATCACAAAGAAAACGATCCAGATCTTTGACAATGAGCGCGTACTTTGCAAACCTGTAAAAATATGTATGGATTGGCACCATAATTATTATATACTGTACCAGCCTTTTTAATAGTCCACTGCAGGACGTAGCCCTACCCACGAAAGGTGATTGGGCCATATCCACCACGCTGGCCAAGTGCGGGTTGGTGGATTCACATACGCCATCAAATTTCTTCTACGGACGTATGCAGGTTGCCTCACGATGTTTTCCTTCACCGAAAAGCCAATGATGTGAAATTCCGTACTTACATAAGTTCCAAAGAAACTCATTGGTACGGGATCGGGATTTGAACCCACGACCTCACGATTGCAGGTCGGGTGTTACTACCATTAGACCACCACGGCTTCAATTATTATATGGACCATATTTTTTGGGCCGTTTTGCTCAGCTAATTACGTGTATACAGATACACAGATACATAATCAAAGTTTTCATGGATAAAAATAAGCAGTCCTTTAAAGGATTGCTGATTTTTTGTTATTTTCATATCTATTTTTGTCAAATACAGTATTTTATTTATTAACTGCTATCACAAAACCTAATTTACACTTATCTTCATATTACAATGCTAATTTTCCTTGAAATAGTACGTATTTTGACTTTTCACTAGGAGTTTATGTTGACGTTTCGAGCATATTGTAAAGCACGGCATTAATTTTTGTAATGTTTATCACATAAATAACTCTTTGAACTATAATAATTAAAAGTAACTTAATTTTTTCTCTGACGAAGACAGTACAACATACTTAATACAAGCCAAAAGAAATAGCTTTAACAAAGGTATTGATTTTTGGCATGTGTTGGTATTGGCAGTGTAAAATCGGTAAGATCTCGTCAATACTCCTTTTTTCAGGATAAAGAAAACATAGATTTGAATCTAGCTACCCTACATTATGCACCCACGAGAGTCATAGATGAAGATTTATGTATGAAAGAATACCAAGGGAACAAAGTACTGTCTTCTTTTATAAAGTTATCAATGATATGTACTACGGATAAAGGGAACCTTAATGATAAAGGTGATATTATATTGAGGAGCCCGCTTCCTACCAAAGGATGCGTCACTGAAATCGCTAGGCTTAGAGGTGCTGTCGGTAGACTGGTAAGATAATCTATGATTTTTCTAATGAAGATTATTCGCAAGGGAAATCTACTTTAGTTTTTGTTTGGCTCCATAGTTTTTTATTAAGTCATTCTGGTGGAAGAGAACAAAAACTAAGGTGGTAAGTATGGAACTACACAAAAACGACAATAGTTTTACTTAACTATACAACCTTATACTAAGGCCTCTATCTCTATATAAGTAAATGAAACTTAATGTCAACTCATTCCAAGGATACTTTAGGCTATTCACACCGCTCCAAGCAATAGAAATGTTTACCAATTGTTAATATTTATATATTATTTTATATTGATATTGATATTTTAAAAACAAAACAACCGCTCTAAGCAATGCAGCGCGAATGACTCCGCTCAGAAAGACTGCCACCACCACGAGCGGTTTGGACTGCGATTCACACCGCAGTCCAAGCCGTTCGTGGTGTGAAACAACTAAAATCCGATAGTTAATTAATTGATTTGAATGAAATTAATAAATGAATAATTTATCGGTAAAATTATTATATACAGTGTGAAACTCAAGCTGAAGCCATGATCTATGACACAATGAATGATGGAATGGTAGAAATGTATGATGACCTCCAAGGTGATATGGTTCTCATAAACGATACAAGAAGAAAATATAGCAATAACAGTAGAATAAAACACAACAACAGTACTGCACAACAAAATACTACACATGAACAGATACAAAAGAGAGTAAAATACAACAACAATACGACACGACAAAATGTTACCAAAGAAAATATAGAAAAGAGAATAAGTAACGATGAAAATATTAATAAAGAAAACATAGGACAGATATCGCAGCGAAGAGATGGAGAGGAGGTTGCTACAGATCTAGATGACGAGTTGGACCCGGAGTCACCCGGCATTTGCCAGGTGGGTAACACTTTGAAGCTTGAATGGCAATAATTACCAAGCGATATTTTGGGCGATATTGAGTTATATATTAATGAAAGCAGTATTAACCACTCTGAAACCGGTCGGGCGCATAGTGGCTCGACCTTTCAAATATAATAGTGAGTTGTATCCGGTTTTCATACAAATTTTAGTAAAATGTATCTGAGCAGGGATTTGAGATATATAGACATAAGTTAAAGTAGCTCTAATAGCCATTTAGATCAGTCTGATGTCAAAATAGTATGGGTGAGTTTCTTATAAAATATGGTGCCTTATTATTTTTTATATATATTGCCAAAAATATAACTAATTATTTAAATAATAAAAGAATAACAATTACGCCAGGTAATTTGTGCCATTCAAGCGTCAATATTCAAACTTCACAAAACAAAACAATAATACTGGGTTAAGTAGGAAAGTTTCACTCAAGTCACCTGCTACTAATGTATATACTCGTAGTTTTTACGTTAATATTTCAATTTGAACATATTTCAGAACTGTTCAAAACGAGAATACTAAAATTCTACTTTTTATTTCAGAATGACCATGGGGGACCTCTAGTTGCTTGGAGAGGTAGCATAGAGATCTTAGTGGGGGTGGCTACTTTGTACAAACTGGACATGCAGCAACAATGCATGGGCCCGAACCTATTTACGAAAACGTCGTGCAACAGTGCATTTCTGAACTGCGTTGTGAACCAGGAGGATAAGCCTACGTTGGTAAAATTGATCTATTAAACAAACTAGGCACGATTCCGTATCTGACCGCAAACAAAATCAGCACATTGTCAACGTGGCGTGGTTTGTAACGTCTTTCTATAAAATCACAGATATCTATTTAAAATAGATTGATAATACTTGTTGTCACTTAAGCTCAACCACAAAAACTCATGGAAAATCTTTCCAAGCTGCTGTCACAACTGTGAAATATGTACCTATTGGAATTTGACGTTATTTGTCTAAAAACCCGGAAAATCCACTGAATTGAGATAGTGTTCATGTCTCTTTCTAACCCGTACCATATTAAATAGAGACATCTCTTTCAGATTTTCGCGATCGACCACATTATCCCTATGGTATCTCTGACTCTCTGCGTATAAAATAGATTCCGTATGTAGCAACTCTTGCCGTGAAGGAGTGCGGAAGCGTGCCCGTAGCCCCGACACACAGCGCAGTGGCGGAATTGCCCCAGGTTTTTAGTGGGTATGCCACCGACTAGCGGTGGAGACTCCCACATAACCACCGGCCTCCCCAGGCCTGGCGGTATCCATAAAGGATTTTCCTGGGTCAAAAAAAAGGTAGTAACTCTTAGTCTACAGCAGCGTTTGTCTTTGTGCCGCCCGACGACACTAGTTTGCTGCTGATGTGCGCTGTCAGTTACGGAATTAATAAGGTTTTTAATATCTCGCAGATGGTAAAAAAGTAGAGTTTGCCAGTATAGTAAATCCTGCTTCACTCGGAACAAGCGTTGCCAACGGAATCTACGGAATTAACGGATCTCCCGTCATATTAAAAGGATATGGGTCCGTTGATAACGGGAAAAAATCTTTTTAACGGCTGACGAGATATTTAACGGAAATAAAACCTATATAGTACAGGAAAAAAATCATTTAACTTTGCAATAAATTTCCGATTCAATTTTTTACAAGATTTAGGATCACTCACTGAGCATAAAATCACAAAATGCTGACAGATCCAGGCGAAGCTTCAAGCGCCATCTTGGGAAAACGTTTTTGGCCGATATCTTGGGAACTTTGCACTTTAGGAAAAAGTTACAGATATCATTATTGTAGAAAATAAAATTTAGCATCTTTTGTTTTTTTTTGTAAACTTTTTTGTAAAACTTATCGTTTACGTTTTATGGCCCATTTAATGGAATTTCACTCAATTATTAAAAGAGCCATAAAATGTATACGGTAAATTTCTGAGCCAATATTTTTTTTTTAAAGTTTTGGATCACTTACTGAGCATAAAATCACAAAATGCTGACAGATCCAGGTGGAGCTTCAAGCGCCATCTTGGAAAAACGTTTTTGGCCGATATCTTGGGAACTTTGCACTTCAGGGAAAAGTTACAGATGACATTGTAGAAAATAAAATTTAGCAGCTTCTGTGTTTTTTTTTTGTAAAACTTATCGTTTACGATTTATGGCCCATTTAATGAAATTTCACTCAATTATTAAATGAGCCATAAAATGTTAACGGTAAATTTCTGAGCCAATTTTTTTTTATTAATTAAGTGTTGGATCTGAATATGACTGCATTTTGACCGCCTGGATATGACAGCATTTTGTGATTAAATCACAAAATGCTGTCATATCCAGGCGGAGCGTCTTGAAAAAACGTTTTTGGCCGATATTTTATAAGCTATGCACTGGCAAAAATTACGAAGACCATTATTGTAGAAAATAAAATTTAGCATCTTTTGTTCCCCGTAAACTTTTTTTAAAACTTACCGTTTAAGCATTTCATTAAATGGGCCATAAATCATAGCAATGTCTATTGCATTTTTCAAATTGTATATATATACGTACTTCGACACTCACAAAAATCAAAACCTACAGGGTACTTCCCGTTGACATAGAACTATGAAATTTGGCGAGAAGCATTGTCTCAGAGTACACATATATAGGAATAAATCTGAAAACTGTACATTTTGTTTAAATCACAAAAAATAGGGCCTCAAAATTCACAAAATATGGGTTCGAAATTCAAAGTGAGTAAATCGTATCATGGACTGCTAAAATTGATACTGAATAATCAGGGAAAACTTAATAAATATGACACGTTTTCATTGTAAAGAACCTGTAATCTATACATAAAATTTTAGGCTACTTTTGGCGGATAAAAATAAATGACGGAGTTTTGAAGGAAATTCACAACTATACTCTAAACTTGATCTCTGCGACAGTGACATTGACATAGAAGATTGACATTTTTAGAGTTGAGATAGTGGTGGAAAAAATCGATTTTCAAACAATGTTGTAATAAAATCGAATGAGTAGTTGAAGGTGAGAAATTGTATTTTATTTAATTACTATTATTTAAGATTAAGTATGTACACATGTAATTAATGTTATGATACTAATTAATTACTCATAATAATGTAACTATAGTATTTATCGACGTTTTTCACTATTATCGATGCTAATGTAACATATCATCATCATCATCATCATATCAGCCATAGAACGTCCACTGCTGGACATAGGCCTCCCCTAATGATTTCCAATAAGACCGGTCGATAGCAGTTTGCATCCAGCGCGATCCTGCGGTCCTAATAAGGTCATCCATCCACCTTGTGGGTGGACGTTCTACGCTGCGCTTGCCGGTACGTGGTCTCCACTCAAGAACTTTTCGACCCCATCGGTCATCAGTTCTCCGCGCTATGTGCCCTGCCCATTGCCACTTCAACTTGCCAATCCGCTGGGCTATGTCGGTAACCTTGGTTCTTCTACGGATCTCCTCATTCCTGATTCGATCTCGCAGATAAACTCCGAGCATAGCCCTCTCCATGGCTCTTTGGGCTACTTGGAGCTTACTAATAAGGCCCATAGTGAGAGACTACGTTTCTGTGCCATAAGTCATCACTGGCAACACACACTGGTCGAAAACTTTCGACTTCCGAATGTAACATATAATTGGGTTTAATTTAATTACACATGTAAAAAAAAATCTGATATTAAAATATACAATAAAATAATGATTAACTTTTGTTTAAAATATCGTCAGTATGAACGATCGATATTTTAATTAAAACTCTATCTAAAACTCTGTGGTCACGATGATTCGTCGCCCATCACTAATCAGCATGCCCATAAAGTATGACATTGACAGGTACTGTCTGTACTATTAAGAAATTCAGGACGTCATAGGAGTGATTTTTCTGACAGCTGTCGCAGAGATCAAGATAAATTTTATACAGTATAAGTCTTATTCCTTTCGGCCGCGTATGTAAGTAACTTTATTTTGTAACCGGTTATAAAAGAAGAAAATTGGCCTAAGAGCCGCTAAGCACACGACCACCCTATCACCCACGTGATAACCAGATGAGACGTATTTTTTATAAAATATTATTTATTTATAAACACGCCTATTTGCCAGTCGAAAAGTTTTCATGGCTATTTTTTATTATATTATATTTAAAATATGTCATGAACGATTTTTTGAAGGCCTGTATGATTTACAAATTTTTTGTTCATAAAAATCCGATGGCTTCGTCCTAAAGTTCGGATGACAGTTTATTGATCGAGCGTAAGCGAATATCTCCGTTTTAACACGGCGATTTAACTTCCCGCTTTCTAGACGTCGGTTTTCGTCTACATGTCGCATTTTTCAATTAATCTTAACGAAACTTGGTACATAACTTCAATATTTTTTTTGTCGTCGGCAATTTTTAGGGACTGAGACAGGTGCCTTAGCCGTTAGTGCGCGTTAGCCCGGATTAGTCTAATAAACAGATAAAATGCCAAATCAATGGTCTAATGTCATCATCTTCTTCTTATAAATAAAAAAATGAATCGTGGTTGTTGTTAGTCTCGCTTAAGATGAGGCATCGGGCCGAGAAACACAAGAACGAGTACTTTTGATTGCGCGATTGTGAGAGATATGAACCATAGTGACTGTGGTAATCGATATTTGTTTTGTTTTTCTGTGTAAATACCTATTATAATAAAAATTGTATTTTTACTTCAGTAATTAATCATTAAATTAAAATAAAATAAATTTATAAGGGGGGCTCTAGTACAGTACGGAACCCTTCGCGCGCGAGTTCGACCCGCACTTGGCTGATTATTTTCTCACGGGTGCTTCTGCTTTATTACAAGTTTTTATTTAGTTTCACCTGTCCCGTCGTCTCTCTGTCGGTCTGTAATCAAATCTTGCAAGTTAATTGATCCACTTCCCGGTTTCCGATTGAGCTTAAATTTTGCATACATGTGTAAATTGCGAGACAATGCAAATAAACTGCTGGATAAACTTGAGCGCCTCTAGAATGTTTGTATCAGGTTCATATTTGGCTTGCGCAAATATGACCACGTTTCAGAGTTTCGCGATAAGCTCAAGTGGCTCCCTATTCGTCGTCGCCGGGATGCTCATATTCTTTCCCTTTTGTATAGCACCCTGTTTATTCCTTCGTCCCCACCCTATCTCCGAGAGCGTTTTAGTTTTCGGCACTCTCTATTGAGCCGTTACCTAAAATCTTCAGATAATCTCACTCTTAGTTTTCCTCGTCACAAAACATCTTTCTACGATTCTTCTTTCTCTGTGGAGGCAGTCAGACTTTGGAATGACTTACCTTTAGAAATTAAGCGTTCACCTTCATTGAACGTTTTCAAACAACTTGTGAAAGCTCACTATCTGAAATCATAATGCTACTTGTTCCTTTCGCTACTATTTTATAACGTATGTAGGTATGTTTATATGTAGGTATATGTATAATTATATTTATATATTATATCGTATATATGTAAGTATATTTAAAACTTAGATTGAATTAAGTATATTTAGTTTATTATTTATAGGTGTTTTCTTTGTTAATATCTATTTAAGGCCACTATTTCTTGTTCTTGTCTGTTCATATTCGTGCAAGGTTGCCTGGAAGAAATCGCCATGGGTGATAAGGCCGCCACTTTATAATCATATTTTTTGTCGTATTTATGTAAATAGTGTTTATTTTTCAAACTGTGGTTGTAAATAAAGAGTTTTGTCTGTCTGTCTGTCTGTCTATTATGATGACTTGGTGCTGATCTGATGATGGAGCTGGAAGATGGCCAAAGGAACTTTGCAATGAAACGTCACAACTTCATCGCGTTTGGGCTCATTTGAATTCTCTTGACGAGTAGTTTGTCTTTCAATGTTAACCAGGGTCTGATGGTGGAACTCTGTAACGAAACGACGCAAACACGTCAAGTTTCGGTTTTCAGCGAGCACTTGCTTAGTAAAAAAATGTTATTTTTATTATTTATTCTTGTTTAATTCATTAGGTATTCTGGAAAACATTTCCGTTTGGTTTCAGGCGACGGCGCTGTGACGACCCGGAAGATGTGGGCTTTGAAATAGTCAGACGACATATATCCTGGGTGGGCCACCGCGATGGGTAATCAATTTGTTGTTTTATTTTTGACATGACAACGTCTGCTGTCTATGTTAAAAATGTTTTAAAAAAAAGTCGAGAAAACCTTTTATAGCATAAATGAATTTTATGTTTGTTCTCATGGGTCTGGCTATATCTATATTATAAAAAATAAACCTAGTAAATGTGACGTCATTTTAGTTTTGTAATGTATGTACACATAGATTGTTTTAAATGCTATGTTATATGCTTATATAGTGTTACTGAGTATAATATGTAATCGTTTATTGAGTGTAAATATTTACTAGTAATAAATAATGAATAATTTTGCTAGACTAGGCTTATATAAAGCCAAAAATTGCATGTCCGCTAGGAAAGACTGTTAGGACTAAGAAAATTGTACCTACCACCATTTTACACAGTTATAGCAATAAATTTTACTTTTAATAAATCTATAAACGCTGGCTGCATGCACGAAAAAGGATGACTCATAGTCCCGTTACGTTCATTGTCCCGTTAAAGTAAGTAAGTAAAGATTTCGACTGCCTCGGTGGCTTAGTGGTAAGTGACCCTGATTTCTGGGTCAAAGAGGCGTGGGTTCGATCCCCACTCTGAGCAAGCATTTATGTGATGAACATATAATATGTGTTTGCTCTGTGTCTGGGTGTTATTTAGGTACTATCTATATAAGTATGTATTTAAAATATGTATATGTAGTATATCAGTCTCTGGCAGCCATATCACAAGCTATGCTTAGTTTGGGGTCAGAGACCGTGTGGAAGATGTCCCCTGATATTTGTTATTTACTTACTTTTATTGTCCCGTTGCGTTCACTACACGAGCGAGTGAAACGCACGATCGACTTGAGCGTTTGGTGGAATAATTTCATCAATGTTTCGTTATCAACTTGGCATTTTTGACCGACGAACCTACTCAATTCGACGCGTATACAATTTTTATGTATAACCACGCATAACTTTTTTCATAGTGATCCGATTTCTATAATTCTTTTTTATTGGGAATAATATACTTCGAAATTAGTCCCATTTAAATTTTATCGAAATCGGCTGAGCCAACCAAAATCATCAATGATGTGAAAAATGCTACATCGATCCGTGCGAAATATTCGCGAATTCTGTACAAGGCTGAAGTCGGTCGTGCTGTTTTGAAAAAAATAATCTTGTTTCTGTTATTGATGGTTATGACGATTGTCACGTTCAACTATCGTCAAAGTCAGGCAACCAATTTTTTTCGTACTTGCTTTTGCCTGCGGCTTTTCCCCCGTCATATTTTGATTTTTGTACTATCCCATAGGAAAATTCAATTTTTCTGAGATAAAAAGGAGCCTATGTCACTTTCAAATTTAAAATTCAAATTCAAAATTCTTTATTCGCATAAATTGTGGTGACACGATCTTATTTTTTATATTTTTAGCAACTACACAATTAGCCAATATGGCATACGAAAATGTGTTTATATCACTAATTATAATTACCCATGTCTATAAAAGCAATAGTAAAAAATATAATTTTACATTTAATGTCTCAGTTATTATTACAGGAACATAAAAATAGGTATTATGGTAACTTAGTAGCTTAAGTTCTAGAATGATATATTAATGTCCATGACAAAAATCAAGTCAATCCGTAGCTCTGTTGCTGCGTGAAAGAGGATCAAACCAACAAACACAATTTCGGATTTTAATATTATAATGATATAGAACTTTCGCGCTCAAAATGTGAAGTCTTTAAAACTACACTAAAGTACTAACAATGAAATAGAGTAGTTTGTAGACCGTTCAATCTGTCTCTACTTTGCTCTGGCTTTAAAATCAAGGTACCTACTGTCGATGTCAATTTTAGCACAGCGCCATAGAACAAGAACTACAGTAATAGAAAACTGTATGCTGTATAACAGATATGAATCAGACAGCTGTAACGTAGTTTTCATAGTAAAATTTTAGCAATACTTCCATTACTTACTTGTCATTCTTCTGAGTACAACGCAATTAATTCAAATGCAGCTAAAGACTTGGTTTATACTCTTTAAAATTTAACTTGATCTCTGCGACAGTGACATTGACATAGAAGATTGATATTTTTAGAGTTGAGATAGTGGTGGAAAAAATCGATTTTCAAACAATGTTGTAATGAAATCGAATGACTAGTAGAAGGTGAGAAATTGGATTTTATTTACTTACTATTATGTAAGATCAAGTATATACATGTAAATAATGTTACGATAGTATTTATTGACGTTTTTCACTATTATCGATGCTAATGTAACATATAATTGGGTTTAATTTAATTACACTTATAAAAAATGTTATGATATTATAATATACAATAAAATTTATGGTAAATTAAGTTTTATTTAAAATATCGTCAGTATAAACTATCGATATTTTAAATAAAACTCTATCTAAAATTCTGTGGTCACAATCATTCGTCACCCATCACTAATCGGCATGCCCATAAATTATGACATTGACAGGTACTGTTTGTACTATTAAGAAATTCAGGACTTCATAGGTGTGATTTTTCTGACAGCTGTCGCAGAGATTAAGTTAAATTTTTTATAGAGTATATTATAGAATACCATAATAAGTTTTGTAAGTAAACTAGCTAAACGATTTGTAATGTTAAAAACCAAGTAATACGTCCGTTACGTTGCCGCAAATTGTACCAAAGGAACCAACAAATCTATACTTCCGGAAAACAGGGTAATAATAAGGAATTGTATCGTTTTCAGGCCAGCCGAAAATGAAAGAATAGAGATCAGGCATCAGGTGCCGATGAGTGCATTTCATCCGGTTTATAAAAAATCGAATACATGAGTACATGAAGCTCAAATTCACTCTGGAGTATATTACTGAAAATGACCGTAAATATTGTTATAACATACTAATACTATACTATTCGCTATACATACCTACCTATTTCAAAATAAATTGTATTTGACTTCAACTTAAATTTTTCAATTTATTGTAATTTAATTTGTCTTTTTACTTACATTAGTAAAACGTACACCAATTGTACCTACCCGTTACCTATCTACCCATTGGCTACCTATGATAGGCATGATGACTAAAAAAATACAATTAATCCGTCAGATAGACTGTCAAAAAATATTAGACAGGCATTTTTTCTTTTGCCTATTAAACAAAAATCAATGAAGATATAGACCGTCAAAGTGCCATACAAATGTATAGACTTCTGTCAGAGAGGTGACGTCAAGACTACCACTCCCAAACTTTGACAAGTTTTATCTTATTTATACTCTATAAAATTTAACTTGATCTCTGAGACAGTGACATTGACATAGAAGATTAACATTTTTGGAGTTGGGATAGTGGTGGAAAAAAATCAATTTTCAAACAAAGTTTTAATGAAATCCAATGAGTTGTTGAAGGTGAGAAATTTGATTTTATTTACTTACTATTATTTAAGATCAAGTATGTACACATGTAAATAATGTTATGATATTAATTAAATACTCATAATAATGTAACGATAGTATTTATCGACGTTTTTCACTATTATCGATGCTAATGTAACATATAAATGGGTTTAATTTAATTACACATGTAAAAATGTTATGATATTAAAATATACAGTAAAACTAATGATAAATTAAGTTTTATTTAAAATATCGTTAGTATAAACTATCGACATTTTAAATAAAACTCTATCTAAAACTTTGTGGTCACGATCATTCGTCGCCCATCACTAATTGGCATGCCCATAAAGTATGATATTGACAGGTACAGTCTGCACTATTAAGAAATTCAAGACTTCATATGCGTGATTTTTCTGACAGCTGTCGCAGAGATCAAGTTAAATTTTATGGAGTATAGAACTAAAGAAAAAATGCGTGTCCAATATTTTTTGATAATCTAACTCACTGACTATTATAATAATGATTTTTTTACCCAGTCATCATACCTATTGTATATATGTATAGTTATTTGGAGAGGTTGAGAGTATTAAGGCGTAAATTGATTCAGGTCATCATTACGAATTGCTTTCGCTATGGGCCCAACCCGAAATTCTACAAAAAACTGATTTCTTCCATGTATCGTCCATAAATCGATGCAAATAAAAGACTGAATAATATGATTCTTATAATTTATAGTAAAAATTTAACTATCCGTTTCATATCTTTCATGTTCTGAAATAAAATGCGCTAAGAGGTATCTGTGGCCTTAGCCTTACTATTTCCTTTACTTCTTTTTTAACATCTCTGAAAAATGTAATAGCTTAGTTATAGCGTCCTTCATCAAAATACCTCGTTCGTTCGTTCGTTTCACTCCACTGCTAGACATAGGCCTCCCCTAAAAATCTCCAATAAGACTGATTGGTAGCGGCTTGCATCCAGCGTGATCCTGCCGTCTTAATGAGGTCATCCGTCCACCTTATGGGTAGACGTCCTACGCTGCGCTTGCCGGTACGTGGTTTCCACTTGAGAGCTTTTCCATCCCCATCAGTCATCAATCCTCCGCACTATGTGCCCTGCCTATTGCCATTTCAACCTGCCAATCGGCTGGGCTATGTCGGTAACTTTGGCTCTTCTACGGATCTCCTCATTTCTGATTCGATCTCGCAGAGAAACTGCATAGCCCTCTCCATGGCTCGTTGGGCTTTTTGGAGCTTATTAATAAGACCCATAGTGAGAGACCACGTTTCTGTGCCATTAGCCATCACTGGCAACACACACTGGTCGAAAATTTTCGCATTGAGGTATGTCGGACGAGAAAACGTTACGCAATTTTCCGAACGCTGCCCAACCGAGTTGGATTCGGCGATTGGCCTCTTTTTTGAAGTCGGACCTACCTAAAACCTAGTTATGTGTAATTTAATATAGAAGTGGTCTGCCTGTTGTCTGGTAGGCTACCTTGGTAACTTTGGCCATTAAAAATAATAAAATCTAGATAAATAGGCACCCTTCATCATTTACGTTCCAGGATATACGTCTTTGTATAATTTCAAATTGTTGTTTTTCTGAATTTTCACATCTTCTACTCCTGAAATAAAATAAAAGTCTTTGTAAAAAAATATCTTCTAATTGGTATTTTTTCGTTACCAACGTATAAAATTTGATATCTCAACGTGTTTCTAATAAAAAAACATTGTTGTTAGACGAAGAGTAATGTTTTTTGTTTCTGTGGAGCGAAACCTTAAAAAAAATTACTGTTTTAAACTTTAATACAGTCAACATGCTTCAACATCAGCAAATTCATATACTTTTAGTAAATTTGCAGCAACAAAAAAAACAAACTGCAGATTTATAATGCAAAAATATATCGACAATACAGTACAAGGTAATGGCCTTATTTGCTTTCTTAGTTATTTAAAATGATTTTCCTATTATTTTCTTTTATAACAATTTTCTTTGCTTGTAAAATTTGGCGGCGTTTGCGTTTGGAACTTAAGCATTGCACGCCCGAAAATGGTAAAACTGTAATACATACTACAATAATATTTATAACACCTTTGTACCAGTTCTATACCATAAAAAAATTCTGATTCTGATTCTGGCGTGATAGCGGCCTTTGAGGAAAATGTTGTTTTTAAACTTTCGTGATTTGAACACATTATTATTATATACTACAGGACTAACCGGTCTACCCGTGACCACGGTCGATGCAACTCGGCCGAAACGACGGGATGAGGAGGTATTTATTTATCTTTGAGTAAAAATCAAATTAGAAAATACAAAATTCCATTCAAATTAATCATTCGTTGTGGTTGTTTTACTCTGCGCATTTGTTTACCATATTTTAATGGTTTTTTAATAGCAAAATCGCTGATTTCATTAGACTTTTTTGGCTTGAGCTCAGTAGTATGAAATTTCTAGTCAGATGTATTGTACTTACGTGTCTGTATCATTTTCTAATGAAAGCATGCACTCCAAGAAAGCACCTGTACAGTAGGTGCTTGTAAATAAATAAGGGCCCATGCAGTTCAGTGCGTCGTCAACTTTATACAGTGTTGCCACACCAATCAAAATCACGTGTTTCCCCTCCCACGTTACAAGAGGGCCACCGTGATCATTCTGAAATGAGACTGACTAAAGTAACAAACATTATTATTCTGGTACCTCAGCATAAATGAAGGTTGGCAGATAACTTTTGAAAAATTTCAAAATCGATACATCCATTTCAAAAACAAAAAGAGAAGAAAATGATAGATATTTTCAAGATGTGGTGCTGGAGACGAATACTTGGAGTATCGTTGACTGAATTTCGCACCAAAGTCTAGATACCTGAAGAACTCTGCATCGAGCAGCGTCTATCAGTCACAGTAGAGTCTTTTATACTTGCATTCTTCGAACACGTTTTTGAGACGAGGTAGCCAGTCCTTAAAGCGTCTAGTTGTCCAGGGGAAAGTAGGAAAGTGGCAGGCACAAGACCGCACGGAAAAATCAAATTTGCTGTGTGTGGACCCGTGCATGAGTGAACCCGATAATACCCTTAATATAGAGAGATGGCGAGACATCGTGAGGCGTGTTACATCTGCCCCTACCACAAATATTACGTGGTGATCAGGATCGCACTGTCAAGAGCGTAACAAATAAGAAGAATGGACTTAAAAATTATTGTGCTAGCCTTAAAGTTCAATTTTAACTTACTTGACATATCCCTGGTGCCTCTTTGGCTTTTTTGTTGTCGTTTGCTATTCTTAAAGTTTCGGTATCCATTTTAATATCTTCAAGAAGATCTGGCATATTAGAAGTTGTTTCGTTTACAGGCAAAGATTGTGTTTTATTGTTTCTGTTGATTTCGTATTTTCTTGAGTTGTTCAAGACCTTTTTAGACTCTATTGTCGAGTTACTTAGATTGTTTAAGTTTGTAAAAGCATCTATTGTTGGCTTGCTTTGGTTTTTTACATCTTTTCTATCAACTATTGTGGCGTCATGGGTTAAGTTTTTTATAGTCTCTAATGTCACATTGCCTGGGTCTTCTATAACAACTATTTCTTTTATGCTTAGATTGGTTAGTTCATTCCTGCTAGCTATTGTCGTAATTTTTAGAAATCTTTGATAATGATTGGCTTTTGTCACGTTGATTACATTGGATAATTCGTTTTTGTTATCTTCTAATGCGTTATATAGATAATTTGGGTCTATAAATGAACTTATTGACGTATTTTTGAGGTTGTTTGGGTCTGTTTTAGCATCTATTATAGGATTATGATTGTTTGTGTCTTTTGTAGCCTCTATTGTTGTGATTTTTTGGTTAATTATTTCTTTTGTAGGGTATATGGTTATGTCACTTTTGTTGGTCAGATCTTTTCTTATACCTATTGTTGCATTGTTCATATTGTTTTCTATTATTTTATTTGTTGTATCATTGTTTGCATTGTTTGGGTCTTTTTTAGCATGTATTGTCGTGTTACTTAGGTTGGCTAGGTCTTTCCTAGCATCTATTACAGCTTCTTCTTTTTCGCACTGTATTGAATTTAAAACTGGTTAATGAATGATTATTATTTGTGACCCACGGGCCATATTTACGAATAAAACGATGAGTAAATTTGTTTTTTTAGTGACCACGTAGGACCTAAATGAGAAAGTTACTTTGAAGGTACAAAAAAAAAAACAATTTTATAGTACTATTTGCTACTTTATCTTTTTCAATCTATCGGGGTTTCAACTTCAAGTGAATTTTGCGTGTGGATGTTTATAAGCCGTGATCAAATGAGTTTACCCTTAAACTCATTTGATCATGGCTTATAAACATCCATTACCTATCCTAAACATCCACTTACCATTCTACCTATCATTCCCATGAGTTTCTCTTTTCGAGTAATACATCCTTCTGTAAATGGAGATTTTAAAATAATGCGTCCATTGTCGTCGAGGTTACCAGGGTCTAAGGTGCATATCATGTACTTTTTGATGATCGGGTGCATTTTCTTATTATACAGAAAATAAGACAGACATTTTTTCTTTTCTAGTATTTTTGTAGGTGTGTATTTTATGCTGTCTACATTGTAGTTGTGGACGTCAAGATCCTGAAAAATATAATACTTAAATGTGTTTATCGAAGGCCCAGTAATACTGAATCAACGCATTAGGTACACCATTATGATAAGTAAGTAGTAATTATTATGATCATCTTTTATTTCGATATCAACTTGAAATCGTTATAAGATCAGCTGGTTTAAAGAATCAGTTTTATGACTTTCGACATAATTAGTCCTTGTGAAATTGGTTTTAGTAAAATGATTGTAACGATCTTCTGTTAGGTACATATGACTAGGAACCACCCGTATATATGTTAGTATGAGAATAACACTTTTTTCATACTGATTAAAGTGTACCATGTACATAGATGATAATAATTATATTATAGGTCGTATTGTTATCAGGCCATTTAGATCTTGTGTTGCTTTACCGTATCAGCCTTTTTAATAGTCCACTGCAGGACGTAGGCCTACCCACGAAGGATGGTTGGGCCATATCCACTACGCTGGCCCAGTGCGGGTTGGTGGATTTACATACGCTTTGGAATTTTTTCTACTGACATACATATGCAGGTTGCCTCACGATGTTTTCCTTCACCGAAAAGCCAGTGGTGTTAAATTCCGTACATAAATTCCAAAGAACTTATTGTTACGGTCCCGGGATTTGAACCCACGAACTCACGATTGTAGGGCGGATGTCACTACCACTAGACCACCACGGCTTCACTACACCACCATTTACCTTGCTTTAACATTAGTCATTTTGCTGTTAAATATTAATGGATGGGTAAACTGTACAATCTCACATTTTTATGTTGTCCAACATGACCCCAACCCATAGTCAAGGCGTCCACTCCAGGTCCTTGATTTTTTGGCCAGTAGTTAATGTCGATGGCTGTTGGTATGTAAGAACAGTGCTTGGCATAGATCTTATCACTAGCGTCGAAAGGTGTGTCTACTTTCAAAACAGCTATATCTACGCGAGCCCACTCTTCTGTGGCTTGATAATTTAGTTCATATTCTGAAATAAATAACATTTTTTTCTTTGACTTTTTGTCAACGTAACAATTGACTTTTTACTAGAAAATTCGGTAAAACCTGCCACTTAAGACCTATATGAGGCAACAGATAACGCCATTGAGGTTGCCAATTTTTGGTCAAAAGACGGAATATAAAATTTTTAGCACGCACAATCGACTCGAAATGAAGAAGAAGACTAGAAAATAAGAAGCGAAAGCACCGATTTTATATTTATTTCACTTTCGATTTCCGTCATCTGGGGGTGATTAGGACCATCATTTTGAACAACTTTTACTATTTCAAAGACAAGCCAAATCCAAACACCTGCAATCCAAAATCGGTTGAGCAGTTTAGTTTGTAGGAGGATTTATAATCGGGTTTTTTGTTTTCCTTTTAATATCAGTTGAACTTTTAGCGAAACAAAAACAAAACGAAACCTGCAAATCGTAGTATCGGTGTAACATTTAAAAAGTTTAATGTTTAGCGAAATGTTCTGTCGGTTAAAAAACGTGGCGGCTATTTTTAGGGTTCCGTGCCTCAAAAGAAAAAAACGGAACCCTTATAAGATCACTTTGTTGTCCGTTTGTCCGTCTGTCCGTCTGTGTGTATGTCAAGACTCTTTATCTGGAGAACGCGTAAAGATATCGAGTTGAAATTTAAACTGTATACGTATATCTATGGTCTCTTGCAGTTGTGTGAAAGAAAAACTTCTCAGTTATCATATAAAAAAGTTAGAGCCGTTTAGGTCGTAAAAAACAGCATATTTCGACACTCACAAAAACCAAAACCTACAGGGTACTTCCCGTTGACATATAACTGTGAATTATTATAATATACTACGGGACTAATCGCGCACTATAATTACGAGATAAATAAATACCTCATCATCCCGACGTTTCGGCCGAGTTGCATCGACTGTGGTCACGGGTAGACTAGTCACCCGTCAGTCTACCCGTGACCAAGGTCGATGCAACTCGGCCGAAATGTCGGGATGATGAGGTATTTATTTATCTCGTAATTTTAGTGCGCGACTAGTCCCGTAGTATATTATAATAATGTGTTCAAATCGCGATATTTTAAAAACAACATATAACTGTGAAATTTGGCGCTTCTCGCCAAACATTGTCTCAGAGTACACATATAGGAATAAATCTTAAAACCGAACATTTTTATGAACATTTTTATTTGTATCACAAAAAAATATGGCCTAGATTCACACAATATGGGTTAAAAATTCAAAGTGAGTAAATCGTATCATGTAAGAAAAGATCTTCATTAGTACAAGCTAAAACAGGTTTTTAATTATTTTGACAATGTGTAATTTTCGATGTATGACGAGAAAAGTAAATAAAAATGATCGATGATTGTAGTAGGTATAGAGATTTTAACAGCTTACTTCCCAATTTTGTGAAATTTTCTGGATTTGTACGGAACCCTCGGTGTGCGAGCTGACTCGCACTTGTCCGGTTTTTTTTTTCTTTTTTACTGATTATTAGCGAGCAGTGACTTTGATGTACAATTATATCGTTCAAGAATAATTCTGTAAGATGTATGGAGCTCTTCGAGCAAATATCTATAGAGTCACAATAGTGCAAAAAAAGTGTCCGAGCTACGTAGTGAGCAGGCTTTTTAGTTAGTCGTAAAGCGATTGCAAGCCGACTATAACGCCGCGCGATGCCGAAGTGCTAATTAGGTGACATAACGTCGATATTTAAGAAAACTAATGTAAATACTACACTTAGGGTCTGTGGCACTTTGCCCTGATGCCGGGGCACTAGAATACGGCATCGGTATCCCCTGCCTGTAGTAAGAGCCTACTAAACGGGGAATCCTGGGCTCGTAGGTGGTCAGAGTTGGGGCTCTGGCCATCCACTCAAGCGGGCCCGAGAAGGACGGCAGCGTGTGTGGCAACTCTGTCGTACAGGACCGTATAAGCCTGGTCTACTACCAGGCGAGTAGACACGAAGTGCCGGGAGCACCAGCGCATTCCTTTTGGAGATCCCGGAGCTCCCAAGAAGGCACATAGGCTGGCCACCGAGGGGGTTTTAGTGGGTACAATCCCATATAACCCGACTGCATCCCAAAGCGGTCGGGCATCTTTGGAAGATTTTCCCCTCGTAAAAAAGGGACTGTGGCACTGTAGATGTTTGCTTGAAAATGGCGCTCCATTATTCAATCCCCCGTAGTATGTGCCTTGCCCACTGACATTCCAACTTGCTAACTTACTGGCTTACTTATTAGGTGGTTTATTTTAATCCTTAGTGACAAATAGATACGAACGTACGTACCTATGCAGATTTCCTCACGGTGAAAAATATGAATCTTCAATTTTAAATTAAGTATTATATTAATATATTATATTAATATATTATATTAAGTATTAAATTAAGTATTAAGTATTATAAGTCTTCAAAAAAATATCAGAAAGCCAATGAAAAAGTGATTTACCTTTCGGTACGCATATGAGAATTACTTTTCTTTTCGTTTTGCTTGTACACTCGTCTTTGTCTATTTGGGAAGACGTTACGAACTTTTTATATCTGAAATAATAGTGTTATTTGAATTATATTATGTAGGTCAATAACAATCTAGCAGAGAGACACGGTAAAGTTCTGGACTACAATTTTTTAAACTATGGAGACGACTTTAATAATTGCCTGCCATGCCGTCTCATTTGCATTGACATTTCCAACGTTTCTTAGTCACAAGGTATGACACCTAGTGAGAGCTAAGACACCGCGGATAAATAAATATTAGGGGACATCTTACACACGGTCTGACCTGAAACTAAGCAAAGCTATAGTAATACGGTTGCCAGAGACTGATATACTACATATACATATTTTTAAATACATACTTAAATAGATAGTACCTAAATAACACCCAGACACAGAGCAAACATCTAGGTTCATCACATAAATGTTTGCCCTGCGTGGGGATCGAACCCACGCCTCTTTGGTCCGGAACTCAGGGTTACTAACTACTGAGCCACCGAGGCAGTCTACAGACATATCAAACTTATAACACTCCTCTTATTTGTCTAGGACAAAAATGATAAGGTATGTACCGGTGAGTGTAGTTCACACACGTTCACCCACAATCTGTAAAAAGGACCGGCTCATGGCCTGGAGCTCCGTTTTTGAATTTCGCGCGTCTTGATCGTATGCGGAACCTGTGCAAAACATGAGTTACCCAGCAATGACGTAGACTTTTTGTAGATCGTTGACACACGACGCGGCGGTGACAACAAAGCTGGGGGAGACGATAGTCCCCCCACAAGTCCAGCCGGAAGTTCTGACCGGCGCATCGGGACTCCTCAGCAAGTACACCTATCAAGCAAGGTTATACAATACAATCTTAATATATATAAATCTCGTGTCACAATGTTTGTCCTCAATGGACTCCTAAACCACTTAACCGATTATAATAAAATTCGCACACCATGTGCATTTCGATCCAACTTGAGAGATAGGATAGTTTAAATCTCAAATTATACTCGCAATTTTAATTTATTTAGTCACAGCAACGCGTGGCCGGGTAGCTAGTATAATATAAGAACACTTTATAACGACATAAGAATGGAACAAAAGGCGGTCTTATCGCTAAAAGTTATTTCTTCCAGACAACCTCTCATCAAGATTACCAAGAAAATAAGAAGCAGTAAGGACGATAAGCCTTCGTGGTCTAGTGATTTCTGTAGCGCTGGCCTGTCATTTTTGAGGTCGTGAGTTCAAATCCTAGTAATTCATACCTATGAATTTCCTTGGAACTTATGTACGGGATTTCACACCACTGGCTTTTCGGTGAAGGAAAACATCGTGAGGCAATCTGCTTACGTCCGTAGAAGAAATTCGAAGGCGTGTGTGAATCCACCAACCCGCACTGGGCCAGCGTGGTAGATATGCCCCAATCGCCCTTCGTGGGTAGGCCTACGTCCTGCAGTGGACTATTAGAAATGCTGGTACGGTAAGGTGGATTGCCAAGTTGTGATGGCAATGGGCAGGGCACATAGCATAGAGGATCAATGATCCATGTGAAATTAAATCGATTGATCAATGTCTCAAGCGGAAATCTAAGTTTTCTTCTTTTTTGAACTGGAAACTTCTATAGCAGCGTTGAGACCTGATCGTTAATTCGTAAAGCGGCACAGGGCGATTGTGCGAGTGCACTTTTGCGCGTGTGTGATATTGCATTTTACCACATAAATTATAGTACATTATAATTTCAAGTTTTCACTTCTGCCGGCACTCCCGGAGTGCAGCCCGTTTTTTATAAACAAATAAAGTACTACAATTACCGCAAATGTTTTGTCAGCTGTGATTTCTTGGCCTCCTTTGATTCGTCGATCAGATATTGATACTGAAAAAAAAAGAATGCTTTATTTATCACAGGTTTTTTTTTTCGTTCGTAATATTTCTCAAAAATGACGCAGTAGATTCATGTAGGTAGCTGTGCTAATATATCTGTAACTCTAAACAATTAAAAACCTCCAAAAAACTCAGGAAAGGACATGTCCACAAAATGTATGGAGGCTGGTATAATAATCAAAAATTCTTACCAAAACACTCGTTATATTTCGAGAAAGCTCATATTTTTCTGAGTCTATTACATCAGTTAAAACAAAAAAAGAGCCCTCCGATTTTTAAAAATTAATTTAGAATCTATAAGGATAATTTAATATATTTGGCTCAATAGGTAGTTTAAATCTAGCAACCCTGGTTAAGTAACCTCCATTATAGTTAACTATAAGCATTTTTACCAATTAGACACAGTTTTTAAGAGTTTTTTGTCACATTGTACCTACTAACTGGTCACACTGGTAGGTTATAATTTTTAATTTTAGCAAATTAAAAAAATGAATGTGGAAGAATTAGCTACGAATGCAAGTAAAATAACGATAGAAGCACTTTATTATTGCCAAACTAGAAATAATACAGAGCTGTATTATTATTTTTCATACAATTTATTTTCACATTTAAAAAAATGGAGGGATACAAAAATCCAAATTAAATATTTTTGAGAAGCACATAAATCAAGCATCAAACGATGTATATATCGTCTTGGTACATTTTTTTTCTAAATAATATACCATTTGTGGACGTCGCCTTTAGTTTTAAAAACCAGTTCAACCAGGCTTTGTCAATGCTCGATGAAACCTCTTCAATAGATTGCCAATAACACCGGCTAAAAGCGGCTTTTATGGCGGCAATTTTGTGGTTTTAATGAGATCGTCCGACATACCTCAGTGCCTCAAGTAAAAAGTGTTCGACCAGTGTGTGTTGCCAGTGATAACATATGACACAGACACGTGGTCTCTCACTATAGGCCTTATTAGTAAGCTCCAAGTAGCTATGGAGAGGGCTATGCTCGGAGTCTCTTTGCGAGACGGAATGAGAAATAAGGAGATCTGTAGAAAAACCAAATTTAGCGACATAGCCCAGAAGTCAGGTAAGTTCAAATGGCAGTGAGCAGGGTACATAGCAGGGAGGACTGATGATGACTGATGGGGTCGAAAAGTTCTCGAGTGGAGACCACGTACCGGCAAGCGCAGCGTAGAACGTCCACCCACAAGATGGACGGATGACATCTTTAAGACCGCAGGATCGCTCTGGATGCAAGCCGCTACTAACCTGTTTTATTAGAGATATTTAAGGGAGGTCTATGTCCAGCGGTGGACGTCCTATGGCTGTAACAAAACAAATGAGGTCATCTGTCCAATCAAAGACGATATGACCAACCAAATTAGAAAACGCGAAAACCCTATCTAATTAAAAAGCTTCCCTCATCAGCTGTTATAGTAAGTACTATAACTATTAAACTGTCCGTATAACTATTTTAATCACAGCTTACATTGTAACACCGCCAGCAAAATAAACGAGAGCCAGGAGATAATTTCAGGCATTTTTAATTTACTCGCTCTACGGTTCTGTGCCACTGTTAATTGGTTATACGCAGTTGTTCATAAAAATAAGTAATTTAACGGCTCTTTCAAACTGAGTTTTCGTATGGAAATGTTTTGACCTAAGGAAGTAAGTTCAGATATGCCGTGGCTACCCAGGGGGGGTTAGTCCAGGTTTTGCGTAGTTTACTTAAACTTTCGCGTTCACGTGTGGCTCCGTACATTTTGGTTAGTTCTTCCTCGTTTCCGCCATGGGTGCTGTACAGAAATGTATGGAGTCATACGAAACATACCCCTCTGATGTTAGAGTTTTTGAGCCGCCTCAAGGATTCCACAAGCGGAGCGACAGCGAGGCGAGGCGAGGGAAGACAAGGCGACACGATCGTACCACATTCTCGTACTGGCGCTCCCTCGTGTAGCCTTGTGGAGAGTGTGGATGACGCATGATATGGCTAACCGGTTATGACTACAATTTTACGTGGACTGACTGAAACGTGGTCTTTTACTCGGCCTTGAAAAAATAAGATCAGAATAGCTCAACGTGCTATGGATAGGGCTGTGCTTGGAGTTTCTGTGAAATTGAATCAGTAATTAAGCAGTAGACAAACCAAAGTTACTCGTAGCTCAGCGGATTGTATGGAATGCTTTGCCTGTTCCAATACGCAAAGCTCCATCTCTTGATGTTTTTAAGGAAAGCGTTAAAATGCTTTACCTCTCACAGGTGCCATCGCAGTAGTTCTGTTGTTAATTTTGTTCTAATTTATTGCTATATAATTTTTTATTTATATCAAACTGTATGTATTAGTGTATCTTATATTATTATTATGTTATTTATGTATTAGGATGTAGGTACTAAATGTATTCGAATTTTAGCTCGTTATGTAAGTATTTATTATTTGTAATAAGTTTTTTTTTCAACTCTCTTTTGCTACTCACTCCGCATTTTCTATTTTTTTATTAATTCCTCTCCAGAAGAAAGGGTTGCCTGGAAGAGATTGGTATAAGCAATAAGGCCGCCCTTTGTTGCACTATTTTATGTTGTTTTTTTTTCCTCTCTGTGTATTTTTTCTGAATTGTATTTTAGTGTTAACAATAAAGTGTTTATTTATCTATTGTCAAGTCAACCTACATTAAAGACTACCTACTAGCACTCAATTGTAAATACAGCCTATATACGGTCTCCCATTTAAAGACTGATCGAGCTGAACGTCGCTTAACTTCTGCGCTCGCTGACAAAAACTCAGCGGTCTGTTGTAAACGGCCACCCACGGTCACCCAAAGTGGCTCGACTTCAGTGACCGCTAGGAAAGACGTTGTCAAACTACGCTATAACCGCTAATCTTAGCGATAAAAAATCGTTTGGCTTTGTCAGAGGACTTTTGCGAGATTACAACCACTGACGCCACCCCTCCTGTACGAATATATACAGGGTTACCTGGTAAGTCGACCTATTCCCGTTAAGGGTGTGTAGTTTACTTTGTTTCTGACTAATTTGACTATGAAATACTCTATTCTACATTAAAAAAAAACAGATATTTGAAATTAGTATTTATAAAATTCCCAATTTTCGGCTATCAGCTCAGATATTTTGAAACGTGTAAGTCGTATTATTATTTTTATTTGATTTTCAAATCTAAAATAATGTTTTATGACCTCACTACCCAATAGTGTCCGTAAAATTAACCTTTTATAAAAAGTATTTTAATTCAAATATCTCGAAAACTGTGAGATTTAGGATAAGGTGTTTCATAGTCAAATCAGTCAGAAACGTAGTAAACTACACACGCTTAACGGGAATAGGTCGACTTAGCATGTAACCCTGTATATTTAACGACTTGAACAAGATAAAATCACATTTCGGTATTTTAAACAAACATTCTTAAGTTAAGGTGCTTTTTCATATTTTACAAGCAATTAAACTTTCCCCGGAGTATCCCAGGGCTTTGATAAATTCTCAAAGCGTTCAAACTTGGCTTGTCATATCATTTCCCGTTTGTCAATAACCTTCTCCCATCAAGTGCTTTATTAACTTGAAAGGCACAGTTTAATGTGAGACGCAGTGGAGTAACTTTCTTGGGTGCAAATGGTGACGTGTTGAACTGCGGGTAAGATGGGGATACCCGAGAAATGTGGGTAGTTGTTTGGAGAAAATTGCATTTATTTTCAAGTCAAAGTTCAAGTAATTTTACCTAGAAATTAGAAAAATATGGGTACAATTGAGTAAATTTAGACTTCAGAAATATATTATTATTATATATTACGGGACTAATCGCGCACTAAAATTACGAGATAAATAAATATCTACCCGTGACCAGTCTACCCGTGACCACGGTCGATGCAACTCAGCCGAAACGTCGGGATGAGGAGGTATTTATTTATCTCGTAATTTTAGTGCGCGATTAGTCCCGTAGTATATAATAATAATGTGTTCAAATCGCAAAAGTTTGATCAACATTCAGAAATATATGGCTCAAACTGTCCCTACATTTGTCATTTTTAGGGTTCCGTACCCAAAGGGTAAAATCGGGACCCTATTACTAAGACTCGACTGTCCGTCTGTCTGTCTGTCACCAGGCTGTACTTCATGAAATGCTATAGCTAGAAAGCTGAAATTTTCACAGATGCTGTATTTTTGTTGCTGCTATATCAACAAATGAAAAACAGAAAACTAAAAACAGAATAAAATAAATAATTAGGGCTCCTACAGTACACACAGTACGGAATCCTTCGTGCGAGTCTGACTCGCACTTGGATTTTTATGAAACATATTCCTTAGATATCAACGTCTACCAGCATCTACGTCTGTCTACGTGTAGTCCCACCAACATCCTATCCTACTATCCTACTTCCTACTAATATTATAAACGCGAAAGTATGTGAGGATGGATGGATGGATGGATGGATGTATGGATGTTTGTTACTCTTTCACGCAAAAACTACTGAACGGATTGAGATGAAACTTTGCAATAATATAGTTTATATATCAGAATAACACATAGGCTATAAATTATAATGATATTGCGTAAATTGTTCATAATATAACGATAAGTGTTAAGTAAGATCTGAGAACTCTGAGAAGCTATTCTAGAGTGCGCTTCAAGAAATGTCAAAAAAAATCAACTGTCGAATCGAACAACCGTCAAATCGTTTTTTGTTTGGATCGGGTTTGAAAGACGGATCGTGACATAGTCTACTTTTTATCCCGGATAAATAAAGGGTTCCCATGGGATAGCACAAAAATCAAAATATCATGCGGGCGAAGCCGCGGGTAAAAACTAGTTACCTATAAACACGGTAATGATATCTACCAGTATTGTAACTCGGCCCTGTCCTTGAAATATATTCTTACAGGACCACGTGGCCACGCAGAACACATCAAGCGCTAGGGCGGCCCGCCTTCAGTATTTTAATTTCATCTACTTACTCTTTACTCGAAAGCCGTGGTGGTGTAGTGGTAATGACACCCACCTTACAATCCTGAGGTCTTAGGTTCGAACCCAGTCCCGTACCAATGATTTCCTTGGAATTTATGTACGGAATTTCACTGACTGACTGGCTTTTAGGCGAAGGAAAACATCGTGAGGCAACCTGCATATGTCCGTAGAAGAAATTCGATGGCGTATGTGAATCCACCAACCCGCACTGGGCCAGCGTGGTGGATATACCCTTCGTGGGTAGGCCTACGTCCTGCAGTGGACTAATAAAAAGGCTGGTACTGTACAGTACTCTTTACGTACTTGAGTTTCTTTCTAGTTTCTATCTATTATAATGTAAAATTATTAGGTACATATATTCCAAAATAACAAACTCGTTGGGAATGAAAGAGGAAGCATTCTTTTTGTCCTGAATATAACATACATAGGTACAATTGAAAGTACTGCCAAACAGCGAAGCGGTTTGTAGGCAGGATAATTTAAAAACGTAAATCGCACGTAATCGCATACTAGTAACATATCCACATGTTTGTCACTACGGCGCGCCGGGACTGACTAGCATACCGACAGCATACTGAAATCCGAGGCGCATGGGTATGATTCGCGTTCTGACCGTTTGCATGAAGACGGAATCCATCCATCAGCCGAAGGACGTCCACTGCTGGACATAGGCCTCCCCTATGGAGCTCCAATAAGACCGGTTGGAAGCGGCTTGCGTCCAGCGCGATCCTGCGGTCTTAATGAGGTCATCCGTCCACCTTGTGGGTGGATGTCCTACGCTGCGCTTGCCGGTACGCGGTCTCCACTCGAGAACTTTTCCATCCCCATCGGTCATCAAACCTCCGAGCTATGTGCCCCGCCCATTGCCATTTCAACTTGCCAATCCGTTGGGCTATGTCGGTAACTTTGGTTCGTCTACAGATCTCCTCATTTCTGATTCGATCTCGCAGAAAGACTCCGAGCATAGCCCTCTCCATAGCTCGTTGGGCTACTTGGAGCTTACTAATAAGGCCCATAGTGAGAGACCACGTTTCTGTGCCATAAGTCATCACTGGCAACACACACTGGTCGAAAACTTTTGACTTGAGGCACTGAGGTATGTCGGACAAAAACACTACGCAATTTTACGTGAAGACGGAATACTGTTTAAACATCATTAAATATCATTAATTAATAAATTAATTGATTATAGTGTGCCGCTGCATGCGCTATTGTATGTTATTGTTCTTTGATACATATTTGTGTTCTGTTCTGCGGTACAATAATTTTACAAAAAGCGTAGGTAATTCAACAGTACATTTTAACCGTGATGGCGTACTGTTTCCAAGAAACTCTGTGTCGTGTGACCTTGTCTCGACGCTCTGTTATGTACTTATTAAACTATTTCTGTAGTTGAAAGACCCTTTAATAAACGCTGAAGATTATTTAACCGTCGGCTCAAAAGAAGGGTGTAATATTGTAAGTTTAGAAGAAGTACTTGTAGGACTTTCTAGACCGTTTTAATGAACTTGATGACTAAAAATAAAATTAGCCCGTCAGATAGATTAAAAAAAAAACGGACTAGTGCAAGTCAGGCTCGCACACCGAGGGTTCCGTACAAATCCAGAAATTACAAAATTGGGAAGTATGTAATAATGTAAAATCTCTATACTCATCATCATCATCGACAAAAGTTTTTTTTATTTTACTTTTTTCGTCATTCATTGAAAATTGTTAATATAGTTAAAAACCTGTTTTAGCATGTGCTAATTAAGCTGTTTTATCTGATACCTTACTTGATACGATTTACGCACTTTGAATTTTAAACCCATATTTTGTGAATTTTGAAGCCCTACTTTTTTGCGATTTAAATAAAAATGTTCAGTTTTCAGATTTATTCTTATATGTGTACTTTGAGACAATGCTTTTCGCCAAATTTCATAGTTCTGTGTCAACGGGAAGTACCCTGTAGGTTTTGATTTTTGTGAGTGTCCAAATATGCGGTTTTTTACGACATAAACGGCGCTAACTTTTTGAAACGATAACTGAGAAGTTTTTCTTTTACACAACTGCAAGCGATTATAGATATACGTATACAGTTTAAATTTTAACTCTATATCTTTACACGTTCCCAAGATAAAGAGTCTTGAGATACACACAGACGGACAGACGGACAGACGGACAACAAAGTGATCCTATAAGGTTTCCGTTTTTTCCGTTTGAGGTACGGAACCCTAAAAATAATAGACTTGTATTTTTAGGGTACCGTACCTCAAATGAAAAAAACGGAACCCTTATAGGATCACTTTGTTGTCCGTCTGTCCGTCTGTGTGTATGTCAAGACTCTTTATCTAGGGAACGCGTAAAGATATCGAGTTGAAATTTAAACTGTATACCTACGTATATTTATAGTATCTTGCAGTAGTGTAAAAAAAAATAAAAAAAAACTTCTCAGTTGTCGTTTAAAAAATTTAGAGCCGTATATGTCGTAAAAACCGCATATTTTGACACTTACTTAAATCAAAACCTACAGGGTACTTCTCGTTAACATAGAACTTGAATTTGGCGAGAAGCATTGTCTCAGAGTACACATATAGGAATACATCTGAAAACTACATTTTTATTTAAATCGCAAAAAATAGGGCCTCAAAATTAATCAAATATGGGTTCAAAATTCAAAGTGAGTAAATCGTATAGAGATTTTAACAACTTACTTCCCAATTTCGTGGAATTTTCTGGATTTGTACGGAACTCTTGATGTGCGAGCCTGACTCGCACTTGTCCGGTTTTTTTCTTATACAGTTAGGTTACTGCTTGTTCTGTACGCTGTGGTCAAGTGTTATGACAAACTCCTGTTGGTGTAAAGGATTTGACCCCTTTTGTTTCGGTGTTTATTAAGCTTGTTTTGCTTTGTCGCCCCCTCTTGAAAGATATGGTTTTGTCTTCGCGTTTCCGAGAATAATCCTTTTAAATTAATTAAATTGGATTGATTAAAATTATTAGATTTTCGTCGTAGAGCTATTTCCCTATTACCTCTCGATTTCTTGTTATTTATATTTATAACCAAATCCTGAAATGTGATGCTAAGATTTTGAAACTCACTCGACGATATTAAATCCTACTAATATTATAAACGCGAAAGTTTGTGAGGATGTATGGATGTTTGTTACTCTTTCACGCAAAAACTACTGTACGAATTGAGATGAAACTTTGCAATAATATAGCTTATATATCAGAATAACACATAGGCTATAAATTATAATGATATTGCGTCAGAAATCAAAATATCATGCGGGCGAAGCCGCGGGTAAAAACTAGTATTTTGCTTTTTATATTGCAGTTATTTTTTTAAAACATTGTTATTATAAATTTTGATTTAATAGTCCACTGAACATAGACCTACTCAAGAAAGGCGATTGGGCCGTATTGGCCTTCGTGACCTCCTTCACGCTCACCCAATGCAAGTTGGTAGATTCACACTGACCGTTTAATTTCCTCTATGGACGTGTGCAGGTTGCTTCACGATGTATTTCTTTACTATAAATAATAATAAATATTTTTGGGACATTTTACACACGGTCTCTGACCCCAAACTAAGCAAAGCTTGTGATATGGCTGCCAGAGACACTACATATACTAATTTTAAAAAGGTATACATACTTATATAGATAGTAACTAAATAACACCCAGACACAGAGCAAACACTTATGTTCATCACATTAATAATTGCCCTGGGTGGGGATCGAACCCACGCCTCTTTGATCCAAAAGTTAGGGTCACTAACCACTGAGCCACCGAGGCAGTCAAGTTACTGAAAAGGATTAAAAATCTGTGCATAAAATCAAAAGAGCTCATTGGTACGGGACCGGGATTTGAATGCAAACCTCCCCATTTTAAGGCGGGCGCTACTACCACTGTGTTAATGCAGTGGCTTAGTGGTAAACCCCCGCCCCATACCGCCGCCCCTTAAAAATACAGTTAATTAGCTAAATTGAAATTACCGATATCGACGAGTCATCAATTTGTTTTCGTCGGGTAAACGTTGTGGAACGTTTTGCTAACGAGTTTATGCTCCGGTGCTTTAGCAAACAGAGCATGAAAATATTTTTTTAAGTAGATGTTTTAATGAAATAATTATCAGTCTTTAAATAATTTGAGAAATCTAATTTGACTTCTAGACAGAAAATTGTGGGATGCATATTAAGTACGTTAAAAATGAAGATAATTTCGAGAATTTCACAATGTATAGGTAGTTTAATAACAAGTTCAACGTACTACGGGGGTAGGGTTATGAACCCTACCCCCGTAGTACGATGGGGTCATTATAATCATTTCAACTATGGGACCTCCTACATAGGTTTCCTCTCTTAGATCTCCAATAGGATAGGTCGTTGCGACTCGTATACAGCGTGATCCTACGTCTTAATCAGGTCTTGTGGGTGGACGTCCTACTCGGTGGTCCCACATTGCGCTTGCCAGAATGTGGTCTCTGTTAGATAAACAATTAAACAATTTCATTAAATAAACAATTTCAATAATTTTGAATTCAAATTTTGAATTGACCTTAGGGCTTTACTATACCAGCCATTTTAATAGCCCACTATAGGACCTCGTCCTGCCCACGAAAGGAGATTAGGCCATATCCACCAAGCTGGCCCTGTGCGGGTTAATGGATATCACACATACGCCATCGAATTTCTTCTACGGACGAATGCAGGTTGCCTCACGATGTTTTTCTTCTTTGAAATACCAGTGGCGTGAATTTCCGTACATAAATTTCAAGAAATTCATTGGTTCGGGGCCGGGATTTGAACCCACGACCTCACGATTGTAAGGCCGGTGTCATTACCACCAGACCCACCACGGCTTTACCAGGTATCAATTTCACTATAATATACGATAACCTTCTATACTTTTTACCTGTTTATACATATCATTGTATGCAATACAAGATTAGAGTTTGTACGAGTAACTATTTTGCGTCCCAGTGCAGTCATCTCTAAATCAATACACATTTTAGTCCATTCGGATGCATCGAGCGTACTCTTATAGCTGTATCGAATGGTATCGAATATCTGAATGACCTCATTCGAAATGCAAATCTTCTATTCGATGGTGTCGACTCGATTACGATCCGAGCAAGAACGGTTTGAATAAAACATAGTTTTCAGAAATAGAATACTCTTTTGTATTGAACTGTTTCAAGAGACAGTTCGAAATGAATTTTAATTTAAATTGAAATCGTTAGCTCTATTGATGTTTAGTTTAATTTTAGATATCTTGTACCTGCCTGTATTATTTAATTTGGAATTTGGATAGACCACTTAACTGTTGAGCTGGCTAATATTATTTTTAGTAGATTTTTCAATTTGTGAAGCCGTTTAGATATACAGTTCCCTCATGATGTTTTCCTTCACCGAAAAGGCAGTTGTGTGAAAATACGTACATAAAGTACAAAGAGCTCATTGGTACGGGATCGAGATTTGAACCCACGACTTCACGAATGTTAGGCGGGTGTCATTACCACTCAAAGACCTTTGAAGCTACTACTAGACCATCACGAATTTTGCACGGCTTAAAAGAATTCAATTTCCTTAAATTTATCAAACGTAGATAAAAATCGGAATATAATAAAAGATAACAATAATTAAATTAATGAAAATGTGGAAAAATATCAAATTACAGAAATTAAATGTGCAATAAAATTTAGTTTTAGAATCATTTGTTTATTGCTAAATACATTTAGCGTAGTAGTTGTAAAAAACTAAAATTTTGGTTACCAGACTGTACTATGTTCTAAAATAAATATAAGTTAATTAAAAATGTTATTATCAATTCAATTCATCATTTATTTCAGACCCACTTGCATCCATAAATTAGTATAATTAAAATGTCAAAATTAAATATCGTACAGTCCTCAGAGTCAGACCAGAACAATTATGGACCAGAATATTAAATTTTTAAAATCTTAAACAATATTGAATTTCAAATAGACAAATTAATAACAAGAAAATCATGCAATTTTAAATGTCATCTGACATATTTTTTTCGCTTTAGGGGTTATTTTGATAATTGGCCTTTGTGGGTATGCCTGTGTTCAGCTGTGTCCCATTAAAAGGCTGTTACAGTGCAGTATTCATTTTACGACGACCTCGAAAACTAAACACAATTTTCAATATAATAGGTACATATTTGAAAATCGATTTAGTTTAAAAGCCTCAACGACCACAACCAAATTTATTCCTTTTTATATCTTAATCGAGTTTAGCGAGCGCTGATCGTACGTGAGTGAGGCATTGTTAACGTTATTGAATTGCTTTTCGATCCCCGGAAATAATTTTTTGGCGCGATGAAAGCGATATTTTCATTCAACGCCATTATCGCTTTTTGGCGGGAAATTGCAAAGAAGGTATTTTTTGAGGCTCTGAAGAAAGGACGGTAATGAAATAAACGTATGGAAGAACGCGTAATGCCCGACTCTACCAAAGCCGTGTGGAGCGGAAATGTGAAAACAAAACACCATTAGGAGTTTTCTAGATGAACTGATTTTGATGGTTGGATGGACTTCAGAAAAGAAGGTTCTCAATTCGGACTGTTTTTTTTCCTTTTTGTTAATTGTAAGTATGTTACGCGACTACTCCGCCAATTATAAACCAATCTTTATTTTTTTCGTTTGGTAGATCACTTAAAATTTATTGAAATCGGTCTACGGTGTTTTTAAAAAAAATCAACAATAATGTGAAAATGACTACATCGACCTATTGGAATTATGTACACGGTTGAAGTCGATTTTTGCCAAAAATAGTAAAATATTATAAGAAATAATTATAACTGACAAAAAATATCGCTATTTTAAAAATATATTATTATTATCCGCGATTTAAGGGTTGGTCCCATAGTAAAAGTTGTTCATATGTATAGCTTTGAAAATCCTCGCACTTTTCTCAGCAATTTGGTATACAATATTATTTAAGTAATACCTAGGTCAAAATCTTGTTATGTATAAGGGCAAATTATTAACACATTAAAATAAAACACTACCTATATTATGTACATAGGCTAAAAGTAGTGGTTTCACTACTATCTACCACATAACATAACATTTGGATCATCCTCAGACCCTTAAAGGTAAAAATCTCATGTCTCAGTGTTCAGATAGTACACAGTTACAGATCTCTAAAACGGCTTCACTGATTTTACGACATTTTTGTGTAGGTATTTTTTGCATGTCTGACAATAATAATTCTAGTTTGTTTTTGATACCCCAGAGCGATAAGGGTGGCAATATTTTTTTATGACAAAACAACATTTTATAGGTAATTCACCAAATCGTTTTCCTTTTAGACTGCGAAGTAATTAGTACCAAGCAGTGACATAAATACCTTCCTTCCAAAAGCGATATTATTTGGGCAGATTGCGATCGGGCCTCATCCCTCAAAGCCCCAGTTAACTAGTTCCCGGATTGTTTATCGAACCTTCCAAATTAAATGTTGACCCGGGAATCAATGGGACCCTGTATCTATACGAATGTTTTGAACTGTCAGCAGTACCTACGAGCAGAAAAGATCATTTTGGTCAGCAACCATTTTTTTTTCTTCCCAAAAATGACAACCGATATCAATAGCAATTTACAGACAGTACAAAATTCGTGTAGTTTACTCGAATGGATAATCCTACTAATATTATAAATGCAAAAGTTTTGAGTATGTATGGATGTTTGTTACTGTTTCACGCAAATACTACTTAAAGGATTGAGATGAAACATTAGAATAACACATGGGCTATATTTTATAAAGATATTGTGTGAAACGAAGTTAGCCTGGTCAGCTAGTAGTTAATCATTGTTTTTTCTTGTCTGTGACAAGTGGAACTTGATGATGTGTTTATTGTGGATTTAACATAAAATTGAAATTATTGTATATTGATAAAATTTAAATGTTAACCAACCATTGAATCTTCTGAACAACAAAACACAACCTCCAGTCCATTATTGTCAGAGTGATCGTGTAACATAAATGCAATAAAAATTATACACTTCAATTGAAAATCTCATTTTTTGGAGTCGGTTGTGAAAGCAGTTTCGCCAGTCAAAGAAAAAAAACAAAATATGATTAATCTGTTAGTCTAGTTACAATACACGATCAGTTTTCTAATTATAGTATCGAATTGTTGTGCTATCCTGTTTTCTAAGAGATATCATCTACAGCTTTTCAAGGCCAGAGTGAATAGGTATTATATTTACCATTTTTTAAACGGATTTTTGAGCTACTGTACACAATTTGATCTCACTTTGCAAGATCTTTTTTCCAAGATTTAATGACACTGTTCTTTATTTTTATTTGTAAAAATACTGTTAAATCTCCAAGTTTTCGTTTTTTGCTGACCATAGTTTGCTGACCAGAGAAAATTGAAGCGAATTTCCTACCCATATTGCGTACAGATGACGGGTCACATCCGGACGGCCAAATTTACCTGTCTCTTTTAGTTTGAGTAAAAACAAAAGAGACGGGTGTTTGTGGACATAGATACAAAACAAGCAAAGGTAAAAAGCAAGTTTGGCTAAAAAATTTATTCGGAAATAATGCTACGTTTGCTGAGTGTGTTACGTGTAGATTAAATAAAATAAATAAATAAATATTAGGGGACATCTCACACACGGTCTCTGACCCTAAACTAAGCAAAGCTAGTGATATGGCTGTTTTAAAAACATACTTATATATATAGTACCTAAATAACACCCAGACACAGAGCAAATGTTCATCACATAAATGCTTGCCCAGAGTGGGGATCGAACCCACGCCTCTTTGATCCAGAAATCAGCGTCACTAACCACTGAGTCACCGAGGCAGTCAAACAATGGGATTATTTCATTTATTTACAACATAGGAACAAGTAAAATTAAATTCAATACTAAGTAGTAGTTCTTCAAATAGTAGATCTCGCGACACATCTGTATAACTGTATCTTCAAAAGCCTATAATAATATCTCGACTCGCTCTTGACCTCTTGACCGATTTGGTTCTTACTCACAAATCTTGATAGTATTTAGTTCTAAACAATCTTGCTAAATACCGGGTGTCTCAAAAGAAAGTTCACATTTGTCGCTATGTAGCGTTTCTCGGGAGCGGAACGTGCGTTGTGCGTACGCGAGTTATAAAAATTGTAATTCGGCGACTATAGCGCGTAGAAATTCGACATATTCGTCACTTGAATGATGCGCCAACTACTCGACTCATTGCAAGATGGGTCGAGTGGTTTGAAGAGACCGGCTCAACACTGAAAAAAACAAAATCCGGGCGTCCAAGATCTTCGAGAATGGTCGAAAACGTAGACATTGTCGCCCAGTCTATTCGGGACGATCTGAACCTTTCAATTCGGAAGCGTGCTGTGGCTTTAAACGTGCACAGATCGTTATTATGCTTCGTGCCTGAGCTGCAAAACTTTCCTGGCTATAACCAAAGAACATGGTTCCAGCAGGACGGAGCAACTTCACACAAGTACGACAGGTCTCTGCCAAGAGTTCGTGAGATTTTTTGAAATTGATCTCCTAGAGAGTTGACATAAGTTGGCCTCCACGCAGTCCCGATTTGACACCTATGGACTTTTTCCTGTAGGGTTATGTCAAATCCAAAGTTCAAGGCAACAAATCAAGTTACCTTTGTCAACGACATCGCAGCTATCACGGAGAATACCTGCCGAGCCGTCATGGGCAATTTTAGTGCTCGATTAAACAAATGCCCTGAACGCAACGGTTTACATATGGACGATGTCATTTTTAAAAAATAAGTTCCTAAAAGTGTATAGTATAATATAAAATAAACATGTTTTCAATAAACTCCTTACTTTTTTTTAAATTATAGTTTTAAATATGACATTTCTTTTGAAACACTCTGTATTATAAAAAAGGACTAATAATATATAATGAATAATAGCGCGACCGCAAATTTCCCCCATTTTTGAGGAAATACCTTCCCTATCAAAATCGCCGATTACATAAATTACATATATAAAACCTGTGTACCAATTTCGTTGAAAAAAGCGACCCGTAGAAAATAACCAACATCAACACGAAAGCAAACAAAGATTTTTGCTGTAGTGCCGCGATAAAACGGACATATTTGCTCGATCAATAAATAGATAAATAATGCAATTTTTTTGAAGTTTACTTAGATTATGCTGATCACTGATGTAACCATAAATTAAATTAAAATTTAAATTAAATTCACATTAGGGATGTTAACACTAATCACAACTAAACATTAGTTTAGTGTTAATTTTGTGATAATTTGTAATATTAGAATATCGAAAATCATATTTATACAATTTAATATAACTTTTTAATTTATTAAAAATGGTTTCAAATGCTATAGGTTCACACAAACAATATTTCTGGTATTACATTGTTTATAATTATCATTTATTCAATAATTTTGACACCTAATGGTCACTGACCCGGTGTAATCTGTTGTCACGGGAGTTCAAACACCGATATTGGCTTATTACGTCACTAACCACAAAACAAGCTGTCAAATACAGCTAGGTACTTCTCTGAATTTTCTAATATGTGTAGTTGGCCATTGAGTAACTTATAGTTTGCGGTTAGTGACTTCATTTCAGTCACGTGACAGTTGTTATTGTTTTAGCGGGAAAATCCATACTAACTTTATCTCTATAACTTTGGATATTATCTCATCAAAAATACTAACATTTTTTAAACCTAATATTTTTATGGTAAAATAGAGTCAATCTTCAAAAATATAATAATTATATAGAACATAGAGCTGTTAAAGGTGAAAAAAAAAGTATTATACTTACCGATTTAGTGTTATTATTAGTGTTTGTTAGAAGGAAGCCGTAAATTGTACGCGACGTCACTTGCCGGTCTTGACGGAAGACCAGCGCCGGTTGTATAATATAATCGGCATCATGCTGAGATGGGACCGGCTGGTGACGAAAATAAAACACTAAGTAATTTAGTTAGTTTTTAGTGTAGTTACAATCTTTGTTGCTGTATTTTCTGTGTTTTGTTTTCGTCAATAAAATATTGTCTATTGTCTATTATTGTCTAAAATGACAGCAATTCCGAAAATTTGGTAACATCCCTATTCAATTTTTTGGAGGTTTACCTATTATGATTATGCTGATTTAACATCATATCGACAATTATCGGTAATAAATTATTAATTAGCGTACTATACAATTCCCGTCTTGTATCGGGATCTCATTAGACATGTCTGATCAAACACGCATTGGTAGACACGCCGCACACACGTAATTACCATGAACATGAACCGAGAACCAACCGGAATCGCTAATTTACCCAACAGATATGGTATAATTTTGTTATCTCCACTATGTATTAGCATAGTGTAATGGAACATACATATTCGACAATAGGGTATTTGACTAGTTTTTGGAAATCGTTTAAAATTATTCGTTAGTACATACTAAGCACACTACATTTATATTTCCGAGAGATCTACTGTATTAACAATGAAAATCAGTGTTAAAGAATAGATATTCAAGATCCTACCAAAAACTACATTCTGTAATGGCGCTGGTCTTTGACGTCACTCACGAGTAAATAACGTTAGTTAATACTGGTAAATAAGCTATTTCACATCTAAAAATTAACAAAAATACTTTAAAAGTAACTTACAGATCCAATAATATTACTCCGAAATCATAAAACACAAATTACACAAACAACAGTCAATCGAGAAATTCTTGTTTACCGGCACGTGACGTCACCAGAGTTGCTTACTCTTTCACGAAAAAACTACTGAATGGATCGAGATGAAACTTTGCAGTAAAATAGCTTATATATCAGAATAACACATAGGCTATAAATTATAATGATATTGCGTCAAAAATATCATGCGGGCGAAGCCGCGGGTAAAAACTAGTATCAAATAAAGTAAATTGATATAAAATAAAAATTGATATATTCAATCACCGGTAGCTTGGGCCGATAGCGTTCTACTAACTCGTCTCGGCGAATAGACTATAGTTATCAGAGGATAAATGCGGCATAAACTACCCGGGATAATGTAAAACCGGCATTATTTCTTAGTTATTAGTTACACGCCAAAGATTGAACTATTAGCTTCATCAACTCGGGCTTACGAGGTCTAATACTAATCATAGGTCTCATTTGAAATAGATTACATTGTACTTACTTCAGTCAAGTTTAGTTAACGTTTCGTTCGTCAAAGTGAACACTCTTATTGAATTAATTGAAATAATATTATTAGAAGACCAACCGATGAAAAAGTATATAAGCCGGTGCAAGCGCGCCGATCGGCCATTCTTTCTCGAAACATTGCGCGGAGCGGACCTCTTGTCAGTTTACATTTAAATAGATTATTATTGTAACTATAACAGAATACGGCTAAAACTCACGTTATAATTATACAGTCGATCCGTAAGGAATGCGACCAGTTTCTGAGTATTTAGAACTCCACCCTCAGGGAATACGCGCACCCCCGTCGACTGGCGCGCGCGCACTCAAAATCTAAATACTCCGAAACTGGTCGGATTCCTTGCGGATCGACCGTATAATTATAACGTGAGTTTTAGCCGTATTCTGTTATAGTTATGATGAATACTCACGGTAGTTTTAATGAAGAAATTATTATTGTGTTGAAGTTTTGACTGTCGGTACTTTTGTTTTTGTGTGTTTTATTATAAAATTCTAATAATTAAATAAGTTTAGGTTATACGACGTGTATTTTTTTTAAATAAATCTGCTTCTGATAGCTAATAATATCATATTTTGCGAATTTCACTGGAAATTATCGGACGTTACTACATAGAATTTAAACACAGGTGCTACTTATAGAACACGGTGTCTTTGCGAGATGAGCCCGCTCGCTAATATTACATCTTGAAAAAGATCGTCCGAAACTAATACTTGACATGCCTGTCTGCCATAATAAACCACGCGTGAGTCAGTCATCTGTGTTATATTATGATTAAAATTTGCGTGTTCCAATTTATCAAAATTAAATATTCTACCCACCAAAACACCAGCTTAAAACTTATCAATTTGAAGTTACCTGAAACGAAGCGGAGATTCCTAGGAAATAAGCTATCCGACCTGAAACTTGCTCCTCTCGAATCTTCGGTAAAGTTCAATAAATTACCAGGATTTAATACATGCCTGGAAATTGGATGAGTTTTGACGTCGCACGAGTTCCGGCACGTACCTAGTAGGAAATGAAAACTCCGGCCGATTTGTATTTACTACGCTTTATAGATTTTGCGCGTGCCTAAATGCGCTTAGACTTTCAATGTAGATAAACTGTGTTTAGACGAGATAGCTACATAGAATGTAATTCGATTAACATTTTACTGCTTTTTAGAGTTCCGTAGTGGCATTTATAGGCACTACTAAATGATCGTGTAGATATGCGTCCGACTCAATCACAAAAGCACATCATTTCTACTGATCTAAGATCTGCTGAAGATCGACCTTCACCGACGTGATAACCAGATGAGATGTATTTTTATCATTTTTTATTTATTTAAAAACACGCCCATAGTAACTTGCCTATCGAAAAGTGTGAAAAGTGGTCATGGCTATTTTTATTAAATTCAAAATATTTCATGAACGTGTTTTTGAAGGCAAGCCTGTGTTATTAATTTTGTTATTAAATTATCTTCATTAATACCAATTTTGACTAGTTATCAGATCGGTTTCTAACTTAAATTGACATATTTGTTCGTAGTTGCATGCCAGGTGTTATAAGCAAAATGAAGTAGGCAAACCTACTAAGGCATATTTTATACATCAAAAACTATTAGTTGGAATAAAAAAATATTTTTTTAAGGAAGGTAAGTGAAGGTGAAAACATCTATTTGCAAAAAATAGTTTTCGGATTAAATATAGTCAACAGTACTTTTCGATAAGCAAGCTATCACAGACCTATTTGTATGTCAATAACATTTTATAAACGGTAAAACCTCATCTGGCTATTAGATTAGTAGTCGTTCTTTCACGTCTCTCCTCCTTCATATAATTTTCATCATAATCACATCACACATAATATGACACATCGCATCAAATATGGGATCATAAAAGTTTTAATGGTCTCAATACAATTACTAACAGAATATTCTCAAAATTAAGAGCTCACATAAAAAAATAAGGTGTCAATACAGAAAAAAACTGCAAGTGTGGTGCATTTTTTGTTGCCTTTGCTAGAGAATTTCGGGAGGCATTTTTTTCGCCTGTAGCTATACTTATTTTTGTAATATCGGGGGCCACAAATGGGCCAAATAAAGAGTTGTGAGCTAATTGGCCCACACGGTTACTACACTATGTGTTATGATACACCAATCTATTGATAAACAAATAATTGTTACCATTAAATTTATTAGTAAGCCCCTGGTCTATGACAAGGTTAAGCCTCAAGTAGCTAGGCCAAACACCGAGTTGCGGGCCAATCCAGTTTCCGCCCTATTTTTTGTGACAAGATTCTGAATATGAATTATTATTGAGCAGAAATTAAAATACACTTCTATTTGTCAATAATCCCGTAATCTGTGCCAGGTCGGGGGCCACAAGTAGGCCAAACACAGAGATGCGGGCCAATCCGGTTACCATCCTATTTCCTTTTGCGAATGACCAGTGCGAACATTTTCCATAGGGGTTTTATTCGGCATGTTTGTACAATTTGTTGACTAACTAGATTTGTTAGTTTTGTTTTTCGATGCATCAGGTAGTGGGAAAAATTGAAATGTGTCCGGATTATGTCCTACGGGATGTGTGCTTGCTTTCAATAATTGGATAGGTACGTTATTTGTTTCCCGATTGTCCGATATAACGCCTGAAAAAATGGATCGTGTTTGGTTAAGAATTAAATTAAAATAGAGAATAGAAAAAAATTAAGCCGCTTGTAGACTTATAATATGGCTAAACGGTTAAAACAACCGATATTCACAATAAAAATAATAAGTAATCAAATCATGATCAAGTAATTATCATTTTGCTAGATACATATTATAAAGCAGACTCGCTTTTTCTGTGTCTATGTGTATTCTCTTATTTCTTCCAAATTACCTACTCAAAAGACTTGATGCTGTTTTCATCTTATTTTAGAATGTGTATAGCTATAATTCATTTATAGCCGGGTAAAACTTACTAGTGGCATTTATTGTGACTTTAAAATTAATTTTAAGCCGAATTTAAGTTAAACATATACGTTTAACTTGGTAAGAATTAAGAAGAAGAATGAATATTTTAATAACTAAGAATAAGGCATCAGATATATCTGACGTCAAATTCTTGCAAAATAAACTTTAATTAGGATGCGAATTCCTTATCTATCGATATATACTTATAAATACTTGGTAAGTTACGTATCTTCGGCTACGACTTCGCTTTTCATCAGGCGAGTTGGTGGCCAAATATAGCCCTATATTGAAAATTAAAAAAAATCTTCTTAAATTGAAAGTTATCTAAACTTTTATTCTGATAGCTATGTTTAAATGTCTGGATAAAAACCCTCCAGCGATTCAGGGCGATTCAAAGAAATCGTGCTGAAAATTGCACAACACCTGTCTTCAGATGTTCGTCTGACGAGGGTCAGCCCTTCGGAGAAATGGTGTATTTTCACGCTTATTTGTCAGGACATGACGGGACTCTCGCATTATGCATAGGGAATTTGTTTTGGGTGCGTTGTCAAAGATTCTCTAGGAAAAGTTGTCTTGAGACTCGAGTATGCAAGCCTGTATGTATATTACAACAGTAAAGACGTTTAGTCGCTTTTTACCGACTTTAGTTAACTTCAAAAAAAGAGGAGGTACTATACAGGGTTATTTCTAATCAATTAACATCCTCTTAGGGGCTTATTCTGTACATCAAAACTAACAACTTTTGTCAAAACTGAAAAATAAAATCATCTGTTCCATACATTTTGTCGAGGGTGAACGAGTTTTTTCTATGGAACAACAACTTTTTTTTGAGAATTAATAAAAGTCGTAAAACAATAGTTGTTAGTTTTGATGTACAGAATAAGCCCCTGAAAGGATGCTAATTGATTAGAAATAACCCTGTAAAACTGCATGTAATTGTGAAGGTATGTTCATGATATTATCACTAATTGTTAAACGATTTCAAAAACTTTTTTTTTTTTACAAAAGAGTATATTCTCGAGGTGGTCCCATATAAATTGAGAACACTTACTTGTTTGAGGTTGAAAAAAATTGTAAGCCGGTTACAAGCAGGTCTCTGAATTGATTTTGAATCAAGAATATTTCTTCTAAGAGAAATATGTTTAAAACAATACAAATTGCATAAACGCATTGCCAAGATTATATTTTTGTTATCCTCAAATTAATTTAGAAATATTAATCTAATTTTATTTATAAGCGCGCACTTAGCACGACTTAGCGTCGTTTAAAATTATATTTAGGTAATTAATGGTTACACCTGGCGCGTCGGCTTTTTCATAAACGCCGCTTTTTAGATTAGTCCAGTGATTAATTGTTATAAAGATAAAAAGCCTTAAGGTAGGGCTGAAACGCTAAGGATTTTAACACTTTTTATCATTCTAAAAGGTGCTTTTAAGACAAAAATCTTGTATGTATGTAAATTTGTCGTGTATTGAAGATATACTTACCTACGAGTAATAAGTCTATCAATTCGGATTCAAATCTCATTGAAATTTTAAATTGCGCATTTAAATAAATATAAATAAATATTTGGGGACATCTCACACACGGTCTCAGACCCCAAACTACGCAAAGCTTGTGATATGGCTGCCAGAGACTGATAATATACTACATATAAATATTTTAAATACATACTTATAATTAGATACACCCAGACACAGAGCAAACACCTATGTTCATCACATAAATACTTGCCCTGTGTGGGGATCGAACCCACGCATCTTTGATCCAGAAGTTAGGGTCACTAACCACTGAGCCACCGAGACAATACAATTATTTTATTTAATCATCAATAATTTTATATTGATATTTTATTAAATCATTAATAATTAGGTTACATTTATTTATTATCATTTTTGTTAATCCAAAAGTGTGTTTATTAGTTTGTTTGTAACTCTTTCACGTAGCAACTGAGGTAAGAATTGCCTTGATTTTTTAATGAATAAATGGATAATTTACTTTACTTCATTGCGAAGAAATACTCAAATAGTTGTTATGGGATATCACAAAAGCCAAAATATAACGCAAACAAGCAATAAACAAAAAGCAAGCAAACGTAGTATCTGCAAATTCTCAATTGCAATTGCTGTCACATTTGTAAGATGTCAGCTGTGGGACGTAGGCCTCTCATCCCCAAGGACCAGTCGAGAGCAGCTTGCATTGAGCTTACTTGTGCAGAATTTATAGCAGGCAACAATTTGTAGCAGTCCCAAATGACCTCAAAGTGGATTGCCTTTTGTTTATGTAGGTAAGTATGAGAAAAAGTCTTTTGAAATAGTTATAAGAATAAGCTGAGTAAAAATCGGCTTGGAAATAATCTTTAGTTGCTAAGGATTTGTGGAATCGTAGTTTAATATCTTTGTACCGTTACGGCGGCTATGTCTTAATTTTATGAGTTTAAATTCTATGGGACGCATACCCACAAAATTAAATGTATACTATGACAAACGCGCACTGGTGTAGGCTAGAACCAGTGCTTGCCCACCATCCACCTCCCGAGACCACCTGGGTGAACCGTGAATTGTTTTTTAGGTTTCCTTACCTCAAAAAGAAAAAACGGAACCCTTATAGGATCACTTTGTTGTCCGTCTGTCCGTCTGTGTGTGTGTCAAGACTCTTTCTCGGGAACTCGGGAACGCGTAAAGATATCGAGTTGAAATTTAAACTGTATACGTATATCGATAAATTCTTGCAGTTATGTAAAAGAAAAACTTCTCAGTTATCGTTCAAAAAAGTTAGAGCCATTTATGTCGTAAAAACCCGCATATTTCGCACTCACAAAAATCAATACAGGGTACTTCCCGTAGTCGTCATATAACTATGAAATTTGGCGAGAAGCACTGTCTTAGAGAACACATATAGGAATAAATCTGAAAACTGTACATTTTTATTTAAATCACAAAAAAATAGGGCCTCAAAATTCACAAAATATAAGTTCAAAATTCAAAATTGAGTAAATCGTATCATGTAATCATATAAAAGAACTTCATTAGCACATGCTAAAACAGGTTATTAATTATTCTAACAATGTGTTTGTACGGAACCCTCAGTGTGCGAGCCTGAGTCGCACTTGTCCGGTTTTTTTTACAACTGCTCACCTTTGTCCACCTGGGTGTACCTTGGGAAATATTTAGTATCCACCTAGTTATGAAATCTCTCTTCAATAATGAATAAACTTAGACATGTGATTGATAATATGAAAAGTGTGATAAATAGCTAATTACATAAAATAGGTTTAGGAACGTATTTTATTTTATCATCCATAGATGGCCAGCACCAAATTTTCTCAGGTGTACCGTCACCAATTTCACATTAGGGGCTTTCAAGTTTAATCTGAGAGGTGAGCCGTTGTAAAAAAAAAACTTTCCACGTTTCACCCAGGTCGTCTCAGGAGGTGAAAGAACTGGCTAGAACATGGACTTGGCATTTTTTCCTTATATTTCATTTTGATGGCTCGGAAACGTTAAAATACGGAACAGAAATGTAGACCCTGCTGCGTGGATTGATGCGTAATATTGCAAACGATTTTATGTGAAGATTAATGATTGGTTTCGTTAGCGCGTAAACGTGACCTATTTTAATATTTATTGTACCTATAGCTACGACGTTGCATGGTCGTAGCAGGCTGTAGCATAGTCGTAGCATGATCGTAGCATATTCGTAGCACTTTACCTAGTGCTACAAAAAAGGTAGCACGGTACCCATGTACTTTTCACACGTTTCACATTGATGAATTTTACAGCACTAGATATTTTAAAATGTATAAAATTAAAAGCGCTGCATTAATAAATATAAATGCAAAATAATAATAAAATGCAATCTAATAAAGTGCTACGAGTACGTATCTCGTAGCGAAGCCGTAGCGCATTTTTCTTTGTAATGATTACATAAAGAGAAACAATACTTCAAAATATTCAAAATTAAATCTGATGTGTGTTATTTTAAGGATTTAAAATCCGACCTATGTTCACTCCATATTTTGAAACCAAGACCAAATTTTGCTATAGACGTTGTTTTTATCTAAATAGCATTTACATGAACTTGCATCAACTACATTGAATTAGTTTTTTGGATCATGGGGATGGTTTTGGTATACAAGTCATCATCAGTTTTTATTATTATATACTACGGGACTAATCGCGCACTAAAATTACGAGATAAATAAATACCTCGTCATCCCGACGTTTCGGCCGAGTTGCATCGACCGTGGTCACGGGTAGACTAGAAAGTGCAACAGCTGGTACCGCCAATTCAATTTGAACTTGAAAAATTGTCATTACGACACACAACACTGACGGTATCTAACAATGTCCTTCTACCTACACTACGCGATTTGCATTTGTTGACAACAGGATTCCACGACGCCGATAACTTAAATCCATCCTCCCGGTTGAAATTGTTATGTTTTTTGATTTCCACCGCTTCACGAACTATTCTTGAAAAATAGTGTCGATCCGTGGAGAGGACTTTTGGGTCGTGGAGCTCGATCCAATGACCAGTACCTCCGTCAAGCAAATGCTCAGCTATAATATAATGAGTTCAAATCGCGAAAGTTTAAAAACAAAATCATCAGTTTGGCTACAGGCTATACAAGGTTGCTGATAATCAATTGCCATCATTATAAAGGCTTATTTTGTACACTAGTTTTTACCCGCGGCTTCTCCCGCATGATATTTGAATTTTGACGCAATATGAGTATAATTTATAGCCTGTTATCCTGATATATAAGCTATTTTATTGCAAAGTTTCATCTCGATCCGTTCAGTAGTTTTTGCGTGAAAGAGTAACAAACATCCATCCATCCATCCATCCTCACAAACTTTCGCGTTTATAATATTAGTAGGATTAAAAAGAACATCTTTTGTTCTACGACTTCTAAAAATTCGTACTCATTTTCTTCCAAACAAAATTTATACTAATAATTTTACCGATCTAAACGTAATAAATTAAGTTTGTATAAAAAGCGCGCCACCACTCGCGAGACTTGGACCACAGAGGAGATACTGTGTGAAAATACAAACAAGTATAAATGAACACAAAATATGCCCTTAAAAGGATGCTTATTGATTACCAATAACCGTGTATGTCTGTAAACTGTAAAATAAAGTGTACATCTATAAAGAGCTAGCGTAAAAAATTTCAGGATATTAAATAAATTTTGATGTATCAAAAGGAATGTTTCCAATTTTGTTGGTCTACTGGCTGCAGACAATTAGTAGTAATTAACACTCTCTGGTTGATTGCCGCCGTCAACAATGACTGTTTGATTCGAAACCGGTATTATTGGTGAACAACATTTTGTGCCTTTTCGTTGATTTTGCACTTTGCTGATTTGGGATTAAATTAATTAATTGATCATTTGATTTATTCATTTTATAACTGGATTGGCAAGCATGAAATCTGAAATTGGGTACTAAGTCTAATCACTACATATTATAAAGCTAAGTGGCTATTTCTATGTGTTTTAGGGTCATATGTAACTATACAAACTCTACTCTCAGAGGCTCTGGAGTCGATTGAGAGGCAAGCCAGGAGGCTGATTGACAACGACACCTTGACTAAGACGCAGCTGCAAAGTCTTGAGCATCGTCGCAAGGTAGCGTATTTGTCGGCCTTTTACCGGATACAGTTCGGAGAGTGCGCCCAGGAGTTGCACAATCTGGCCAATCCTGCCCCTTTCTTCTATCGTACGGCTAGATAGACGCGACCAAAGCGCCACCCTTTTATGGTGGGCATTCTGCGCGTTAGAACCAAGCGTTTAGAATCCTCATTCCTCATATGAACAGTTAGAATGTGAACGCTTTGCCTGGGTCTGTCTTCCCGTTAAAACACAACGTGGGTGTCTTCTAATCCCGAGTAAGTAGGTATCTTCTAGGTAAGCGTGCTACACCCTAGACTGCACATCTGCTCAACATCAGGCAGTGTGTAGTCAAACGCGAACCTATTCAAAATAATAAAAAAATACAAACCATGTTAATTAAGAAATGCATGGATTTTTTTATGTTGCAATAAATGATTTGAGTTTGAGAGTTTCCCATCCATCGATGTATCCATCAGGCATATTACATCCACTGTTGGACACAGGCTTCCTCTATGGATCTTTAATAAGACTGGTTGGAAGTGTCTTGCACCCAGAATGATCCTGCGGTCTTGAGGAGATCATCTGTCTATATCGTAGGCGAACATCCCACTCTGCACTTGCAGGATCGTGGTCTCCACTCGAGAACTTTTCAACCCCATCGGTCATCAGTCCTCCGAGCTATGTGCCCTGCCCACTGCCAGTTCAACTTACCGATCCGCTGGGCTATGTCGGTAACTTTGGTTCTTCTACGGATCTCCTCATGGGAAGTGTATATGGGACCGTTAAAATTATCATAATTATGTAGATCACTACCACCGCCTTCAGGCGGTCTAAAAACTCTGACACAAGGGCTAGCCATCCGGCCTATACGAACTTACTTACTACTTATAGTCCGTCCCATAACCGCTGAGATTGAACCAGTTGAAGTCGATTGAAGAATTTGTTCTAAGTCATAAAAATAATACATAAAATATTAACTACTAGTTTTTACCCGCGGCTTCGCCCGCATGATATTTTGATTTTTGACACAATATCATTATAATTTATAGCCTATGTGTTATTCTGATTTAAGCTATATTATTGCAAAGTTTCATCTCAATCCGTTCAGTAGTTTTGCGTGAAAGAGTAACAAACATCCATACATCCATCCAACCATCCATCCTCACAAACTTTCGCGTTTATAATATTAGTAGGATAGTAGGATGTTATGTTCAACACGCATTTTGTCGCAGTTGAACGATATTTTTGGAACAAAAATTTTTTTTTTTTGAGTTTTGACAATAGTTGTTAGTTTTGATGTACAGAATGAACCCCTTAAAAGAAAGATTGACTAGAAATAACCCTATATTTTAAAACACTTACAAGATTATAGTGATTTTTTAAAAATAAACTATTAGGTAATTATATTCGTCAAAAGTCTTCGCCACCCTCGGTCTCAGCGGTTATGGAACGGAATAGTCCGTTCCAAAACCGCTGTAAACTGCTATAGAGCAGTTAAGGCAGCTACGTGTATACATGCTGGAAGTCCTCTCACTCAATTCTGTAAAACGTACACCATGAACGTACAAAATCCAGAGCGTTTCCAGAACGTTTTAACAATGCATGGAATATGCTTTGGCCTCTGTCTAAAAATTGAATAGAGCTGATTTTGTTTGGTATTCGCTCCGAGCAAATAAAAAAAATCAAGAGAGAATGTTGTGAGCAAACAAGTGAGGCCGACCAAAACTACGCCTAGCCGTGTAAAGACAATTACACACACATCAACGTACAAGGAAACTACGCCTTCGCTTGTCACTCGAACTATGGCGGCGCAGCAGCGACGCACTCACACATGTATAAAAAATCGGCTTCACTTGACTGTTCAATGACGTTCCCTCTTGATTTTTTTATTTGCTCTGAGGGTATTAGTATTCGTTGAATAAACATTGACATTTTATAAACTACTAAGTGTGCTGCCAGTGATGTCTTATAGCACAGTCGTGGTCTCTTACTATGAGCCTTATTAATAAGATCCAAGTACCCAACGAATCACGGGAGGGCTATTCTAGGAGTTTCTCAGTAAGATCGAATCAGAAATGAGTAGATCCGTAGAAGACCGACATAACTAAGCGGCAGTACACCAAGAAGGTAGACGGATGACCTCAAAAAGACCACAGGATCGCGCTGGATGCAAGCCGCTTCCAACCGGCCTTATTAACTGGTCCAGCATTGGACGTCCGATGGGTGAAACGAACAAACGAACGAACATTAATATACAAAAGAAACATTGCAAAAATGTATGGCGCTTAAACTTTGACCTTGTAGGTACTGGATCCGAATATTAACTTTGTTTGTTTGTTAATGAGTCTGTATTGTCCTATTGTTAAGCAAAGGGGGGCCTTTGCTTAACCGTTCTTGAGATTTCTAGTTTTTCATGATCAAAGGTGTTCCTGATCAGCTTCGTTTGTTTAATAAAATGATAATGCTATTCGATTCTTCATTAATGGCAGTTCAGGTAGAAAAATATTTTCCATAAATTGAGAGTAGGTATTTCATTCCCACTATTGTAAATTACTGTTAAAATTTTCCAAAGCACGAATAAAACGTTTTCAAGAAACAGTTTGAACCATTAAAATTAAATTCTAAAGCAATTGTTAAAGATTCCATTTAAAAGATTGTCTAGACGTTTTATCCCGATAAAACATTCAATCATATTTGCGGCTATATCGTCTATATTCTTATCACAATAGATCGGCACCCTTGTCAAATCGTCGGGGCTTCGACACCCGTCGGATTTGCTACGGGCTTAATACGTCACAAATATTCATTTATGGAAACACTGCCGATCTGGGGCAATTCAGGCGCTAGAATAACTTTACTGGCGCCGATTTTCAAAAATATTCCCTTAAGAGAAGAAACATTTAAAAAAATTATACAACTTAGACCATGACAAGACCTTGTCGCATACCTATTATGTTAGCTACCTTACCTTACTTATTACTTACTTATTACCTATAGTATTAGCTTCATGTGATTTCGTTAGTTATTTTTAGGGTTCCATACCTCAAACGGAAAAAACGGAACCCTTATAGGATCACTTTGTTGTCCGTCTGTCCGTCTGTGTGTATGTCAAGACTTTCTCTCGGGAACGCGTAAAGATATCGAGTTGAAATTTAAACTGTATACGTATATCTATAGTCTCTTGTAGTTGCGTAAAAGAAACATTTCTCAGTTATCGTTTAAAAAAGTTAGAGCCGTTTATGTCGTAAAAAACGCATATTTCGACACTCACAAAAAATCAAAACTTACAAGGTACTTCCCGTTGACATAGAACTATGAAATTTGGCGAAAAGCATTGTCTCAGAATACACATATAGGAATAAATCTGAAAACTGTACATTTTTAATTAAATCACAAAAAATAGGGCCTCAAAATGCACAAAATATGGGTTCAAAATTCAAAGTGAGTAAATCGTATCATGTAAGGTATCATATTAAAGAAATTCATTAGTACATGCTAAAATAGTTTTTTAATTATTTTAACAATGTGTAATTTTTGATGTATGACGAGAAAAGTGAAAAAAAAAACTTTTTTGTCGATTGTTGTATTATAGGGATTTTACAACAACTTGCTTCCCAATTTTGTGAAATTTTCTGGATTTGTACGGAACCCTCGGTGTGCGAGCCTGACTCGCACTTGTCCGGTTTTTTTAATCTATGGTCCATAATTTAAGGTTATAATGACACGTACTATAATGACATTGTTCGGAAAATATAGCGGTACGAAAATCAATTTAGAAAATGTCTTTATTTTTCTACGAGTTAAATAAGCATTATTTCATAGTCTATTTGTTTCTCATGCTTCGATGCTTATTTTGAAGCATAGTTGGCTTTCTTTTCTCGTTGTTCTAGATTTGACGGCAATTGAACAAGACCCAAATATTAAGAAACTCTGAAGTCTATCAGTCTACTTTTTCACAGATCAAAACAAAAGATTAACCCTCTTTTCGAGAGTCGGGTAATAATAAACAAACTTCAAGCTCCAGCTGTAAAAGCTTGCAATTAATTTGTACCCACATTTGGTCCGAATGTGCAGTCACTTCTAGCACAAAACAATGTAACTGCAGAAGCAAACAATCATCAAACTTAAACAAAAATACCCCAAAAAAATTGAACTCGGGTGTAATAGGTATTATGTTTTTAATGGTCCTGATGTGACTTTTTCTAATTGAAGATTTGTAAGAAAACCATATTTCCGGAACGGATAGACAATTTCAAGCAAAAACCAAAATACCTCGTCCATCGACGGAGTAAGTCAATACCGCAGGCTTGACGCCTAATTTAGTTAAGAGAAAACTATTAAGACCTTACCTTTGCTTTTAGAATTGAATTTACAACTAACTTTATTAATATTAATTTTGAGGTTATATATTTACATTAGAAGCCGTGGTGGTCTAGTGGTAGTAACACCCGACCTGCAATCGTCATGATTTCAAATCCCGATCCCGTACCAATGAGTTTCTTTGGAACTACGTACTACGTACGGAATTTCACATCATTGGCTTTTCGGTGAAGGAAAACATCGTGAGGCAACCTGCATAAATCCGTAGAAGAAATTCGATGGCGTATGTGAATCCACCAACCCGCACTGGGCCAGCGTGGTGGATATGGACCAATCACCCTTCGTGGGTAGGCCTACGTCCTGCAGTGGACTATTAAAAAGGCTGGTACGGTACAGTATATTTACATATTTAATTACATTTAAAGAAACAGTTGCATAAGGATTTTCATTTATCTTATTTAACGTTTAGACACTAGCATGGAGGGAGAATGAAAGCACTGTTGCGCCAAAGTTACACTTCTTCCGCGCGGAGGGACTCCACGCACAATTTTTTATTTTTTCCTCTATGTGCACTTTACCTGGGCACAATTGACACTGTTCTATTTACGACTCTGAGGCGTAAGAGTTGTTACTATACTGTATAAAATTTAACTTGATCTCTGCGACAGCTGTCAGAAAAATCACGCCTATGAAGTCCTGAATTTCTTAATAGTACAGACAGTACCTGTCAATGTCATACTTTATGGACATGCCGATTAGTGATGGGCGACGAATGATCGTGACCACAGAGTTTTAGATAGAGTTTTAATTAAAATATCGATAGTTTATACTGACGATATTTTAAATAAAACTTGATTTATCATTAATTTTATTGTATATTTTAATATCATAACATTTTTTACATGTGTAATTAAATTAAACCCAATTATATGTTACATTAGCATCGATAATAGTGAAAAACGTCGATAAATACTATCGTTACATTATTATGAGTATATAATTAATATCATACTCGTAACATTAATTACATTTGTACATACTTGATCTTAAATAATAGTAAGTAAATGAAATCCAATTTCTCACCTTCAACTACTCATTCGATTTCATTACAACATTGTTTGAAAATCGATTTTTTCCACCACCATCCCAACTCTAAAAATGTCAATCTTCTACTGTCGCAGAGATCAAGTTAAATTTTATAGAGTATAACTGATGATGTTTTATCTAAGCAATTAGTACTTTTACAGGATTGATAAACGATGGGGTCTAAATGTTCTCAAGTTGAGACCACAAATCGCCAGATACAGTGCAAGGCATAACCCGATTAGGACCGCAGAATTGTACTTTATTCAAGTCACTTTCCTCGTTAGGCTGTTTTTTAGGGTTCCGTACCCAAAGGATAAAAACGGAACCTTATTACTAAGACTCCACTGTCCGTTCGTCTGTCTGTCACCAGGCTGTATCTCATGAAGCGTGATAGTTAGACAGTTGAAAGTTTCAAAGATAATGTATTTATGTTGCCGCTATAAGAACAAATACTAAAAAAAAACATATATTTTTTATTTCGAATAGGTTTGCGTTTGACCACACACTGCCTGATGTTAAGCAGATATGCGGTCTAGGATGTAGCACGCTTACCTAGAAGATAACTATTTACTCGAGATTTGAAGACACCTACATTGTACTTTAGCGGAAAGACAGACTCAGGCAAAGCGTTCCACATTCTGGCAGTTCGTATGAGGAATGTGGACTCAAAACGCCTGGTTCTAACGCGTGGGATGTCCACCATAAAAGGGTGGCGCTTTGGTCGCGTCTCTAGCCGTACGATAGAAGAAAGGCCTGGCTCGCCTTTCAATGGACACCAAAGCCACCAACTGGTATTTGGCAAAGCCATCCCAAAGGTGAGAGCAGTATTCCATTTAAGACCTGACTTGCGCTTTATAAAGACTAACCAGTTGCTCAGGTATGAAATGCCGTCTCACCTTAGAGAGAAAACCAAGTTTTTTTTAGACTAATTGGGCTTTTGACTCTATATAAGAGTCAAATTTGAGAGTCAATGATAGCGTAACGCCTAATAGCTCTAGACTGTTAATTACCGAAACGGACACACCACGGAAAGCAGGACAATTGGAAGGGCCTCTATTTGGCCGAAAACTAATAGCCTTGAATTTTCGTGGCATTAAACTTGACCAGGTTAGCATCACCCCAGTCAGATACCGCCCCCAGACTCAAGTTGAGCCGTTCGATCATAGCCTCTCTAAGTAACTCGATTTGTGCTCGTTCTAGCTTCGGATGTGTAGCTTTTCATGACTGTGCTGTCGTCTGCGTACCCAAAAATCCAAGGCTTTCGCAAGTCGTTAAAATGCAGTAGAAAAAGTGTCGCAGAGAGCACTGGCTCCTGAGGAACACCGGCATTGATAGCCATTTGGTCAGACGAACAATCATCTACAACTACTCGTATTGACCGATTCTTCAAGAAATCAGATATCCAATACAATACAATACAAAAACACTTTATTGACACCACAAGTAGTAAAACATAACAGAAAAAGAAATAACGACAGAAGAATGGTACAAAAGGCGGTCTTATCGCTAAAAGCGATTTCTTCCAGACAACCTCTACTGTGTGGAAACATGTGATTGATGTGGACGGTGGTATAAACATAAATGAATAAAGTAAAGCTATAAATATCCAAAAACAATAAAATACACTACATAATAATAGGCATACACAAATACTTCTTATAATACATACAATAAAAATAAACCTACTTACATACATAAATAAATACAGATAGTTAAAACGTAAGCGATAAGTAATATCAGTTTTTAAAACTGCTTAGTAAGATAGTGTTCCTTGACTTGAGTCTTAAAAGATTCAACGCTCTGCGCACGCCTGATGGTCACCGGAAGGTCATTCCAGAGAGTCACAGCCCAGACACAGAAAGAAGAATCGTAAAAGACAGTATTGTGAGATGGAGTTGATAGAAGAAGATTGCTAGAAGACCTAAGATTGACAGAGTGAGTGTCACAGAGAAAAGTGAAGCGTGAGCTTAAATACGAAGGAGAAGAAGGCTTAAAGAGAACGTTGTAGAGAAGGGAAAGAATATGGGTATCACGGCGAAGACGGATAGGGAGCCACTTAAGCTTGTTACGGAATTGAGTAATGTGATCATATTTCCGAAGACCGAAGATAAATCGTATGCAAAGATTTTGAAGGCGCTCAAGCTTGACAAATTGCTCCTGGGATAAGTCGAGATAGCAGGCGTCGGCGTAGTCCAAAATAGGGAGAAGAAGAGATTGTGCTAACGCAGCCTTGGTGGCAGTGGGAAGGAAATTGCGGATTCTTCTTAATGATGCAGAAGAAGCGTACAGCTTACGCTTAACAGATTGAATTTGAGGATTCCAAGAGAAGGAGCTATCGAAAATGATACCAAGATTTTTGACCTCAGTACTAAAAGATATCGTAATACAGCTGAATACAACTTTCTTAAGAGACGTGTGATCAATGCGTGCAATCATCCTGGAGCTACCGATGATGATGGCCTGAGTCTTACTGGGATTTATAGTGAGCCCGTGAGATTGACTCCAACATTCGATACGGCATAGGTCATCATTGACTGCGGTGACAGCCTCGTCTAAGCGATCAATTGAAGCTTGAGAGTAAATTTGCAGATCGTCAGCATAGAGATGGTAGAGAGAAGTGATGTGAGAGGTAATAGAATTTATGAAGATAGCAAATAAAAGAGGAGAAAGAACACCACCTTGAGGGACGCCAGCACTAGTAACGCACCAAGAAGAGAATGTATCTTCAACACGTACACGTTGCCGGCGACCGTACAAATAGCTATGAAACCAATCAACTGCTGTAGGAGATATGTTAATAGATCGGAACAAAGCAAGAAGGATATCGAAATCAACAGTGTTGAACGCATTGCTGAAATCGAGCAGAGTGAGGACAGTAAGTTTCTTGTTATCCATTCCCCGCCTAATATCATCAGTAATTTTGACAAGAGCAGTGGTTGTACTATGACCAGATCGGAATCCCGACTGTAAAGGATTAAGAAGGTTATTACGTGTTAGGAATTGACTTAACTGTGAGTGAATAAGACGTTCAAGGACTTTGGATAGGAACGGGAGAATAGAAATAGGACGATATTCAGAGAAAGATTTAGGCTTGGGCTTTTTGGCAAGCGCAGAGATCAGCAGGTAGGCAGTAGGAAAGATTAAGGATTTAAGGTGGGCTCCCGTACAACAAACCTGATTTTTAGCCGTTTTTCGCTCGAAATTAATAACGGTAACGGTAGACGCTTGAAATATTTACAGAATATTTAAGTTATTAAATTAAAATAAAATAAATATTTAAGGGGGGCTCCAGTACAGTACGGAAACCCTCGTGTGCGAGTTCGACTCGCACTTGGCTGAATTTTTTATTTCCTTACAAAGATTTTTTCTAGTAGTGGTCGTCATATGACGACAATTATGAGTATATGTCTGTGTATGCTGTATTGTATGAAGTTAGGCTTCTGTACTCTCCGAATTTTGCACTTCTAGCTTTCAGTTAGGATTTCAATTTTAGATAAATAACTCGAATACTTAGAAAATACTCTCTGTATTGGATTTTTTTCTATTGGAATCGGGCATGGGATTATATTTTGTAAATTAAATTCTGGATGGTGGTATTGTAAACGATTGAAATAACTTCGTAGAATATTTGATTTCGTTTCACAGTTATTGACTTTATTAAGTTTTGAGGGCTCGCTGCTTACTTAATTTTAAGTTAAAAATAGCAAAGATGTTGATCTAAAGACCATTATTCTGATAAAAATTGGAAATAAATTCATAGTAATAAAATAATTGAAATATACAACGCGGTCACAATAACTAGACGCTTGACCATGTGAAGTTATGCGCTCAAGTACGGTGTGCAAAAAAAAACCGGCCAAGTGCGAGTCGGACTCCCGTACGAAAGGTTCCAAATCATCTTCTATAAAAGATAAGTTTCTACCTGTTTATTAAGATCGAGTAAAAATTGCTTAAAAATTAAAGCGATGCGTCGAGTTAATGTGACCGCGTTATATTTATCATACCGTATTATCGGACATTTACCCACACATAAACTTTTAACTGATTGTCTCGGTCAGAAAGCGCGCGAAATTTAAACCTAAATTAGTCGTTTATACACGAAAGTGTATCAACTCTTTCACCTTAGTTTTAGTTTTTAGTTAGTGGACTCATGGACATGGACACAAGCAGAAAAAAAAAAATAATTGAACTGTGATATTTATTATCTGTTCCATATATTTTTTTGATATTCAATGAACATTTTTAATGGCACAGCTCATACATTTCGCGATTGATCCCTATATGTTGGTCATTTCATGACTTAGTACAAATGCCCTGTAAATGGTTACGTTTATCCTACTTTCCTACTAATATTATAAACTCGAAAGTTTGTGAGTATGTATGGATGTTTGTTACTCTTTCACGCAAAAACTACTGAACGGATTGAGATGAAGCTTTGCATAATATAGCTTATATATCAGAATAACACACAGGCAATAAATTATAATGATATTGCGTAAATTTTCTATAATATAACGATAAGTGTTAGGGTAAGTAGGTAAAATGCTATTTGCTATCTGCGAGCTATTCTAGAATGCATTTCAAGTTCCTACAAGAAATGTAAAAAAAAACAACTTTCGAATCGAACAACCGTCAAATCGTAAATAATATCTCTCTTTTATTTAAGGCTGGTACGAGTAAGTTAGGGCCTTGAGTTTGAAAGACGGAAAGTGACATAGTCTACTTTTTATCCCGAATAAATGAAGGGTTCCATAGCACAAAAATCAAATTATCATGCGGGCAAAGCCGCGGGTAAAAGCTAGTAAATAAATAAAATCGTTGAAGACATCGCATGGATCATACATTTTGTATTTTAATTTTCAAAAATGTTTCGTTGGCAAGTAATTTTAACATTTTACGTATCTTATCTCAAAGTATATACCTAAAGCAAGGAAAACTCAAAAATTGAAATGGTGGTTCCATTTTCCTTAAAATAAAATTAGATCAGTCAGCCTCAGTAATTTTGTAATAATTACATTTTTGCTAATTTGGCAGAATAATCATTGTGATTAGAGTATAATTATGTAGTAATAGGCTGGGCCGAGAGATTGCAAATCGTGTTGTTTGAACTGGAAGGGGCTTTTATGTCTGAATTTATTTTAAGGTGATATTTCCTATGAAAAGTGAATGGATTTGTACATATTCTGTTTTAATTTTAGATGATAATTACCTTGCTTTTACCTGATTTTATAATGATTAGTGGTGCTACAGACAAATTACGCCTTTTTAAACGTGTCGGTAAAGTTTTGACAAGGTCATTTGAATCTACGATCAGTCGCACCCATTAAGTACCTAACCAAAAGGAGTCGACACTGCAAAGCCAAAGGTACGCGACCGGCGGTCATGCTCTTTATATAAATATATCGGTCTAGTTGCGCTTGTGTTGCGTTAATTTTCAGCTAGTGTTAGTTAATTACATTCGTGTGCGTGTAAACTTGCTTATATTTTGGTTTGTGTGCGTTTCTTCACCCCTGACTGACTTGGCAGACTTCGGTGCTTAGGAGTGTCGACTTCGTACTCGGTCGTCGTCGGTTAGGTACTTAATGGTCGCACCATATCATGGATGTATTACATAAACGAAAAAAAGATCCTTATAGTTTTTGCAAAAAAAAGAACCGTCGTGGCTTTACGGAGAACTACAAGGTACATCTAGCAATGCGAGTTTACTGATGAAAACCGAATTGGTATCCACCAAATCTAAGGTATCTACCAAGTATCAAACACTTTTAGTTGTACTAGCAATGACAATGCAGTGTTGTCAACTTAAGAAAATTAGTAAAATAGCACACGGGCGACCTATCCTACGATGCTACTTTAAAATGTAAAATATTTGAAATTCGAGTTTTAAATTTCCATACATTGATATGGAATCTATCAACGAGTGCTACCTAGTAACAGCGCAAAAGACGTCGATTTCTCGCACAGACACACAGTACCTATCTATCTAGATAGAAAATGTAAACGATAATGGTTTTCTTGTGATTTCATACATTTTTATTAGATCTTCTTCGTTTACCAAGGGCGCAATCCAAATGACTATTACGTATTAACTAAAATTAAGCTTTCAGAATCGAGGCCACGGCCAGATGAAAGCCAGATATTGTTATCGTTAGCAAAACATATTTTTTAATTCGAATACATCAACAAGCAACATGTCTCGTTCATTTCCATAAGGAATAATTCCTTGGCTTCCTTTCTAGCTGATTGGAACGGAGACTGTCGATAATGGCCCGACTACCTCAGTAATTGGAGACGAGACGATGTGCATGTGTACCTTAATATACCAAAGTTGCAACCTGCTCTCCCTGTGTGTATAATAAAGGCTTTCAGGGAGTTCTGTGTGCTTGTGTATTGCGTCAAAGTATGTGTGTGTCCTTGTGGTATAGAGTATTGACCCGTGCTTTGTGTGTATATAAACAAGACTTGCAACCTGCACTGTTGCAAGTTAGGTTGTTAACCACTGTTAGGTTGCCTGCATGAAATCGCTGCTGGCGATAAGGCCGCCCTTATTTGTATTTTTTTTATAGTTTAAGCTTGTTTTGTGATACGGTGTGAAAATAACGTCATTTTGTATTGTATTGTAACGCATTAGACCGCGCGGTAATCACGGCAAGTTGTTTACACCCAAGTGCGAGAATTATGGTTTTATGACTCGAGCGGGATCAGTCCTTGTCTGCCGTCTATTGTTTATTTTTTTTTGTTTGGGTGTTTACATATTTGAGAACAATAGGGAAGTCTCGAACTTTCAAGTTGTTTACTTGTTAACACAATAGCGCTTATTATATCGAGTAATGTTGCGAATTATCTCGTAGGTTTCAGACTGTAAGAAATAATGGATATAAATACGCTGGCTGACCCTTGGGGATCAGTTTTTCGTTTACCGTCGAAGCGAAAACATCTCGTGTTCAAGTCCGGTACCAGTGACTGTGAAGTGACTAGTTTGTGTGAATATCAGTGCCAATGTAAAGTGTTTGTGTGAACCAGTTGTGTCGTGTGTATTGTGATTTTGTGCAATAAAGTGCAAAGTGATTAATCGGCGTTTTAACTGATTATCCAAGAACCCATCTCGTAACAGTATAATTGTGTTTTTATTTTGTGCCATGCTTTCGTAAAAATTTCGTAAAAAACTGTAAAATAGAATATTGCTCTTAATTTTTTCAATACTTTTCTCTATGATAACGTAGACAAGCTTTTCAACAAGAAATAAAAGCATGGCTTCCTTTCTAGCAAATTGGAACGGAGACTGTCGATAATGGGCCAGGTGCCTCAGTAATTGGAGACGAGACGATGTGCATGTGTACCAAACTTGCAACCTAGTCTCTGTGTGAGCAGGACTTGCAAACTGCTGTGTGCGTGTAGTCAGCGTCATAGTATACCTACTGTGTGTCTGTGTGCTTAGAGTATAGACTTTTGACCTGTGCTGTGGGTTTATACAGGGTTATTTCTAATCAATTAGCATCTTTTTAAGGGCTTATTCTGTACATCAAAACTAACAACTTTAGTTCAACGACTTTTGTCAAATCTCAAAAAAAAGTTGTTGTCTATAGAAAAATATCGTTCACCCTCGACAAAATGTATGGAACAGTTGTTTTATTTTGAGCTTTGATAAAAGTCGCCGAACAGATATTAGTTTTGATGTACAGAATAAGCCCCTAAATGGGTGCTAACCGAACAAAATTTGTTAGTTTTGGTGGACAATGCTAATTGATTAGAAATAACCCTGTATATTAGTCAAAACTGGCAACGTGCGCTGTGTGTATAGTCAAGGTTTGCGTCCTTGTATGCTGTGTGTGCTTATAGTACAGACTTTTAAGCAGTGCTTACCCATATACATAGGTAAGATATCACTCTGTTGATTGTGCGTTCGTAGTCAAGAGTCAAGACTGGCTAGTGCCTCATGAGCAAAATCCATTTCGTAAAAAATTTATAAAAAATATACAAACAATTGATCTGAGTCCACACACACATGATGGCACTATCCGCTAATAGCGGTCTCTTCCAGATCTTGCAATTTGATTTACTTACAATACATAACAATGAGTAAACGGGTATTGCGGCGTTTGGCCCTGCAAGCGGTTCGGACAGCGGGGCGAATCGCCCAAGACTCTTTTTGAATGCTACTTTTCGCCCCGCTCCAAACATTGCGGGGCGAATGGGGACCTTCAAAAATACACTTTTTTCTTCGTTCATTTAAGTAGAAAAGTAGTTAATGGAAAAAATAAACATTTGCGTTATATCGAGGGCATCAATTATGAGGGATTAATCCACCAACCCGCACTAGGCCAGCGTGGTGGATATGGCCCAAACACCTTTTGTGGGTAGGCCTACGTCCTGCAGTGGACTATTAAAAAAGGCTGATACAGAGTGCATCATTCTATGAGTCCTATGGGGGTGTACGAACAAAAATGCATTTGTTTATTGATGTTTTCTTTTTGATTTCTCCTAACTAAGCAAATCTTGTGATATGGCTGCCAGAGACTGATATACTACGTATACATATTTTAAATATATGCTTATATAGATAGTACCTAAATAACACCCAGACACAGAGCAAACACCTATGTTCATCACATAAATGCTTGCTCTGGGTGGGGATCAAACCCAAGCCTCTTTGATCCAGAAGTCAGGGTCACTAACCACTGAGCCACCAAGGCAGCCAGATTGAGTGATCAGTCGAGATTGATTGATGATCGTTATCAAACTTAAAAAAATAGCACTGTAAAACCTTTCGCGTACAAGGTGAAGGAAAAAAAAGGAGTTTTCTTCACGTTTTATGCTATCTAAATCAATACAATTACACTACATGTGACGCAACATTACAACGTTTTTTGATGTCAATAATATTTATTTGAAAAATTGCACAATTTTATCCATTCATGGATTTAGTAGATTTTTGTCCCGCCTCTCGGGTTGTTATTCTTTGATGCTTGAGGGAAGGGTAGCCAATTTATCGGTTTTTGACTATGTTAGAAACTTGTACTGACAACAAAAAAGCGAATAAAATCGGCTGTTTAGTTGTAAGAGTTTGTATGTGAAATCGATGTATTCAGGACCAATTTGCAACCTGCTTTTAAGTTAATTGATTTAGTTTGAAGCGTTCTAGTTTTGTTTTAACAAATGTATTTGCCAAATATGATTTTTAACATAAATTTGAAGTATAAGAAAGTATATACAATTTTTTGTCTCCTTTGCTTTAGAACCAATTTTATGCTCTAAATCTAAATTACGTATGTACGTTAGTCTAAATACTCTGTATCATATCACACTCTTTCACGCAGCAACGGAGCAACGGATCGACTTGATTTTTGGCATGGATATAGCTCGAGGGCCGGAAAGTGACATAGGCTACTTTTTATCCCGAAAAAATAAACGGTTCCTGTGGGATAGCACAAAAGTCCAAATACCACGCGGGCGGAGCCGCGGGCAAAAGCTAGTATAAAATAAATATACTTATATTTATAAAATTAAAGTCGTGTGGTTGATCTTTACAATAAAATAATTTTTTGACGATGAGCAGATGAGCTGCTGACGCTACCAACCCTGTTACCGAGTATGCTCAAGGAAATACTTTCGTCACCTCCCAATTCAGTGGTAGCCAATTGATTCCAAGGCAGCAGTTGGTTGGGTTTTCTATTATGACATTCAATACTTACGAAGTTATGGCATAAAAAATCACTTATTTATAAAAATTACCCATTCCTATCCATTGGTCTAAAACTAAAATAAATAAATATTGGGGTACATCTTACACACGGTCTCTGACCCCAAACTAAGCAAAGCTTGTGATATGGCTCCCAGAGACTGATATAATACATAATATACATATTTTAAATACATACTTATATAGATAGTACCTAAATAACACCCAGACACAGAGCAAACTCCTATGTTCACAAATGCTTGCCCTGGGTGGGGATCGAACCCACGCTTCTTTGATCCAGAAGTAAGGTTCACTAACCACTGAGCCACCGAGGCAGCCAAAAGATAAGAGTCTACTGATCATCATCACTCCAGGTAGTAGCAAGGAGTACTGTGGTGGCCTAGGGTAGTCGATAAGCTAGCCTTGTAATCGTAAACTCAACATCAAGTTTCTTAAAAAAGAATCCACTGTTTTTTTTTGTAAAAGGTCATCTTAAGGCAACATACATTCGTCCGTAGAAGGAATTTAATAGATCATGTGAAATCCACCAACCCGCACTGGGCCAGCGTTGTGGTCGTCTTTTGTGGGTAGGTTTATCTGTTTTACACTTTGATTATTTACTTGGTTATACAGTGAACTGCCATTAAAATGTATAACCACGCATAACTTTTTTCGTAGTAGTCCGATTTCAATAATTCTTTTAATATTGGAAAGTATACTTCGAAATAAAAAAAATATCGAAACAGGCTGAGCCATTTTTGATAAATCAACAATAATGTAAAAAATGCTACATCGATCCGTGCGAAATATTCGCGAATTCTGTACACGGGTGAAGTCGGTCATGCTAATTTTTGCAAAAGATAATCTTGTTGTAATCCGGGAGTGCCAGTAGAAGTGAAAACTTGAACATATAACGTACTATAATTTTTGTGGTAAAATAAAATACGATATCACACAGACTCGCGCAAGCGTTCTGCGCCGTCTTACGAATTTTCGATCAGCTCACGGGTGTGACGAGTGTTTAATATTTTTTACCCATCCTAAAAAGTGCACAACGCCACTAAAGAACTATTTTCACTTCAAAAATGAAACCACTCTTTCTACAAAACTCATTAACAAAAGTTCTCCGTGAAGATCTCGACATTCGGGCTAATTTCCTAAAAATAATTATCTCAATATCGTGTTCTATTCGGTTTTGAATTTCTGCTAAATTAAATTCTTGCAGAATATAGATTACGTGTCAAACAAGAAAGTTGTCGTGAACTCTTAAATGAGATTTTCTGGAATTGAATGGGTATCAGCTAACAATGAAGCGTTGTAGTCCTTAACTCCACTGTATAAATGCTATTTATTGTTTGCTATTATTTGTTTAGTGAAAAACAATACAGTTGTATATTAGCGGCGTCAACCGCCCTTTTCTTTGGTTGTTGTGCCATCCCATAAAAACACAGATTTTATAACGTGACATCTTACAAATTAATGAACGTCGGCTGAACACACTAAAAAGTGTAACGTGCCGCCTGAGCCGAGCATCCAAGCGAGAGCAATAAAAGGACACTAAGCGTTCGGTTTTCAGTTCCTCAGGATCTGTCAGAAGATCGGTTAGATTCTCTCCAAATAATCAAACAGCTCAACCTATTAGGGCCACAGGGCACACTCCTTCTGGGGTGCCCGAGCAAGTCTGATCTCCCCCGCCGGGTGACAGCCAAAGCCGAGGTCCATACCTTCTCAGGTGCCCTTGCGCTAGTCACCCTTTAACCCAATCTTGTAGCTCAGCCGCCTTCTGCGCTTGCCCATGCCCGGTAAGCTGTAGAGGCCTCAGAGGCCAACAGCTCTTAAGCAATAAAAAAAACGGTTTGTTTCAGTTGTTGATTTTACAATGTTCTTTTATGACGTTATCACGCATCGACTTTCTATTCATTTTTTCTATTATCGTCTGTAAACCGACTGTGTACAGTCAACTAATTTTTGGGGATAAAAATTAGTAAAAGCTTGGTAGCCCGTCAACTCATTGCAATTGACAAATGTCATATTTGTTAAGCTAGAAACGGAAAACATTCAACTCGGCTCTCGATTGTTTTCTTTCATATTAAGCTACAGTTTTTATGCAGTGCACATAATCACTACATAGTATAAAACAAAGTCGCTTCTCTATCTGTCTGTTCCTATGTGTGCTTACATCTTTAAAACTAGGTACGCAACGGATTTTGTTGCGTTTTTTTTAATAGGTAGAGTGATTCAAGAGGAAGGTTTATATTATTAAGTATAATACACCTGTGCGAAGCCGGAGCGGGTCGCTAGTATATGTATCTATATACTGTTATAGTAATAAACTAATATCTAATTAGTGCAGTCAATACATATTTGATCAATTTATAGCATAAAATCAATAAATATAAACTAATATTATTGCTATTATGTTCACTTTCAGGCGAGGCCGTTGGTTCTTGAAATACAGTTTTCAATTAAATTCGGAATTTTGGGTTAATTTTATTTGGACCATTGTTACTCGTATTTTATATCCATTATATACTGTACTGTACCAGCCTTTTTAATAGTCCATTGCAGGACGTAGGCCCACGAAGTTACCCACGAAGGTTGGTGGATTCACATACGCCATCAAATTTCTTCTACGGACGTATGCAGGTTAAATGCAGGTACAGTACAGTACAGTTTTCCTTAACCGAAAAGCCAGTGTTGTGGAATTCCGTACATAAATTCCAAGGAACTCATTGGTACGGGATCGGGATTTGAACCCACGACCTCATGATTGTAAGGCGGGTCTTACTACCTCTAGACCACCACGGCTTTTTATCCATCATATCCATTTTTTATTTATTATTTTATCCATTATATGTAAATACTTATTTAGTTCAACGACGTTTCCGTAGATACAGTATGCGCCACACAAAACGGCGGATGAGATTTTAGCCACACTTCGCCGTGATTGGGTAATTATTACGCATGTGTGCACAATTCAGACGCCGCGTGTCGTAGTGCGTAGGGAGCGCGCGGGAGGCATGAGGTTGGCGGGCGGGTGTGCCCCGGCGTTTTGTCTCTCTGGGTCCCGCGTATACCTATATTTCGGCTTTTGCGCAGCGTTCTGCGCCTAACTTCCCATCCACCGATTTGTGTGGCGTTTAGTATACATCTCTGCCTCGCTCCGCTTTAGTGTAGTATGGGCTTTGCTTTAAGCAGAACTCTCAGATGGTTAGAGATAAGCCCGCGATTGTTTCGTTGACAACTTTACAACATTGAGAGACTAAACTCGTTAAAGTATTCCTGATGAGCAATTGGAAATTAAATATATGAAAATTGGTTGGATTTATTAACTTGTAATATTATGAGGCGACTATACGTGTTACATAGGGTTACATAAGTGTTTGCTCTGTGTCTGGGTGTTATTTAGTTACTATCTATATAAGTATGTATTTAATAAGAAGTATATGTAGTATTTATCAGTCTCTGGCAGCCATATCACAAGCTTTGCTTAGTTTGGGGTCAGAGGCCGTGTGTATCTTACACAAAATATTTATTTATTTATTTAAATATTTACTGGTTTATGTAATTGTATAAATGACAACATATTTATTGGTAATTTGGTTTTAAAAATTACGTCATTTAAATCTCAATTAAATCATTTAGACCATTCATTTGTTAAGTAGATTCAATACAAAAGTATTGAACAAAATAAAAAATAATTCAATACGTAACAATTAAAGTTACAAAATTCATTTTGTAGATTTGGAAAAAAAAATAATTGAAAATTATACAAAATTAAAATAATAATAAAATTCAATCGCATTAAGTTCAATAATAATCCTACTAATATTATAAATGCGAAAGTTTGTGAGGATGGATGGATGGATGGATGGATGGAAGAATGGATGGATGTTTGTTACTGTTTCACGCAAAAACTACTGAACGGATTGAGATGAAACTTTGCAATAATATAGCTTATGTATCAGAATAACATATAGGCTATAAATTATAATGATATATTGCGTATGCGGGCGAAGCCGCTAGAAGCCGCCGAAGGTAAAAACTAGTTATACATACAATTCATACAATTGACTAAGTCACAAGATCTCTGCCTTTACTATTTAAATAACATTTTCGTTCCGCTTTGAAGAATTCGTCAATCTTATTCTTTCTTCTTAATATATTTAAAAATATATATAAATCTCGTGTCACAATGTTTGTCCTCAATGGACTCCTAAACCACTTAACCGATTATAATAAAATTCGCACACCATGTGCAGTTCGATCCAACTTGAGAGATAGGATAGTTTAAATCTCAAATTATAGTCGCAATTTTAATTTATTTAGCCACAGCAACGCGTGGCCGGGCAGCTAGTAGAATAATATGTCTTCGAGACGAGCCAGTTTTATAATTTAACTAGATGAGAACCCGGCTTCGCTCGGGTGAAATGTGACTCATAATACACACACACACACATCATAATTTTACTGTTACTCGATCACCACCTTTACGAAAAGCCCTTCGCTGCATCAATTTTTCACAATTATGACAATGATTACCAAATGCAAGGAGCATAGATGAAGGATAGGTCTTCGCTCCGAGCGAAGCAAAGCAAGGAGTTTAAGCTGATAACAAAATGATGTAGGTATCATAAAGCAAAACAATGATGAAAGACCAATGAAAGACATTCATTTTAAGAAATAGGTACTTTCGGCATGATGGGTGTAAACAACATCCCAAAGTAATTGCTCAAAATTAAAATTGCTCAAAACTAATTTTTGGCGGGAACGCGGAAAAATCATGTCGCCTCATTGTACTACTATTTTGTTAATCTTGTGTTTTTATTAGTAATGATTAGTGAAATACTTTGATATTTCGTTGATTATGAGCTTTATTACGTGCATAAGTGTAGGCAAATGATATAATGTGACGTATCATGTGTTGTTACCAAAACTCCATAGACGTCTCTAGTAAAGTATCCGCTGCTTTACTGAGGTATGACTTGAACTATGTTTGGACTTGACCGTGACTTTTATGGACTTTAACGTGACTACGGCAGTGACTATGTTGATAAAATATTATCAAAAATTATTATAACTTAATACTTGACACTGGCAAATGCACAACAATGCGACGCCAAAACATAAAAAAAGATAATTGACAGCAGTCAATTATCATGTCATTTGAGTATCAAGATCAGTGATGCCAATTTAGCACATTTTGATCTTGCTTAGCATATTTATTTGCAATTTAGCATACACCATATTTTTGGCATGTAAAATAATTATACAATAAAAGTTTATATGTATTTCAGCAATATCGTTTTTAACGCTACCACATTCAAATGCCGAAATTGAACGGGTTTCTTTTAGTCAAATGAATGTATTAAAAACTAAGCTACGCAATTATTTGTCGGTAAAAAATTTAAAATGTTATTTTATACTTATAAGATTCGATTTAAAAAGGGCAAAGAAAAACTGCTACTCTTAAGCCGGAAACATACTATCGGACGCGGCTGACGGACGCGACTGACAGCCGAGACTTAGCAATGTGCACAGTCTTAAAACATCCGGCTCGCCAGATCACTCTAGGACATCCGAACGCTCAAGGTCGTCCGAAGGTGACGTCTGCGACTTATATCCGGTAGTGTACACGGCTCTGTGTACTTTCATAGTCTATATACCTATCAGTCGCGGCAGTCAGTCGCGTCCGTGAGCCGCGTCCGATAGTATGTTTCCAGCTTTACGCAGTTCCAGATAATGCACTGCGCTCTGTAGGTACCAAGGAGATCTATACAGTATGAGCAGTGACGCTAGCTCGTCTTCAAGCACTTTAATTGTCGATGAAGACCAAGATACTTACATTTTATTCGATAGCATATAATTAGTTCATAGTCGATTAAAACACATATTTTGTTAATTAACAATAATTTTACTATTTTTGTTCCGTTTCATTTGATATTGAAAAATGTTATCACAATTTTTAGTATATTTATTTTGCCACAATTTTAACACCATTTTAGCATAGTCTATATTTGTGCTATTGGCAACACTGCTCAAGATATGTCATCTGGTGTGATTATGGAGACCGTGTTTTTATTTGTCAACACCGTTATAATTTATTAAAATACTCGATAATCCGAATTTTCCGGATATATGTTGTCGACTCGAAATCATTATTTTTTTATGTTTTATCATTCAGATAAAGTTTCGATCGAGTCTACCGTACCCCTTGACGAAATTATTAATATAGATTTTAAATATATTGTCACTGATTGCATCAGTGACGTCAGTCGGCAGACAGTTGTACACTGCAGATATTTCTCAAAGTGTTGCATAAATTTTTTTAATGCACTTATTATATTGATTGATAAAAATAGTAGAATACAGATAATATTATAACTACAAATTAACGTTGCCACGCCCTACAAAGTCATGTGTATAACTGTTAAAACGACGTTATTTAAGATTTATTTATAATCCTTACAAATATTATATACAGGGTTATTTTTAATCAATTAGCATCCTTTTAGGAGCTTATTCTGTGCACCAAAACTAACAACTTCTTGTTCTGCGACTTTTGTCAAAACTCGAAAACAATTTTTGTTGTTTCATAGAAAAATATCGTTCACCCTCGACAAAATGTATGGAACAGCAGATTTTTTTTTGAGTTTTGACAAAAGTTGCAGAACAAAAGTTGTTTAGAAATAACCCTGTATATATCCAAAATGTTTGTTGGTTTGTTGATTTGTTCCTCTTTCACGCAGCAACGGAGCAACAGATTCACTTGGTTTTTGGCAAGGACATAGTTTAAAAGACGGAAAGTGACATAGACTACTTTTTATCCTAGAAATAAGTTCCCTTGGGATAGCACAAAAATCAAAATAATAGCTATAGTCTATTCGCCGAGACGAGTTAGTAGAGCGCTATCTCACTCACACAATTTTTGAACTGCGATTGGTCAGTGATAAACGCTAAGGCGGTATGTATACCGCCGTACCGTACTATGTATAGTACGAGTACTTTTTAGTCTACTCATTATTCCCGTACTGTACAGACAGACGTCTCATTTGTGACTGTATGCTCAACTTGTGAACAGCAGGCCAATCGCGTTAATTTTAAACAGCTGCGTTCCGTCTGTAATCCAGTTAAAGTTCGGTTGCAATTGTAGTTAAGTTTCGATTCAGCTTTAAAGAATTCGGTATTGCGCTAAACTTCATACATCAACCGTTCGTTTGACAGCGGTTACGTTCCAACTGTCATTGAGTTGCGTTTGAACTTTTGTCAAAATCATTAGCGCGATACGAAAATAGACAAAGAGTTGAAGTTTGGTTAAAGTTCAATTGTGGTTCAGCTGTAATTTTTTTGTGCGGTTGGCCTGCTGGTTTGTGTATTGGATTTTATGATTGATTGCTGTCCTGACGACTTGGCGGCTTGTGAAACGGACATAAATATATATAAGAAAATTTAATAATTAACTCTCGATTTTATTGCTTTCCTTAATATCCATCACATATATTAAAAATACATTTAAAAAAATCTTACCGAATAATTGGCTCTCAAATACGACAGATGAAGCCGCAAGTATAAACTTTTAAGAAGCGCAGTGTGAACGCGCATTTACATTTCTAAGGTATTGTTAACGCCCACTGACCATAAAAAAGTTTTTCTTGTTCTTGTCATTTGTATAATAATGTGTGATAGAGAAGGCGCTCTATTAACTCGTCTCGGCGAATAGACTATAGTACCAAATATGTTGCAATAAAGATCGATTTATTTAACAAAATCGTCGAAACATTGATTATGCCGTGACTATATCTACCTACTAGTATCTCTGACTACTTTTTGCACAAAGATTTTTCAACCACACATTTTCTGGACATCAACAGTTTGATAGCTAGAAAATCGATAACGAGATTATTTCCGGTGACCGTGTCTGCTTCATTTAGGTTTGGCCAAAACGAGGCCAGATAGGTCAAATGTTAATATTTTGGAGCTTATTTTCGGAGTTTGTTTGGAATTGTCTCTATCGTGTACCTATCAGAGACGCAATCTAAAGCCAATCAGTTTGCATCCGTGTTATCTACGGTAGGTGCTGTTTCCATTAGCGTTTTAAACGCTGATCATTTAGGTAGATAGATATATAGATAGATAAACTATATAGATAGATAAACACTTTGTTGTTGACACTAAAATACAATCCAAAAAAAAAATACACTGGAAGGAAAAATAAAATAGTGCAACAAAGGGCGGCCTTATTGCTTATAGCAATCTCTTCCAGGCAACCCTTTCTTTTGGAGAGGAATTAATAAAAAAAATAAAAATACGGAGCGAATAGCAAAAGGGAGTAGACAAAAAAATACTTATTATAAATAATGAATTATATATAGGTAATGTGATTTCTGGTATAACAATTAAAACAACCGGGACTTACAATTTAACGTATCATCTATCATCTACTTAATATGTATAGGTAATGAGATTTCTGGTACTATTGGTCAGTTTTTGGATGGGTGTCCGTAGGTACTAAATAGTATTATATTTAATTGACCACCACCGTGTCTTGGGCGACATGTTAAAATATGGGCTCCGGTAATTTTAACAGTTTAGTACCTAATGTTGTTTGTTTTCAGACGCGTAAAAATATACTATTTTGTTTATAGGATATTTACGCACGCAAATAATGTAACATTGTTGAAGTTATAAATAGGTTAAATATACAGGGTTATTTCTAATCAATTAACATCCTTTTTGGGGCTTATTATGTACATCAAAACTAACAACTTTTGTTCTGCGATTTTTGTCAAAACTAAAAAAAAAATCACCTGTTCCATACATTTTGCCGCGGGTAAACGATATTTTTCTATGGAACACCAATTTTTTTTTTGAGTTTTGACAGAAGTCGCAGAACAAAAGTTGTTAGTTTTGATGTACAAAACAAGCCCCTAAAAGGATGCTAATTAATTAGAAATAACTCTGTATTTAGTAGTTAGTGCTAACGATACAAATCCATGTGCTAACGATACAAATCCATGTGCTAACGATACAAATCCAATACTCGTTTAAAGAATAGCTTTCATGTGACTATATACAATTTTATTAATAGTTTCTAAGAAAAAAGATTTCGTGAAGTATAATATAATATTAGATATTAATTATTGAAAACAAATTTCAGTATCAATCGTTGGTGAAGATAGCCTGTTTACCAACTGTCGACAATTTAGGCTATTACGTCGGAAAACCGTGTTCCGTACCATAGATATATTAATTACTTTCAACAATGTTGAGTATCAATCGTTGGTGAAGATGGGCTGTTTATCAATTGTCTACAATTTAGGCTATTACGTCGGAAAACCGTGTTCCGTACCATAGATATATTAATTACTTTCAACAATGTTGAGTATCAACCGTCGGTGAAGATGGGCTGTTTATCAATTGTCTACAATTTAGGCTATTACGTCGGAAAACCGTGTTCCGTACCGTAGATATATTAATTACTTTTAACAATGTTGAGTATCAACCGTCGGTGAAGATGGCCTGTTTATCAACTGTCGAAAATTTAGGCTATTACGTCGGAAAACCGTGTTCCGTACCGTAGATATATTAATTACTTTTAACAATGTTGAGTATCAACCGTCGGTGAAGATGGCCTGTTTATCAACTGTCGACAATTTAGGCTATTACGTCGGAAAACCGTGTTCCGTACCGTAGATATATTATTACTTTCAACAATGTTGAGTATCATCAATCGTTGGTGAAGATAGCCCTGAACTCTGTTTACCAACTATCGACAGTTTAAGCTGTTAAGTCGCAAAATTGGATTGATAGCTGTCGAGGGCAATCACTGAAGCTTTGTCACTCAAATTACGGATAAAGATTTATTACGCACATTAATTTCAACGAAATTATCATTTTGTCAATGTTACTAATGGCTCCATACATATGTTTCTTAATGACTCAATAAATATTTTTGGGTAAAAATATATACCTAAGCTTTGTCTGACAGGGAATGATAAACAATTTTCAATGTTCGACTTAAAATTTACAATCTCTGACAAAATTAAGTTCAGCGGGATTCCGGAGGCATATCCACATTAATGATAACACAAAATCGCAAGTATGTAAAATTTATTCCGTCCCCTACTAATGACTTATAGGTATAATTTTTCACCCGCTCAATATTTTGTTCGCAAATTTGATATATTGTTGTAAGCATTGAATATTGCATTGACTGCGAAAGAGATAGTATAGAATGGGATTCTAAAAGTAATTTATGAAACAACAAAACATGCACAGAAAAGCCTTGGGTTAAATCCACGCCTCACGCTGTGAGGCTTGTTTGATATTTTATTAATATGCACCATTCTGCACGTTAAATATGCACCAGGCACTAATAATTAAATTTAAAATCATGCGACACCCCTGGTGGGGCAGATTCCACTGGTCTAAAAAGTGAGTGGAATCTGCCCCACCAAGATGGGATGAGTGGGGCAGATTCCACTCCAAAAAATGAAGGAGTGGAATCTGCCCCACCAGTGGGGCGCTATGGTGGGGCAGAGTGGAAGCTGTTCCACATATTCTGATATTATTATTTGGTATGACAACACAGCATCACGCGCTCTTTCGCCGCTATTGACTTACAGTGTTTAGTTGCCTCGTCCCCTACCTGTTTCCTCGTGCCCTCTTTGGCCAGGGTGTCGGCTTTGTTGTTGCCTGAACATGTTTTGTGATTGTTCTGTGTTAAGTTGAACGAGTTTGAAGTGTCGCATGACATTCAGCAAAAACTCTAGAAATTGTTACAGGTCTTCTGAGAGCGTTGATTGCAGCAGCACTGTCAACAGGGAACACGATTACTTCTTTGACCTCACTGTTTTTTGTAGCTGAATTGAATGATAATATTAAATTTATAATTTTCTTTTACTTTACGATGACTTCGAAAATATTTGCGACATAAATACTATAACTACATACAATCCGTAATTTTTGACTTCAGATAATTGTGATTTTAGTTTACAATCTTCTTAATATTTTGGATTTAATGTCGACACTTATCTGTTCTTTTGGTGGGGCGTTATAATGATAAAAATTTTGAAGTCGAATTTTGCACTTCATGGCACTAATAATCCACTGGTCTAAAAAGTGAGTGGAATCTGCCCCTCCAAGATAAGATGAGTGGGGTAGATTCCACTCCAAAAAATGAAGGAGTGGAATCTGCTCCGTCAGTGGGGCGCTTTGGTGGGGCAGAGTGGAAGCACTCCATTATACACGTTCAATATGCACCCTTCCGCACGTTAAAATACACCATTATGCCGATAAGAACTTTAGGTATTATTCACAAAATCTTTGCACATCCTCACAAAAAAGTGTAGGTATTATTAGTCTCTAAGCACAAACAATCCTCCTCAATAACCATTTTCTCAACTCAATATCTCTAGATATTCCCAAGTTTCCAATAATTCCCAAAACTCTTATCTCTAACGACTCAAATTAAGTTCTGCACTTGACGACGACATTTGAGTCGCGGCCGAGGTTTGAACGATTTATTAGCACAAAGGTCAGATTTGGGTAAATTTGAAACGCTAACAGACTTAAACAGACCTATAGATTTGTTTGCGATGTCTGGTGACGGATAATAAAAGAACAGGCAAGAACTTTAATACATTATCTCAGTTTTTTATTTGGCAATTGCATTTATTAGCTACACCAAAGTACAAAAAGCTACTAGATCGTTCACAGATCATAGAAAATAAATAAATAATCTACAGAAATCTGTGCTAAAAGTTATTTTATTATAGATTTTTTTCTATTTCTTCTCATAATTTAAGTGTTTGTGAGCGATCACCGTTTGTTTAGAATGTTTGGCACGGTGACCGCAAGCGGCATTTACAACTGAACTGTGCCGTGGCTCAGATGATACGTTAAATTGTAAGTCATTTGTTTCAACTGTTTAGTCATGTCAAAGGCCTTCAGGCGGCACAAAAACTCTGAGAATACTGTATCTAAATATTCAGACCCACTACCAGTTGGCAAGTTGGCAGCATGTTCAGTAGGATGATTCCAAATACACTTTTTTTAATTTTAAAACTCCTGTATTTACAGTGAGCAAAATTTACCTAAGCTTCCAACTTAATATCCTAAGGTGGCGCGTTGAACTTGAACTTTGAAAATATGTGAGTTTTGGCACATTCCTAGAACCTAATTACTGATAACATTATGACATAATTCACATTATATGCTCATAAAATATGTAACTATATAAAAATACTATATAAATAATTATATATAATATGTTTAAATTAACTAGGTGAGAAATTAAAAACCTTGATTTTGACCAACATACCTACGAAAATTTGATGTTGTATGACAGGATGAGCTTTCGAAGCTTCTATTCTGAATTCAATGAAAACCTAAATATTAAAAATATTAATAGAAAGCTTAAATTTAACACAAATACTTCTAAACATATATGTCAATGATTGGAAATACAGGAGTTTTATAATAAAAAGTGTTTTTCGATCCACCCTAATGTCCAGCATGCTGACATCATTACCATGCTAAATGGTAAAGCTTTTAGGTAAACAATAATAATATGTTCATTGTTCATTATTATGGTTTGACTTATTGTCGAATTAAAACAAAGATCAAGTCAGTCTGCCAGTCCTCAGATTTATTTGTCGATATAAAGGTGAGTTTTTGCTTTCATTCACTGCAATATAATTCTAATTTATCTAGAAATTTCCAGTTGTCTGAGAATTAAAGGATTTATTGTCTTATGTTGTCAGAATATCATTTGTGGCTTAGTAGCGTCTGCAATTGGCAGGCCGAGCTTAGAGGATTTTGGTCTTGGGTATTGAAAGTCATGTAAATTTACATGACGTGATATTTATTTTACGTTGAAATAAGATCCATGATCTTTGCATCTAGTATTGGACACCTTTAACATAATACAGGGCTATCTCATTGCCCTGTACTAAGTAAAAAAAGGGTGATTAAGACCATCATTACATTATGAACCACTTTTACGATAGGGTTATTCCGAAGTTCGAGAAAAAAATCAGCTGTTCCATACAAAATTGCACACGGACTCTTCTTCTTCTTTATGTTTTGGCGTCGCATTGTTGTGCATTTGCCAGTGTCAAGTATTTTTAATATTTTTTGATAACATTTTATCAAAATAGTCGTAGTCACGTCATAGTCCAATAAAGTCGCGGACAAGTCCAAACATAGTCCAAGTCATACATTAGTAAAGCAGTGACTTTACTAGAGGCGTCTATAGAGTTTTGATAACAACATGGATACGTCACATTACATAATATCACTTTCCTACACTCATCCACGTAAATCAGCTCATAATCAAACGAAATGACTACAATGTTTCAATAATTATCACTGATAAAAACACAAGTAAAACAAAATAATACAATGCGGCGACATGATTTTTCCGCGTTCCTGCCAAAAGTACAACACGGTCTCGACAAATCTTCATACATTGATATATGTCATAGACACAGCTACATAGCTGTTTTTTTCTCCAATTCCGGGTTGGCCTCATGATAAAAAATGTTCACAATGATGGTTTGATTCACCTCCTTTCAGTTACATCAAGATCTGGATAACTCTGTACACTTATACCGAAATATTCATATACCTACTTACTAAGCAAGCTGTTGGTGCTGATACAAGCTGCTCCCAATCGGTCTTATTGGAAATCGATATCTATCAGTGGACGTCCTAAGGCGAATAATTATAATGTTGCTGACACCGGTTACTGGTAACGCACAACTTTATAACGGTGACTTTAGTAGATCAAGGAAACAACTTTTTTTCAAATTTTTAACTTGAAGATAACATACAATATGAGACCAAACCCGGCTTTGTGAACATAGTTTTACTACACAAAGATGTTTTAATGCTTTTCACTCCCTTTTTCATTAACTACTTTTCTCCTCAAATTTACGGATAAAAAAGAGAATCGCGGTCCGAATCGCCCAAGACTCTTTTTGAATGGCACTTTTCACACCGCTCCAAACAGTGAGATGCGAATGAGGACCTAAAAAAGTCTTAGGCGATTCACCCCGCTGCGGTGGGAACCACTTACGGGGCGCAACGCCCCAAGACACTTCCCAACGCGGTCATGTTATGGTCCGCTATGGTGGCCAACACCTTTAGTCATTAATATTAAAACAAGAAAAAAAATGTCGATACCTTTAGGGGTCATTTCTATGAGTCGTTTTATATTATACCTAGTCAGGTCATAAGTATTGTCACACAGTAAAAACTTTTCTTTTAGAATGCTGGGCATAAAAAGTTTATTGAATTCGAATTTTGAATTGTTCATGAAAATAAAAATGTATGCTTTTTAGAATTTTACTCATTTTTAGGGTTCCGTACCTCAAAAGGAAAAAACGGAACCCTTATAGGATCACTTTGTTGTCCGTCTGTCCGCCTGTCCGTCTGTCCATCTGTCCGTCTGTCCGTCTGTCCGTCTGTCCGTCTGTCCGTCTGTCCGTCTGTCCGTCTGTCCGTCTGTCCGTCTGTCCGTCTGTCCGTCTGTCCGTCTGTCCGTCTGTCCGTCTGTCCGTCTGTCCGTCTGTCCGTCTGTCCGTCTGTCCGTCTGTCCGTCTGTCCGTCTGTCCGTCTGTCCGTCTGTCCGTCTGTCCGTCTGTCCGTCTGTGTGTCTGTCAAGACCTTTTATCTCGAGAACGCGTAAAGTTAACGAGTTGAAATTTAAACTGTATACGTATCGGTATCTTATAGTTGTGGAAAAACTATACTCCTCAGTTAACTTAGAAAAAAGTTAGAGCCGTTTATGTCGTAAAAAACCGCATATTTCGACACTCACAAAAATCAAAACCTATAGGGTACTTCCCGTTGATCTAGAACTATAAAATTTGGCAAGGAGCATTGTCTTAGAGTACACATATAGGAATAAATCTGAAAACTGTACATTTTTAATTTAATCACTAAAAATAAGGCCTCAAACCTCAATGCAAAAAAAAGTGGGCTATAATTTAAAAGTGAATTATTTAATATCATATGAAAGATCTTGTAAAGCACAAGCTAAAACAGATTTTCGCTTATTTTTACGATGTTTAATTTTCGATCAATGACGAGAAATGTAAAAATATAATTAAAGTACGGCGCACAACGCCCCACACAGCCACGAGTACATCTCGTGATACGACGCATTCTTATAATAAGCTGCCAGTCCCGGCGCGACCTCAGTCTTGGTCGAGCTGCGGCTGCGCGCAGTCGTCGTCTCGACTCGAGACGCCCACATTGGGAAATGGTATGTGGCAGTAGGCAGGCGCTGTCGTAGTGGTCATACTTACTTACCCGGCTAGCATACGGACCACAAAATAATTCTATCGACGTGTCAGAATAAGACAGAGTGGCCGGGCTACCATCTCAGACCAAATAAAAAACAAGACAGAATGTGTGACTCAAGTGAGGCCGGTTTTTTATACATGTGGTGAGCGAGACGAGTAAAGGCTTAGCGTGTATGTGTGTTATTGTAGCATCACTAGCATACGGACCACGAAATAATTCTATCGACGTGTCAGAATAAGTTTCTCACTTCAATAAAACTCTTTTTAGTGGTCGTATGCTAACCTAGTAGGAGCGGGTAATGGGTGATATCGCTTTTTACCGACTTCCAAAAAAGAGGAGGTACTATGTTCATGTGTACTCGTATATGTTAATTAACCGATTTAAAAAACCTTTTTTATTTCAAAAGGGTAGTTATACTCCCTAGGTGATCTCATTCAAATTTTATCATTTTATCGAAATCGGCTGAGCCGTTTCTGATAAATCAACCTACACGGATGACGAACCTACGATTGGTGCAAACTGTTTGAATTTTGTACACGGTGGAAGTCAGTGGTGCTATTTTTAGCGAAAAATAATTACATATACATACCTATATCAAAATATCGTATCGAAACTACTTACATAATATATTATATGGAATTTTGAAACTAGATATACAATATATCTATTTAACAGGGCTTAGAACTGGATGAATTAATTTTATAATGTAACATCATAAATTAAGATGTTTCTATGAAAAGTACAGAAATTTTCAGATGGGTACAGGGTTATTTCTAAGTAATTAGCATCCTTTTAGGGACTTATTCTGTACATCAAAACTAACAACTTTTGTTCTATGATGATGAACTAATAATGAACAACTTTTATACTAAGCGCCACACAAATCGGCGGATGGGAAGTTATGCGCAGCGTTCTGCGCAAAAGCCGAAATATAGGTTAGCGCGGGAGCCAGAGAGACGAGACACCCTCCCGCCAACATCATGCATCCTGCGCGCTCCCTACGCCCGAGCTCACTACTTCGCCATTTGTATAGGCATTGTGCACACATGCGCAATAATTAGCTAATCACGGTGAAGTGTTATCTGCGGCTAACTTCTCATCCGTCAATTTGTGTGGCGCTTAGTATACTGTGGCAACCAACTACGAAATCGCAAAATAAAACCGATGCGGCGTCTGTAAAGTGAATGACAAGCTGCGCCAATCCCCACTTGTCATCATCGCTGACTTATGAATTAGCTACTCTCTTCGTGTTCACTGACGCCATTAAGTTTGATTCGGCCTGTACCCAGATCATAATTAAGGAATACACCTGTCATGTGTGTATTTTTATAAGGTATATTTTTATAAATAGTGCTCCCACAGACAGTACAGCGGGGTAAGGGTAGGTATAGTGCAAAAATTGTGTGGCTCCATACTCAATAGTGAACTTTATTAAACTGATAATAAATCTATACAATACTTCAATATGTTCTCTCGATAGAAACACTGGTTTGTCTGTCTGTCCGTCCTTCTGTGTGTCGCCTTCCATCTTGAGAACGCGTAAATATATTGAGTTGAAATTAAACCTATATACGCAAATCTATGGTTTCTTACAGTTGTGAAATATCGAACTTCTCGGTTATCATGTAAAAATTTAGAGCCGTTTAAGTCATAAAAACCGAATATTTCGACAATCACAAGGGAATCAAAACCTACAAAGTAATAATAAAGGGTCCAAGTTTTAAAGGGAGTTAATCGTATCATGTACCTATCATATAAAAGAACTTTATTAGCACGAGAATAAAACAAGTTTTAATTCTTTTTACGACATCTGACCTTCCATTTATAATGAAACCTTTTGGTGCGTTTTAAAGGACTAACGCCATGTAGTATACTTTCGCGTTAACAATCGATGACCAGCTTCGCCCTAAGGTTCCAACTAAACTTAGTTCCCGATTTTCAGGATTTGTACGGAACCCTCGGTGAGCGAGCCTGACTCGCACTTGTCCGGTTTTTAAATATGGAGTGGACGCTTAAAGAAGATCTTGTTGCAGTTATTGAGTTGCATCGTTGCGGTTACGCGCCAATTCAAATTTTTGACATAGGTACTGAAAAATTTGAATATAAACAAAAGATTCGGTTATCGTACCATCAAACGATACAATGAAGACTCTAGTGTAGATGACAGGTCAAGAAGTGGTCACCCTCGGTCTGTTAGGACTCCAGCAGTGATAAAAGCTGTGAAGACGCGAATTCAAAGAAATCCCAAACGTAAGCAGAAACTGTTGGCCCTTCAGATGGGGTTAAGCAGAACCACGGTGAAAAGGGTGTTAAATGAAGACTTAGGGCTTCGGGCATATCGAAGAAAAACAGGACATCGTTAAAATGCTCGTCTAATGGACCTGAGACTGAAGAGATGCCGCGCTTTGTTGAAGCGGTACGCGGGAAAAAAATATCGGGAAATTCCTTTTTCGGATGAAACAATTTTTACCGTAGAAGAGAGCTACAACAAACAAAATCATAAGGTGTACACACACAGTAGTGAAGAAGCGAGCAACCGTATTCCGCGTGTCCAACGAGGTCATTTTCCATCCTCGCTCATGGTATGGTTGGGAGTTTCTTATTGGGGCTTAACAGAGGTACATTTTTGTGAGAAAGGTGTAAAAACGAATGCAGTTGTGTATCAAAATACAGTCCTGACGAACCTTGTGGAACCTGTTTCTCATACCATGTTCAATAACAGGCACTGGGTATTCCAACAAGATTCGGCGCCAGCTCATAGAGCGAAGAGCACACAAGACTGGCTGGCGGCGCGTGAAATCGACTTCATCCGGCACGAAGACTGGCCCTCCTCCAGTCCAGATTTGAGTCCGTTAGATTACAAGATATGGCAACACTTGGAGAAAAAGGCGTGCTCAAAGCCTCATCCCAATTTGGAGTCACTCAAGACATCCTTGATTAAGGCAGCCGCCGATATTGACATGGACCTCGTTCGTGCTGCGATAGACGACTGGCCGCGCAGATTGAAGGCCTGTATTCAAAATCACTGAGGTCATTTTGAATAAACTTTAGTGTCATAAGAATCTATGTCTAGTTGAGTTTATTTTGGTATATAAATGGTTACATAATGAATAACCATCTTTCAATTATTTTATATTAAACATATTACAGAATTTATGACCTGACTGTGTATTTGTCGTCGTGCAAATGTCGTTTTATATGCAAGCTTTTTTGGATTTCATTGATCAAAAAATGAATTGTGCCAATACTTAGTATATTTTTACAACCACTTCAGCATTTTCGCCATTTTTTTGCTTAGTAACATGGTTGTTTCAAATTTTCTTCTATTTTATCCTCAAGGAAACACCTTGGATAACCGGTAGGTATCGATAATATTATAATTTAAGATACGATCTCAAAAAAGCTCCGAGAAAATAATTTAGATATAGCAGCGTAAATGTAGCTATATAGGAATCATGCCTGTCCATAGAAAATCGGTACAACACTAGTTAATATTCACACCACTGGCTGTTCGGTGAATGAAAACATCGTGAGGCAACCTGCATACGTCCGTAGAAGAAATTCGATGGCGTATGTGAATCCACCAACCCGCACTGGTTCAGCTTAATGGATATGGCCCAATCAACCTTAGTGGGTAGGCCTTCGTCCTGCAGTGGACTATTGAAAAGGCTGGTACAGTACAAATCAATATTGGTTCTATAGTTGAAGAAGACTTCACACCTTTTTATTCACCACCACTGTTTTATGCGGCTAGTTAAATAATAAATAATAAGGGTACCTATATAGGTTCGTGACAAAGAAAAAGTATTGTAAATATAAATGAACAAAATACAATGTAAATGTCGAGTCTTAGATAAGCTTCGATGACTATATTTGGTAAGCTTTTTATAATTTTATGAGACAAATGATCTTTCTAAATCTGACTAGATAAGGAAGTAACTTTGTATTTTTTAATTTATTAAGGAATAATTACCTATATTTTTTAATCTGTTCTTACAAACTTTAGAATGACGTAATAATATCAATCTTTTAAAAATGTTTGGCGCATATTTCTGAGACTCAGAGTACTGGAGCGGCGGCCAATTCGGCGGAGCAGCACAAGCGGCGCAAATATGCTAACTCGATAGCGGTTATATATTTGAGCCGTTTAGATTTGAGACAGAGGATATGGAGCAATCACCCTTCATGGGAAGGCCTACTTCCTGCAGCGGTACAGTACAGTACAGTTTATAAAAGTTGCTATTCTGACTTTACTCGTACTGTGGCATGCTCTAGTTTCCAATTGGTTGTTCTTTCTCGTCGTCCACTTATTTTTAAGTGAAAATAAATAAGGCCTTAAGCTGATTATTGTAATTTGATGGTGTTTTGGGTGTCTCGACATATTTTAACATTTTGCTAATGTTTATCGATTTTTATCCGTTTCTGAGAATTGAGTAGCATAATGGATAGAACGAATTTTGTTTGTTTAATTTTAAGTATTTTAACGTTGAGTGATACAAATCCGCAAGTCTGCATCATTGAAAAAGGATACTGAATCTAGTGAAACTATAGCAAATACTAGAATACATTTGTTTTGTTGAGAAGCACAAAATTGTTATATCTAAAAAAGTACCCGTTTCCTGTATAGTTCTTTAATTTTTTCCGGAATAAAATGACACTATATTCGTGAAAAAAAATCAAGTCGATCCGTATCTTCGTTGCGGCGTGAAAGAGTAACAAACAAGTCAATATACACACTTTCAGATTTATAATATTTTAAATAGACAAATAGACAATATTTTATTGACGAAAACAAAACACAGAAAATACAGCAACAAAGATTGTAACTACACTAAAAACTAACTAAACTACCTATTGTTTTATTTTCATCACCAGCCGGTCTCATGTCAGCATGATGCCGGTTATATTATACAACCGGAGCTGGTCTTCCGTCAAGACCGGCAAGTGACGTCGCGTACAATTTGCGGCTTCCTTCTAACAAACACTGAAAATAACTAACATTCAATCAAAGTTTGTAAATACCACAGGCAAAAAAACATTTAAAAAAAAGAAAAATCTATTTACAAGGAAATCATATTTATTCGTTTATATATCGATTTATTATGTTTTCAAAAATCTTTACTATATACTTTATGAAAGTTCTTTGGCGACAAACAAGACAAAGGATTAAAAGCGGTAAAACACCACAATGAAAGAACTTATTTCAAAGGATAGCACCTAATTGATACCTGTCTGAGCGGACTATTATAAAGAGATGGCACTAATGGCTGGAACCAGCTCAAAGAGCGACTAACAAAGTATTCATTAAAGATTTCTTTATAATGGTGGTCTTAGGATAAAATGCGGTGCAATATTGCATAAAAGATTATGAAACGTGCAGATAAGTCATGATATTTTTAATCAATGATAGAGGATTCAAATTTAGAATATCTCAGTGCCTCAAGTCGAAAGTTTTTGACAAGTGTGTATTACCAGCGATGGCACCGAAACGTCATCATTCAATGTGGGCCTCAATAGCCCACTTTTACTTCACTTTGTATCATGTGCGGTCCTTTTCTTTTTGTCCTTTGACCGTCCTAAAAGAACCCCACGTGCTATAGAAAGAGCAAAGTTCAGGATCTATTTTTAATCAGCTTGTTGTGGGCAAAGACCTTCCAGCATTTCTTTCTTTTATCTCTACACGAGATCGAATCAGAAATGAAGAGATTCGTAGACGAAATAAAGTTGCCGATGTCGCCCAGCGCATCAGCAAGTTAAAATGGCTATGTACCTAGTTTTGCGTGCAATTTGTTTTTGTTGGATGAAAACTTAAGAGTAACTTCGGTTGTGGAATATTTTAGGTAAATGTTATATAGTCGGTCATTCTAATTATATAGATAATGATACGGAAGTGCGCTCTGCCACTCTAGATTCAAACCCCTAAACTTCAGATGGATCCTTAACATAACCCTTAGTGATGTCATTCGACTTGTCACCAACAGCGCCTCATACATCCGAGCACTTTGAGATCTAGTGAGAGGCCTTTTCCTTACCCAGTAACCCTTACGAGTAAAGCAAATAAACGCAATTTAATTGGTAATAATTTGTCAATATGTATTTAGCCCTTAATGGGCTAAACAAATATTGTGTAGGTGGCATCACATTTCATTAGTCGTCACATTTATTTCCTTATTAATCTAGAGATTTGCACTAAACTTAAATAATATATGTGGCATATTGTTATAAACTTAGCTAAAAATACTAATAATAACATACTTAAACCTTTTACTTCATTAAAACTACCGTGAGTATTCATCATAACTATAACAGAATACGGCTAAAACTCACGTTATAATTATACGGTCGATCCGCAAGGAATCCAACCAGTTTCAGAGTGTTTAGAACTCCATCCTCAGGGAATACGCGCACCCCCGTCGACCGGCGGCGCGCACTTAAATCTTTTGTCTATGCTTAAACTAAGAAAACTTTAACAAGAATAAAAAACACAAAATGAAATCAGTCTTAAAATCTCTTGGCAGCAAGAAACGTTGCCAGAGTATTGGTGCCCGAGCCTCGCTGACTAGCAATACCCAGCTTTTGGCCAAAGTAGATGCCAACATTCTGATCAAGTGTCACGTCTATCGAACACCTGGACAGGTTTTTATATAAAAAGTCATTTAGAATCTTCTTCTTCTTCCTAGCGTCTGTCTCAGCTTATGCCAGGGTCCTCTTTCCTGCTATGCTTCCTCCACTTCGCACGGTCTTTTGCATGACATGGCCAGTTTATTGACTTTCATGTCATCTTAAACGACTTCCAGCCATCGCCGCTTAGGTCGGCCACGGGGTCTCGGAACACGAGATCCATGATTTGTCGAACCACGTACTCAGCCGGTTTGCAAAGTACATGGCCCATCCACTTCAAACGACTTTCCTAAAACTTATCCGCAACGTCCCGAACTCCGAGGCTGCCACGTATGTGCACGTTGCGGATGCGATCCTTACGTGTGACGCCGCACATCCACCGCAGCATCTTCATTTCGGTGACGCGAAGCTGTTGGACATGTCTTTGATTCTTTTGAATTTGAATTTAAATTGAAAAGTCATCTAGAATATCTTATTAAATTATGATTATCAAATAGTAACTAAATTAAATCATCTACCTACTTTGTAAAATCTAAAATATACTTACATTATTGATTTCAGTAAGCCTCTAAACTTCAAATAGTTCGACTTGTTACCAACAGTGCCTCACCAGCGCCCTTTGTCGAATGGAGAGCTCATTGCTATTCCGTACATGTGCTTATTTTGAGATGAACAAACACTGGAGCTGCGACATCCGCGGCTAAAGTGATTGTTTTGTACGCTGCGCTACTTTTAGACATGTTATCGGGTTGTTTGTAGTTCTTGTTACAACTTTTATACTACCACTATAGGAGAAAAATTGGTTGTATGTGAAGTCGGTTGTACGTTTGACGATAATCGCGTCGCTCTTGCTTGCACGCTCGGCTCAGACGGAACCAAGGCCAGATCCAGCCTATTGATTCAGGGCGGGTCATCAAGTTGTACCTAGTAAGTAGTTCATTGACGGAAATTACGCGACTAAAATTTTTCCAATTAATCCTTTTGAATCGACATTTTAAATAAGCAAATGAAAAGAAATAATTCAGATAAAGCGTGAGCGCAGCGAGAGCAAAATTTACACGGTTTTTTAGTAATTTCAAAACAGATTGTGAGTGAACACAATGTCACGATAGCATTAGGGTAATGTCCTTTATTACCCTAATGCTATCGTGACATTGTGAAATCTGTCCAGCCCATCTTTTCTACTTCATCGATGATCTTTCGTGCCATGTGTCCTGCCCATTTTCCATTTCAACTTGATAATCTGCAGAGCTGTTAGTAACTTTAGTTCGTCTACAAATCTCTCTACATCGTCGTCGTCGTTTCATCCATAAAATGGACATATGCCTACCCATCATACTAACCTACTTACAGATCCTATTACCAATAGACAGTAATTACAGCAGCCTAGCACATTAATCTTTCAGAATCTTCATTGAAATCCAACAGACTATTCGCCAGCCAAGCCTAATAGTCAACTTGTGAACAATATCTATAGGAATGGTTGAATTAAATAGAAACTGTTTAAATGGCTAGCTCATTCATGTTGTTTTGAAAGTTAGGGTCAGCAAAAATAATATTCTAACAACTGGATATAATTAGTAAAGTAAAATTTATTGCTCAAAACTATGTAGCCAGATAAGGTGGAATGACGCAACAAAGTTAGATTAATTCATTGATTTGGATATATAGCTTCAAATTTTATGCCTCAGGAGTCAGAAAATTATCATTTTACAATCAGGAAATTATGATTTTTAGTTCAACTGTCTGCACAGACAAAGTACAAATGAATCGAGAACCTGCTTTTTTACCATACATAGACCGTACCATACATAGAGAATCAGACTTGAGTATAGCGTTTCTTACAGTATTAGCTAGATGTAATGATGATGACTACACTAATAACTAACCAAAGAATCATTAACTGAGAGTTCCATCCATTGCTTTTTGTAATAAGGATTAGCTGAAATGGTTGTTTTTAATTTCAGGGACGGTCTTAAGTCTATACGAATCATTTATTTGTTGAATGAATTGGCATTACTTAATCTTGATATTAAAAACTTTATATGAGGACTAATAATCTCGAGCATCGACGTAAGGTAGCGTGTTTATCAACTTTTATCGGATACACTTCAAAGAGTGCGCCCAGGAGTTGCTCAATCTGATCCTACCTGCCCCTTTTTTCTATCGTACGGCTAGACAGATCCGACCAAAGCGCCCTCCTTTTATGGTAGGCAAGGTAGAACCAAGCGTTTCGAATCCTCAATCCTCAAACGAACAGTTAGAATTTGGAACGCTTTGCCTGGGTCTATCTTCCCGCTAAAGCACAACGTAGGTGTTTTCAAATCCCGAGTAAATCGGTAAGCGTGCTACACCCTAGACCGCATATCTGCTCAACACCAGGCAGTATGTAGTCAAACGCAAACCTGTACGAAATAAAAATAAAAAATCTCATATTATTAGTCCTCATATAGAGTTTTTAATACTGTAGACCAATTAAATTATGCCCAAAATAAACTTAGCTTATTCCGCGCGGTCGGGTGCCAAAGTTATTGCTGGCAGTAAGTTTGGTAATCAGTTAGTAATACAATTTACATTTCAATAACATTGACAAAGGCTCAAAGGCCCGATGAAACTGCTAGTTATGGTTATGTCTTTTTGAACGCCTCAGGAAATTAGGTTCGTCTAATCAACGTCAAAACTAAAATTTGTGAATAAATTTTTAAAGTTTTTTGGCATATGAAACTACAGCTGTTTCCGTATGGCTCTTAGAGAAATGACAAGAGTGGAGCTTCCGTATTATAATGAACATCCTACTAATATTATAAACGCGAAAGTTTGTGAGGATGGATGGATGGATGGATGGATGTATGGATGTTTGTTACTCTTTCACGCAAAAACTACTGAACGGATTGAGATGAAACTTTGCAATAATATCCTACTAATATTATAAACGCGAAAGTTTGTGAGGATGGATGGATGGATGGATGGATGTATGGATGTTTGTTACTCTTTCACGCAAAAACTACTGAACGGATTGAGATGAAACTTTGCAATAATATAGCTTATATATCAGAATAACACATCCTACTAATATTATAAACGCGAAAGTTTGTGAGGATGGATGGATGGATGGATGGATGTATGGATGTTTGTTACTCTTTCACGCAAAAACTACTGAACGGATTGAGATGAAACTTTGCAATAATATAGCTTATATATCAGAATAACACATAGGCTATAAATTATAATGATATTGCGGCAAAAATCAAAATACCATGCGGGCGAAGCCGCGGGTAAAAACTAATTTACAATATATCGGAACGTGTTCTTCTTAATTACTACGCAACGAGAGAGACAGAGAAAGAGGTGCGCGATCTGCCCTGTCTTGAAATCTCAATAAAGGCAAGTATACCATCCAAAACCGTCTTATCTATGAAATGCTACAGTTCTATTTTCTTCACTTTTCTTTGAACTATGTCTGTTACAGCCATAAGCTACACAAGCCATCAAAAAAAAATTGAAGTTTTCATATAAAAAAGTGTTTCTCACCTAAACACTTTCCGAACAAAAATGTATCACAAAATTTGAAAACAGCGAGTCAGCAGCTGGTCACTTTGCTTTGGTAAAATGCGGCTTCACGTCGTTCGAGATGACAGTTGCTGCATGATTACGTCTCTTTCTATCTAATGACAAACTTATGTAAGATAAAGCATGGGTTTTTGGCGGGAACGCGGAAAAATCATGTCGCCTCATTGTATTATTTTGTTAAACTTGTGTTTTTATCAGTGATAATGAGTGAAAAATGGTGGTATTTCGTTGATTATCAGCTGATTTACGTGCATGAGTGTAGGCAAGTGATATAATGTGACGTATCAAGTTGTTCCGTGTTGTTACCAAAACTCCATAGACGCCTCTAGTAAAGTCTCCACTGCTTTACTGAGGTATGACTTGGACTATGATTGGACTTGACAGCGACTTTATTGGACTATGACGAGACTACGACAGTGGCTATTTTGATAAAATATTATCAAAAATTATTAAAACTTAATACTTGACACTGGCAAATGCACAATAATGCGACGCCAAAACTAAAAAGAAGAAGAAGATAAAGCATTTTTGTGCAGCGCCCCTGGCGGAAACGAGGAATTACTCGTAGGTAGGTCGTCTTATATTATAATATATTTTAATTCTGACATGATATTTTTTAATAATTATTAGTAATTTCTGCTATATTAACATAATAACATTGTTGCCGATAACGTAACTATGATTATTATGATATCGTTGATAACGATAACGTAACGTTCTTAAATGCTACTTGTTTCTTATCTGTACCTGTTGACATCCAAATTGTCAACTGACATTTATTATTTTTGTTTCTATTGTATTAATCTGGTTTTATTATTCATTTATTTTAGTTAATTTGTTGTAGGTATTTGATAAGTTTTAGTTGTATTTTAATAAATTTGAAGTATTTTGAAATAAAATTTAATTTTAAGTAATAATTCTATAAGCATATTAAAAAAGCATTGTTAACGGACGTTTTCAAGAACATGTAATTTGTCTACGAAATAAAGAGAATTTGACTTTGACTTTGAGGTACTAACCAAAATGTATGGAGCTACACGCGAAAGTGAAAGTTTAAGTAAAGTGTGCAAAACTGTGTCACTTCACAACAATACGTGTCGACATCTGTCAAAAATGACACTCGCACTCGCAATAATAGAAAAACCATAGACTGAACGGCCCGAGTTGACGTTAACTTCAGGATACGCGCGGCGAGCGTTTACGTTAAAAACTTGCACTCGCACCAAGTGTTTCAAAAACGCGCCGCTAGTGGCGCTGTACATTTCTTCATACAAATTACATGTTGACGCGCTCGCCGAAGAGCGCGTCATGTGTACGACAAAACTCACACTCAGCTTACAGGACTAAGGGCTCAGACTGCAGTAAAAGAACGCTTGTTACAAACAATTTACACACTTTCCAACCAACCAAAATGATTCTTACAATAATATTTTATACGGTAAAACGCTTTAAACAATCTGTCAAAACGATTTTTACAGTTAAAAAGTTTCTTACAACCATTCAACACGTGTCATAGTAATATAACAAATGGTAATCAAATATATATATTTATTAGTTGTATTCGTAGATAGATAAATAGAACAAGTTCTCTGTAACTTAGCTCGTCCCTGCCAAGTTACATTAACTTAGTATCTACTTAATCGAAGTACGAGTACGTCGTGACACTTATTATGTTAGTAGTTTTTGTGCGGTTCTACTACGAGGCATTACATGAATTTCTGATTAAGTTTCACGAATAGAGAACACTGAAACAAAACCCTGAATATTACTTAACGAAAGTAACTTTTAAGTATATTTTTTTTTTTCAGAAAATACATATAATTTGTTTCTCCGTTATCAGTAGACAGTTTAGTTTAACAGTTTAGACGATTTTGATACATGATAGTATCAAACATTTTAAGCAGATTTAAAAAAAAAAGACTGTTATTCCTATGGCTCCATCGCATGAATTGACTAATGCGGTGAATGAGGCTCTTAGTTCTTCAGCTGCTCGGTCGTATTTTGAGTGTTTCTCTCGGCTATGTCTCTGTGTTATTTTTTGCCAGGTGAGGTTGCTGTAAGAGAAAGCGTCAGCATTTACAATGCGAACGTCGAAGAATGCTTTCGTTGCAGGTTCCCATACACTGTTTAGTAACATATCACCTTTAAGTGTTGGTTGATTGACATTTGCGTCTTACATTATGGGTTCTATTGTGCCAGTTCCCTAGACTAGCTCGGCCCAATTTTTACAGTCTTCTCTGTGTTGATTATGACCGCATCAAAGCTTAATGAGAAATGGGGAAACGCATATTCTCACATACTGAAAGTGAAAATACAAATCTCAGTTATAAGATCAGTTTCAATGAGAGTAAGAGGCACGCGATAACATGTCAGGGCCTTTCAATGTGAAGATGGAGCAGGAGTACTTTAGTGACAGTCTGATCTCGTGAAACAGAAATACATGCATACATGAATGTATGCGTTTTTTATAATTTTATATATGTATGTGGGAAATGTATTTCTATATAACTCTCTGTTATTTGATCGAACATTTTATTGTTTTTTGTTTTTAGTTATTAATTCATCTGATTGGTTCATCTGATTCTGATTGATTCATCTGATTCTGATTGATTCATCTAATTCACCTTTTTAAAAGCTATTTCTAAATAAATGGAAAAATCATACAGGCACATTCAAAGCTAAATCTTAAGTCTAAAATAATCTTAAATCTTAAAAAAAGCTTTTTGATTTTAGTAGAAAATTGTTTGTATGTGCTTATTTAATTCTTAAAGCTTAAAATGCTCTACAGTCTTGAAGCAGTGTAATTTGTACTATGTAGTATTCTGATGGCATTGAAAAAATCTCGGGTCCAAGATGAATATAACTGGCATAGGCCCAGGACGGACGTATAAGAGGAGAGACCTATGCTCAACAGTGGGCAATCACGGGCTGAAAATAATGATACCGTTGGTACCGCGCTGAAGGACAACACAAGGATTGCGCTTACCTAATTATAATTACCTATTTCTGATGCTGTTCCTACATACTTAGCTTTTTATATCTGGTATTGATGTTGTGCCTATGTTTTCTATACATGACTTTGTAGGACTTAGATAAGACTGGATTATTGTTTTACTTTTGTAAATAGTTACCATGCTTTGGTCTAAAACAAAATGTAAATAACTATTGCAGCCGCAAATGCTTACATTCCCACCTAATTACACTAATTTACCTACAAACATACCTATCCATCATTTTGCGGTGAACGCTCACAATGTAGCTATACAGGGTTATTTTAAATGACACTTCAAAATAAAAGAAATATGTTATCTCGTAATTATTCGCATGGATGTAGAGTGCGCACTCTAACGTAGTTACTTGATAAAATCAAATACAAAGTTCAAAATTTTGGAAAATCAAAAATGAGTATAAGAATAGAAATAATTAAAACGTCATTATTTTACCTTGATTTCGCATTTTATAAGACACAATTATTGGTTGTTTGGTCTTCAGAGAAAGCCTGTAAAAATGGGATCCTTAGAGTCGCAGGTGGTTGATCTTATTATATCATGATGTCATTATTTTCCAATCCATTTTGTGGAAGCATTTATGACATTTTTTGGAATAAAACTCATAAAATTCAAAATTATAATCAGATCACAGATCGAAATTACTGGGTACATTGCAAATATTATGTCCTCTTTGTAAAAATACACTAGATAAAAGTAAGTTTGCTCATAGTACGCGTTAGTACAGCATCAGGCATGCATCTAGCTCACTAGAGTCGTTGCAATTTTAGTCTATTGAGTCCAAGTGCTGGGCAAAGGATGACAGTATTGGCGGTTTTGTGCTGCAATGTACCTACCAATAAAATTAAAAATCACGTAGTATTTATAGTCTCTCACTATGGGCCTCTCAAAATGGTGTCTCACATATACTTGGTTACAGGGTAAGTCAACATATTCCCGTTAAGTATGTAAAAACTAATAAATATATAGAAAGTTTATTTTTCTTTCAAGCATATCTAAAAAAATATAATGGTGCCTGTTTTGCAGATGTACCAAAAAATATCTACGTTTCATCAGCTATCCACTGAAGTATAACAATCTAACGTTTTGACGAGTAGCCCAACGAGCTATAGACAGAAATGACGAGATCCGTAGAAGAACCAAAGTTACCGTCATAGCCTAGTGAATTGGCAAAATGAAATGGCAGTGGGCAGGGCACATAGCACGGAGGACTGATGACCGATTGGGTCGTAAAGTTCTCGAGTGGAGACCACGCACCGATAAGCGCAGCGTAGGACGTACACCCACAAGGTGTACGCATCAAGACCGCAGGATTATGCAAGATGCAAGCCACTACCAACCGGTCTTATTGGAGATCTTTAGGGCAGGCCTATGTCCAGTAGTGGACGTCTTATGACTAAAAAGAAGAAAAGAGAATAAATATTTATAGTAAACAATGTATTAGAGTGTGCGCGTGCGCCAGTCGACGGGAGCGCGCGTATTCCCTGATGAAGGAGTACTAATTTACTCCGAAGCCGGTCGGGTTCCGAGCGGCGCGGCCGTATATCATACGTGAGTAAAAACCGGTGTTTTATTTAGTATATTTAGAATATATTAGAGTAGCCTTTTCCGCGGCTTTGCCTGCGTTATATTTTGGTTATGAGTTATGCCATGGATGGGATTATTTTAATTTAACGGGATAAAATGTAAGCCTTTCCGATATTTGACTTGTATTAATGCCAAAAAATAAGTTTGTTTGTAGTTTCATTCGTGGCTGTGTTGCTATGTAAGAGTAACAAACAAAAGAACACATTTTCAGATTTATAAGTAAGGATAATAAGAAAAACGTTAAGGATAACTTTTAATGTCAAACATTTAAATTTTTTATCATTCTATTTTTTAATTTTTTTTTGTAATGAATTGTTATTTTTGACCGACGAACCACCGGAGGAGGTATACAATTCGACGCGTATATATATATATTTTATGTATAACCACGCATAACTTTTTTTATAGTAGTTCGATTTCAATAATTCTTTTTTTATTGGAAAGAATGTACTTCAAAATTGGTTCCATTTAAATTTTATCGAAATCGGCTGAGCCATTTTTGATAAATCAAGAATAATGTTACATCGATCTGTGCATAATATTTGCGTTCTAGCTTTGCGCCCCGGCTTCGCACAGGTGTATTATACATATTAACATTTCTCTTGAATTAATCCAAGCCAGCCGGTTAAGGCAAGAGAAGAGTCAGGGGTCTTATTTAGCCCCAGGGAATCAGGGTTCGCGGTGTCGCCACTCACCGACGGCTCGCCACAAAACTGACCCTGCGTTTTAAATAATTATCAATTATTATTATTATTTCATTTATTTGTTTCACAACTCACGGGTTACCCCGGATCTTTGAAGGGCATTGATGGGGCCGAAATCAACACCAAGAGGCCCTTTTACAATCATGATTATTGATTATTATTATTATAGTAAGTATAAATCACAAGCATAGCTTGGTCCTTTGGCAGGCATCAGTGGAGCCGCAGCCAACACCGAGAGGCCCTTTTACATAAAATAAAAAAAAAAATAAGTTTACATAAAACTTATCTGTTAAGTGCATAAAGTAGGATGATAACTATTGCTAGATATGATTTACAGTATTTCGGGTTATTGTGATGTGGTGATAACTTTTACAAAGATGGGCTATAAGATGAGGTGTGGCACCCGCCAAATAATGCCTCATATCACAATGTTTAGGCGTGTGGTGACTTGCCATCCACTAAAAGGGCTACCGGATTTATTATTATTATCTGCAATATTATTTTAGACGTGTGCAATTTTGTTTAAATAAATGAATATATAACCCTGTATCGTCACGTGCCCACCTAAGACCGTATCGTATCATTCAAAGTCGCTCATACGTCATGCGGTAACGTGATCCATCCCGCGCTTTGTGCGGTTCCTCATCGGGCTTACCTAAATTAAGAAATTGCTTTGGAGTGAGATATGTGACGTAACACGAAACTTTAGCTGAATATTTGAATACCATGTTACAAGTCAAAGTATTAACGTGATATCGTCTTTTAAATTGAGGCTGTATGGACGATAGCGTTCCGCCTGAGCCGAACGTGCAAGCGAAAGCGTGAAACAAGCGATTTAGAGGCACTATTGGCCTTAAGCGTTCGGCTTGTTTCAGTTGTAGATTTAGAGGCACTATTGGCCTTAAGCGTTCGGTTTGTTTCAGTTGTTGATTTAGAGGCACTATTGGCCTTAAGTGTTCGGCTTGTTTCAGTTGTTGATTTAGAGGCACTATTGGCCTTAAGCGTTCGGTTTGTTTCAGTTGTTGATTTAGAGGCACTATTGGCCTTAAGTGTTCGGCTTGTTTCAGTTGTTGATTTAACAATGCTTTCTTATGACGTAATCACGTAAAATTGTCATCCGTAAATTGACTTTATAGACAACCATTTTTTTATTGTAAGTAGTCTTAGGAAAAATACTCAATACTCAATCAATTATTGCAAGATGTGTAAAAGTAACACGATTATTTCAGGTATAAACTCGTAGTTAAACTACAACACAAATTCTAATAGTGAGTAAAAATAACTTAATATCTCTGATTGCCATCCGGCCATTCCAAAATTACATATATTTTATAGATTTTAAACAACAATATCAGAGACGTCCACAAACGATACAGAGAAAAATCTAACCAACATAATATATCATCATCATCATTTCAACCATAGGACGTCCACTGCTGGACATAGGCATCCCCTAATGATTTCCAATAAGACCGGTTGATAGCGGCTTGCATCCAGCGCGATCCTGCGGTCCTAATAAGGTCATCCGTCCGTGTCCACCTTGTGGGTGGACGTCCTACGCTGCGCTTGCCGGTACGTGGTCTCCACTCGAGAACTTTTCGCCCCATCGCGCTTTGTGCCCTGCCCATTGCCACTTCAACTTGCCAATCCGCTGGGCTATGTCGGTAACCTTGGTTCTTCCACGGATATCCTCATTCCTGATTCGATCCCGAAATAGAGAAACATAATATATGGTGTGCATAATTTGAAAGTTTGTTGAATAAGTATAAGGATTTCTTAAAAATATTTATTTTTTATCCTTCCATCTTCTTTCAATGATAAAAATAAATTGTATGGAAAACGAAAATACTGCTCACCTTTAGTACTGTTCTAACCATATATATCATTCTTTTACTAACATTATTAACTGATTATTTCATATTTTGCTAAAATTATAGAATTCATAAAAAGGTAATGCATCCAGTTAGAGCAATATTTCCAGAAAATAATCAAAAATTGTGTCTAATTGATTAAAATGCTTTGATTTTTGGTATTTTAAGGTGGCTTAATCATATTTGCCAGAATTAATCTACCTGTTCTGTCCAATATATTTATTTACCCAAAAAAAAACGGAGTGATTTTTGTTTTTAACTCTTCTTACTTCTTCTCACTTTGATAGACTGAATAAGATGTACTTTCTCGAGATGTAACGCATGCCGTGATTGGGTTTTATGATTATTATTATATGAGCCTCCATACATTTTGTGGTCGTGTCCTTTACAGTAAGATATTTAACTAGTTCATGTTCGACTCATAAAACCTCGAAGCGTATTAGAAACAACTCCAATCCAGTGTTGGACAAATATAGACCTTATTGTACTAATCCCTAAGACTGGTTGGGAGCTTACATTTGGTTTGTTTTTGCAGCCTTTGGGTGCTTTTCTATTAAGTTAATGAACGCTGTGAAGCTAAAGATGTGTATGTTAGCGCATATTCTATTAGCTCTAGAGCTGGTGCTAAACTAAGCTATATATATGTATAAATATATGTTAAATTAATTTAAACTAAGATAAGGGTAATTTTATTTTTGATACCATAAGGAAGTGCCTAGATCTCACGACACAGGTCGCCCTAGTGTGGGATTTAGTGTACAACTTGCTTTGTGTTAATGTTTAAGAATAATTAACTTTTTTTTTTTTTTTAAGCATCTAGGTAAGCATGATAATATAGCATAGGTATTAGGCATACAGTCTATTCGCTTGGCTTAGGATAAGATCCAATTTATTTACATTTTTCGAGTAAGTAAAAGCCAATATAATATATATTTTTTAGTTTCTGTTAACACTAATCAAAGCCTCTAAATATTCCAAACGTGATGCAAAACACAAATCTCCACATAATTATACTAGCTTTTGCTGGCAACTTCACCCGCATGATCATCACTATCACTATCACTACATAGTATAAAACAAAGTCGCTTCTCGCTGTCTGTCCCCTTCAATGCTGTCAGCTTATATCTTTAAAACTACGCAACGGATTTTAATGCGGTTGTTTTAATAGATATGATGATTCAAAACGAAAGTTTATATGTATAATACACCTGTGCGTCACTACATAGTATAAAACAAAGTCACTTCTCGCTGTCTGTGCCCATGTATGCTTATATCTTTAAAACCACGCAACGAATTTTGATGCAGTTTTTTTATAGATAGAATGATTCAAGAGGAAGATTTATATGTATAATAAACTAGTGCGAATCCGGGGCGGATCGTTAGTTTTCAGTATAATCAAAATCAAGTCTATTCGCTGATCTGTAGGTACATGACCATAGGACCACGGGCACGATTTTTTTGTCCGTAGTCCTACTAGAGTGCTTGGTAGGACCACGGGCAACAAACGACAGAGTAACGAACCAACAAACACACTCTCGCGTTAGTAAAGGTGCCCCATACTCCCCGGGTGGTGGCCATCTTAAGTATCATCTGTAGCCACTTTGAATTTTAACGATTAATTAGACAATTTAATGTTCAAACAATATTTAAAAAAAAATCGTCAACTGAGATTCCCACAAACAATATTCTACTATATGTATTACATTGCTTATAAATACCATTTATGCAAAAAAATTGACACCAAAATGCCCAAAACCGGGTCAGTGGCTACAACCAGGGCATTTGCTATACCTGAAGCTATCGTATATTTCATGGTTGATAATATATTTAATCTAAAACCCTCGCGGAATCCTTTTAGATCACCTTTGTCACGGCTGAGCGCGTTCGCTGCCTGATCGAACGTTTCCCGATAGTTTCAATATGGTTGCCTTCAAGAATAGCTTTCTTTGTAATACGCGCCGTTCGAAGTACTCGAAAGACAAACCAGCATAATACTAGTTGAAGTCATTTTTTCAAAAAAGGTACGGAACCTTCGTGTAATATCTTAAAGGCGCGAGGAAAAAATGTGTAAAAATATAAGTAAAAAATAAATATTTCAATAATTTATTATTCTTACTGGTAGTAAATAAGGTTTATACTTTGTAGTACATAAGATACTGTAGGAGACCAACATTGAAATCAAAAGAATTATGTGTTTCACTTTTCGAAAACAACGATGTTGTCTGTTATATTCTTTTTTTTCGCGAAAAAATGAACCTACGTTTGTAACCATGTACAGAATAACCATGGGACGCAACTTGCGTCGATACTTTGGCACCGTCACATCTTCCTGAGACTCAGAGTAGGGTTGGAGCGGCGGCCAATTCGGCTGAGCAGCACAAGCGGCGCAAATATGCTAACCTCGGTAGTGGTTACATATTTGAGCCATTTGGAGTTGAGACTTTGTGTCCGTGGGGGCCGAGAGCTCATCTCGTTTTCAAAAGTCTTTCTGAGCGTCTGGTGGACGCGACGCGTGACCAAAATGCTGATGTTTATTTAGCTCAACGTATAAGCATTGCCATTCAGCGTGGCAATGCTGCCAGCATGCTGGGCACGCTGCCAACTGGCAGTGGGCTTGAGCACTTGGATTATCTTTAGACCTTCAAGGGTCTGTGGATGATCCAATTGCTTTCTATGTAGTAGTAGTGTATATTGTATATCATTAATAAAAAAAAAAAAAAAAATTACAGAATTCAAATAGTTCGCACGGATCGATGTAGTAATGTTCACATTATTGATGATTTATCAAAAATGGCTCAGCTGATTTCGATAAAATTTATAAAGGATTATTTGTGAAGTTTGATCTACCAAACAAAAAAAAACTTTTGAAATCGGACACCTCTGTAAAAAGTTATGCTTGGTCATATATACAAAATATAGATATTTGCGTCCGTTTTGTCGGATAAGAAATCAGTGAAACAACCAATAGTTAAGGTTTTATGAATTTCAAGATGATTATGATAGTGATTATTATAAATGGACCAAGTAGCAGGTACTCAAGAGAAAAGCGAAGACAAAGGCAAACCAACAGCCCGATGGTCAGATGACATCATCAAACATGTCTGGAGGCAATGTATGAGGCTAGCACAGCACTGCAAAGAATGACGATAAAGCAAGAAGGGCTATTATACTTATCAATGGGTCAAATAGGCTTAATAGATACCTAGATGATAGTGATTATTTATGACTTATTAAGTTCTATACAAAGGATAAGACATTCAAAAATAAGATCCAAGACCAAAGCAATAGATGCTCTTTCCCACGCCCAAAAATTAAAATGGCAGATCGCAGATGGACCAAAACTGTAACAACTTGGAAAGGACCACCAGGTAAGCGCTACAAAGGAAGACCCACACACAATGGGAGGACGACATCAAAAAAATTGCTGGCTCAAAATGGCATGAAATAGCTCAGAATAGAGAAACATGGCATTCTTTGGAGGAAGTCTTCACCTGAGAGGGGCTCCTGATATACACGACACTTTATTTTTATAATTTTGTAATTTTAATTGTCGATTGTGTTGTGAAATCGGAAATATAAGGCTTTTTATTTTATTTTCATTTATTTATTAAGTTCTATATTTCACTGATTTCAAAATATAAAATGTGCATGCCGTGTCCGCATCATCAGTTCATTGTCAGTTCTGACAAGGCGAAAGACCAGTCAAAATTGATTTCAATGTACCACAGAACCACTCATTAATTTTATGCCCCCGTCAGCAACAACCAGACACCACGATAATGATAATGACAGATCTGCCAGAATGGAAATCCGACAAATTTCCAACCTCAATACTCTGGAATACTCCGGAATAAATTGAACGTAGATCCCTCGGATAAATTCATTACATTTCACAAAATTTGTCACGCGGCAGGTCATCCGTGAAAATGAAAAAGTAAGTATTTATTGGAAATCTGAACAGAAAGCTTACAAGCCTCCCCTGGGGAACGGGCTATGTACCTGAGTTACAACTTGAGTTGAAGGACATTTAATTTTAGCAAACATGTGGTTGTTAAAAAGTGTGTTTTGTCACTGTTGTTATTTAAAGAATTCTAAAAAGAACAAGGGTTCTTTCATTTTTATTATCCTTATTTCTGTTATGTTGTCATATCGTGAAGGTGACAACTTTCCTTTTCTCTGACTGCCTCGGTGGCTCAGTTGTTAGTAACCCTGACTCCTGGGTCAAAGAGGCGTGGGTTCGATCCCCACCCAGAGCAACCATTTATGCGATGAACATTGGTATTTGCTCTGTGTTTGGGTGTTATTTTGGTTCCATTTTTAATTCTATATAAGTTTGTATTTAAAAAAATGTCTATGTAGTATATCAGTCTCTGGCAGCCATATCACAAGCTTTGCTTAGTTTGGGGTCAGAGACCGTGTCTAAAATGTCCCCAAATATTTATTTATTTTTCTGTTTTCAACTATTGCTAGAAGTTCTCAACTAAAACGGATTAAAAAGAAATTATTTTTTATCGTACCAAATTGATTGATCGGTGTCCTTAATAACAATTCAATAAATTTGATTATGTTCCGGATACATCACAATAATTTACGACCTTACAGACTTCAAAAAGGTGAGGTCTGACTGCACTTGGCCAGTCGTTTATTCTCGAAGCTTACTTTGTTTACCTACAGCTTTTATTTTTCGACAAGGAATTTGTGAAGACAATTTTTACGAGTCTCAAGGGCATCACCTTATTTTTATTGAGGTGATAAAATTAGTTTAGTACTAGAGATGCGAGTTAATGGGCCCTCCGGGTGTAGCTCAGTCTCTACGCCCTAGTAAAGATTTAGTAGAATAAATAGCGCTCATTTTATTGGTACAAAATATGTATTAACCACAGCACAAAAACCTATAGGTACATCGGTTATAAAAAAAACGGACAAGTGTGAGTCAGGCTTGCACATCGAGGGTTTCGTACAAATCCAGAAAATTTTACAAAATTGGGACGTCAAAATCTCTATACCTTCCATGATACGATTTACTCACTTTGAATTTTGAACCCATATTTTGTGAATTTTGAGGCCCTATTTTTTGTGATTTAAATAAAAATGTATAGTTTTCAAATTTATTCCTATATGTGTTCTCTGAGACAATGCTTCTCGCCAAATTTCATAGTTCTATGTCAACAGGAAGTATCCTGTAGATTTTGATTTTTGTGAGTGTCGAAATATGCGTTTTTTACGACATAAACGGCTCTAACTTTATTAAACGATAACTGAGAAGTTTTCCCTTTACACAACTGCAAGAGATCATAAATATACGTATACAGTTTAAATCTCAACTCGATATCTTTACGCGTTCCCAAGACTGACGGACAGACGGACAACAAAGTGATCCTATAAGGGTTCCGTTTTTTCCTTTTGAGGTACGGAACCCTAAAAATTAAATTAATTGTACACAAACCACAAAAAATCTAAAAAAATTAAATGCTCGGAACTCACTGCTAGGTAAAACCGTGGTGGCCTAATGGTAATGACACCCGCCTTACAATCGTGAGGTCATCGGTTCAAATTCTAAATACAATTTGTTTGTTCAAGGATCCTTACAGTTCAGAGTCCTTCTTTGATCTATAGCAAAACATAGATAGATCATCTTTGACCTTAAAAGGTATACAAACACTACGGATAACCACTCCAAGGAAAAGTAAACATTTTAGATCCTGCGATATATGATTATTATTTCATGACGATTGCGAAAATAATAAAAGGGTTTTCCTAAGGCCGCAGATTTGACTCTAACGCAGAGCGGAAGAAGCGGAAACGTGGCATGAAAACTGAATTTATAATGTTTTATTATTTATTTACCAGACCTAAGTAATTGTGTATTAGTTTTTAGAAATAGAATAAAATTAAGAATTGTATTTTAACCCGCTAAGAGTTAGAATTATATAAAACTGCATTGTATTGTCATGGTTCACACAGCATGTGTGCATAAATCTTTCAGTGAAAAAATAAAATATTTGCATAATATACATGTAATTTTTTTTATAAATAGTAATTAATTAATAGAGTTAATAATTAAAAATACGTCCCCTTTAAAGTAAAAGTGATCTAATAGGTAGGTACATGTATCGAATTAGGATTAATCCCGGCTACATTTTGTTTATCTAAAGTTTTGGGTTGAACGGTACCTTCGTGGAACAGACGCTCCACTGCCCGCTGCTACCAAAACCTCCGCCTAAAACCGTAAACGAGCTCACTAGGGAACGTTACTTACAACATTATAACAATAAAACTCGTTCCGGAACTCACCTCTGGGCCGCTATCTAGAGTTAGGAAGCTAGTACACGGTCTTGTTGAATCACGGAAGACCGCCGCGTCAACAAGAGCACCTGACGGGACTGGGTTACACTTGGTGGAGTCTGAAAAAACCTTAGAGAGTTGTGGTTAAAAGAGTTGAATCATGTTTTGAACCACCTAATTAGTACACAAGTAGCAAAAGTAGCTCTAACTTTATAGTAAACTAGTAAATAAATAATCTAAATTGGGCAATCCCATACCCAAATGGTGGTTAATTACCTACTCTTTGAAATATATCACGCATTGGTATCATTGACGATGCTCTACTGCCTGCTACAAGTAGAACAACCAAAACCTACGCCTTAAAGACCCACATAGCTTAGCTACCGAAGTAAAACTAGCATGAAAAACTATTTTAGGCTTTTTAGAGGTAAAATAGACTGTTTCATCGCACAATAGACACTCTGCCTTCTTAGTTTAACGTCACAGCTTGCACCGTTTTAGGCTTATTTTGATGTAGAGTTGATGTTGAATACTGTTTCATTGCATTATTTCAACACTGCAAACATTTCGCAGTTTGCTTTGCACTATCACGCTATTTTAGTTTTACGCTTCAGTTAGGGCCTAAATACATAAACCAAGATGGTACTCGCGCTTAATATTAACTAAAACCAAGACGCCATCTTCGTTTTAGTTAATAAGCGCGCGAGCAATCTTGGTTTTAATCATTAAGCGCAAGAGTCATCTTAGTTTTAGTAAATAAGCGCGAGCGTCATCTTGGTTTATGTATTAGGCGTAAACTGAATCGTAAAACCAAGATGACATGTCTGTAGCACGAAATTATAACAATAAAACTCGTTCTGGAGCTCACCTCTGGGCCGCTATCTAGAGTTAGGAAGCTATTACACGGTCTTATTGAATCACGGAAGGTCGCCGTGTCAACGGGAGCACCTGACGTCACCGGGTTAACCTGTGATCGGTGCTTTATTCTATTATGTCGGGAGTGCGGAATCGATTTACGAATAGTATACGAAAAGTGGGACGAGCGTAGGGGTGACGAAAGTTGGGATATTCTCTATATTGCGTTACTGGTAACTTACGACTTTAGAGTATTTCAAAAATCTGAAGCGAACGCAGGATTTGAACCATGCCCCTTCGGATCACTAGCCCGACGCTCTAACCACTGAGCTAGCTCGCCTCCCTCGGTCAGTGGTTAGAGCGTCGGGCTAGTGATCCGAAGGGGCATGGTTCAAATCCTGCGTTCGCTTCAGATTTTTGAAATGCTTATCACAAAGATAACTCTTTGAGATAAAAATCTAGTGTGGAAAGCACTTAAAATAAACATCATAACATTGACTTTAGAGTATTTAGATGAACATTTTTTTCTATTAAAAGTGAGTTAAAAGCTACAGTATAACGACGCATGAGTACCAACCCCAAAGTCGTACAAAAATTAGCAGAGAATTCTACATACTTTTTATGTATTACCTAGACTATTTTTTTCACTAGATACTTCGGGGCTAGTCTTATTTTAAAAATTGTAGTCGCCGTTAGTGCGTAAGTTAGAGGTAAGCCTATTTACCTAAGTTGCTCCAATTTATATAATGTAAGTTTTTGTTGTATAAACGTTAGTAAGAAGCAGCTGGCTACGACATTACATCGCTATTGTAAGTACACACACGTCTAGACAGTTAAACTTTTTATTCAGAAATATATCATTTCATATTTTCTGATGTATTATTGCGAAAAGAGGTTATAAGGTCCAGACCGCACTAAAACGTAGCATAGAAAAGATAACCTTCTTTTTTCGCTTATCCATTCGTAGTGTTCGTTTCGCCTAAAACACGTGGCATTCAGTCAAAGTCAAAGTCAGAATGCAGAAGATAAAATAAGAATAGAATAAGAGAGAAAAAATAAATAAGAAAATAAATTATTATAAACAATACAAGCTTTTGAGATCCTGGATATCATATAGCAGCAGAGTGCCAACCAGGACAACGAGCCCAAAGACGACGGGTATATCTTGTTTAGTACAGGAGTTCCTATGGCCACTTTCCGAATCCATCATCAGATCAGCTCCAGGGTAACATAATATTGCATTGTCACGCAATATACATATGCGTGCAAAATTTCAGCTTAATCGGAAACCGGGAAGTTGGTCAAGTTTAACTTGCAAGATTCCACCGAACTTACATACATTGCAAGTCGAATAAAAGTTTGTAAAACACATTTCCGTTTCGTTCATTATCGCTATCATCATACACAGCCCGTGATTGGTCAATGCTGATCAAAAGTCTTTTTGACCACAAAACGGAGGAGGTTTACAAGTCGACGCGTATATTTTTTTTTAATGTTTGTCCACGCATATCTTTTTACAGAGTGGTCCGATTTAGATCATTTTTTTGCTTAGTAGATCATACTTAAAAAATGGTCCCATTAAAATTTTATCGAAATCGGCTGAGCCATTTTTGATATATCAACAATTATGTGAAAATACATCGATCCGTGCGAACTATTCGAATTCTGTACACGGTTGAAATAGGTTTTGCCATTTTTAGGGAAAATAATTATTTATCATCCAACGGCGACGTCCAAATAAAGAGGTTTATTCTATTGCTATGTTCGCCATACTTGCGTTCTTGATCAATTTGAGAGTTTTTTCTACAAACATTTGCAAATGGTCACAAAAAAATATTTTGGTTCAGTTGCAACTTCAAAAATTGCAGACCTTACAGAAATACAATAGGGAAATTGCTACTTTTATTTGCTGCTTTGAGGACTGTATGATATATATGAACTTCATTCAGTCATTGTTACATTTTTGTCAAAAAATAATTGTATACGCTACTCCTCCCGTCCTTTACCATTCTTCGTTTCGCTCACGACCGTGTTTTGTTTTTCGGCATCTAGCTAGATTAAATTTTATCTATAGATTTATTGTATTATTAACAAAAAGATGAAAAAATCACAATTATTCAAACAACACTTCACCCTTCGTGGGTACGCTTACGTCCTGCAGTAGACTATTAAAAGGCTGGTACAGGCAGCACAGTAAATAAGATTAAAAGTCTTAGTGTTTAATCCCGCCGTAGATGAGTGTGGAACGTACGGGTATGCCCGTAGCCCAGACACAAGACGCAGTGTTGGAAACAGTAAACACCCCAGGTTTTATACCACCGACTACCAGGTGGGTATACCACCAACTAGCGGTGGGAACTCCCACATAACAACTAGCTTCCCTAGGCCTAGTATTATTAATAAAGTATTTTTGACCGACGAACCACCGGAGGATACTACTAGGATACGACAATTCGACGCGTATATATATTTTTTTTATGTATAACAACGCATAACTTTTTTCATAGTGGTCCGATTTCAATAATTGTTTTTTTAATGGAAAGAATATACTTTGAAATTGGTTCCATTTCAATTTTATTGAAATCAGCTGAGCCATTTTTGATTAATCAACAATAATGTGAAAAATGCTACATCGATCCGTGCGAAATATTCGCGAATTCTGTACACGGGTGAAGTCGGTCATGCTATTTATTGCAAAAAATAATTATCCTAAGCCAAAAAAGTTTCAGTTATGCGCTCCGCTCAGCTCGGCTTTACTTTAGTGGAGTTAGGTTTCGGCCTTAAAACGTCTTTGTTTCGCAATCCATTTGGCCCAATGAATGCCCTATTACATGGGTACTATTGTAGCTGAAAGTTTTGTTTCGGTACTGAAGGCACGCAACGTGTAAATTATAAGGCTTTAGGTATTGGTACCTACTTCTACTTACGTAAAACTTGTACAAGTATTTTGAAACTTAACGAAATAGACTTACGTATTACCAGCGTTTGGCCATGATTTAGTCATGATATGTTGATATGTTTGTGCTATCCCATAGAAACATTTTATTTTACCGGGATAAAAAGTAGCTCATGTAACTTTCCAATCTCTAAATTCAAGCAAAAAAAAAAAAACAAAGCATATAGGTACCTTAGCAAACTTCCCGCGGTTGATGCGTGAAAAGTAACAAAATACTTATAAACGCACTGGGATTTATAATATTAGTATAGTAGAATGTAACTTTATGATTTTTTTGACGAAAATAGTGAAACTGGCTTGAACTACGTAACAAATCTATCAAGGTATCATACTTATGTCTTTCTATGTAGCGTATTACTTGTCAGGAAAACTTCATGAAAAAACACGAAGTTCTCGCGCTGGACAATCCATGCATCGATTCTTCAGAACTCATTGGCATGAGACCGGTGTTTGAACTCATTTCCTTACAATTGCAGAACAAGCATTCCCACTACTAAGCCACTGCAATTTTCGATTCATATCTCTAAAAAAAGTTACTAAAATTTCTTAAAATCACTTGAAATTTTACTAAATTTTTATTTTTTTCCTAATTAATTTGGGTTAAATGGATCTAAATGTTTGTGAAATCATTTTTAAGGTATTAAAATAAAGTATTTTAATTTTTAATTGTTGTAAAATATACCATAAATATACTAAGAACCATAATTATGCTATTACGAAATATCACTTCACTACATAGTATAAAACCAAGTTCACCTCAACCAACCTCTTCCCTGTCTGTATGTCCCGATGTATGCTTATATCTTTAAAAGTAAGCATCAGATTTTGAAGTGTTTTTTTTTTAATAAATATAGTGATTCAAGAGAAAGATTTATAAGTATAAAAAACCTGCGTAAAGCCGGGGCGGGTCGCTAGTCCGTTATAAATGTTGAAAGCTTTGATCTTTTATTACAAAATATTTTCAGAGATATGTCGTCGATAAAAATGTCATTTCCTACATCCCACAGTGGCGTTATAAGTTAAAAACTTTCATATTATTGGATTTCCATGTAAAACTCGTTCAGAAAGTAGATATTGTGCGAAGGCGTTCTATTCAATGTGTTCGAAGTGGATTTCTTTGAAGCTTGCGCGTTTATAACTTTTTATTATAGCTTAAACGTCTACACGTTTCATATTTTTACCGCCTTCCAAAAAAGATGAGCAGGATTTTCATCTGTATGTATTTTTTTGTGTGTTCATTCATATTTTCGCCAATCGTGAACCAATTTAAAAATAATCTTTTTCATACCGAAAAAAAAATAAATTACATCGAAATCTGTTGACTTACTTTTGATAAATCAACAATGATGTACATGGATGTCACATTGATTCGTGCAAACTATTTGAAATCTGCACAAGGCGGAAGTCGCTGGTGCCATTTTTTGTGAAAAATTGTTAAATATATTTCTTTTAGTTGGGTTTACTTATAAAGACCCATACTAAAATACCAAATTTCTAGTCTTTTTCTGGTAATTTGTACTGACACTTGAGTGCGGTGGATAGGCAAGTTAAAATGGCATTGGGCAGGGCATATATATCGAAAAACCGACAACTGGTCATAAAATTATCTAATGGAAACTACGAACGAAAACTTTAGCATAAAATATTCACTGTAAATATGAACCGATGATATACCTAACTATATGGTCGAAGAAACGTCCTGAAAAAAAGTTAGTTCTAACAGGGCTTATTGGTAATTCTCAGGGGAGGCTTATGTCTGGCACTGGACGTCCTACGGCTTATAGATGCATCTAATCAGCTCTCAGATCGATGACTCAGTTTAAACATTTTTGTTTTATTTCAAATCCAAATTATATATAAACAAGTTTGAAATCCACTGGGCAATAAAAAGTTAAAATAAACTTTCCAGATGTTTTTGCACCATAACTTGACAGCGAGTCCAAGTTTAATTTCTTCTTGACACACTTCCAAAAATATCTACGCATCCGACATTGGTAATGTTTGTCTTTAAGAACCGGTGGATTACATTACGAGTAGTGTTACCAGAGTCATTGTGTAATTTTGGACGGTAGGTTGCCTAAAAATGATCACAATAGCACAGAATATATAATTAGTACTTTTAAGTAAAAGAAATATTAATGCCTATTGCAATAAATCCGTCAGTTACATAATTAAGAAGAAGTGATGTACAAAATGCTGTGGCGGGCTAGAGGTAGTGACACCCGCCTTACAGTCGTGAGGTCGTGGTTTCAAATCCCCGGTCCCGCACCAATGAGTTCTTTGGAATTTATGTACGGAATTTCACACCACTGACTTTTCGGTGAAGGAAAACATCGTGAGGCAACCTGCGTACGTCCGTAAAATAAATTCTACGGCGTATGTGAATCCACCAACCCACACTGTCATCAAAACTTTATAAATGTCATATCGTTATTATAACCTTATTGATGTTTCTAAATACAAGTTTTTCGTCTCAATTTTGAGGGTTATACTCGTACTAATCGACTAGGGGACCGCAAAAACATCTTTTTTACTGAATAAGATGTAGCGCTTAGGTATAGCGTAGATTGACTAGGTGTCTATCAGCGATCACTAACGATAAGCAACGTTCAGCACGGTCAAGCATCGGAAGGGAAACCGCGGGAGGCATATACAACTGAGCGCTAGGTAATATTTAACCATTTCAAAAATTGACGCGTTCGCAGGATTTGAACCTGCATCCTCTGGGACTCCGACCCAGATGCTCTGTCCAATTAAGCTAAAACGCACTCTGCAAAAGCGCCGAACTACGTAATTTTTGAAATGTTTATCACAAAAAGAAAGTTTCTATACACCTAGTGTGTGAAGCACGATAAAAATAATTTCATTAATATTTAACCATTTAGCCATGTCAGAGGCCTTTATGCGGCCTAAAAACCCTGACATCAGGGCTAGCCACCCAGCCTATACGAAGTTACTTATTTTAATAAGATGGAAAACCCTCCTTAAAACAAACTGGCAACACAGATCACGAGCTCGTCGCTCATTCGGAAGACTTAACTGAAGTGGATATCCTTCAAACTCTCTACTTCAGAATGAATACTTTAGGACTTTGTCACATTTAACATTGTCAGAGGAAATGTGTCATGTGGTTAGAGTAACTTTTAAATAGAGTGATCTTAATGTTTTTAGCGCTCGTAGACTAAAGAAATGTATAGATTTTGTATTAACTATTGGTAAATCAAAGTGTCTGAATGCTACACAATAAGAAATCGGTTTAAACATGAAAATAGAGCAACAAGGTAAAAGAAAAAAGGAGTAAAACAAGGAGACCCTATATCTCCATAACTAGTTGCTGTGTATTTGAAGGATGTTTTTAAGTTTCCGAAAAAGTTTGAATCCTTTTTTAATGTTATTTGTGAGCATTTTAAAAATTATCGCAATTAGTAAGATATTTTAAAACGAATTCTGAAAGCATTGATGAAGTTTTTCAGTAAATTTAAAAAAAATAATGAGTGCCAAATGGCCTATGATCATCTGGATAACTGAACGGACGAACGGCAGAAACTTAGTTCTAGAAGTTATGAACCCACACATCTAACAGAGATAAACCGTCTAACTATACTGGTCCAACTTTAAAGAACGAGCTAACTGTTGGATTCGACTCGTACAAAACTTTATGTGAGCTTCAGTCAGGGTTGGATATTGCGCAGCTTGTAGCTAACCTCACATCTGCCGACTTGTGTGATTCGGCCTATACTAATAGATGGACAACTAATATGTTTTAGTTGGTATTTGAAAAACTGAACAAAAAATTGTGATCTTAATTTGTCTATAGACAATTTGATAAAAATTAACCCTTCGCGCACAAGGTGATTAACACTCTTTCCGCGTACAACATGGGTATATTTACATTTATGGGTACATTTGCCCCACGCTAAATATATACCTAGTAAGGTGATTATAAAAAAATAACAAGCTCAGATGCTTGATGTAAGGTTTACAACACAATATACTAGTAAATAAAACTGTATAATACGAGTATATCAGGATTACCCTTCAATTATAACAAAAAAAAATTGAACAACGACTTCACAAAAAATTTCTTCAAAGCTAGAAAAAAATACATAAAAAATATAATATATTATCATACATTGCCTATCATTTAACTTTTACAAAACCATTCATATATTAAGTTATATAAAAGATAAACATCGCCAATTAAGCTTATTCTGGCGACGTAATTCATTATCTAAATCAGTACAATTTTAGTACATCAGTTTCATGTGTTTTGTAAGCATAAAGATGTATCTGAAGCAACCAATGAACCATTCGATGTCTTTTTATCCATATGTTTAAGATATAAATACATTTTAGGTTGCTTTGTCGGGAAACTTGAAACCTCTCGTTTGAAATCATCGTGTTATTTTTGCAAGAAAGGAAATTATGACCGTCTAATGGAAATAAAACTTCCTTAGGTAATATGGCCACAATATTACTATTGTACAGTTATGCAGACATTTTTAATCAATAATATCTGTAAAAGTAAAGAACTTACAGCAATATAATCCAATTTAAAGTTGAAAATTTCAAAAAGATAAAAAAATAAACATGCTCCTTTTTAGCTACGTCCCGTACAACATGGGGTAAAAAACGTCCAGGTTCCACTTTATACGCGCCTACAGACAAAATCAGTTATAGAAGCACTGATATATGATTATGTATCGATGCAGTGATATTTAACGTCCAGCTACTGTAGATTTCAACGGAATTGCTCGATTTTTACTTATGAATTTAGCTGTTTTTCCAGGCTGGGGTAACGTATACCCTACCTTGTACGCGGAGGGTTAAGAACTTATGATGGTTGGAGTATTTCGATAAATTCTTTGCGTGAAGCGGATCTGCATTTTTAATTAACAATGATCTTTTTTCTTTTCTAAAAGTTTCATCAGAAGTTCTTATAGACTCTTTAATAGTACTATAAATCCGAATGTATTTGTTGTTTTTTTTTTTTTTTTTTTGTTTCGAATATGTTTGCGTTTGACTACACACTGCCTGATGTTAAGCAGATGTTAAGCATTTTATCACTCTTTGTCAAATCAATGATAAAAACGGATTTAGAAATTTTGAATGGATAAAGTTTTAAAGTCAAAGATTGTTATAGGTGACTTTTTATCTCGTAAAAATAAAATCCTATGGGGCAGCGCAAATAAAAGCTAGCAGCAAATATATTTTATCATAGTTTTTACATATTAATATTTTTTTCATAATTGTATTCAACGTGAAAAGAAGCATAAGAGTACCTTTTTTGTTCATTAGTAACTCTATTATGGTAATATTTTGTCATAACCGTAAACCGTTTTTAAATTAACATCACAGTTTCCAGTAAAATTGAATTGGCTACGACAAAGTTGCTTAATATACTGGACTGAAAAATTTACTCTACACTCCATACCACTTACATATTCTAATGTAAAACGTATGTAAATTACAGTAACGCTTCGCTTCATAGATAAGACCTTATCATGTCGTAACAGAGGCTATTTTCCAACGATAAAAAGGGTAGATAGCATGTATGGTAAACATTTGCTGGATTTTGATTTATGTCTTACACCATGCGGGCGATGATATCTATGAAAATACACAATGAAAATTGTTGCTCGCGGGACGTGATTGGATTATAAATATGCATAATATTGTAGCGTTTTTTGGTGAAAAAGAGAATTGGAAAAGTAAATAAATTTGGTGTAAAATATGACTGCAACATGGTCTGCACATTTCTAATAAATCATGTTCTGGGAGACGTGTGACCAAAATTTAACATGACGTAATAAAATATGCATAATACTTTTAGATTTATTTAGTAAGAATGAGAATTAGGCGTACGATTATTATTGTAACGTGATCTCTGGACATAAATTAGAAGATTAGTTATGAAAAATGTTTATATTTAATTTAATGAACATTATAATTAAATATCATCAGTCAGGCTATGCTCGGAGTCTGTCTACAAGATCGAATCAGAAATTTAGAGATCCGTAGAAGAACCAAAGTACCGACGGATTGGCAAGCTTAATGTTTCTAAATTTCACTTATCAAAATTGTATGTCAATTATATGTAGATCAAGTTTTGATATGGTATGATAATAGTCTAAAATCGCGCCAGTTCAGCTCTTGGCAATTAATTTAAAATGGGCCACCAAGAGACCGGCTTAGCCGAGTTTGGGGGCCCGCTGTTAATCCAACTTATGTGAATTAATGTAACGATAATCTTGTTTCGTGGATAATTTGTACCGATTTCTTACTCAGAAATGACAATGGGCAGGGCACATAGCGCGGACTTATGATCGATTAGGTCGAAAAGTTCTCGAGTGGAGACCACGTACCGGCAAGCGCAGCGTAGAATGTCCACCAAGGTGCACGGATGACCTCGTTATTTGAGCGCTAGTTAGAACTGTGTCCATCTGTCAGCCATAGGACGTACATTATTGGATATAATTAAGTGGGGAGGCCTATGCTGTATAGTTTTCAAATGTAAAAACACTTCCACATTTCATCTCAATATTCATAATTTTTTTTATTCGAGTACAACCTTTTATTTGTTAACTTCGGTTCAGGAACTTTCTAAGTAGTTCCAATAGCTTGAATAGCAACGGGTATAGCTGGAAACATACTATCGGACGCGGCTGACGGACGCGACTGAAAGCCGCGACTGATCTAGATAGTGAATGTCCACTGAGCTGTGCACACTATCGGACATCAGTCCGCGGACGTCACCTTGAGCGTTCGGACGTCCGAGAGAGATCTGGCACGCCGAATGTTTTAAGACTGTGCACATTGTTAGGTCGCGACTATCAGTCGCGTCCGTCAGCCGCGTCCGATAGTATGTTTTCAGCTTATCTATAGAGATCAAAACGGGTATATATATAGAGTCAAAATAAAATAAAACAAACTAAAACTATTAATCTAACCACACAATCTATTATTGTTACACAAAAAGCAAATATATTATTCAGACATCGATAAAGTTCGAGATATAATCTGAATATTTAGTTTCAATGGTCGTTGTTAGAATTAGATAGGTATATACGAGTAACTACAATTGGTGGTGGTATTTTGGTTATGATACTCGCCTTACAATCCTGAAGTCGTGGGTTTAAATCCCGGTCCTGTACCAATGAATGATACGGAATTTATATACGGAATTTAACACCACTGGCTTTTCGGTAAAGGAAAACATCGTGAGACAATCTACATACGCCCGTAAGAGAAATTCGATTGCGTACTATGTGAATCCACCAACCTGCACTAGGCCAGCGTGGTAGAATGATCTATCTAGAGGTTCTTAAAAAGAATAATATGTATCTGTTCCTATTGTATTACAAGGAATAGCTAAAAAAATAAATTGTGCATAGTTGTGCGTAGTTGTGCCATTAGGAATACGTATTTTGGATATCCAACTACTTGTGCGAAAGCAGTTGGTTCACGAGGAACTCTTCTGATGGATACGGCGCAATCACCCTTCTTGGGTAGGCCTACGTCCTGCAGTGGACTATTAAAAAGCTGATACAGTACAGTAGCTACAATTACTCGTACAACACCTATTTGTAACGTAACTTACGAAAGTCAGTTTCCAAAAACTACCTGCGAGTATTTAAAGCATTTTTACCTACACGATTTGTGTCGTTTTTCGATATCTTCTATTTGGTTAAAAAATATCAAAACCAATTTTATTTTGATACATTTTGTATTTATGTTATCAACTCTTTAATTATTTATTTATTTTTGAAGTTCAATATGTTGTTTGATACATTATATATACCGAATAAAACTTTTTGGAGGCTTTGTTGTGATATATTTATTTGTAATTTATTCTCAAGTTGGTAAAAATAAATTTGTGGTTGTTATTACTGGCTAGCAGAACTTGCTAGTCAAGCATACGACCACGAAAAGCCATGAAATTAAATCATTTCGACGTGTGAAAAAGTGACAGATGTATACTTTGCCATAACCCTGTCTCGTTTTGACACTACGAACGAAATAATTAGTGGCGCGTATTCTAGCCCGGCTGGTCTGCCCCGAAAGAGTGCGGAAGCGTGCCCACACACATCGCAGCAGCATTGACTTTCACTTTGGGTCGGCACTCGGCAGGGACTCCCACGAAACAACCGGTCTCCCCATGTGGTATTCATAAAAAAAATCCTGGGTCAAAAAAAAAAATCACCCACCCACCCGATCTAATGAACATCCTATCCTACTAATATTATAAACGCGAAAGTTTGTGAGGATGGATGGATGTATAGATGTTTGTAACTCTTTCACGCAAAAACTACTGAACGGATTGAGATGAAACTTTGCAATAATATAGCTTATATATCAGAATAACACAGGTTATAAATTATAATGACAAAATGACGTCAAAAATCAAAATATCATGCGGGCGAAGCCGCGGGTAAAAACCAGTACTTTATAATTGTACCAGCCTTTTTAATAGTATACTGCAGGACGTAGCCCTACCCACGAAGGGTGATTGGGCCATATTCACTACGCTGGCCCAGTGCTGGTTGGTGGATTTAGATACGCCATCGAATTTCTTCTAGGGACGTATCAATCAATAAATCAATCAAATCGTTTATTTGCTTAGAACACATGTACAATAAATGTCATATAGATGGTTGATCTTGTATTCACATAGCATTCAGTCTGCAAGCAGAAGTGCAAATATTAGTTCATAAATATTGTGACGCAGTAGGTACGCCGCGCGGTAATGACGGCGGGTTGCTTACACCTAAGTGCAAGATTTATGGTTTTATGACTTGAGCGGGATCAGTCTTTGTATCTCGTCTATTGTTTAGTTTATTTGTTGGGTGTTTACGTATTTGAAAAACAATAGGGAATTCTCGAACTTTCAAGTTGGTTACTTGTTAACACAATAGCGTTTATTAAGATCGAGTAATGTTGCGAAATATCTCGTAGGTTCGAAACTGTAGGAAATAACGGATATAAATACGCCTGCCGACCCTTGGGCGAGCAGTTTTTCGTTTACCGTCGAAGCGAAAACATCTCAATGTTCAAGTGCGATACCAGTGATTGTGAAGTGACTAGTTTGTGTGAATATCAGTACCAGTGTGAAGTGTTTGTGCGAACCAGTTGTGTCGTGTGTTTTTGTGAAGTGATTGTGTGCAATAAAGTGCAAAGTGATTAATCGTCGTTTTAAATGATTATCCAAGAACCCATCTCGTAAGAATATAATAAAACTTATTATTTGGTTAGATCATAATATTCCTTAACACTATAAAAACAGTTTTTTAATAGCCAGTCAGTTAAAGTTTTCTTAAATTTAATCCCGTTGAACATTTTTATTTTATGCAGGTCTTTTCTATGCAGGTTGCCTCACGAGTCACGATGTTTTCATTCACCGAAAAGTCAGTGGTGTGAAAATCCGTACATAAATTGGTACGGGACCGGGATTTGAACCCACCACCTCACGATTGCTAGGCGGGTGTCACAACTACTATACCACCACGGCTTATACTTACTTTACTTACTTTATACCAGCTATAGAATAGCACATACTAAAGTTTAGCTATCATTTCGCAATTTACATTGATAGTTGTCACCATTAATTCAAGCAATTATTTTTAAATCTGTTTCGAATCTTGAAGCTTAAACTAAGCCCTAAGTTAGTTTTAATTTGACGGCGTTTAAATTAAAATCGTGAAAACTGGTCGTAAATTTTTAATCTCTCATTGAATTAGGGTGTAATTAATGTGATGTTATGAATATTTATTTCTATTAGACATGAAAAAAAAATTGTTTTGCTGCGAATTGATTGGCAAGTTGAAATGGCAGTGGGAGGGCACATAGCCCGGAGGACTGATGACCGATGGAGTCAAAAAGTTCTCGAGTGGAGACCACGTCCTGGTAAGCACAGCTTAAAAGGCGTCCATCCACAATGTGGACAGATGACCTCATAAAGGACCGCAGGATCGCAAATGGCCTACTCTGCGCTTGCCAGTACGTGGTCTTCATTCAATAACTTTACAGCCCCATCGGCTTTGAGCAAATATCTATGGAGTCACAATTATGCAAAATAAGTGTCCGAGTCGAAACCCTGCCCAAGCTACGTAGTGAGCAGGCTTTTTTAGTTAGTCGTAAGGCGATTGCCAGCCGACTACTACGCCGTGTGCTACCAAAGTGCTCGGTTATAAGCACCAATAAGGTGTCGTCTCACTACACTACACGCCAAAACAAACTGTCATTCAATCAATTCAGTCGAAACCCTGCCCAATCTACGTAGTGAGCAGGCTTTTTAGTTAGTCGTAAGGCGATTGCAAGCCGACTACAACGCCGTGTGATACCAAAGTGCTCGGTTATAAGCACTAATAAGGTGTCAACTCAAAACACTACACGTCAAAACAAACTGTCATTCAATTCAGTTGTCAAAGGTTCACCGAATAGAATAAACTGTAGATTCAGAGCGTGGTCGAATCCAATAAGCCCGTTAGTGGGTGCGCTGGGAAGCGACGGTTTTTAAATGCAATTTGTCTCCGAAACGTCGGCTTTAAAGCCCTGGTTTTACCTTTCCATTTTGCTTTCCGGTCACTTGTTATTAGCGTGAACTGCAATTTCGGGAATATTTTGTTTTTAAAAGCGGAGGTTTATTTTAGTTTTAAAATGTTTACGGTTTTATTTTGTTGTCAGTTAACAAATGTGCCTGTTGACGTGTTGACAAATGCCATTTTTTGATTAATCCTTTAATTTCTATTAAAGACCTTGTAGTATTAGTATGTTTTAGGCAGAGCCTATATTTAGCAGTAAAACTTTATATTGGTGAGATAACAATGACTATGGTCCAAGTTCTGTATTTTTGTTTATTCGTATTCCGAAACAAATCATTGATGAATTTCAAAGTAAATGTTTACCAATTTTTATACAACACGAGTAACATGTCCCAATTTTGCATGTAAATAAGCCCAATAAATCGTTAAAAAATCAGCTGTTTCATACATTTTGTCGAGCGTGAACGACATTTTTCTATGGAACACCAATTTTTATTTTAAATTTGACAAAAGTCGTAGAACTAAAGTTGTTAGTTTTGATGTATGTATAGAATAAGCCCCTAAAAGGATACTGATTGATTAGAAATAACCCTGTATTTTTAAATACAATTTGTCATCTGCATCAATTAACCTGGCCTGACGGTTGATTATCAAAACTTTGCCAGCTCAGAGGCATTTATATGGCCAATCTTAATAATTGTCAAGTGTAGCGCATGCTAAAATAAAGCGCTAAAGCTCATTTACACTTTCGCCTAAGAACTAAAGAGAAAAAACTGTAGTTTCGCTCTCAAACTAAATCGTTTGGGTTTGTACGACGTATGAAATAGAAGAAAACTCTTTGAAAAGTTCTTAGAAATAATCAGTAGTAGCCTAGGCTTGCGTCTGCCTTGAAGTTGTTGGTATACATTCCAGTTTCGTATCAATATGCTTTTAGAAATAAATTACAATTCAAACGCTATATTTCTGACGTTTTTTTGGCCCGCTGTTTCATGCAAGTTTCTGTCCTTATTTTTACAGTTTCGCTGTATTGATTCTGCGGCGGAGATGTGCTAAAGTCCTAAGCCCTACTCGTTAAGCTATGATCAATCCAACGTGTCATTATCATCATCATTTCAGCCATAGGACATCCACTGCTGGACATAGGCCTTCCCTAATGATTTCCAATAAGACCGGTTGATAGCGGCTTGCATCCAGCGCGATCCTGCGGTCCAAATAAAGTCATCCGTCCACCTACGATACGACGAATACGACGTGTAAGACATCCTAATGTATTATACCTATCTAAACTACTTGGATATCTTTAGTTTAAGCCCACTGTTTAAGTGTCTTGCTTTATTTCTGTGTAGCTGTTTTTGTGTAGCACTTGAGTGCGGTGGATAGGCAAGTTAAAATGTCCTTGGGCAGGGCATATACTCGTATATCGAAAAACCGACAACTGGTCATAAAATTATCTAATGGAAACTACGAACGAAAACTTTAGCATAAAATATTCACCGTAAATATGAACCGATGATATACCTAACTATATGATCGAAGAAACGTCCTGAAAGAAAGTTAGTTCTAACAGGGCTTATTGGTAATTCTCAGGGGAGGCTTATGTCTGGCACTGGACGTCCTACGGCTTATAGATGCATCTAATCAGCTCTCAGATCGATGACTCAGTTTAAACATTTTTGTTTTATTTCAAATCCAAATTATATATAAACAAGTTTGAAATCCACTGGGCAATAAAAAGTTAAAATAAACTTTCCAGATGTTTTTGCACCATAACTTGACAGCGAGTCCAAGTTTAATTTCTTCTTGACACACTTCCAAAAATATCTACGCATCCGACATTGGTAATGTTTGTCTTTAAGAACCGGTGGATTACATTACGAGTAGTGTTACCAGAGTCATTGTGTAATTTTGGACGGTAGGTTGCCTAAAAATGATCACAATAGCACAGAATATATAATTAGTACTTTTAAGTAAAAGAAATATTAATGCCTATTGCAATAAATCCGTCAGTTACATAATTAAGAAGAAGTGATGTACAAAATGCTGTGGCGGGCTAGAGGTAGTGACACCCGCCTTACAGTCGTGAGGTCGTGGTTTCAAATCCCCGGTCCCGCACCAATGAGTTCTTTGGAATTTATGTACGGAATTTCACACCACTGACTTTTCGGTGAAGGAAAACATCGTGAGGCAACCTGCGTACGTCCGTAAAATAAATTCTACGGCGTATGTGAATCCACCAACCCACACTGTCATCAAAACTTTATAAATGTCATATCGTTATTATAACCTTATTGATGTTTCTAAATACAAGTTTTTCGTCTCAATTTTGAGGGTTATACTCGTACTAATCGACTAGGGGACCGCAAAAACATCTTTTTTACTGAATAAGATGTAGCGCTTAGGTATAGCGTAGATTGACTAGGTGTCTATCAGCGATCACTAACGATAAGCAACGTTCAGCACGGTCAAGCATCGGAAGGGAAACCGCGGGAGGCATATACAACTGAGCGCTAGGTAATATTTAACCATTTCAAAAATTGACGCGTTCGCAGGATTTGAACCTGCATCCTCTGGGACTCCGACCCAGATGCTCTGTCCAATTAAGCTAAAACGCACTCTGCGAAAGCGCCGAACTACGTAATTTTTGAAATGTTTATCACAAAAAGAAAGTTTCTATACACCTAGTGTGTGAAGCACGATAAAAATAATTTCATTAATATTTAACCATTTAGCCATGTCAGAGGCCTTTATGCGGCCTAAAAACCCTGACATCAGGGCTAGCCACCCAGCCTATACGAAGTTACTTATTTTAATAAGATGGAAAACCCTCCTTAAAACAAACTGGCAACACAGATCACGAGCTCGTCGCTCATTCGGAAGACTTAACTGAAGTGGATATCCTTCAAACTCTCTACTTCAGAATGAATACTTTAGGACTTTGTCACATTTAACATTGTCAGAGGAAATGTGTCATGTGGTTAGAGTAACTTTTAAATAGAGTGATCTTAATGTTTTTAGCGCTCGTAGACTAAAGAAATGTATAGATTTTGTATTAACTATTGGTAAATCAAAGTGTCTGAATGCTACACAATAAGAAATCGGTTTAAACATGAAAATAGAGCAACAAGGTAAAAGAAAAAAGGAGTAAAACAAGGAGACCCTATATCTCCATAACTAGTTGCTGTGTATTTGAAGGATGTTTTTAAGTTTCCGAAAAAGTTTGAATCCTTTTTTAATGTTATTTGTGAGCATTTTAAAAATTATCGCAATTAGTAAGATATTTTAAAACGAATTCTGAAAGCATTGATGAAGTTTTTCAGTAAATTTAAAAAAAATAATGAGTGCCAAATGGCCTATGATCATCTGGATAACTGAACGGACGAACGGCAGAAACTTAGTTCTAGAAGTTATGAACCCACACATCTAACAGAGATAAACCGTCTAACTATACTGGTCCAACTTTAAAGAACGAGCTAACTGTTGGATTCGACTCGTACAAAACTTTATGTGAGCTTCAGTCAGGGTTGGATATTGCGCAGCTTGTAGCTAACCTCACATCTGCCGACTTGTGTGATTCGGCCTATACTAATAGATGGACAACTAATATGTTTTAGTTGGTATTTGAAAAACTGAACAAAAAATTGTGATCTTAATTTGTCTATAGACAATTTGATAAAAATTAACCCTTCGCGCACAAGGTGATTAACACTCTTTCCGCGTACAACATGGGTATATTTACATTTATGGGTACATTTGCCCCACGCTAAATATATACCTAGTAAGGTGATTATAAAAAAATAACAAGCTCAGATGCTTGATGTAAGGTTTACAACACAATATACTAGTAAATAAAACTGTATAATACGAGTATATCAGGATTACCCTTCAATTATAACAAAAAAAAATTGAACAACGACTTCACAAAAAATTTCTTCAAAGCTAGAAAAAAATACATAAAAAATATAATATATTATCATACATTGCCTATCATTTAACTTTTACAAAACCATTCATATATTAAGTTATATAAAAGATAAACATCGCCAATTAAGCTTATTCTGGCGACGTAATTCATTATCTAAATCAGTACAATTTTAGTACATCAGTTTCATGTGTTTTGTAAGCATAAAGATGTATCTGAAGCAACCAATGAACCATTCGATGTCTTTTTATCCATATGTTTAAGATATAAATACATTTTAGGTTGCTTTGTCGGGAAACTTGAAACCTCTCGTTTGAAATCATCGTGTTATTTTTGCAAGAAAGGAAATTATGACCGTCTAATGGAAATAAAACTTCCTTAGGTAATATGGCCACAATATTACTATTGTACAGTTATGCAGACATTTTTAATCAATAATATCTGTAAAAGTAAAGAACTTACAGCAATATAATCCAATTTAAAGTTGAAAATTTCAAAAAGATAAAAAAATAAACATGCTCCTTTTTAGCTACGTCCCGTACAACATGGGGTAAAAAACGTCCAGGTTCCACTTTATACGCGCCTACAGACAAAATCAGTTATAGAAGCACTGATATATGATTATGTATCGATGCAGTGATATTTAACGTCCAGCTACTGTAGATTTCAACGGAATTGCTCGATTTTTACTTATGAATTTAGCTGTTTTTCCAGGCTGGGGTAACGTATACCCTACCTTGTACGCGGAGGGTTAAGAACTTATGATGGTTGGAGTATTTCGATAAATTCTTTGCGTGAAGCGGATCTGCATTTTTAATTAACAATGATCTTTTTTCTTTTCTAAAAGTTTCATCAGAAGTTCTTATAGACTCTTTAATAGTACTATAAATCCGAATGTATTTGTTGTTTTTTTTTTTTTTTTTTTGTTTCGAATATGTTTGCGTTTGACTACACACTGCCTGATGTTAAGCAGATGTTAAGCATTTTATCACTCTTTGTCAAATCAATGATAAAAACGGATTTAGAAATTTTGAATGGATAAAGTTTTAAAGTCAAAGATTGTTATAGGTGACTTTTTATCTCGTAAAAATAAAATCCTATGGGGCAGCGCAAATAAAAGCTAGCAGCAAATATATTTTATCATAGTTTTTACATATTAATATTTTTTTCATAATTGTATTCAACGTGAAAAGAAGCATAAGAGTACCTTTTTTGTTCATTAGTAACTCTATTATGGTAATATTTTGTCATAACCGTAAACCGTTTTTAAATTAACATCACAGTTTCCAGTAAAATTGAATTGGCTACGACAAAGTTGCTTAATATACTGGACTGAAAAATTTACTCTACACTCCATACCACTTACATATTCTAATGTAAAACGTATGTAAATTACAGTAACGCTTCGCTTCATAGATAAGACCTTATCATGTCGTAACAGAGGCTATTTTCCAACGATAAAAAGGGTAGATAGCATGTATGGTAAACATTTGCTGGATTTTGATTTATGTCTTACACCATGCGGGCGATGATATCTATGAAAATACACAATGAAAATTGTTGCTCGCGGGACGTGATTGGATTATAAATATGCATAATATTGTAGCGTTTTTTGGTGAAAAAGAGAATTGGAAAAGTAAATAAATTTGGTGTAAAATATGACTGCAACATGGTCTGCACATTTCTAATAAATCATGTTCTGGGAGACGTGTGACCAAAATTTAACATGACGTAATAAAATATGCATAATACTTTTAGATTTATTTAGTAAGAATGAGAATTAGGCGTACGATTATTATTGTAACGTGATCTCTGGACATAAATTAGAAGATTAGTTATGAAAAATGTTTATATTTAATTTAATGAACATTATAATTAAATATCATCAGTCAGGCTATGCTCGGAGTCTGTCTACAAGATCGAATCAGAAATTTAGAGATCCGTAGAAGAACCAAAGTACCGACGGATTGGCAAGCTTAATGTTTCTAAATTTCACTTATCAAAATTGTATGTCAATTATATGTAGATCAAGTTTTGATATGGTATGATAATAGTCTAAAATCGCGCCAGTTCAGCTCTTGGCAATTAATTTAAAATGGGCCACCAAGAGACCGGCTTAGCCGAGTTTGGGGGCCCGCTGTTAATCCAACTTATGTGAATTAATGTAACGATAATCTTGTTTCGTGGATAATTTGTACCGATTTCTTACTCAGAAATGACAATGGGCAGGGCACATAGCGCGGACTTATGATCGATTAGGTCGAAAAGTTCTCGAGTGGAGACCACGTACCGGCAAGCGCAGCGTAGAATGTCCACCAAGGTGCACGGATGACCTCGTTATTTGAGCGCTAGTTAGAACTGTGTCCATCTGTCAGCCATAGGACGTACATTATTGGATATAATTAAGTGGGGAGGCCTATGCTGTATAGTTTTCAAATGTAAAAACACTTCCACATTTCATCTCAATATTCATAATTTTTTTTATTCGAGTACAACCTTTTATTTGTTAACTTCGGTTCAGGAACTTTCTAAGTAGTTCCAATAGCTTGAATAGCAACGGGTATAGCTGGAAACATACTATCGGACGCGGCTGACGGACGCGACTGAAAGCCGCGACTGATCTAGATAGTGAATGTCCACTGAGCTGTGCACACTATCGGACATCAGTCCGCGGACGTCACCTTGAGCGTTCGGACGTCCGAGAGAGATCTGGCACGCCGAATGTTTTAAGACTGTGCACATTGTTAGGTCGCGACTATCAGTCGCGTCCGTCAGCCGCGTCCGATAGTATGTTTTCAGCTTATCTATAGAGATCAAAACGGGTATATATATAGAGTCAAAATAAAATAAAACAAACTAAAACTATTAATCTAACCACACAATCTATTATTGTTACACAAAAAGCAAATATATTATTCAGACATCGATAAAGTTCGAGATATAATCTGAATATTTAGTTTCAATGGTCGTTGTTAGAATTAGATAGGTATATACGAGTAACTACAATTGGTGGTGGTATTTTGGTTATGATACTCGCCTTACAATCCTGAAGTCGTGGGTTTAAATCCCGGTCCTGTACCAATGAATGATACGGAATTTATATACGGAATTTAACACCACTGGCTTTTCGGTAAAGGAAAACATCGTGAGACAATCTACATACGCCCGTAAGAGAAATTCGATTGCGTACTATGTGAATCCACCAACCTGCACTAGGCCAGCGTGGTAGAATGATCTATCTAGAGGTTCTTAAAAAGAATAATATGTATCTGTTCCTATTGTATTACAAGGAATAGCTAAAAAAATAAATTGTGCATAGTTGTGCGTAGTTGTGCCATTAGGAATACGTATTTTGGATATCCAACTACTTGTGCGAAAGCAGTTGGTTCACGAGGAACTCTTCTGATGGATACGGCGCAATCACCCTTCTTGGGTAGGCCTACGTCCTGCAGTGGACTATTAAAAAGCTGATACAGTACAGTAGCTACAATTACTCGTACAACACCTATTTGTAACGTAACTTACGAAAGTCAGTTTCCAAAAACTACCTGCGAGTATTTAAAGCATTTTTACCTACACGATTTGTGTCGTTTTTCGATATCTTCTATTTGGTTAAAAAATATCAAAACCAATTTTATTTTGATACATTTTGTATTTATGTTATCAACTCTTTAATTATTTATTTATTTTTGAAGTTCAATATGTTGTTTGATACATTATATATACCGAATAAAACTTTTTGGAGGCTTTGTTGTGATATATTTATTTGTAATTTATTCTCAAGTTGGTAAAAATAAATTTGTGGTTGTTATTACTGGCTAGCAGAACTTGCTAGTCAAGCATACGACCACGAAAAGCCATGAAATTAAATCATTTCGACGTGTGAAAAAGTGACAGATGTATACTTTGCCATAACCCTGTCTCGTTTTGACACTACGAACGAAATAATTAGTGGCGCGTATTCTAGCCCGGCTGGTCTGCCCCGAAAGAGTGCGGAAGCGTGCCCACACACATCGCAGCAGCATTGACTTTCACTTTGGGTCGGCACTCGGCAGGGACTCCCACGAAACAACCGGTCTCCCCATGTGGTATTCATAAAAAAAATCCTGGGTCAAAAAAAAAAATCACCCACCCACCCGATCTAATGAACATCCTATCCTACTAATATTATAAACGCGAAAGTTTGTGAGGATGGATGGATGTATGGATGTTTGTTACTCTTTCACGCAAAAACTACTGAACGGATTGAGATGAAACTTTGCAATAATATAGTTTATATATCAGAATAACACAAAGGCTATAAATTATACTGATATTGCGTCAAAAATCAAAATATCATGCGGGCGAAGCCGCGGGTAAATACTAGTACTCGTACTTTATAATTGTACCAGCCTTTTTAATAGTACACTGCAGGATGTAGCCCTACCCACGAAGGGTGATTGGGCCATTTTCACCACGCTGACCCAGTGCTGGTTGGTGGATTTACATACGCCATCGAATTTCTTCTAGGAACGTATCAATCAATTAATCAATCAAATCGTTTATTTGCTTAGAACACATGTACAATACATGTCATATAGATGGTTGATCTTGTATTTACATAGCATTCAGTCTGCAAGCAGAAGTGCAAATATTAGTTCATAAATATTGTGACGCAGTAGGTACGCCGAGCGGTAATGGGTTGCTTACACCTAAGTGCAAGATTTATGGTTTTATGACTCGAGCGGGATCAGTCTTTGTATCTCGTCTATTGTTTAGTTTATTTGTTGGGTGTTTACGTATTTGAAAAACAATAGAGAATTCTCGAACTTTCAAGTTGGTTAACACAAAAGCGTTTATTAAGATCGAGTAATGTTGCGAAATATCTCGTAGGTTCGAAACTGTAGGAAATAACGGATATAAATACGCCTGCCGACCCTTGGGCGAGCAGTTTTTCGTTTACCGTCGAAGCGAAAACATCTCAATGTTCAAGTGCGATACCAGTGATTGTGAAGTGACTAGTTTGTGTGAATATCAGTACCAGTGTGAAGTGTTTGTGCGAACCAGTTGTGTCGTGTGTTTTTGTGAAGTGATTGTGTGCAATAAAGTGCAAAGTGATTAATCGTCGTTTTAAATGATTATCCAAGAACCCATCTCGTAAGAATATAATAAAACTTATTATTTGGTTAGATCATAATATTCCTTAACACTATAAAAACAGGCAATTTTTTAATAGCCAGTCAGTTAAAGTTTTCTTAAATTTAATCCCGTTGAACATTTTTATTTTATGCAGGTCTTTTCTATGCAGGTTGCCTCACGAGTCACGATGTTTTTATTCACCGAAAAGTCAGTGGTGTGAAAATCCGTACATAAATTGGTACGGGACCGGGATTTGAACCCACCACCTCACGATTGCTAGGCGGGTGTCACAACTACTATACCACCACGGCTTATACTTACTTTACTTACTTTATACCAGCTATAGAATAGCACATACTAAAGTTTAGCTATCATTTCGCAATTTACATTGATAGTTGTCACAATTAATTCAAGCAATTATTTTTAAATCTGTTTCGAATCTTGAAGCTTAAACTAAGCCCTAAGTTAGTTTTAATTTGACGGCGTTTAAATTAAAATCGTGAAAACTGGTCGTAAATTTTTAATCTCTCATTGAATTAGGGTGTAATTAATGTGATGTTATGAATATTTATTTCTATTAGACATGAAAAAAAAATTGTTTTGCTGCGAATTAATTGGCAAGTTGAAATGGCAGTGGGAGGGCACATAGCCCGGAGGACTGATGACCGATGGAGTCAAAAAGTTCTCGAGTGGAGACCACGTCCTGATAAGCACAGCTTAAAAGGCGTCCATCCACAATGTGGACAGATGACCTCATAAAGGACCGCAGGATCGCAAATGGCCTACTCTGCGCTTGCCAGTACGTGGTCTTCATTCAATAACTTTACAGCCCCATCGGCTTTGAGCAAATATCTATGGAGTCACAATTATGCAAAATAAGTGTCCGAGTCGAAACCCTGCCCAAGCTACGTAGTGAGCAGGCTTTTTTAGTTAGTCGTAAGGCGATTGCCAGCCGACTACTACGCCGTGTGCTACCAAAGTGCTCGGTTATAAGCACTAATAACGTGTCATCTCAAAACAATACACGCCAAAACAAACTGTCATTCAATCAATTCAGTCGAAACCCTGCCCAATCTACGTAGTGAGCAGGCTTTTTAGTTAGTCGTAAGGCGATTGCAAGCCGACTACAACGCCGTGTGATACCAAAGTGCTCGGTTATAAGCACTAATAAGGTGTCAACTCAAAACACTACACGTCAAAACAAACTGTCATTCAATTCAGTTGTCAAAGGATCACCGAATAGAATAAACTGTAGATTCAGAGCGTGGTCGAATCCAATAAGCCCGTTAGTGGGTGCGCTGGGAAGCGACGGTTTTTAAATTAAATTTGTCTCCGAAACGTCGGCTTTAAAGCCCTGGTTTTACCTTTCCATTTTGCTTTCCGGTCACTTGTTATTAGCGTGAACTGCAATTTCGGGAATATTTTGTTTTTAAAAGCGGAGGTTTATTTTAGTTTTAAAATGTTTACGGTTTTATTTTGTTGTCAGTTAACAAATGTAACTGTTGACGTGTTGACGAATGGCATTTTTTGATTATTTTTTAATTTCTATTACAGACCTTGTAGTACTAGTATGTTTAGGCAGAGCCTATATTTAGCAGTAAAACTTTATATTGGTGAGATAACAATGACTATGGTCCAAGTTCTGTATTTTTGTTTATTCGTATTCCGAAACAAATCATTGATGAATTTCAAAGTAAATGTTTACCAATTTTTATACAACACGAGTAACATGTCCCAATTTTGCATGTAAATAAGCCCAATAAATCGTTAAAAAATCAGCTGTTTCATACATTTTGTCGAGCGTGAACGACATTTTTCTATGGAACACCAATTTTTATTTTAAATTTGACAAAAGTCGTAGAACTAAAGTTGTTAGTTTTGATGTATGTATAGAATAAGCCCCTAAAAGGATACTGATTGATTAGAAATAACCCTGTATTTTTAAATACAATTTGTCATCTGCATCAATTAACCTGGCCTGACGGTTGATTATCAAAACTTTGCCAGCTCAGAGGCATTTATATGGCCAATCTTAATAATTGTCAAGTGTAGCGCATGCTAAAATAAAGCGCTAAAGCTCATTTACACTTTCGCCTAAGAACTAAAGAGAAAAAACTGTAGTTTCGCTCTCAAACTAAATCGTTTGGGTTTGTACGACGTATGAAATAGAAGAAAACTCTTTGAAAAGTTCTTAGAAATAATCAGTAGTAGCCTAGGCTTGCGTCTGCCTTGAAGTTGTTGGTATACATTCCAGTTTCGTATCAATATGCTTTTAGAAATAAATTACAATTCAAACGCTATATTTCTGACGTTTTTTTGGCCCGCTGTTTCATGCAAGTTTCTGTCCTTATTTTTACAGTTTCGCTGTATTGATTCTGCGGCGGAGATGTGCTAAAGTCCTAAGCCCTACTCGTTAAGCTATGATCAATCCAACGTGTCATTATCATCATCATTTCAGCCATAGGACATCCACTGCTGGACATAGGCCTTCCCTAATGATTTCCAATAAGACCGGTTGATAGCGGCTTGCATCCAGCGCGATCCTGCGGTCCAAATAAAGTCATCCGTCCACCTACGATACGACGAATACGACGTGTAAGACATCCTAATGTATTATACCTATCTAAACTACTTGGATATCTTTAGTTTAAGCCCACTGTTTAAGTGTCTTGCTTTATTTCTGTGTAGCTGTTTTTGTGTAGCACTTGAGTGCGGTGGATAGGCAAGTTAAAATGTCCTTGGGCAGGGCATATACTCGTATATCGAAAAACCGACAACTGGTCATAAAATTATCTAATGGAAACTACGAACGAAAACTTTAGCATAAAATATTCACCGTAAATATGAACCGATGATATACCTAACTATATGATCGAAGAAACGTCCTGAAAGAAAGTTAGTTCTAACAGGGCTTATTGGTAATTCTCAGGGGAGGCTTATGTCTGGCACTGGACGTCCTACGGCTTATAGATGCATCTAATCAGCTCTCAGATCGATGACTCAGTTTAAACATTTTTGTTTTATTTCAAATCCAAATTATATATAAACAAGTTTGAAATCCACTGGGCAATAAAAAGTTAAAATAAACTTTCCAGATGTTTTTGCACCATAACTTGACAGCGAGTCCAAGTTTAATTTCTTCTTGACACACTTCCAAAAATATCTACGCATCCGACATTGGTAATGTTTGTCTTTAAGAACCGGTGGATTACATTACGAGTAGTGTTACCAGAGTCATTGTGTAATTTTGGACGGTAGGTTGCCTAAAAATGATCACAATAGCACAGAATATATAATTAGTACTTTTAAGTAAAAGAAATATTAATGCCTATTGCAATAAATCCGTCAGTTACATAATTAAGAAGAAGTGATGTACAAAATGCTGTGGCGGGCTAGAGGTAGTGACACCCGCCTTACAGTCGTGAGGTCGTGGTTTCAAATCCCCGGTCCCGCACCAATGAGTTCTTTGGAATTTATGTACGGAATTTCACACCACTGACTTTTCGGTGAAGGAAAACATCGTGAGGCAACCTGCGTACGTCCGTAAAATAAATTCTACGGCGTATGTGAATCCACCAACCCACACTGTCATCAAAACTTTATAAATGTCATATCGTTATTATAACCTTATTGATGTTTCTAAATACAAGTTTTTCGTCTCAATTTTGAGGGTTATACTCGTACTAATCGACTAGGGGACCGCAAAAACATCTTTTTTACTGAATAAGATGTAGCGCTTAGGTATAGCGTAGATTGACTAGGTGTCTATCAGCGATCACTAACGATAAGCAACGTTCAGCACGGTCAAGCATCGGAAGGGAAACCGCGGGAGGCATATACAACTGAGCGCTAGGTAATATTTAACCATTTCAAAAATTGACGCGTTCGCAGGATTTGAACCTGCATCCTCTGGGACTCCGACCCAGATGCTCTGTCCAATTAAGCTAAAACGCACTCTGCGAAAGCGCCGAACTACGTAATTTTTGAAATGTTTATCACAAAAAGAAAGTTTCTATACACCTAGTGTGTGAAGCACGATAAAAATAATTTCATTAATATTTAACCATTTAGCCATGTCAGAGGCCTTTATGCGGCCTAAAAACCCTGACATCAGGGCTAGCCACCCAGCCTATACGAAGTTACTTATTTTAATAAGATGGAAAACCCTCCTTAAAACAAACTGGCAACACAGATCACGAGCTCGTCGCTCATTCGGAAGACTTAACTGAAGTGGATATCCTTCAAACTCTCTACTTCAGAATGAATACTTTAGGACTTTGTCACATTTAACATTGTCAGAGGAAATGTGTCATGTGGTTAGAGTAACTTTTAAATAGAGTGATCTTAATGTTTTTAGCGCTCGTAGACTAAAGAAATGTATAGATTTTGTATTAACTATTGGTAAATCAAAGTGTCTGAATGCTACACAATAAGAAATCGGTTTAAACATGAAAATAGAGCAACAAGGTAAAAGAAAAAAGGAGTAAAACAAGGAGACCCTATATCTCCATAACTAGTTGCTGTGTATTTGAAGGATGTTTTTAAGTTTCCGAAAAAGTTTGAATCCTTTTTTAATGTTATTTGTGAGCATTTTAAAAATTATCGCAATTAGTAAGATATTTTAAAACGAATTCTGAAAGCATTGATGAAGTTTTTCAGTAAATTTAAAAAAAATAATGAGTGCCAAATGGCCTATGATCATCTGGATAACTGAACGGACGAACGGCAGAAACTTAGTTCTAGAAGTTATGAACCCACACATCTAACAGAGATAAACCGTCTAACTATACTGGTCCAACTTTAAAGAACGAGCTAACTGTTGGATTCGACTCGTACAAAACTTTATGTGAGCTTCAGTCAGGGTTGGATATTGCGCAGCTTGTAGCTAACCTCACATCTGCCGACTTGTGTGATTCGGCCTATACTAATAGATGGACAACTAATATGTTTTAGTTGGTATTTGAAAAACTGAACAAAAAATTGTGATCTTAATTTGTCTATAGACAATTTGATAAAAATTAACCCTTCGCGCACAAGGTGATTAACACTCTTTCCGCGTACAACATGGGTATATTTACATTTATGGGTACATTTGCCCCACGCTAAATATATACCTAGTAAGGTGATTATAAAAAAATAACAAGCTCAGATGCTTGATGTAAGGTTTACAACACAATATACTAGTAAATAAAACTGTATAATACGAGTATATCAGGATTACCCTTCAATTATAACAAAAAAAAATTGAACAACGACTTCACAAAAAATTTCTTCAAAGCTAGAAAAAAATACATAAAAAATATAATATATTATCATACATTGCCTATCATTTAACTTTTACAAAACCATTCATATATTAAGTTATATAAAAGATAAACATCGCCAATTAAGCTTATTCTGGCGACGTAATTCATTATCTAAATCAGTACAATTTTAGTACATCAGTTTCATGTGTTTTGTAAGCATAAAGATGTATCTGAAGCAACCAATGAACCATTCGATGTCTTTTTATCCATATGTTTAAGATATAAATACATTTTAGGTTGCTTTGTCGGGAAACTTGAAACCTCTCGTTTGAAATCATCGTGTTATTTTTGCAAGAAAGGAAATTATGACCGTCTAATGGAAATAAAACTTTCTTAGGTAATATGGCCACAATATTACTATTGTACAGTTATGCAGACATTTTTAATCAATAATATCTGTAAAAGTAAAGAACTTACAGCAATATAATCCAATTTAAAGTTGAAAATTTCAAAAAGATAAAAAAATAAACATGCTCCTTTTTAGCTACGTCCCGTACAACATGGGGTAAAAAACGTCCAGGTTCCACTTTATACGCGCCTACAGACAAAATCAGTTATAGAAGCACTGATATATGATTATGTATCGATGCAGTGATATTTAACGTCCAGCTACTGTAGATTTCAACGGAATTGCTCGATTTTTACTTATGAATTTAGCTGTTTTTCCAGGCTGGGGTAACGTATACCCTACCTTGTACGCGGAGGGTTAAGAACTTATGATGGTTGGAGTATTTCGATAAATTCTTTGCGTGAAGCGGATCTGCATTTTTAATTAACAATGATCTTTTTTCTTTTCTAAAAGTTTCATCAGAAGTTCTTATAGACTCTTTAATAGTACTATAAATCCGAATGTATTTGTTGTTTTTTTTTTTTTTTTTTTGTTTCGAATATGTTTGCGTTTGACTACACACTGCCTGATGTTAAGCAGATGTTAAGCATTTTATCACTCTTTGTCAAATCAATGATAAAAACGGATTTAGAAATTTTGAATGGATAAAGTTTTAAAGTCAAAGATTGTTATAGGTGACTTTTTATCTCGTAAAAATAAAATCCTATGGGGCAGCGCAAATAAAAGCTAGCAGCAAATATATTTTATCATAGTTTTTACATATTAATATTTTTTTCATAATTGTATTCAACGTGAAAAGAAGCATAAGAGTACCTTTTTTGTTCATTAGTAACTCTATTATGGTAATATTTTGTCATAACCGTAAACCGTTTTTAAATTAACATCACAGTTTCCAGTAAAATTGAATTGGCTACGACAAAGTTGCTTAATATACTGGACTGAAAAATTTACTCTACACTCCATACCACTTACATATTCTAATGTAAAACGTATGTAAATTACAGTAACGCTTCGCTTCATAGATAAGACCTTATCATGTCGTAACAGAGGCTATTTTCCAACGATAAAAAGGGTAGATAGCATGTATGGTAAACATTTGCTGGATTTTGATTTATGTCTTACACCATGCGGGCGATGATATCTATGAAAATACACAATGAAAATTGTTGCTCGCGGGACGTGATTGGATTATAAATATGCATAATATTGTAGCGTTTTTTGGTGAAAAAGAGAATTGGAAAAGTAAATAAATTTGGTGTAAAATATGACTGCAACATGGTCTGCACATTTCTAATAAATCATGTTCTGGGAGACGTGTGACCAAAATTTAACATGACGTAATAAAATATGCATAATACTTTTAGATTTATTTAGTAAGAATGAGAATTAGGCGTACGATTATTATTGTAACGTGATCTCTGGACATAAATTAGAAGATTAGTTATGAAAAATGTTTATATTTAATTTAATGAACATTATAATTAAATATCATCAGTCAGGCTATGCTCGGAGTCTGTCTACAAGATCGAATCAGAAATTTAGAGATCCGTAGAAGAACCAAAGTACCGACGGATTGGCAAGCTTAATGTTTCTAAATTTCACTTATCAAAATTGTATGTCAATTATATGTAGATCAAGTTTTGATATGGTATGATAATAGTCTAAAATCGCGCCAGTTCAGCTCTTGGCAATTAATTTAAAATGGGCCACCAAGAGACCGGCTTAGCCGAGTTTGGGGGCCCGCTGTTAATCCAACTTATGTGAATTAATGTAACGATAATCTTGTTTCGTGGATAATTTGTACCGATTTCTTACTCAGAAATGACAATGGGCAGGGCACATAGCGCGGACTTATGATCGATTAGGTCGAAAAGTTCTCGAGTGGAGACCACGTACCGGCAAGCGCAGCGTAGAATGTCCACCAAGGTGCACGGATGACCTCGTTATTTGAGCGCTAGTTAGAACTGTGTCCATCTGTCAGCCATAGGACGTACATTATTGGATATAATTAAGTGGGGAGGCCTATGCTGTATAGTTTTCAAATGTAAAAACACTTCCACATTTCATCTCAATATTCATAATTTTTTTTATTCGAGTACAACCTTTTATTTGTTAACTTCGGTTCAGGAACTTTCTAAGTAGTTCCAATAGCTTGAATAGCAACGGGTATAGCTGGAAACATACTATCGGACGCGGCTGACGGACGCGACTGAAAGCCGCGACTGATCTAGATAGTGAATGTCCACTGAGCTGTGCACACTATCGGACATCAGTCCGCGGACGTCACCTTGAGCGTTCGGACGTCCGAGAGAGATCTGGCACGCCGAATGTTTTAAGACTGTGCACATTGTTAGGTCGCGACTATCAGTCGCGTCCGTCAGCCGCGTCCGATAGTATGTTTTCAGCTTATCTATAGAGATCAAAACGGGTATATATATAGAGTCAAAATAAAATAAAACAAACTAAAACTATTAATCTAACCACACAATCTATTATTGTTACACAAAAAGCAAATATATTATTCAGACATCGATAAAGTTCGAGATATAATCTGAATATTTAGTTTCAATGGTCGTTGTTAGAATTAGATAGGTATATACGAGTAACTACAATTGGTGGTGGTATTTTGGTTATGATACTCGCCTTACAATCCTGAAGTCGTGGGTTTAAATCCCGGTCCTGTACCAATGAATGATACGGAATTTATATACGGAATTTAACACCACTGGCTTTTCGGTAAAGGAAAACATCGTGAGACAATCTACATACGCCCGTAAGAGAAATTCGATTGCGTACTATGTGAATCCACCAACCTGCACTAGGCCAGCGTGGTAGAATGATCTATCTAGAGGTTCTTAAAAAGAATAATATGTATCTGTTCCTATTGTATTACAAGGAATAGCTAAAAAAATAAATTGTGCATAGTTGTGCGTAGTTGTGCCATTAGGAATACGTATTTTGGATATCCAACTACTTGTGCGAAAGCAGTTGGTTCACGAGGAACTCTTCTGATGGATACGGCGCAATCACCCTTCTTGGGTAGGCCTACGTCCTGCAGTGGACTATTAAAAAGCTGATACAGTACAGTAGCTACAATTACTCGTACAACACCTATTTGTAACGTAACTTACGAAAGTCAGTTTCCAAAAACTACCTGCGAGTATTTAAAGCATTTTTACCTACACGATTTGTGTCGTTTTTCGATATCTTCTATTTGGTTAAAAAATATCAAAACCAATTTTATTTTGATACATTTTGTATTTATGTTATCAACTCTTTAATTATTTATTTATTTTTGAAGTTCAATATGTTGTTTGATACATTATATATACCGAATAAAACTTTTTGGAGGCTTTGTTGTGATATATTTATTTGTAATTTATTCTCAAGTTGGTAAAAATAAATTTGTGGTTGTTATTACTGGCTAGCAGAACTTGCTAGTCAAGCATACGACCACGAAAAGCCATGAAATTAAATCATTTCGACGTGTGAAAAAGTGACAGATGTATACTTTGCCATAACCCTGTCTCGTTTTGACACTACGAACGAAATAATTAGTGGCGCGTATTCTAGCCCGGCTGGTCTGCCCCGAAAGAGTGCGGAAGCGTGCCCACACACATCGCAGCAGCATTGACTTTCACTTTGGGTCGGCACTCGGCAGGGACTCCCACGAAACAACCGGTCTCCCCATGTGGTATTCATAAAAAAAATCCTGGGTCAAAAAAAAAAATCACCCACCCACCCGATCTAATGAACATCCTATCCTACTAATATTATAAACGCGAAAGTTTGTGAGGATGGATGGATGTATAGATGTTTGTAACTCTTTCACGCAAAAACTACTGAACGGATTGAGATGAAACTTTGCAATAATATAGCTTATATATCAGAATAACACAGGTTATAAATTATAATGACAAAATGACGTCAAAAATCAAAATATCATGCGGGCGAAGCCGCGGGTAAAAACCAGTACTTTATAATTGTACCAGCCTTTTTAATAGTATACTGCAGGACGTAGCCCTACCCACGAAGGGTGATTGGGCCATATTCACTACGCTGGCCCAGTGCTGGTTGGTGGATTTAGATACGCCATCGAATTTCTTCTAGGGACGTATCAATCAATAAATCAATCAAATCGTTTATTTGCTTAGAACACATGTACAATAAATGTCATATAGATGGTTGATCTTGTATTCACATAGCATTCAGTCTGCAAGCAGAAGTGCAAATATTAGTTCATAAATATTGTGACGCAGTAGGTACGCCGCGCGGTAATGACGGCGGGTTGCTTACACCTAAGTGCAAGATTTATGGTTTTATGACTTGAGCGGGATCAGTCTTTGTATCTCGTCTATTGTTTAGTTTATTTGTTGGGTGTTTACGTATTTGAAAAACAATAGGGAATTCTCGAACTTTCAAGTTGGTTACTTGTTAACACAATAGCGTTTATTAAGATCGAGTAATGTTGCGAAATATCTCGTAGGTTCGAAACTGTAGGAAATAACGGATATAAATACGCCTGCCGACCCTTGGGCGAGCAGTTTTTCGTTTACCGTCGAAGCGAAAACATCTCAATGTTCAAGTGCGATACCAGTGATTGTGAAGTGACTAGTTTGTGTGAATATCAGTACCAGTGTGAAGTGTTTGTGCGAACCAGTTGTGTCGTGTGTTTTTGTGAAGTGATTGTGTGCAATAAAGTGCAAAGTGATTAATCGTCGTTTTAAATGATTATCCAAGAACCCATCTCGTAAGAATATAATAAAACTTATTATTTGGTTAGATCATAATATTCCTTAACACTATAAAAACAGTTTTTTAATAGCCAGTCAGTTAAAGTTTTCTTAAATTTAATCCCGTTGAACATTTTTATTTTATGCAGGTCTTTTCTATGCAGGTTGCCTCACGAGTCACGATGTTTTCATTCACCGAAAAGTCAGTGGTGTGAAAATCCGTACATAAATTGGTACGGGACCGGGATTTGAACCCACCACCTCACGATTGCTAGGCGGGTGTCACAACTACTATACCACCACGGCTTATACTTACTTTACTTACTTTATACCAGCTATAGAATAGCACATACTAAAGTTTAGCTATCATTTCGCAATTTACATTGATAGTTGTCACCATTAATTCAAGCAATTATTTTTAAATCTGTTTCGAATCTTGAAGCTTAAACTAAGCCCTAAGTTAGTTTTAATTTGACGGCGTTTAAATTAAAATCGTGAAAACTGGTCGTAAATTTTTAATCTCTCATTGAATTAGGGTGTAATTAATGTGATGTTATGAATATTTATTTCTATTAGACATGAAAAAAAAATTGTTTTGCTGCGAATTGATTGGCAAGTTGAAATGGCAGTGGGAGGGCACATAGCCCGGAGGACTGATGACCGATGGAGTCAAAAAGTTCTCGAGTGGAGACCACGTCCTGGTAAGCACAGCTTAAAAGGCGTCCATCCACAATGTGGACAGATGACCTCATAAAGGACCGCAGGATCGCAAATGGCCTACTCTGCGCTTGCCAGTACGTGGTCTTCATTCAATAACTTTACAGCCCCATCGGCTTTGAGCAAATATCTATGGAGTCACAATTATGCAAAATAAGTGTCCGAGTCGAAACCCTGCCCAAGCTACGTAGTGAGCAGGCTTTTTTAGTTAGTCGTAAGGCGATTGCCAGCCGACTACTACGCCGTGTGCTACCAAAGTGCTCGGTTATAAGCACCAATAAGGTGTCGTCTCACTACACTACACGCCAAAACAAACTGTCATTCAATCAATTCAGTCGAAACCCTGCCCAATCTACGTAGTGAGCAGGCTTTTTAGTTAGTCGTAAGGCGATTGCAAGCCGACTACAACGCCGTGTGATACCAAAGTGCTCGGTTATAAGCACTAATAAGGTGTCAACTCAAAACACTACACGTCAAAACAAACTGTCATTCAATTCAGTTGTCAAAGGTTCACCGAATAGAATAAACTGTAGATTCAGAGCGTGGTCGAATCCAATAAGCCCGTTAGTGGGTGCGCTGGGAAGCGACGGTTTTTAAATGCAATTTGTCTCCGAAACGTCGGCTTTAAAGCCCTGGTTTTACCTTTCCATTTTGCTTTCCGGTCACTTGTTATTAGCGTGAACTGCAATTTCGGGAATATTTTGTTTTTAAAAGCGGAGGTTTATTTTAGTTTTAAAATGTTTACGGTTTTATTTTGTTGTCAGTTAACAAATGTGCCTGTTGACGTGTTGACAAATGCCATTTTTTGATTAATCCTTTAATTTCTATTAAAGACCTTGTAGTATTAGTATGTTTTAGGCAGAGCCTATATTTAGCAGTAAAACTTTATATTGGTGAGATAACAATGACTATGGTCCAAGTTCTGTATTTTTGTTTATTCGTATTCCGAAACAAATCATTGATGAATTTCAAAGTAAATGTTTACCAATTTTTATACAACACGAGTAACATGTCCCAATTTTGCATGTAAATAAGCCCAATAAATCGTTAAAAAATCAGCTGTTTCATACATTTTGTCGAGCGTGAACGACATTTTTCTATGGAACACCAATTTTTATTTTAAATTTGACAAAAGTCGTAGAACTAAAGTTGTTAGTTTTGATGTATGTATAGAATAAGCCCCTAAAAGGATACTGATTGATTAGAAATAACCCTGTATTTTTAAATACAATTTGTCATCTGCATCAATTAACCTGGCCTGACGGTTGATTATCAAAACTTTGCCAGCTCAGAGGCATTTATATGGCCAATCTTAATAATTGTCAAGTGTAGCGCATGCTAAAATAAAGCGCTAAAGCTCATTTACACTTTCGCCTAAGAACTAAAGAGAAAAAACTGTAGTTTCGCTCTCAAACTAAATCGTTTGGGTTTGTACGACGTATGAAATAGAAGAAAACTCTTTGAAAAGTTCTTAGAAATAATCAGTAGTAGCCTAGGCTTGCGTCTGCCTTGAAGTTGTTGGTATACATTCCAGTTTCGTATCAATATGCTTTTAGAAATAAATTACAATTCAAACGCTATATTTCTGACGTTTTTTTGGCCCGCTGTTTCATGCAAGTTTCTGTCCTTATTTTTACAGTTTCGCTGTATTGATTCTGCGGCGGAGATGTGCTAAAGTCCTAAGCCCTACTCGTTAAGCTATGATCAATCCAACGTGTCATTATCATCATCATTTCAGCCATAGGACATCCACTGCTGGACATAGGCCTTCCCTAATGATTTCCAATAAGACCGGTTGATAGCGGCTTGCATCCAGCGCGATCCTGCGGTCCAAATAAAGTCATCCGTCCACCTACGATACGACGAATACGACGTGTAAGACATCCTAATGTATTATACCTATCTAAACTACTTGGATATCTTTAGTTTAAGCCCACTGTTTAAGTGTCTTGCTTTATTTCTGTGTAGCTGTTTTTGTGTAGCACTTGAGTGCGGTGGATAGGCAAGTTAAAATGTCCTTGGGCAGGGCATATACTCGTATATCGAAAAACCGACAACTGGTCATAAAATTATCTAATGGAAACTACGAACGAAAACTTTAGCATAAAATATTCACCGTAAATATGAACCGATGATATACCTAACTATATGATCGAAGAAACGTCCTGAAAGAAAGTTAGTTCTAACAGGGCTTATTGGTAATTCTCAGGGGAGGCTTATGTCTGGCACTGGACGTCCTACGGCTTATAGATGCATCTAATCAGCTCTCAGATCGATGACTCAGTTTAAACATTTTTGTTTTATTTCAAATCCAAATTATATATAAACAAGTTTGAAATCCACTGGGCAATAAAAAGTTAAAATAAACTTTCCAGATGTTTTTGCACCATAACTTGACAGCGAGTCCAAGTTTAATTTCTTCTTGACACACTTCCAAAAATATCTACGCATCCGACATTGGTAATGTTTGTCTTTAAGAACCGGTGGATTACATTACGAGTAGTGTTACCAGAGTCATTGTGTAATTTTGGACGGTAGGTTGCCTAAAAATGATCACAATAGCACAGAATATATAATTAGTACTTTTAAGTAAAAGAAATATTAATGCCTATTGCAATAAATCCGTCAGTTACATAATTAAGAAGAAGTGATGTACAAAATGCTGTGGCGGGCTAGAGGTAGTGACACCCGCCTTACAGTCGTGAGGTCGTGGTTTCAAATCCCCGGTCCCGCACCAATGAGTTCTTTGGAATTTATGTACGGAATTTCACACCACTGACTTTTCGGTGAAGGAAAACATCGTGAGGCAACCTGCGTACGTCCGTAAAATAAATTCTACGGCGTATGTGAATCCACCAACCCACACTGTCATCAAAACTTTATAAATGTCATATCGTTATTATAACCTTATTGATGTTTCTAAATACAAGTTTTTCGTCTCAATTTTGAGGGTTATACTCGTACTAATCGACTAGGGGACCGCAAAAACATCTTTTTTACTGAATAAGATGTAGCGCTTAGGTATAGCGTAGATTGACTAGGTGTCTATCAGCGATCACTAACGATAAGCAACGTTCAGCACGGTCAAGCATCGGAAGGGAAACCGCGGGAGGCATATACAACTGAGCGCTAGGTAATATTTAACCATTTCAAAAATTGACGCGTTCGCAGGATTTGAACCTGCATCCTCTGGGACTCCGACCCAGATGCTCTGTCCAATTAAGCTAAAACGCACTCTGCGAAAGCGCCGAACTACGTAATTTTTGAAATGTTTATCACAAAAAGAAAGTTTCTATACACCTAGTGTGTGAAGCACGATAAAAATAATTTCATTAATATTTAACCATTTAGCCATGTCAGAGGCCTTTATGCGGCCTAAAAACCCTGACATCAGGGCTAGCCACCCAGCCTATACGAAGTTACTTATTTTAATAAGATGGAAAACCCTCCTTAAAACAAACTGGCAACACAGATCACGAGCTCGTCGCTCATTCGGAAGACTTAACTGAAGTGGATATCCTTCAAACTCTCTACTTCAGAATGAATACTTTAGGACTTTGTCACATTTAACATTGTCAGAGGAAATGTGTCATGTGGTTAGAGTAACTTTTAAATAGAGTGATCTTAATGTTTTTAGCGCTCGTAGACTAAAGAAATGTATAGATTTTGTATTAACTATTGGTAAATCAAAGTGTCTGAATGCTACACAATAAGAAATCGGTTTAAACATGAAAATAGAGCAACAAGGTAAAAGAAAAAAGGAGTAAAACAAGGAGACCCTATATCTCCATAACTAGTTGCTGTGTATTTGAAGGATGTTTTTAAGTTTCCGAAAAAGTTTGAATCCTTTTTTAATGTTATTTGTGAGCATTTTAAAAATTATCGCAATTAGTAAGATATTTTAAAACGAATTCTGAAAGCATTGATGAAGTTTTTCAGTAAATTTAAAAAAAATAATGAGTGCCAAATGGCCTATGATCATCTGGATAACTGAACGGACGAACGGCAGAAACTTAGTTCTAGAAGTTATGAACCCACACATCTAACAGAGATAAACCGTCTAACTATACTGGTCCAACTTTAAAGAACGAGCTAACTGTTGGATTCGACTCGTACAAAACTTTATGTGAGCTTCAGTCAGGGTTGGATATTGCGCAGCTTGTAGCTAACCTCACATCTGCCGACTTGTGTGATTCGGCCTATACTAATAGATGGACAACTAATATGTTTTAGTTGGTATTTGAAAAACTGAACAAAAAATTGTGATCTTAATTTGTCTATAGACAATTTGATAAAAATTAACCCTTCGCGCACAAGGTGATTAACACTCTTTCCGCGTACAACATGGGTATATTTACATTTATGGGTACATTTGCCCCACGCTAAATATATACCTAGTAAGGTGATTATAAAAAAATAACAAGCTCAGATGCTTGATGTAAGGTTTACAACACAATATACTAGTAAATAAAACTGTATAATACGAGTATATCAGGATTACCCTTCAATTATAACAAAAAAAAATTGAACAACGACTTCACAAAAAATTTCTTCAAAGCTAGAAAAAAATACATAAAAAATATAATATATTATCATACATTGCCTATCATTTAACTTTTACAAAACCATTCATATATTAAGTTATATAAAAGATAAACATCGCCAATTAAGCTTATTCTGGCGACGTAATTCATTATCTAAATCAGTACAATTTTAGTACATCAGTTTCATGTGTTTTGTAAGCATAAAGATGTATCTGAAGCAACCAATGAACCATTCGATGTCTTTTTATCCATATGTTTAAGATATAAATACATTTTAGGTTGCTTTGTCGGGAAACTTGAAACCTCTCGTTTGAAATCATCGTGTTATTTTTGCAAGAAAGGAAATTATGACCGTCTAATGGAAATAAAACTTCCTTAGGTAATATGGCCACAATATTACTATTGTACAGTTATGCAGACATTTTTAATCAATAATATCTGTAAAAGTAAAGAACTTACAGCAATATAATCCAATTTAAAGTTGAAAATTTCAAAAAGATAAAAAAATAAACATGCTCCTTTTTAGCTACGTCCCGTACAACATGGGGTAAAAAACGTCCAGGTTCCACTTTATACGCGCCTACAGACAAAATCAGTTATAGAAGCACTGATATATGATTATGTATCGATGCAGTGATATTTAACGTCCAGCTACTGTAGATTTCAACGGAATTGCTCGATTTTTACTTATGAATTTAGCTGTTTTTCCAGGCTGGGGTAACGTATACCCTACCTTGTACGCGGAGGGTTAAGAACTTATGATGGTTGGAGTATTTCGATAAATTCTTTGCGTGAAGCGGATCTGCATTTTTAATTAACAATGATCTTTTTTCTTTTCTAAAAGTTTCATCAGAAGTTCTTATAGACTCTTTAATAGTACTATAAATCCGAATGTATTTGTTGTTTTTTTTTTTTTTTTTTTGTTTCGAATATGTTTGCGTTTGACTACACACTGCCTGATGTTAAGCAGATGTTAAGCATTTTATCACTCTTTGTCAAATCAATGATAAAAACGGATTTAGAAATTTTGAATGGATAAAGTTTTAAAGTCAAAGATTGTTATAGGTGACTTTTTATCTCGTAAAAATAAAATCCTATGGGGCAGCGCAAATAAAAGCTAGCAGCAAATATATTTTATCATAGTTTTTACATATTAATATTTTTTTCATAATTGTATTCAACGTGAAAAGAAGCATAAGAGTACCTTTTTTGTTCATTAGTAACTCTATTATGGTAATATTTTGTCATAACCGTAAACCGTTTTTAAATTAACATCACAGTTTCCAGTAAAATTGAATTGGCTACGACAAAGTTGCTTAATATACTGGACTGAAAAATTTACTCTACACTCCATACCACTTACATATTCTAATGTAAAACGTATGTAAATTACAGTAACGCTTCGCTTCATAGATAAGACCTTATCATGTCGTAACAGAGGCTATTTTCCAACGATAAAAAGGGTAGATAGCATGTATGGTAAACATTTGCTGGATTTTGATTTATGTCTTACACCATGCGGGCGATGATATCTATGAAAATACACAATGAAAATTGTTGCTCGCGGGACGTGATTGGATTATAAATATGCATAATATTGTAGCGTTTTTTGGTGAAAAAGAGAATTGGAAAAGTAAATAAATTTGGTGTAAAATATGACTGCAACATGGTCTGCACATTTCTAATAAATCATGTTCTGGGAGACGTGTGACCAAAATTTAACATGACGTAATAAAATATGCATAATACTTTTAGATTTATTTAGTAAGAATGAGAATTAGGCGTACGATTATTATTGTAACGTGATCTCTGGACATAAATTAGAAGATTAGTTATGAAAAATGTTTATATTTAATTTAATGAACATTATAATTAAATATCATCAGTCAGGCTATGCTCGGAGTCTGTCTACAAGATCGAATCAGAAATTTAGAGATCCGTAGAAGAACCAAAGTACCGACGGATTGGCAAGCTTAATGTTTCTAAATTTCACTTATCAAAATTGTATGTCAATTATATGTAGATCAAGTTTTGATATGGTATGATAATAGTCTAAAATCGCGCCAGTTCAGCTCTTGGCAATTAATTTAAAATGGGCCACCAAGAGACCGGCTTAGCCGAGTTTGGGGGCCCGCTGTTAATCCAACTTATGTGAATTAATGTAACGATAATCTTGTTTCGTGGATAATTTGTACCGATTTCTTACTCAGAAATGACAATGGGCAGGGCACATAGCGCGGACTTATGATCGATTAGGTCGAAAAGTTCTCGAGTGGAGACCACGTACCGGCAAGCGCAGCGTAGAATGTCCACCAAGGTGCACGGATGACCTCGTTATTTGAGCGCTAGTTAGAACTGTGTCCATCTGTCAGCCATAGGACGTACATTATTGGATATAATTAAGTGGGGAGGCCTATGCTGTATAGTTTTCAAATGTAAAAACACTTCCACATTTCATCTCAATATTCATAATTTTTTTTATTCGAGTACAACCTTTTATTTGTTAACTTCGGTTCAGGAACTTTCTAAGTAGTTCCAATAGCTTGAATAGCAACGGGTATAGCTGGAAACATACTATCGGACGCGGCTGACGGACGCGACTGAAAGCCGCGACTGATCTAGATAGTGAATGTCCACTGAGCTGTGCACACTATCGGACATCAGTCCGCGGACGTCACCTTGAGCGTTCGGACGTCCGAGAGAGATCTGGCACGCCGAATGTTTTAAGACTGTGCACATTGTTAGGTCGCGACTATCAGTCGCGTCCGTCAGCCGCGTCCGATAGTATGTTTTCAGCTTATCTATAGAGATCAAAACGGGTATATATATAGAGTCAAAATAAAATAAAACAAACTAAAACTATTAATCTAACCACACAATCTATTATTGTTACACAAAAAGCAAATATATTATTCAGACATCGATAAAGTTCGAGATATAATCTGAATATTTAGTTTCAATGGTCGTTGTTAGAATTAGATAGGTATATACGAGTAACTACAATTGGTGGTGGTATTTTGGTTATGATACTCGCCTTACAATCCTGAAGTCGTGGGTTTAAATCCCGGTCCTGTACCAATGAATGATACGGAATTTATATACGGAATTTAACACCACTGGCTTTTCGGTAAAGGAAAACATCGTGAGACAATCTACATACGCCCGTAAGAGAAATTCGATTGCGTACTATGTGAATCCACCAACCTGCACTAGGCCAGCGTGGTAGAATGATCTATCTAGAGGTTCTTAAAAAGAATAATATGTATCTGTTCCTATTGTATTACAAGGAATAGCTAAAAAAATAAATTGTGCATAGTTGTGCGTAGTTGTGCCATTAGGAATACGTATTTTGGATATCCAACTACTTGTGCGAAAGCAGTTGGTTCACGAGGAACTCTTCTGATGGATACGGCGCAATCACCCTTCTTGGGTAGGCCTACGTCCTGCAGTGGACTATTAAAAAGCTGATACAGTACAGTAGCTACAATTACTCGTACAACACCTATTTGTAACGTAACTTACGAAAGTCAGTTTCCAAAAACTACCTGCGAGTATTTAAAGCATTTTTACCTACACGATTTGTGTCGTTTTTCGATATCTTCTATTTGGTTAAAAAATATCAAAACCAATTTTATTTTGATACATTTTGTATTTATGTTATCAACTCTTTAATTATTTATTTATTTTTGAAGTTCAATATGTTGTTTGATACATTATATATACCGAATAAAACTTTTTGGAGGCTTTGTTGTGATATATTTATTTGTAATTTATTCTCAAGTTGGTAAAAATAAATTTGTGGTTGTTATTACTGGCTAGCAGAACTTGCTAGTCAAGCATACGACCACGAAAAGCCATGAAATTAAATCATTTCGACGTGTGAAAAAGTGACAGATGTATACTTTGCCATAACCCTGTCTCGTTTTGACACTACGAACGAAATAATTAGTGGCGCGTATTCTAGCCCGGCTGGTCTGCCCCGAAAGAGTGCGGAAGCGTGCCCACACACATCGCAGCAGCATTGACTTTCACTTTGGGTCGGCACTCGGCAGGGACTCCCACGAAACAACCGGTCTCCCCATGTGGTATTCATAAAAAAAATCCTGGGTCAAAAAAAAAAATCACCCACCCACCCGATCTAATGAACATCCTATCCTACTAATATTATAAACGCGAAAGTTTGTGAGGATGGATGGATGTATGGATGTTTGTTACTCTTTCACGCAAAAACTACTGAACGGATTGAGATGAAACTTTGCAATAATATAGTTTATATATCAGAATAACACAAAGGCTATAAATTATACTGATATTGCGTCAAAAATCAAAATATCATGCGGGCGAAGCCGCGGGTAAATACTAGTACTCGTACTTTATAATTGTACCAGCCTTTTTAATAGTACACTGCAGGATGTAGCCCTACCCACGAAGGGTGATTGGGCCATTTTCACCACGCTGACCCAGTGCTGGTTGGTGGATTTACATACGCCATCGAATTTCTTCTAGGAACGTATCAATCAATTAATCAATCAAATCGTTTATTTGCTTAGAACACATGTACAATACATGTCATATAGATGGTTGATCTTGTATTTACATAGCATTCAGTCTGCAAGCAGAAGTGCAAATATTAGTTCATAAATATTGTGACGCAGTAGGTACGCCGAGCGGTAATGGGTTGCTTACACCTAAGTGCAAGATTTATGGTTTTATGACTCGAGCGGGATCAGTCTTTGTATCTCGTCTATTGTTTAGTTTATTTGTTGGGTGTTTACGTATTTGAAAAACAATAGAGAATTCTCGAACTTTCAAGTTGGTTAACACAAAAGCGTTTATTAAGATCGAGTAATGTTGCGAAATATCTCGTAGGTTCGAAACTGTAGGAAATAACGGATATAAATACGCCTGCCGACCCTTGGGCGAGCAGTTTTTCGTTTACCGTCGAAGCGAAAACATCTCAATGTTCAAGTGCGATACCAGTGATTGTGAAGTGACTAGTTTGTGTGAATATCAGTACCAGTGTGAAGTGTTTGTGCGAACCAGTTGTGTCGTGTGTTTTTGTGAAGTGATTGTGTGCAATAAAGTGCAAAGTGATTAATCGTCGTTTTAAATGATTATCCAAGAACCCATCTCGTAAGAATATAATAAAACTTATTATTTGGTTAGATCATAATATTCCTTAACACTATAAAAACAGGCAATTTTTTAATAGCCAGTCAGTTAAAGTTTTCTTAAATTTAATCCCGTTGAACATTTTTATTTTATGCAGGTCTTTTCTATGCAGGTTGCCTCACGAGTCACGATGTTTTTATTCACCGAAAAGTCAGTGGTGTGAAAATCCGTACATAAATTGGTACGGGACCGGGATTTGAACCCACCACCTCACGATTGCTAGGCGGGTGTCACAACTACTATACCACCACGGCTTATACTTACTTTACTTACTTTATACCAGCTATAGAATAGCACATACTAAAGTTTAGCTATCATTTCGCAATTTACATTGATAGTTGTCACAATTAATTCAAGCAATTATTTTTAAATCTGTTTCGAATCTTGAAGCTTAAACTAAGCCCTAAGTTAGTTTTAATTTGACGGCGTTTAAATTAAAATCGTGAAAACTGGTCGTAAATTTTTAATCTCTCATTGAATTAGGGTGTAATTAATGTGATGTTATGAATATTTATTTCTATTAGACATGAAAAAAAAATTGTTTTGCTGCGAATTAATTGGCAAGTTGAAATGGCAGTGGGAGGGCACATAGCCCGGAGGACTGATGACCGATGGAGTCAAAAAGTTCTCGAGTGGAGACCACGTCCTGATAAGCACAGCTTAAAAGGCGTCCATCCACAATGTGGACAGATGACCTCATAAAGGACCGCAGGATCGCAAATGGCCTACTCTGCGCTTGCCAGTACGTGGTCTTCATTCAATAACTTTACAGCCCCATCGGCTTTGAGCAAATATCTATGGAGTCACAATTATGCAAAATAAGTGTCCGAGTCGAAACCCTGCCCAAGCTACGTAGTGAGCAGGCTTTTTTAGTTAGTCGTAAGGCGATTGCCAGCCGACTACTACGCCGTGTGCTACCAAAGTGCTCGGTTATAAGCACTAATAACGTGTCATCTCAAAACAATACACGCCAAAACAAACTGTCATTCAATCAATTCAGTCGAAACCCTGCCCAATCTACGTAGTGAGCAGGCTTTTTAGTTAGTCGTAAGGCGATTGCAAGCCGACTACAACGCCGTGTGATACCAAAGTGCTCGGTTATAAGCACTAATAAGGTGTCAACTCAAAACACTACACGTCAAAACAAACTGTCATTCAATTCAGTTGTCAAAGGATCACCGAATAGAATAAACTGTAGATTCAGAGCGTGGTCGAATCCAATAAGCCCGTTAGTGGGTGCGCTGGGAAGCGACGGTTTTTAAATTAAATTTGTCTCCGAAACGTCGGCTTTAAAGCCCTGGTTTTACCTTTCCATTTTGCTTTCCGGTCACTTGTTATTAGCGTGAACTGCAATTTCGGGAATATTTTGTTTTTAAAAGCGGAGGTTTATTTTAGTTTTAAAATGTTTACGGTTTTATTTTGTTGTCAGTTAACAAATGTAACTGTTGACGTGTTGACGAATGGCATTTTTTGATTATTTTTTAATTTCTATTACAGACCTTGTAGTACTAGTATGTTTAGGCAGAGCCTATATTTAGCAGTAAAACTTTATATTGGTGAGATAACAATGACTATGGTCCAAGTTCTGTATTTTTGTTTATTCGTATTCCGAAACAAATCATTGATGAATTTCAAAGTAAATGTTTACCAATTTTTATACAACACGAGTAACATGTCCCAATTTTGCATGTAAATAAGCCCAATAAATCGTTAAAAAATCAGCTGCTTCATACATTTTGTCGAGCGTGAACGACATTTTTCTATGGAACACCAATTTTTATTTTAAATTTGACAAAAGTCGTAGAACTAAAGTTGTTAGTTTTGATGTATGTATAGAATAAGCCCCTAAAAGGATACTGATTGATTAGAAATAACCCTGTATTTTTAAATACAATTTGTCATCTGCATCAATTAACCTGGCCTGACGGTTGATTATCAAAACTTTGCCAGCTCAGAGGCATTTATATGGCCAATCTTAATAATTGTCAAGTGTAGCGCATGCTAAAATAAAGCGCTAAAGCTCATTTACACTTTCGCCTAAGAACTAAAGAGAAAAAACTGTAGTTTCGCTCTCAAACTAAATCGTTTGGGTTTGTACGACGTATGAAATAGAAGAAAACTCTTTGAAAAGTTCTTAGAAATAATCAGTAGTAGCCTAGGCTTGCGTCTGCCTTGAAGTTGTTGGTATACATTCCAGTTTCGTATCAATATGCTTTTAGAAATAAATTACAATTCAAACGCTATATTTCTGACGTTTTTTTGGCCCGCTGTTTCATGCAAGTTTCTGTCCTTATTTTTACAGTTTCGCTGTATTGATTCTGCGGCGGAGATGTGCTAAAGTCCTAAGCCCTACTCGTTAAGCTATGATCAATCCAACGTGTCATTATCATCATCATTTCAGCCATAGGACATCCACTGCTGGACATAGGCCTTCCCTAATGATTTCCAATAAGACCGGTTGATAGCGGCTTGCATCCAGCGCGATCCTGCGGTCCAAATAAAGTCATCCGTCCACCTACGATACGACGAATACGACGTGTAAGACATCCTAATGTATTATACCTATCTAAACTACTTGGATATCTTTAGTTTAAGCCCACTGTTTAAGTGTCTTGCTTTATTTCTGTGTAGCTGTTTTTGTGTAGCACTTGAGTGCGGTGGATAGGCAAGTTAAAATGTCCTTGGGCAGGGCATATACTCGTATATCGAAAAACCGACAACTGGTCATAAAATTATCTAATGGAAACTACGAACGAAAACTTTAGCATAAAATATTCACCGTAAATATGAACCGATGATATACCTAACTATATGATCGAAGAAACGTCCTGAAAGAAAGTTAGTTCTAACAGGGCTTATTGGTAATTCTCAGGGGAGGCTTATGTCTGGCACTGGACGTCCTACGGCTTATAGATGCATCTAATCAGCTCTCAGATCGATGACTCAGTTTAAACATTTTTGTTTTATTTCAAATCCAAATTATATATAAACAAGTTTGAAATCCACTGGGCAATAAAAAGTTAAAATAAACTTTCCAGATGTTTTTGCACCATAACTTGACAGCGAGTCCAAGTTTAATTTCTTCTTGACACACTTCCAAAAATATCTACGCATCCGACATTGGTAATGTTTGTCTTTAAGAACCGGTGGATTACATTACGAGTAGTGTTACCAGAGTCATTGTGTAATTTTGGACGGTAGGTTGCCTAAAAATGATCACAATAGCACAGAATATATAATTAGTACTTTTAAGTAAAAGAAATATTAATGCCTATTGCAATAAATCCGTCAGTTACATAATTAAGAAGAAGTGATGTACAAAATGCTGTGGCGGGCTAGAGGTAGTGACACCCGCCTTACAGTCGTGAGGTCGTGGTTTCAAATCCCCGGTCCCGCACCAATGAGTTCTTTGGAATTTATGTACGGAATTTCACACCACTGACTTTTCGGTGAAGGAAAACATCGTGAGGCAACCTGCGTACGTCCGTAAAATAAATTCTACGGCGTATGTGAATCCACCAACCCACACTGTCATCAAAACTTTATAAATGTCATATCGTTATTATAACCTTATTGATGTTTCTAAATACAAGTTTTTCGTCTCAATTTTGAGGGTTATACTCGTACTAATCGACTAGGGGACCGCAAAAACATCTTTTTTACTGAATAAGATGTAGCGCTTAGGTATAGCGTAGATTGACTAGGTGTCTATCAGCGATCACTAACGATAAGCAACGTTCAGCACGGTCAAGCATCGGAAGGGAAACCGCGGGAGGCATATACAACTGAGCGCTAGGTAATATTTAACCATTTCAAAAATTGACGCGTTCGCAGGATTTGAACCTGCATCCTCTGGGACTCCGACCCAGATGCTCTGTCCAATTAAGCTAAAACGCACTCTGCGAAAGCGCCGAACTACGTAATTTTTGAAATGTTTATCACAAAAAGAAAGTTTCTATACACCTAGTGTGTGAAGCACGATAAAAATAATTTCATTAATATTTAACCATTTAGCCATGTCAGAGGCCTTTATGCGGCCTAAAAACCCTGACATCAGGGCTAGCCACCCAGCCTATACGAAGTTACTTATTTTAATAAGATGGAAAACCCTCCTTAAAACAAACTGGCAACACAGATCACGAGCTCGTCGCTCATTCGGAAGACTTAACTGAAGTGGATATCCTTCAAACTCTCTACTTCAGAATGAATACTTTAGGACTTTGTCACATTTAACATTGTCAGAGGAAATGTGTCATGTGGTTAGAGTAACTTTTAAATAGAGTGATCTTAATGTTTTTAGCGCTCGTAGACTAAAGAAATGTATAGATTTTGTATTAACTATTGGTAAATCAAAGTGTCTGAATGCTACACAATAAGAAATCGGTTTAAACATGAAAATAGAGCAACAAGGTAAAAGAAAAAAGGAGTAAAACAAGGAGACCCTATATCTCCATAACTAGTTGCTGTGTATTTGAAGGATGTTTTTAAGTTTCCGAAAAAGTTTGAATCCTTTTTTAATGTTATTTGTGAGCATTTTAAAAATTATCGCAATTAGTAAGATATTTTAAAACGAATTCTGAAAGCATTGATGAAGTTTTTCAGTAAATTTAAAAAAAATAATGAGTGCCAAATGGCCTATGATCATCTGGATAACTGAACGGACGAACGGCAGAAACTTAGTTCTAGAAGTTATGAACCCACACATCTAACAGAGATAAACCGTCTAACTATACTGGTCCAACTTTAAAGAACGAGCTAACTGTTGGATTCGACTCGTACAAAACTTTATGTGAGCTTCAGTCAGGGTTGGATATTGCGCAGCTTGTAGCTAACCTCACATCTGCCGACTTGTGTGATTCGGCCTATACTAATAGATGGACAACTAATATGTTTTAGTTGGTATTTGAAAAACTGAACAAAAAATTGTGATCTTAATTTGTCTATAGACAATTTGATAAAAATTAACCCTTCGCGCACAAGGTGATTAACACTCTTTCCGCGTACAACATGGGTATATTTACATTTATGGGTACATTTGCCCCACGCTAAATATATACCTAGTAAGGTGATTATAAAAAAATAACAAGCTCAGATGCTTGATGTAAGGTTTACAACACAATATACTAGTAAATAAAACTGTATAATACGAGTATATCAGGATTACCCTTCAATTATAACAAAAAAAAATTGAACAACGACTTCACAAAAAATTTCTTCAAAGCTAGAAAAAAATACATAAAAAATATAATATATTATCATACATTGCCTATCATTTAACTTTTACAAAACCATTCATATATTAAGTTATATAAAAGATAAACATCGCCAATTAAGCTTATTCTGGCGACGTAATTCATTATCTAAATCAGTACAATTTTAGTACATCAGTTTCATGTGTTTTGTAAGCATAAAGATGTATCTGAAGCAACCAATGAACCATTCGATGTCTTTTTATCCATATGTTTAAGATATAAATACATTTTAGGTTGCTTTGTCGGGAAACTTGAAACCTCTCGTTTGAAATCATCGTGTTATTTTTGCAAGAAAGGAAATTATGACCGTCTAATGGAAATAAAACTTCCTTAGGTAATATGGCCACAATATTACTATTGTACAGTTATGCAGACATTTTTAATCAATAATATCTGTAAAAGTAAAGAACTTACAGCAATATAATCCAATTTAAAGTTGAAAATTTCAAAAAGATAAAAAAATAAACATGCTCCTTTTTAGCTACGTCCCGTACAACATGGGGTAAGAAACGTCCAGGTTCCACTTTATACGCGCCTACAGACAAAATCAGTTATAGAAGCACTGATATATGATTATGTATCGATGCAGTGATATTTAACGTCCAGCTACTGTAGATTTCAACGGAATTGCTCGATTTTTACTTATGAATTTAGCTGTTTTTCCAGGCTGGGGTAACGTATACCCTACCTTGTACGCGGAGGGTTAAGAACTTATGATGGTTGGAGTATTTCGATAAATTCTTTGCGTGAAGCGGATCTGCATTTTTAATTAACAATGATCTTTTTTCTTTTCTAAAAGTTTCATCAGAAGTTCTTATAGACTCTTTAATAGTACTATAAATCCGAATGTATTTGTTGTTTTTTTTTTTTTTTTTTTGTTTCGAATATGTTTGCGTTTGACTACACACTGCCTGATGTTAAGCAGATGTTAAGCATTTTATCACTCTTTGTCAAATCAATGATAAAAACGGATTTAGAAATTTTGAATGGATAAAGTTTTAAAGTCAAAGATTGTTATAGGTGACTTTTTATCTCGTAAAAATAAAATCCTATGGGGCAGCGCAAATAAAAGCTAGCAGCAAATATATTTTATCATAGTTTTTACATATTAATATTTTTTTCATAATTGTATTCAACGTGAAAAGAAGCATAAGAGTACCTTTTTTGTTCATTAGTAACTCTATTATGGTAATATTTTGTCATAACCGTAAACCGTTTTTAAATTAACATCACAGTTTCCAGTAAAATTGAATTGGCTACGACAAAGTTGCTTAATATACTGGACTGAAAAATTTACTCTACACTCCATACCACTTACATATTCTAATGTAAAACGTATGTAAATTACAGTAACGCTTCGCTTCATAGATAAGACCTTATCATGTCGTAACAGAGGCTATTTTCCAACGATAAAAAGGGTAGATAGCATGTATGGTAAACATTTGCTGGATTTTGATTTATGTCTTACACCATGCGGGCGATGATATCTATGAAAATACACAATGAAAATTGTTGCTCGCGGGACGTGATTGGATTATAAATATGCATAATATTGTAGCGTTTTTTGGTGAAAAAGAGAATTGGAAAAGTAAATAAATTTGGTGTAAAATATGACTGCAACATGGTCTGCACATTTCTAATAAATCATGTTCTGGGAGACGTGTGACCAAAATTTAACATGACGTAATAAAATATGCATAATACTTTTAGATTTATTTAGTAAGAATGAGAATTAGGCGTACGATTATTATTGTAACGTGATCTCTGGACATAAATTAGAAGATTAGTTATGAAAAATGTTTATATTTAATTTAATGAACATTATAATTAAATATCATCAGTCAGGCTATGCTCGGAGTCTGTCTACAAGATCGAATCAGAAATTTAGAGATCCGTAGAAGAACCAAAGTACCGACGGATTGGCAAGCTTAATGTTTCTAAATTTCACTTATCAAAATTGTATGTCAATTATATGTAGATCAAGTTTTGATATGGTATGATAATAGTCTAAAATCGCGCCAGTTCAGCTCTTGGCAATTAATTTAAAATGGGCCACCAAGAGACCGGCTTAGCCGAGTTTGGGGGCCCGCTGTTAATCCAACTTATGTGAATTAATGTAACGATAATCTTGTTTCGTGGATAATTTGTACCGATTTCTTACTCAGAAATGACAATGGGCAGGGCACATAGCGCGGACTTATGATCGATTAGGTCGAAAAGTTCTCGAGTGGAGACCACGTACCGGCAAGCGCAGCGTAGAATGTCCACCAAGGTGCACGGATGACCTCGTTATTTGAGCGCTAGTTAGAACTGTGTCCATCTGTCAGCCATAGGACGTACATTATTGGATATAATTAAGTGGGGAGGCCTATGCTGTATAGTTTTCAAATGTAAAAACACTTCCACATTTCATCTCAATATTCATAATTTTTTTTATTCGAGTACAACCTTTTATTTGTTAACTTCGGTTCAGGAACTTTCTAAGTAGTTCCAATAGCTTGAATAGCAACGGGTATAGCTGGAAACATACTATCGGACGCGGCTGACGGACGCGACTGAAAGCCGCGACTGATCTAGATAGTGAATGTCCACTGAGCTGTGCACACTATCGGACATCAGTCCGCGGACGTCACCTTGAGCGTTCGGACGTCCGAGAGAGATCTGGCACGCCGAATGTTTTAAGACTGTGCACATTGTTAGGTCGCGACTATCAGTCGCGTCCGTCAGCCGCGTCCGATAGTATGTTTTCAGCTTATCTATAGAGATCAAAACGGGTATATATATAGAGTCAAAATAAAATAAAACAAACTAAAACTATTAATCTAACCACACAATCTATTATTGTTACACAAAAAGCAAATATATTATTCAGACATCGATAAAGTTCGAGATATAATCTGAATATTTAGTTTCAATGGTCGTTGTTAGAATTAGATAGGTATATACGAGTAACTACAATTGGTGGTGGTATTTTGGTTATGATACTCGCCTTACAATCCTGAAGTCGTGGGTTTAAATCCCGGTCCTGTACCAATGAATGATACGGAATTTATATACGGAATTTAACACCACTGGCTTTTCGGTAAAGGAAAACATCGTGAGACAATCTACATACGCCCGTAAGAGAAATTCGATTGCGTACTATGTGAATCCACCAACCTGCACTAGGCCAGCGTGGTAGAATGATCTATCTAGAGGTTCTTAAAAAGAATAATATGTATCTGTTCCTATTGTATTACAAGGAATAGCTAAAAAAATAAATTGTGCATAGTTGTGCGTAGTTGTGCCATTAGGAATACGTATTTTGGATATCCAACTACTTGTGCGAAAGCAGTTGGTTCACGAGGAACTCTTCTGATGGATACGGCGCAATCACCCTTCTTGGGTAGGCCTACGTCCTGCAGTGGACTATTAAAAAGCTGATACAGTACAGTAGCTACAATTACTCGTACAACACCTATTTGTAACGTAACTTACGAAAGTCAGTTTCCAAAAACTACCTGCGAGTATTTAAAGCATTTTTACCTACACGATTTGTGTCGTTTTTCGATATCTTCTATTTGGTTAAAAAATATCAAAACCAATTTTATTTTGATACATTTTGTATTTATGTTATCAACTCTTTAATTATTTATTTATTTTTGAAGTTCAATATGTTGTTTGATACATTATATATACCGAATAAAACTTTTTGGAGGCTTTGTTGTGATATATTTATTTGTAATTTATTCTCAAGTTGGTAAAAATAAATTTGTGGTTGTTATTACTGGCTAGCAGAACTTGCTAGTCAAGCATACGACCACGAAAAGCCATGAAATTAAATCATTACGACGTGTGAAAAAGTGACAGATGTATACTTTGCCATAACCCTGTCTCGTTTTGACACTACGAACGAAATAATTAGTGGCGCGTATTCTAGCCCGGCTGGTCTGCCCCGAAAGAGTGCGGAAGCGTGCCCACACACATCGCAGCAGCATTGACTTTCACTTTGGGTCGGCACTCGGCAGGGACTCCCACGAAACAACCGGTCTCCCCATGTGGTATTCATAAAAAAAATCCTGGGTCAAAAAAAAAAATCACCCACCCACCCGATCTAATGAACATCCTATCCTACTAATATTATAAACGCGAAAGTTTGTGAGGATGGATGGATGTATGGATGTTTGTTACTCTTTCACGCAAAAACTACTGAACGGATTGAGATGAAACTTTGCAATAATATAGTTTATATATCAGAATAACACAAAGGCTATAAATTATACTGATATTGCGTCAAAAATCAAAATATCATGCGGGCGAAGCCGCGGGTAAATACTAGTACTCGTACTTTATAATTGTACCAGCCTTTTTAATAGTACACTGCAGGATGTAGCCCTACCCACGAAGGGTGATTGGGCCATTTTCACCACGCTGACCCAGTGCTGGTTGGTGGATTTACATACGCCATCGAATTTCTTCTAGGAACGTATCAATCAATTAATCAATCAAATCGTTTATTTGCTTAGAACACATGTACAATACATGTCATATAGATGGTTGATCTTGTATTTACATAGCATTCAGTCTGCAAGCAGAAGTGCAAATATTAGTTCATAAATATTGTGACGCAGTAGGTACGCCGAGCGGTAATGGGTTGCTTACACCTAAGTGCAAGATTTATGGTTTTATGACTCGAGCGGGATCAGTCTTTGTATCTCGTCTATTGTTTAGTTTATTTGTTGGGTGTTTACGTATTTGAAAAACAATAGAGAATTCTCGAACTTTCAAGTTGGTTAACACAAAAGCGTTTATTAAGATCGAGTAATGTTGCGAAATATCTCGTAGGTTCGAAACTGTAGGAAATAACGGATATAAATACGCCTGCCGACCCTTGGGCGAGCAGTTTTTCGTTTACCGTCGAAGCGAAAACATCTCAATGTTCAAGTGCGATACCAGTGATTGTGAAGTGACTAGTTTGTGTGAATATCAGTACCAGTGTGAAGTGTTTGTGCGAACCAGTTGTGTCGTGTGTTTTTGTGAAGTGATTGTGTGCAATAAAGTGCAAAGTGATTAATCGTCGTTTTAAATGATTATCCAAGAACCCATCTCGTAAGAATATAATAAAACTTATTATTTGGTTAGATCATAATATTCCTTAACACTATAAAAACAGGCAATTTTTTAATAGCCAGTCAGTTAAAGTTTTCTTAAATTTAATCCCGTTGAACATTTTTATTTTATGCAGGTCTTTTCTATGCAGGTTGCCTCACGAGTCACGATGTTTTTATTCACCGAAAAGTCAGTGGTGTGAAAATCCGTACATAAATTGGTACGGGACCGGGATTTGAACCCACCACCTCACGATTGCTAGGCGGGTGTCACAACTACTATACCACCACGGCTTATACTTACTTTACTTACTTTATACCAGCTATAGAATAGCACATACTAAAGTTTAGCTATCATTTCGCAATTTACATTGATAGTTGTCACCATTAATTCAAGCAATTATTTTTAAATCTGTTTCGAATCTTGAAGCTTAAACTAAGCCCTAAGTTAGTTTTAATTTGACGGCGTTTAAATTAAAATCGTGAAAACTGGTCGTAAATTTTTAATCTCTCATTGAATTAGGGTGTAATTAATGTGATGTTATGAATATTTATTTCTATTAGACATGAAAAAAAAATTGTTTTGCTGCGAATTAATTGGCAAGTTGAAATGGCAGTGGGAGGGCACATAGCCCGGAGGACTGATGACCGATGGAGTCAAAAAGTTCTCGAGTGGAGACCACGTCCTGATAAGCACAGCTTAAAAGGCGTCCATCCACAATGTGGACAGATGACCTCATAAAGGACCGCAGGATCGCAAATGGCCTACTCTGCGCTTGCCAGTACGTGGTCTTCATTCAATAACTTTACAGCCCCATCGGCTTTGAGCAAATATCTATGGAGTCACAATTATGCAAAATAAGTGTCCGAGTCGAAACCCTGCCCAAGCTACGTAGTGAGCAGGCTTTTTTAGTTAGTCGTAAGGCGATTGCCAGCCGACTACTACGCCGTGTGCTACCAAAGTGCTCGGTTATAAGCACTAATAACGTGTCATCTCAAAACAATACACGCCAAAACAAACTGTCATTCAATCAATTCAGTCGAAACCCTGCCCAATCTACGTAGTGAGCAGGCTTTTTAGTTAGTCGTAAGGCGATTGCAAGCCGACTACAACGCCGTGTGATACCAAAGTGCTCGGTTATAAGCACTAATAAGGTGTCAACTCAAAACACTACACGTCAAAACAAACTGTCATTCAATTCAGTTGTCAAAGGATCACCGAATAGAATAAACTGTAGATTCAGAGCGTGGTCGAATCCAATAAGCCCGTTAGTGGGTGCGCTGGGAAGCGACGGTTTTTAAATTAAATTTGTCTCCGAAACGTCGGCTTTAAAGCCCTGGTTTTACCTTTCCATTTTGCTTTCCGGTCACTTGTTATTAGCGTGAACTGCAATTTCGGGAATATTTTGTTTTTAAAAGCGGAGGTTTATTTTAGTTTTAAAATGTTTACGGTTTTATTTTGTTGTCAGTTAACAAATGTAACTGTTGACGTGTTGACGAATGGCATTTTTTGATTATTTTTTAATTTCTATTACAGACCTTGTAGTACTAGTATGTTTAGGCAGAGCCTATATTTAGCAGTAAAACTTTATATTGGTGAGATAACAATGACTATGGTCCAAGTTCTGTATTTTTGTTTATTCGTATTCCGAAACAAATCATTGATGAATTTCAAAGTAAATGTTTACCAATTTTAATACAACACCAGTGACATATCCCAATTTTGCATGTAGATAAGTCCAATAAATCGTTAAAAAATCAGCTGTTTCATACATTTTGTCGAGCGTGAACGACATTTTTCTATGGAACACCAATTTTTATTTTAAATTTGACAAAAGTCGTAGAACTAAAGTTGTTAGTTTTGATGTATGTATAGAATAAGCCCCTAAAAGGATACTGATTGATTAGAAATAACCCTGTATTTTTAAATACAATTTGTCATCTGCATCAATTAACCTGGCCTGACGGTTGATTATCAAAACTTTGCCAGCTCAGAGGCATTTATATGGCCAATCTTAATAATTGTCAAGTGTAGCGCATGCTAAAATAAAGCGCTAAAGCTCATTTACACTTTCGCCTAAGAACTAAAGAGAAAAAACTGTAGTTTCGCCCTCAAACTAAATCGTTTGGGTTTGTACGACGTATGAAATAGAAGAAAACTCTTTGAAAAGTTCTTAGAAATAATCAGTAGTAGCCTAGGCTTGCGTCTGCCTTGAAGTTGTTGGTATACATTCCAGTTTCGTATCAATATGCTTTTAGAAATAAATTACAATTCAAACGCTATATTTCTGACGTTTTTTTGGCCCGCTGTTTCATGCAAGTTTCTGTCCTTATTTTTACAGTTTCGCTGTATTGATTCTGCGGCGGAGATGTGCTAAAGTCCTAAGCCCTACTCGTTAAGCTATGATCAATCCGACGTGTCATTATCATCATCATTTCAGCCATAGGACATCCACTGCTGGACATAGGCCTTCCCTAATGATTTCCAATAAGACCGGTTGATAGCGGCTTGCATCCAGCGCGATCCTGCGGTCCAAATAAAGTCATCCGTCCACCTACGATACGACGAATACGACGTGTAAGACATCCTAATGTATTATACCTATCTAAACTACTTGGATATCTTTAGTTTAAGCCCACTGTTTAAGTGTCTTGCTTTATTTCTGTGTAGCTGTTTTTCAGTATTAGTTCCGCAGCGGAGATGTGCTAAAGCCTTTACCCGTACTCGTTAAGCTATGATCGATACGACGTGCTAGGCGTCCTAATTGGCATGTTGTTTGGCGACAAAATTGGCTCGCACTGCCTTGTAACGGAATATCTGTGGAGTTTCACGAACGTGTTGCCAGATAGGTTAGCCACATCTTCACCATTACTTTATCCTAAGTATTCATTCATCTTGGTGTTAATGGCTAGGCACCTTTTTTGTTTTGGTTTTATTTTACGTATATTTTTTGATTTGGATATTTTTTTCATTTTATTTTTTATACTGTACTGTACCAGCCTTTTTAATAGTACACTGCAGGACGTAAGCCTACCCACGAAGGGTGATTGGGCCATATCCACCACGCTGGCCCGGTGAGGGTTGGTGGATTCACATACACCATCGAATTTCTTCTACGGTCATATGCAAGTTGCCTCGCGATGTTTTCCTTCACCGAAAAGCCAGTGGTGTGATATTCCGCACATAAATTCCAAAGAAATCATTGGTACGGGACCGGGGATTCGAACCCACGACCTCACGATTGTAAGGCGGGGGTCACTACCTCTAGACCACCACGGCTTTTTATAACTATATTATATTTTATCCTATGTAAATCAGCCTTTATAATGAATATATTTATTTGGCATTCTGGCATTGACTAGACTTTAACGATATTTCTGAAAATTGTGTGTTATTTCAACCGTGTATCCGCCATTACAACTGCTGAGCTCTGGCGTGGCTTGAATTACAGCGCGCTACCAAAGATGAGACTTGACGAGCGTCAGTTTTGGAGGATCTTGCGCAGGTACAGTCTGGTACAAACCAGTTATCCAGAATTTGAACATCCATTAAACGTTTTATAAACGTTTTTCAATAGTTTGTTTATCTATTATCCAGAATTTGTATATTTATTACAAACCAAAGTGATTTCGCAAGTCTCATTTTTGGAAAGTAGTATACATGTTGAATTGTGGGTCGCGGTTGTTTAAACTATTTGACCAAGTCAGAGGCCGCCAGGTGGCTTAAAAGCTCTGACACTTGAGCTAACCAACCGGCCCATACTTCTTTGCTATTCGTCTTCTTTACTTTTTCTCTGAGTCTCGGATAATTTCTTATTACGTTTTATTCAGCCGGGGGTTAAAACACCTATGTACAGTTTCCAATAGATACGGATAAGCGGTTCTTTCATCGCGAATACCGATGTAAGTACAAGTTAATACCTACCATATATTTTACGAGGGCATTAATTCTCAATATGGAACGCGTCTATACGTTATGAATATTCAGGGAGTATTAACGACGCGGCTTTAGGGCGGCGACACGCGGTAACAAGTGTTAAAAATAGTCTAAGTGATGTTGTTGTTTAGAAATGTAGGTGCACTGGCGTTAGGTTTCGCCGACGTTGCGTGTACAGTACACAGCGCCAGTTACCCCGCGCACGCCACCCCGAACGGACTTACCTTTTATCTGCCAATAGTACGAGAGAACTTCAACTAGTGACTTTTATTTATCCGTACACCTATCCCGGTAGGCGAACACATTAAGCGCCTAGCGCAGTAGTAGTGTTTATAGAGAGATAGTGACATCATTCACTAAAAGAAAGTCTTTCTGAGCGTCTGGTGGACGCGACGCGTGACCAAAATGCTGGTGTTTATTTGGCTCAACGTATAAGCATTGCCATTCAGCGTGGCAATGCTGCCAGCATGCTGGGCACGCTGCCAACTGGCAGTGGGCTTGAGCACTTGGATTATCTTTAGACCTTCAAGGGTCTGTGGATGATCCAATTGATTTCTATGTAGTAGTAGTGTAGTATTGTCTTAAAAAAAAAAAACTAAAAGTAATATTATGATAATAAATTAATTAGCTAACGGTAAATAAATATTGAAAGATAATAAGAGGTCTGAGTTAACTAAGGAATTATTCTCGTAAAATATCGTTGAAAACGAACTAATCAACGACCAATAAACTTTAAATTTGAATTCAAACCAAAAGAGAAAACCTTTTTATCATTAATTGTGTTTTGTATGTTGAAATAGTGCTGTAATTTTTGTCACCAAGGATTTTACATGAAAAGGTGCAAATCTCTCTTAAAAACAGGGAAGGTTGCTGTGGCAAACTTTGCACCGGGTAGACAATTGCTAAACATAGGTCTTCCTAAAAAGGGCGATTGGACCATTATCATCAGTTTTGGCTCAGTGCAGGGAGGTGGCGATCGAATTGCTTCTAATTGCTTTACTGTGGTCTGTGCCTACCTGCATTATGCAAGAATTAAATATTATATTGAAATAATCCAATTAAACGATCCATAGTGTTGTAGTCCCATTGATTTTAATGCATTTATGCAATAATTTTGATATCAAATGGCCAAAATCGAGGCAGTGACCACAACCGGTGCATTATAGCAGCTAATTTTGATTATATTTTTATTACTATCCAATTTTGTTCTGACTTTAAAATGCACTGTGAGAGTGCAGAGTTTCGCAACAGACAAGTTCACGAACTTGCTCGAGCCTCTGTGGCCGCCTTTATGCTAATAGTCACGGAGGGAGCTAAGTGACTGTAACGTGTAGATTTAAAAATAATATTTTTATTATACAGAATATTCCTTTACTTTTTATGATAATGTGCCGTGGGTTGAAAGTGCTAAATGACATTACACTGAAAATTATATTACAGCGTTGTAATGTAACATCGTAAGTTTGTAAAGGTAGATGGGTTTTTAAAGACTTCTAAAAAGAAGAAAGTACTATGTTTGTCATCCATCCATCAGCCAAAGGACGTCCACTGCTGGACATAGGCCTCCCCTATGGATCTCCAATAAGACCGGTTGGAAGCGGCTTGCATCCAGCGCGATCCTGCGGTCTTAACAAGAATCTGTCCACCTTGTGGGTGGACGTCCTACGCTGCGCTTGCCGGTACGTGGTTTCCACTCGAGAACTTTTCGACTCCACCGGTGATCAGTTCTCCGCGCTATGTGCCCTGCCCATTGCCATTTCAACTTGCTAATCCGTTGGGCTATGTCGGTAACTTTGGTTCTTCTACAGATCTCCTCATTCCTGATTCGATACCGCAGAGAGACTCCGAGCATAGCCCTCTCCATAGCTGGTTGGGCTACTTGGAGCTTACTAATAAGGCCCATAGTGAGACCACGTTTCTGTGCCATAAGTCATCACTAGCAACACACACTGGTCGAAAACTTTCGACTTGAGGCACTGAGGTATGTCGGAAAAGAAGACGCTATGCAATTTTCCGAACGCTGCCCAGCCGAGTTGGATTCGGCGATTGGCCTCTTTGTTAAAGTCGGACCTACCTAACTGGACTACTTGTCCTAGGTAGAGGTACGAGTCGACGACTTGTTCGTCTGTATTTTTATTTGTGTATTTTCATCAGTGTTATCGCCAATTGTGATCCAATTTTAAAACGTATTTTTTTTTCCAAGGCTCCCATTCAAAATTTATTGAAATCATCTGAGCTGTTTTTGATACATCACATTGAATTGTGGAAATTGTTTGAATTCTGTTCACAATGGGAGGCGGTGGTGCCATTTTTTACGAAAAATAATTATTTCATGTTGTAAAAGTTAAGCCAATTAACCAAAATAGGGGTCTTTGGACCTAATTATACCTAAGTTGAGAAGACCAGACTTACGAGAAGCTCTACATAATATTTTACGATAAAATTTATCATAAAAGCGAGTCAGACAGCCAGACACTTCAAGAAAATACTTTAATCTTATATTTTAATCCATTCATTAAGTTGAAGGAAATTACGGACCGTTCTCTGAAATCTATTGGGATCAGACTGGCTTCGGATATTTTTCTCCCTAGGGCGTTTCTTTGAATTATTGCAATTTTAAGACATTTCGACAAAAAAATAATGGGTTTTCGCGGGAATTTAAATAACAAGATACTCTTCGTTACGCTCGAAAAATTGTTCAATTTATTGCCAAAATTTGATTGAAAATTGCACTTTTCAATATGGATCGGAACCTTTTACCTTCCTTCTATCTAAGGATAATATATGTATTTAAGGACTTACTTACTCATTGGGACGGGACCGGGATTTGAACTCACGACCTCACGATTGTAAGGCGGGTGTCACTACCTATACACCACCACGGAATGTACGGAATTTTCACCCACACCACTGGCTTTTCAGAGAGGGAAAACATCGTGAGGCAACATGCATACGTGCGTAGAAGAAATTCGATGGCGTATGTGATTCCACCAACCCGCACTGGGCCAGCGTGGTTGATATGGGTATGGGAATACCCCTTCGTGGGTATGCCTATTTCCTACAGTGGACTATTAAAAAGGCTGGTACAGTACAATGAAAAAGTACTTACTTACATTTGTTATGGATATTGAAATATCTAAGTATCGGTTCATTGTTTACCCACAAGGCGGACCGACGTCATCATCAACATCATTATCGATGTTTTCAGCCGTAAGACGTCCACTTTGCGTTTCAAAACAAGAATGTACTTATGAAAAGTGTGTAATCTCAGTAAACGAATTTTTGTAAATTCTTTTGAGATTAATTAATATTCTTAATACCAGATTTAACAGTCATAAAAGTCTTCAGCTCAGATTGCAGCCAAGTCAGTGACAAGTGGAGTTGTCACGACAGTCACCGACATAGAACGAGAATAGTGCACGGCACAATAGGGTTTGTTATCCACAATGGCGCGATTGTCTGAGGGATATCTCGTCTGCGGCTGCCGGCTGAGAAACGTCGGGAGACGTGCTCTGAGCCTGTGTATTGAGTACATACTCTTATAGGTAGGTACTTAGTAAATATTTTATCCCTCATAGATGTGACAAACAAATATTAAAAATAATATATGTATTGTCAAACTTAGTATTCGCTGAGTCTGTGTATTGAGTGCGAAACGCAAAAACATGCATTGAATGAATGTACCTTTTTACACGTCCTTATTAGATTCATCTGTATGCTTGTAACCTTCTTTGATCCATTGTAACTGGCCAGATTTAATTTTTCTAAAAAGCCGATTAGAATACAATAAAAAAGCGTATTTTTAGGGTTCCGTACCATAAACGGAAAAAAACGGAACCCTTCGGAACTCACTTCGTTGTCCGTCTGTCCGTCTGTGTGTATGTCAAGACTATTTATCTCGGGACGCGTAAAGATATCGAGTTGAAATTTAAACCGTATACGTATATCAATGAACTCTTGCAGTTGTGTCAAAGAAAAACTTCTCAGTAATCATTCAAAAAAGTTAGAGCCATTTATGGCGTAATAAAACGCATATTTCGTACTCACAAAAATCAAAACCTACAGGGTACTTCCCGTTGACATAGAACTATGAAATTTGGCGAGAAGCATTGTCTCAGAGTACACATATAGGAATAAATCTGAAAAATGTACATTTTTATTTAAATCACAAAAAATAGGGCCTCAAAATTCACAAAACATGGGTTCTAAATTCAAAGTGAGTAAATCGTATTATGTTTATATGATACCTTATCATATAAATGAACTTCGTTTGTACGAAACCCTCGATGTGCAAGCCTGACTCGCACTTGTCCGGTTTTTAGTTAATAATTTACTAGATATTTAGAAAATAATGCAATTTAATATTATTATTTTTGCAACATTTCAATTCAATTTAGAAAATATATTTTGATACGCTTATCATGCAAGCCTCTTGTATTATAGGTTAATTAATGATAAATAATAATTTTAGTAAGAGTAAAGTTACTCAAGCTTCAATATTAACAAAAAAATCTTCACAAACGTCTATCCTAAACAAAGATTCGTCTCAACAATAAAATAAAGCTAAGAATTGCCAGAATTTAATATCCGCGCAGTCTGTAAGTAGGACAATATTTCAGGAGGTATTTGGTCATGCTGGTAAGGAAGCTTGCATATTGCTCTTAGTAACGTTTTTTACCCTCGGCTATAGACGATATAAAAAGCCGTGGTGGTCTAGTGGTAATGACACACCCGCCTTACAATCGTGAGGTCGTGGGTTCAAATCCCGGTCCCGTACCAATGAATTCCTTGGAATTTATGTACGGAATTTCACACCACGGGCTTTTCGGTGAAAACATCGTGAGGCAACCTGCATACGTCCGTAGAAGAAATTCGATGGCGTATGTGAATCCACAAACCCGCACTGGGCCGCGTGGTGGATATGGCCCAATCACCCTTCGTGGGTAGGCCTACGTCCTGCACTGGACTATTAAAAAGGCTGGTACAGTACAGTACGGTATAGACGATACAGGGTTATCCAGAACTGGTGTACTAAGCCGAAAGGAGGTGATTCAGATCATCGTTCTGAATATTGTGATTCTTATTTTCTTAATTATTATCACATTATTTTTGATGTATTTATATTTTTGACATTATTTATAAATAAATAAATATTTTGTGATATCTTACACATTGCCTCTGACCCCAAACTATGTAGGTAGCCCTACGTCCTGCAATGGACTATCAAAAGGCTGTTACAGTACAGTACAATAAATTTTATTAGTTCACACTATTTTTTCATGAATGATGCAGTGTTCGTCTTTTTGAATTTAGACGTCAAAAATAATTTTGATATCCGTTTACATTATGCAAGAATCTTTACAAAACTCAAGTGTTGTCTGGCCAAAAGAGATAAAGTAGGGTTTTTTAGACAACATTACAAAAGATTCTGAAGTAGCAGTGGTCCCAATTTCCTTATTTTATATATTATAAATGTTGTCCTCTTATTTCTACTCATTTTTTGAGCAATCTTATAGATCATTTAATTTGTAACATTTTAGCATTTAGGATACAGAATATACCTAATTAATTTTTATTTTTATTTAGACTCCTAGAAGCTCATTCGTTGTTATGCAATTAAGATGAGGCATCGGGCCGAGAAGCACGAAAACGAGTACTTTTGAATGAGCGATATGAGAGTACGAATGATATTGATTCAAATTTAAAAAATATCATAGATAAGGGAAAATCTTGAAAAATTTAATGAACCGGACAAAATTTTGAAAAGTAACCGGCTTTATTCAAAATAAAATCTTACAAATTTCTCACCAAAAAAAGTTTAATAATTCGAATGCTCTGAATTATCAGTGACAACACCCCATTATTATTTACGAATAAAATAGCCAGGCCGCTATTCTATTTCATAAACCGAAGAACAGAAGTTATTTTCTTTAATGTGTAATTAATTAAAAACTCACTGCCACCCGCAGCTCTGGCGCGATCCTGTCGAGTGCGACCGCGTAAAATTTGCCCGAGTGAATGGAGATTTTTTGAGATAATAGTTTATCAATGCGTCACCTTAAATCGATCTTACTAATTTTATAAACGCGAAAGTTTGTATGTATGGATGTTGAATCCTCTTTCACGTAAAAACTACTGAACGGATTGAGATGAAACTTTGCAATAGTAATGCTTATACATCACAACAACACAAACTATAATTTATGAAGATATTACGTGAAGCGAAGTTCGCCGGGTAAACTAGTCCTTCATAATTTTGAAATGTCGTGGGTACATACGTATGGGGACGTGGAGCTTTGCTTTGATAATTTCTTAGGTGTATATGCTTATCATTCTATTCATCACCCATATGACGTCCACTGCTGGACATAGGGCGGCTTGCATCCAGCTTGATTCTGCGGTCTTAATGAGATCATCTGTCCAGCTCGTAGGTGGACAGACGCCCTACGGCTGCGCTTGCCGGTGGTCTTCACTTAAGAATTTTTCGACCCCATAGGTCATCAAGACTCCGAGCTATGTTCCCTGCCCAGTGCCATTAAAACTTTGGCAACTGGTTTTTCTACGGTTCTTCACATTCCTGATTCGACCTTGCAGTGAGACTACCAGCAAAGCATTGTGAACAACTATTACACTGCAACTGCGAAAAGCTGTCACTTACAGATATTTTGTCGAGCGTCAGTGAACTTCTTGTATGGACAGCTTACGCAGATTTTGCAGTAGTCCCACAGTACAAGTTGTTCATAATTATGAGAATATACAGGGTTATTTCTAATCAATTAGCATTCTTTCAGGGGCTTATTCTGTACATCAAAATTAACAACTTTAGTTCTGAGACTTTGGTCAAAACTCAAAAAAGATCAGCTGTTCCATACACTTGGTCGCGGGTGTACGATATTTTCCATTTTTTTTTTGAGTAAAATACCTGCACTTCACAAACACAAATCAACACCTTATATTGTTAAATGTATCTACCATCGAACGGTTAAAAGCAACCCACAGAAACCGTCATTTTTGAGAGTTACCCGTACTCTCGAAGATAACTGTGTAAAGTCTAGACAACGAATAACGAATATATCTAGAATATTTTTCTACAAAATAGAACCGCTAGCACAGACAGACCTTTTATCTCAATCCGCAAAGAAAATACTAATATATCGGCAAATTTATACATCGTCTCATATGTATTCATGTTGTACAACGTAATAGAACACCAGTAAGCGGCTCACAAGTACCCAGTATTTGTTCAGACGTAGCCTGTATTACTAAGTAGGTTTGTGGGGGCCTAACGATGTATAACTTCCACTGGGTAGTGTGGCCACGCTATGTTTTTGTGTTCTATTAAAATATTTTGTAATAGAGTCTGGCTAACGAAAGTTGATACTGACAAAGCGCGGCAAATTTAAAAAATATCAGTATGTCAGCCCTAAACTGAGAGGGAAACACTTTCTCTCACTCACACGATGTAGCATTGTTACCATACTGCGATTTTGATTCTTCGAAATCTTTGGGGGAATCGCAAAAAAAACTTTTTTCAAGCTTTAACTTGTCGTGTAGGAGTTTTATATTCATTACGTTAATTATTTTTTATTTTTTGACGTTATTATTATGCCAAATTGAGGCTTCGTATTACTCTCCAAATGATCTAAATGATTTCAACGCGTACCTATCTACTTCGTTACGATGAAGATTATAATAATATAATGAATAATTTTGTTCAGTTTAGTACAAGAAGTTTGAAAAAGTTTTTAATACAAGGTAAAATACCCCAATTTAAAGGTAAATCCACGATGGTAGTAGCACCGTGTGTTGTCATTTAAAAAGTTTGCGAAAAATTTCAGTATCAACTTTCGTTAGCCAGACTCTAGGCATGAAGACTGGGTAAAGAATCATCTAGTATAATTAGACCGTTACACAGGTCCGTTAGTAAGATTATCAAAAAGTATTGGACACATTATTTTTCTTACGTCAATTAAACAATATATGACAAACATAACTCTTGTCAAAGTTCGTGACTTCTCTGTCAAAAATTTAATTTCAATGAAAATATATACTTTTGTAGTCTAGTTGTGACGTTACGCGGAACTTGAACGGGCTACATTATCTTCATCAATTTTTGTTTAAAATGCCAAAAGAAAAAATATATTATGTTGTTTTTAAACTTTCGGGGATGGAGTCTACCCGTGACCACGATCGATGCAACTCGGTCGAAACGTCGGGATGATGAGGTATATAATTATCTTGTAATGTTAGTGCGCGATTAGTCCCGTAGTACATAATAATCATGAAAAAATACATATCTAATATTTTTTGATAGTCTATCTGACAGGCTAATTATATTTTTTAGTCATCTAACCTATTCTACACTAACTATACTCTATAAAATTTAACTTGATCTCTGCGACAGTTACATATTGACATATTTAGAGTTGGGATAGTGGTGGAAAAATTCGATTTTCAAACAATGTTGTAATGAAATCGAATGAGTAGTTGAAGGTGAGAAATTGGATTTTATTTACTTACTATTATTTAAGATCAAGTATGTACTCATGTAAATAATGTTATGACATTAATTAAATACTCATAATAATGTAACGATAGTATTTATCGACGTTTTTCACTATTATCGATGCTAATGTAACATATAATTGGGTTTAATTTAATTAAACATGTAAAAATGTTATGATATTAAAATATACAATAAAATTAATGATAAATTAAGTTTTATTTAAAATATCGTCACTATAAACTATCGATATTTTAATTAAAACTCTATCTAAAACTCTGTGGTCACGATCATTCGTCGCCCATCACTAATCAGCTTGCCCATAAAGTATGACATTGACAGGTACTGTCTGTACTATTAAGAAATTCAGGCCTTTATAGGCGTGATTTTTCTGACAGCTGTCGCAGAGATCAAGTTAAATTTTATAGAGTATAATAAAGGACTGATTACTGTGAAAACTAAGTCAACTATAACAACAGTTTATTAGCTAATTAAAGATAGTAAAAGAGCGGTACCAATTAAAAATAATTAGTAAAATAACGTCATGAAGTGATTTTGTAAGTGGATTTCTTTTTGTATAGTTTTTATCACCATTTATCATCATCATCAATTTAGATATAAGGAGATTCGTAGAATATTCAAATTTATGGGCAGGACACGTAGCACAGAAGACTGATGACTGAAACGGTTGAAAAGTAACGTTACGATAGATAAGTGTAAAGTGTGGAACGTCGTCAGAAGAAATCAGTCAGAAAGCTGTACGGAAAAATCGCCATGAGTGATAAGGCCGCTATTTTATAACCATATTTCGTCTTATAGGTATGCGCAAATAGTGTTTAATTTTGTTTTAGTGGTTGTAAATAAGTCCAGTTAGGTAGGTCTGACTTCAAGAAAGAGGCCAATCGCCGAATCCAACTCGGCTGAGCAGCGTTCGGAAAATTGCGTAGCGTCTTCTCATCCGACATACTTCAGTGCCTCAAGTCGAAAGTTTTCGACCAGTTTTTGTGTGTTGCCAGTAGTAAGTTATCAACTTATGGCACAAAAACGTGGTCTCTTACTATGGGCCTTATTAGTAAGCTCCAAGTAGCCCAACGAGCTATGGAGAGGGCTATGCTCGGAGACTCTCTGCGAGATCGAATCAGAAATAAGGAGATCCGTAGAAGAACCAAAGTTACTGACATAGCCCAACGGATTGGCAAGTTGAAATGGCAATGGGCAGGGCACATAGCGTGGAGGACTGATGACCGATGGGGTCGAAAAGTTCTCAAGTGGAGACCACATACCGGCAAGCGCAGGGTAGGATGTCCACTCACAAGGTAGACGGATGACCTTATTAGGACCGCAGGATCGCGCTAGATGCAAGCCGCTTCCAACAGGTCTTATTGGAGATCCGTAGGGGAGGCCTATGTCCAGCAGTGTACTGCTTATGGCTGATGGATGGATGGATGGTTATAAATAGAAAGTTTTGTTTATCTGTTGTCTTACAAGGTAAACAGGTGACATAATTTAGACCGTAAAATTATGCTAGATGCAACCCTTTTTTTATCATCTTATTGGAAATCTTTTTTCTATAGCCTAGGTTAGAATCTTATGTCCAGCAGTCGATGTGCCATAGCGGAACTTACAGAAATAAATTAGTCTCAGGAAAAATCAATTTCACTGTCACCCTACAAAAGCTCGACAGTAGTTGTCAGGAACCCCCGAGCCAAGTTGTCGCGAGTTGTTAATGTTTCTTTCAACATGTGCTCGAAGCTTACGTATGTGAATAGAAAGTTGGCAGCGTAAGGCTCGATTCATACCAAATCGTACCAGTTCCATATTACTGTATCGTACATGAGGAGACCTGTGCAAGAACTAATTGGAAATTTTTAATAACGGGCACAGCATTTATGGAGGATGGAGGAGGGTTATGTTATTTAATAAACTTCCAGAACACGTAAAGACAATTACAAATGAAAATCAATTTCTCAACGCCGTCAAGGTGCTTCTGTTAGAGAGGACTATTTACACAATTAAAGAGTACTTTGATAATGACTATAGTGAATTATAATTGACCACATAAATATTTTATGTATGTTATCAGTAGCCCCTTTACAGCTAAAATGTTTTAACATTTGTTTTTATGATGAATTTGGGTAATGTAACCGATTTATTGTTAAATTTACTGTTTATATTTTATTATTTATTTTGTCATTTTTGTGACGAGATATTGTCTGATGCTTAACACTGACTATTAGTTTAAGAAGTGGTTGTAACTCGACATATTAATAAATTATTTCTTTTCATTTCATGACCATGACCGATGGAGTTGAAAAGTTTTTCAGTGGAGATGTTCCAGCAGGCTCATCATATATCGCGCTACAAGCTCTTTTAACTAGTCTTGTTACAGACCTATAAAAATAAATGAAAGGAAATTATGTCTTTGACCGACGAACTGGAGGAGGTACCTACTCAATTCGACGCGTATATTAGTATTTGAGTTTTGACTAAAGTCGTAGAACAAAAGTTGTTAGTTTTGATGTACAGAATAAGTCCCTAGAAGGATGCATATTGATTAGAAATAACCCTGTATTTTTTTTTTGTATAACTACGCATAACTTTCTACATAGTAAAATATCAAAATCAGACGATTTTGATATTTTTTTCATTGGAAAGAGTAAGCTTCGAAATTGGTCCCATTTAAATATTATCGAAATCGGCTGAGCCATTTTTGATATATCAACAATAATGTGATAAACGCTACAACGATTCATGCAAACTTTTCGCGAATTCTGTACACGGTTGAAGTCGGTCATGCGAAAAATAATGATGTAACTAAAATAATGAAAATGACGAAATAGTATCAGCCTTCTTTGAAGTTTCAAGTCGGTGGCAATTCAAAAATCGAAAAATCAATAATCTTTTTACTGAATACAAAAACTTTAATCAAACTTGGGTCAGTAAAAATAAATCACGACACCAAGCTCTTTTTTTTTCAACCGAGTAACTCTACTGATAAAACCTAGCTTATGTAACCCAGAGTAAATCTTAGCTACAAGACGTGACTATTACGAAAATCGAGATTTAATTTGTAATTCCTAAGCTCTCTCGTACGTGTACATAATTCAAATTGACTTTGTATTAAGTTTTATTGTTAATAGCAATCAGATGTAAGCTTGAGGCTAAATCCTAACTAATTATTACATTTTTATCATACAACTTTTGTCTGCGTGTGACATAGATTTTAGACTACTTGTCCATAAAGAACATGCTTAGCTCAGCGTGTCGATACTGGGCCGTATAGCGGATAGCGTCAGCCGGCCGAATCTGCAGAGTCGCGACCCAGATTCATCGTCAACCATCTAGGCGAGGCATCGGCACACAAATATGCACGGTCATCAAATTAGTCATAATTCAAGACCAATTAGATGTAAGAGACTGTTGTATAAATAGTAGTTAAGCATGTAATAAAATCAATCACAATGTAACAGTTGTTTGATTCACTACAAGAGGGGTGCAGTGGCGAGAACCTTCGGGCGGCTGCACTCGGAGTCTAGAGGGGTGCAGTGGCGAGTACCTTCGGGCGGCTGCACTCGGAGTCAGGGGTCCACCTTCGCCAGCAGTCAGGTCAACTAGACGACCGGCCGTCGGACCTCCGAGGATCCAGACGGAGCCCATACAGAGGCCTGCAGCGCAGGGGACGAGTTAGAGAGGCGGGCGGGGAGTAGAGAGTAGGTCCCCGCGACGACCGAACGGCCGATGGAATAATCCATGTCCTAGCTTCGCTTGCTATCACAGTATAGCCAGGCGTTACGGCGACGGTAGTGGACTTCCACGGTTGCGTCGGTGGGTTAGTCAGGCGTCGCACGAACCTAACCATTGGTCGTGAGGCGGCTGTGCTAACCGAAATTCCGTCAGGCTTTAGCTAATCATTGCAGAGATTGGCTAGCGCCTGAACATATGGTCCTTCGAAATTTTGTGAACCAGTAGGTAAAATTCGCGGTTCTCCTATCCTTTAGTTGACTTGAAACTGACAGACTACCTTTGACGTACCTCAGGCTAGCGTAATCAACAAGCGCTACGTTCGTTGCACGTTGAAGTACTCATGAATAGCAGTTAGCTGCCTCGGACAGTAGCGATTCGGGACCTGGCCTCCCACAAGCGGGAATCACCAGGAACTTGAGAAGGTGCAGAAATACTGATCCAGGAGAGATAAGCAGCTAAGTGTGAGGGTTTAGATCAGGAGTAGGGCTAAGGATTAGGGGAAGCAAGAAAGAAGAGAGAAGATCAAGATAATTCGATAATTTTATTGTTTTCCTGGAGTGGTGAAGAACATGCAATTAAAAGAGAATTGCATTGTTGAGCAACTCTTCACCAACCATACGGAGACTAGGTGCCCGACCAGAACGATGCAGGTGGCGCAGAGCATTTTGGTCACAATGCGACGAAACACTCGGCAACCACGAAGAGAAGCCGGGCAGATCGGGCAGCCAACCAGCCACGACAACCAGGGGTTCGAGACCAGTAGCATCCTATCCACGCCATCAACCAGCAGGAAGGACCGTAGCAACGGTTCCAGCGGAACGAAGGCAGAGGTGTTGGAGCTGTACCAACTGAAGACCGTCCCGGAGAGACCCCAGAATGTCCATAAAGAACATGCTTAGCTCAGCGTGTCGATACTGGGCCGTATAGCGGATAGCGTCAGCCGGCCGAATCTGCAGAGTCGCGACCCAGATTCATCGTCAACCATCTAGGCGAGGCATCGGCACACAAATATGCACGGTCATCAAATTAGTAATAATTCAAGACCAATTAGATGTAAGAGACTGTTGTATAAATAGTAGTTAAGCATGTAATAAAATCAATCACAATGTAACAGTTGTTTGATTCACTACAAGAGGGGTGCAGTGGCGAGAACCTTCGGGCGGCTGCACTCGGAGTCTAGAGGGGTGCAGTGGCGAGTACCTTCGGGCGGCTGCACTCGGAGTCAGGGGTCCACCTTCGCCAGCAGTCAGGTCAACTAGACGACCGGCCGTCGGACCTTCGAGGATCCAGACGGAGCCCATACAGAGGCCTGCAGCGCAGGGACGACGAGTTATAGAGGCGGGCGGGGGGTAGGAGTACAGAGTAGGTCCCCGCGACGACCGAACGGCCGATGGAATAATCCATGTCCTAGCTTCGCTTGCTATCACAGTATAGCCAGGCGTTACGGCGACGGTAGTGGACTTCCACGGTTGCGTCGGTGGGTTAGTCAGGCGTCGCACGAACCTAACCATTGGTTGTGAGGCGGCTGTACTAACCGAAATTCCGTCAGGCTTTAGCTAATCGTTGCAGAGATTGGCTAGCGCCTGAACACTACTCTTATTGGCGACGAAACTTTCTTATCGTACTATAATGAATTGTAATCAAATTTTACACACATCACTACAAGACAAAATGTTTTAGAACATTCGGTAAAATGTAATCTAAGACTTTTTTAGGTCGGGCCTTTTTTACATCAAAATAAATACTTAAGGCTAAACTGAAAGTTTACTTACAATCACTAAATAAACAGAATTATACTTATTTATTTTAATGCGATAACTACCTTACAATTCAATCACATAATTATTTTGTTCAATTTCAATTTTCTATCTAATGTTGGTATTTTATATTAAGTAGGCATATTTAATGTATTTTATGTTATATAAAATCATTTATAAGTGTACTTTAACTAATTAATATTATTGAATGTAATTTTCTATGTAGATAAAACGATACT